>CM040437.1:13907452-14507452 GCA_022702705.1 Papilionanthe hookeriana x Papilionanthe teres | reverse complement strand
AGAAGAAATCCTTTGAGTACTTTGAAAGAATTGGAAACAAGAGGGTCAACATCTTGGAAGGCCTCGAGCTGCATACAGATGTATTCTCAGACTATGAGCAACAAAAAATTGTAGACTGCATCCTTGAATTGTAGAAAATGGGTCGAGCTGGCCGCCTAAGAGAAAAGACATATTCAAAACCCTGAAGATGGATGCCGGGAAAGGGAAGAGTTACAATCCAGTGCGGATGTTGCTACAATTTTGCCACAGACAGAAAAGGAAATCCACCAGGGATACTCCGTCGCGGTGAGGTGGATCCAATGCCAAGAGTCATCAAGAGAATGGTGAAAAGGATGATAACATGGAGGGTACTGCCTGCAGATTGCATACCCAACAGCTGCATTATCAACATCTACAAGGAAGGCAACTGCATACCGCCGCATATAGACCATCATGACTTTGTCAGACCATTTTGCATAGTGTCATTCCTCAGCCAGTGCAACATCATGTTCGGATCTGACCTCCGAATTGCAGGCCCCGGTGAGTTCTGAGGGCCGGTGGAGATACCACTACCGGTAGGTTCCGTCCTGGTGTTAAAAGGAAACAGAGCAGACGTTGCGAAGCATTGCATTCAAGGAGTGCCTGTGGAGCGGATCTCATTTACTTTTAGAAGAATGGACGACAGAAAAATGCCTTACCACTTTCAACCAGATCCAGAATTGGAGAGTCTCCGGCCCTACGAGCTGTGAGTTACATTGGAAATAACAAACCTCCAATGCACATCCATGAGGCATTCCTGCCAGGGATGGCTTGGAAGGTGATGTTATTGCCCATGTTTCTTACTATTCAGACATGGATTTTTGACAGACGCTTTTGGATGGATCAACAAGAATCTGACACAATCCATTTTGGATTTACATGGATTGTATGAGACATTAAATTTCTGAGGAAAATGTCATCATGACTAGATCAAGTTGTATGATGTACTTTCAGCAAGTTGGAATGAAAATGACTACGTCATGTTTTGCCTTCACCTCTTTTTGTGCAAATTGACTGGGAAACGCCATTAGAGTTAAATGAACTTTGAACGAAGAACAGAAAAGAAAAGAAAATAAATGAGAACTTTTCCTAAAAAAAAAAATCTGAATATTAAAATGAACTTTAAATTCACATGAACACTAAATAAACATAAAAATAAAGAAAATAATATAAAATGGGATCGTTAAAAGACAAACAAAATGAATCTAAATCTCAAATTGAATTCTATCTGAATCCTTTGATTCGAACCTTTCAGTTCTTCTCTCAATCGAAATCTGTTTGAAACTCTTTTGAAATTTGAATATTTCCCTCGGCTTATTGCTAAGTCAAGTCTTTGCAACTTGGTACACTTACCAGCTCCTTTCAATTATCTTTCTTCTGTGTCTTAGAGGATCGACTAATTCTATTGACACAGAGCCACAAACTTTGTTCAATTTTGTTCTGATGGCATGGGATTGGGTCCCTCTTCATACAGATAAATCTTCGAGATTGGAACCAGTTTCCATTTCTCATTAAATTTCAATTCTAAATTCCGAGACTGGTACCTAAATTCCAGTTCTCTTCCTTCGAGGTCGGTACCTAAATTCCGACTGTCATTCGAGATCGATACCTAAATTTCGATTCTCTTTCGAATTGATACCTAAATTTCAATTCTAAATTCCGAGACTGGTACCTAAATTCCAGTTCTCTTCGTTCGAGGTCGGTACCTAAATTCCGACTCTCATTCGAGATCGATACCTAAATTTCGATTCTCTTCCAAGACTAGTACCTGAATTCCAGTTCTCTTCCTTTGAGGTCGGTACCTAAATTCCGACTCTCATCCGAGATCGATACCTAAATTTCGATTCTCTTTCGAATGATACCTAAATTTCAATTCTAAATTTCCGAGACTGGTACCTAAATTCCAGTTCTCTTCCTTCGAGGTCGGTACCTAAATTCCGACTCTCATTCGAGATCGATACCTAAATTTTGATTCTCTTTCGAATTGATACCTAAATTTCAATTCTAAATTACGAGACTGGTACCTAAATTCTAGTTCTCTTCCTTCGAGGTCGGTACCTAAATTCGTACTCTCATTCGAGATCGATACCTAAATTTCGATTCTCTTTCGAATTGATACCTAAATTTCAATTCTAAATTTCCGAGACTGGTACCTAAATTCCAGTTCTCTTCCTTCGAGGTCGGTACCTAAATTCCGACTCACATTCGAGATCGATACCTAAATTTCGATTCTCTTTCGAATTGATACATAAATTTCAATTCTAAATTTCCGAGACTGGTACCTAAATTCCAGTTCTCTTCCTTCGAGGTCGGTACCTAAATTCCGACTCTCATTCGAGATCGATACCTAAATTTCGATTCTCTTTCAAATTCATACCTAAATTCCAATTCTAAACTTCCGAGACTGGTACCTAAATTCCAGTTCTCTTCTTTCGAGGTCGGTACCTAAATTCGGACTCTCATTCGAGATCGATACTTAAATTTCGATTCTCTTTCGAATTGATACCTAAATTTCAATTCTAAATTCCGAGGCCGGTACCTAAATTCCGGTTCTCTTCCTTCGAGGTCGGTACCTAAATTTCGACTCTCATTCGAGATCGATACCTAAATTTCGATTCTCTTTCTAATTGATACCTAAATTTCAATTCTAAATTCCGAGACTAGTACCTACATTCTAGTTCTCATTCCGAGATCAGTACCTAAATTCTGATTCTCATCCTTTTCGAGGTCGATACCTAAATTTCGACTCTCTTCCGAGACTAGTAGCTAAATTATAGTTCTCATTCCGAGATCAGTACCTAAATTCTGATTCTCATCCTTTTCGAGGTCGATATCTAAATTTTGACTCTCTTCCGAGATTGATACCTAAATTTCAAATCTCACTCTCTCGAGATCAGTACCAAAATTCTGATTCTCACCCTTTTTCCATCGATACTTAAACTCTGATTCTCACTCCGAGGCTGGTACTTAAATTCCGGTCCTCATTCCTTTCGATCAATACCTAAATTCTGATCTTCTTTCTGAGGATTGGAGCCAAAATTCCAACTCTCTTCGTCGAGACTAGAGCCCAAATTCTAGTTCTCTTTCAAATTCTGAGGTTAGAACCTAGGTTCTGATTCTCATTCCAAATTCTGAATCTTAACGAAATCCACCTTAAAATCAATCTTAAACCAAACTTTAACTGAAATTGAAACTCACATCAATTTGAAACTCGAAATTGAAACTTGAAATAAAAATGAAACGAATCTAAATCCAATTTATCCTTCCCCAGATCTTGTGATTTGGAGTTCACCTCCTTTTCCATTCCCCAGCGAGAGCTCAGGCATCTCCAGTCTTGGAAATATACCTGATACTCCCCAGCGGAAGTTCTTCTACTTCGTCCTAAGTTTGTCACTTGGACATCTGTGTTGGTTCTGTTGATCTCTTCGGTCAACCCCAATACGCGCGGTGTGCTCCGTCAGCACACCACACCTATTAGGGGTCCATTTGTTGACCTCATTTTTTGATGAGGTCTCTTCTTTTGCTTCTCTCTTTAGTACTTAGGATCTAGCCTTAGGCTTTTCCTTTGACTAATCTTAGAGGACTAGAAATGGAACCCACCCTTTAGAAATTCAAACTACCTCTTGACTCCCTGCAAACCCCACAAGCTTGATTGTAGACCCCTAATCACCTAGAGGGTTGAAATCAAATGTGGAGGTTTAAAGGATGAGTTCCCTATGGGACTTCTTGGCCTTAGGAATACTCTGGATGGCACAGTGCAGTGAGGGTTGACTTGCACATACACTACACTATCACACACATTCCAAGTCCTAAAACCACACTCTCACCCAACTTGACCTCCTGACTCATGTAGGTAATTCATATGGATGGTCCTCAACCCCTAAGCCCCTGGTTAAGAGGGTTAGGAACAACATAGTGAATGCCTCAAATGAGTCCTCTCATGGCTCATATGGGCTTAACATGGCTTAATGGCTTCATGGCTCAACCAAAATGATTCCATTTCACTCAAATTTGATCAATCTTCATTTTTCCAAAATTTCAATTTTTGACCCCCGGGGCCCCGGACCTACTAAACCTACCAAAAGCCCTTGAAACTACCCAAAATTTACAAATTCACCTAAATTACCCAAAATTCCTCAAAATCAGTCCTAAAAATTTCCCCCCACTCAAATTGATCATCCATAGCCAAAAATACCAAAAATTTCAAAAGTACCCCCCAATACCATCCAAATACCCAAAATGCCATTCTTAGCCCAAAAATCCAAAAAATCCAAAAAATTCCCAGAAAATTCCAGAAAATCCCAAATATTCCCAATTTCAGTTTGTTCAACTACACCATGGGCCAATTTTGCCAATTTATCCCACTTTTATCAAAACCCCCAATTTGACCCATTTTAAACCCAAGTGAACCCAATGTCAAACCAAACCACCCCAATTGACCCCAATTTTGGTCCAATTCAATTCTAAACTTCAAATAAACATCCCAAACATCAATTTAGACCAAATCCAAGTCCAATTTGATTGACATTAGAGCCCAATTTCAATTTAAGGCTTAAGGCACAATTTTGGCCCATGACCTAAACCTAGCCCAAACTAGCCCAATTCAACTCCAATTGGCCCCAAATCTTTTCTAAGGTCTTCCTAACATCCCCATAAACAAAAAACTAACAAGATTTTCCACAAATTTGAACCTAAACTCCACCCAAACCTAACCCAAAACCAAAATTCCTTAAATTGACCTAAGCCCAAACCTAACCCAAATGGACCCAAACCCCAAAATCAAATCCCAATCAAAGTTGAAAACTCTTTGTGACACTCGCATGAACATTTCTCAACATTAATTTTACATCAAATCCAACTTTAGCCCAACCTTAGCCCAAGTTAGCCCAATTTGGCCCACCTTGGCCCCTTTACCAAAAGACCCAAATTCAACCCAATTCAACTTTAAATCACTTCAAATTGATTCCAAATCATTCATGAAAAATTTCTAAATTAAATTCAACACTTATTGGATCCAATCCTTTGCAAAATTTTCATCCTAAAATTTGTTTTGAAATCTAAAAGCTCACTCCCTAAACCATCTTGAAAGCCCATCCAAAGTGAAATCCAAAAGCCCAAACCCATTCCAAAGCCCACATGACAATTCGTTCTCATCATCCCTTTAATTGGAATCAACTCCTAAGTCCCAAATCAATCATCAAATCAACCTAAATCAAGCACCATCTAAATTTTTCACTAAATTGCCAAAATCTCCAAATTCCTTTTTCATATAAATGAATCCACTTTTCCTAAGCCAAGGATGAGCCAAATGGAGCCACATGCAAGCCATGGACAAGCCACATGAAGCCATGGGGGTTTGACTTGTCACCAAGCCATTAATGGCAAGAAGAGGGAGTCCTTTCCTAAGCCTTCCTTAAGCCCTTTTAACCTCATTAATGCAACACCATAACCCAAAATTAACTTAAACTATTTTGATGGGGACTTCACCACTCCATGGCGGTGACCAAGTGATCCCCTTGGCCCAAAATCAGACCATGGGGAGGTGAACCAAGCCCAAATGCATGGGTTGACACATGTGAACCCAAAATCACCCCTCTCCCTTTACCACTTAAATCCAACCCTTTACACTTGGCATTAGATAATTGCTTGCACAAACCTCCAGCCATCGATCCTCCCGACCTTGAGGGTGACCGACCACGGCCGGCCCGACCACCACGACGGTGGAAACCACCAGGCCGAGAGCACCCATGTGAGCCAAATTTTCAATTCTCCCTGGTTGAGCTGTCCCAACCCAAATGGCCACTGGAGTTGTTCTTCTCCTCCCCTGAGCAGCTAATCCAAGCCTTCAACCCCCTGGGAAGCCCTCCAGCCATGCCTATTTAAACACCACCACCTCTCGGCCAAAACAAGAGAAGAACCAGACCTTAAGGAAACTCTACCAAAATTGCTCCAGGACCCTCTCCTAACCCAGAGCAGTTGATCCCCAGTGTTCCTTTGCCCTAATCCCCATTGACAGAGCTCAATTTCGAGTTGAAAATCCACCCGAAAAGAGGACACTTCACCACAGTGAGCCAATCCCCAAATTGATTGGTCCTACACCTTCAACAGACCAAGAGGAGAAGTTCCCCAGCAAAAGCCCCCTCACCAGGCCAGCCATTGCTTCTAGCCTCCAAGCTTTGTGATCGGTTGTGGGCACTTTCATACATAGGCATTTCCTCAAGACAGGAGACTTCATCTGGAGCTTGCTTGGACCCAATCGAAGGTGATACAACTCTCAGATTGATGCTTCACTTCAATGAGCAAAGGTGTGAACTCACTCTTCCTCCGGAGCTTCCAGGGATTCTCCATTTTGTTTAAGTCAATTTCATAGCCTATAAACAATATGGATGTGTTTGTCTCTTCAAGACGAATCCATAGAGCATAAGAACACAAAAATCCATTGAGAATTGAGTGAGATCTTAGGGTTTTAGTGTGGACGGTCACGGGTGCACACCAGTTGTAGACGATGACCGGGAGCCGTTGGATCACGCGTGTATCGAGCGGACGGTTCAGATTGCGCCGGACCAGGGAATGTTACGTGAACCGCGGGCCCCAGGAGTGCTGAGTTGGATGGCGGCGTCGAATCAGAACGGACCGCATGACCTTTCGGAGCTGCTGAGGATTGCGTGGCGCCGTGTGGATAAGTAGATAAATAGGGTTATTTTCTATTCATTTAAATACCAGAACTTCAAAAATTCATATCTTTGCATAGAAAAATTAAAAAAAATAAAATAAAAATACCCTCTTGCTCAGTGAACAAATGAGAATAATGTGGAAAAGAAATTAAGTTTATTGGATGAGTATTTTATTTTTATTAATTTATTTACTATTTTCAATCTTTTGATTCTTCATGTGCATAGACAATTCACCATGACATGAGACCATAGGGCTTTCGAAGCCTCTGATCTTGGAAACATTCCCTGAATTTTTCAAGGTCAGAGGCAATCTCTATGAAAAGTTATTGAATTTTCAATTTTAGATCACTGTTTTAGGTATTTTAATTCCAATAATTAGCATGTTGCAAAATAAATTCTAGGAAAATTTGGTGATGTTTCTTATGACCAGAGGACAGTATGAAAAATATATTTTGAGTTAATTCATTCATAATAACCTTAATTGGCCTAAACCCCTAAAATTGAATTTGAATTAATTAGGGTTAAACACACATCAAATTGACTTGAAAACAATTCTCCACTGATCTTTAGGATCAGAGAGACCTCACATAAAAATTTGAAATCAATTGGACTTGATTAACCCTACCAAATCGGTTGATTAAGCCTCATAAGCAAAATGGAACTTTAAAAATTCATAACTCCAAAAATACTTTTAAAAAATTCACAAAAATGGTTTTGGAGCTTCTCTGATATAAGGGGAGTTCAGAAAAATTAAAATTTGAATTTTCTAAAAAAGTTGATTTTCCACCATATTTTAATATTTTAATAATTAAAAAATAATAAAAATCACAAAAATATTAAAAATCATAAAAATGTCACATTTTGACTCCTAATCACTTAGGAATAAATCAAATATTTTTCCCAAGTCCCTAGGATAAGATATTGAATTTTAAAGGCTTAATGTAATTTTTAATATTAAAAAATGAATTTTCAACTTTCTTCACTAAAATAATTCTAATAAATCAAAGAAAAATCAAAAAATTATAAAATTTGTTTCTCTAGACTCCTTGAGGTTAGATAGATTTAAGAAAAATATAAAATCCATTTTTCAACTTTAATTTTATTTTAAAATTAATTAACACTCTAAAACTCAAAATAATTATAATAAATAAAATATAATTCAAAAAATCACCAAAATTGGTCCAAGTGGTCCTCTGGTCATTAGAAACATTCCATAATTTTCTTAAGGACAGAACCTTTTCTTGGTCATGTTGTTGAATTTTCCTTGAAAAATCCCTATTTTTCATTAAAAATAATTATATAAATAAATTAAATTCAGAAAAATCACATTTTCTCCTCTAATGTCTTAATTGACATGTGAGTGAGGTGACATAAAAATTTCAAATTTATTTGAGCTCAATTTAATGAGTTATGAAATAAATTAGCTTAAGAGGGCATAAAGGTAATTAAAAATTTTAACCCTTAATTAAAACTTTAGGTTTAATCAAAATAGAGGGTAAAATATTTGATTTTAATTTTCTCTTGAATGATTGAAACTTAGAGAAATTAAGAGGTAGAAACCCATTAAATACTTTGAAAATATCAAAATGAAACTTTAATTAATTAAATAATTTAAATTTTGGAAAGAATATATTTTTTTGGATCATTAAAATAGGGATATTATTAAGAGGACATTTATTCTTTAATTTAAAAAAAATCCCTAAATGAGTCACTTTAACAATATTTAATTCTTAATTAAAAATTAAAATAATAATCTAAATTAATAATCAAAACTAAAATTAAAACAAATTAAATTAAAATCAAATTAAAATTAAAGTTAAACTAAGCTAACAATTAAAATTAAAATTAAAATTAAAATTAAAATCAAAATTTAAATTAAATTAAATCCAATTAAATTAAAATTAAATTAAATTTAAATCAAATTAAATTAAAATTCAAATCAAATTAAATTTAAATTAAAATTAGATTAAATTAAATCAAAAATTAAATTAAATTAAATTGAATTAAAAGTAAATTAAATTAAAATTCAAATTAAATTAAAATTAAAATTAAAATTAAATTAAATTAAATTTAAAATAAAATTACAATTAAATTAAATTAAAAATTAAATTAAATTAAATTAAAATTAAATTGAATTAAATTAAATTAAAATTATATAACAACAAGCCTAAATGAAATCATTAAGAGTAAAATCTAAAATAATTTGAACACTATTCCAAACTTAAAATTATTTATTAAAACCTCATAATTAAATTAAAACACTTTAAATCATTAACTCAGATTTGATTAAAATTCTCAATAAACTAACTTGCCCTTAAAGGCTTTAATTATTATAACTCTTAAATAGAGTATTAAGTGAGATGTCACTTCATTCATCAGGTAATCAAGTTCCTAAGTTCACTGAGCAAGAGACAAAGTTTAACTAAACTCCTGGATGATTAATTCACCCGTGCAACTAAGTTTACTTGGACTCAAAACAATCCCAGAAATATTGAAAAGATGTTTAGGACTTGTCCTAAGCACTTCCTCAACATGAAGAGATGTTTTAGAAGAACAACTAAATTTAATTGTTCTTTGATGAAGAAAATCATCCTTAAACAAAAACACGAGAACCTAGACGTCATAGGGGATGACTAGTTATAGGATTAGGAATTTGGTAGACGACCAAAACCATTTCCCTTAGCTTTACCTAGGTATTTCTTGCAAAATATTTAAATGAATTAACATGTGTTTTAAGTGCAGCTTGGGATGACGGGAAGACCCTCCAGGTACGCTTTTATTTAATTGCAATTTACTTACATGCACTGTACTTTACTTTTTCTTGCATGTTAAATAAAACTGTTGCATGAAAACCAAAACCTTTAGGATAGTCCCTAAACTGAAACTAAAACTAAATTAAAAGTCATTGCAAGATAAAATTCCCACAATATTCCAAAATATAAAACAACTCAAAATTTAATCACAAACAGAACAACAAAATTACAATTACAACTAAATTAAAACGTCTCATTGAACGATCGGGAATACCTCGGATGATGTAACCCACGCGTTGCTAACGGGATTTCCCACGGTCTAAATGAAAGTGTGGAACTCATTCAGTTGAGTTTAGCAAATTCATCTGGACTAAGTGAATTCAATGAAAATAACGGTGCGTCGGTGCCGGGACGACGAAACCGTTGGATCTTAATCGGTTCTGTTTAAACAACTTTAAGATTTATTTTAATTAAAATATTAAAAACACTTGGATTTTAAGATTCTCTCTAAACCAAAACACTTCTCTCGTCTCCTGATTTATGACTTCTAAAACCAAACCTCTGTAACAACAAGGAGCTCGGAGCATGGTGGGCAGCACGGCCATCGTCGTCAGCAAAACAACTCTACATCAGCTAAACATTCCTAGAATTGAAAAACCAAACCATAGGATTTCAAGGTAGTTTGCTAGTGCAACATAAATCCTCAACTCTTCATTAGGCATTTGTATGATCATGTCATGTAAATTAAGCCCTAACCGGTCTTAGGACTCTGAGGTAATCGTTCGGTACGACATAAACCCTCACATCTTCGAGGCTGTTTGTGTGATTATGTCATACAAATATAAGTTCTAATTAATTAAAATTGGCAGGATTGCAACATTAAATAAAATCTCAAATTGAAGCCAAACAATAGGATAGTTTGGGAAGTTGCCAAGATTTCTTCTTGGATCCTCATTTTCTCCTACTTCTCTTCTTATGAATTCCCAAAATAAATTGTCCTAAATTTGATCCATTCCCTATTGAAATTCCAAAATTCAATCCTTTGAAAACCTTAAACTTCGAAATTCTTGACAATGAAAACCACTAATCATTATCGAGAGTTTTCTTAAATTATTCCCGTCATTTAAGATGTAATTAACTATAGGGGCTTGCCCTTATAGGGAACTTTAAGAACCCGGGTAATATAAACCACGTTTAATTTTTTTATATTAAACGGGGGAACTTGTCGGCTTATAAAATTGGTTCGCAAACCAAACGGATGTCACAAATCTTTTAGTTTATTTATTCGAGCCCCATCATCAAGCAATGTGTCTATTCTTCGGAATAAATACACGGTTTGTGGTGCAGTGCTCGTTTATATAAACTATTCGGGATGTGAGATCGGTTTGATTTCATATCTTAAAATTTTCAAATTTAAAATTATTTTCAAAATCAAATACTACTTTCTAAATTATATATATATTTAAATTAAATTTAAATTTTAAATTTCGCTGACAATTTCCGTAGGCGATCCTTTTTCAAAAATACAACACACATAACCTAAAAATATGCCGACATGAGTATGATACTTTTGGAGCAATGGAAGGACCACTGGAAGAAGTAATAAACTTTCTCACTGATGGGAAAGGGGTTTGGAAAATCAAGCAGCGTGAACGGGTAAACTTCCCTCTTTCTATCTTGAATGCGATATCTAAAGCTTGGCACTTATTTTATTTGTTCTACCTTGTTACCTACCTATCACCATAGTGAAGTAACAAGAGATAGAGCTGATTACGAATTTACGTATTCGGAACCAAAGAAGTATTAATGTAGGAAGTATTATTTACAAGAATGTATTAGCCACTGCAAGAAGTGAGAGTGGAGGAGGACTACGACATCCTGGTCTAATTTATGCACTCTGCCAGTTATCTGAAGTAGAGGCAAGAGATGATGAGGAATGGGTGGAGCCTATGAAACCCATTATCTAGGCTAATATAAAAACCTATGAGTTCCACAAAGGATGGAGATCTGGGACTAGGAGTTACGTACCTTCAACTAGTAGGGATATTCCCTCTACCAGTTATGATCCTCCTACTTATAGTTCTCCTACCCTTCATGACTTGATGAATGAAATGACCCTGTAGCAGAAGAGTTTTGAAAAGATTGAGGAAAGATTGGAGCAAATTGATCAGAGAATTGGAGGATTATAGTGAAGGCATGATTATGATAGCGAGTATCTCCAGAGACATTCAGAGTTTGAGATAGCTTATTATGATGCTAAAAATCGTTACAGGAGTGGAGAGCTTGATGTTATATTTCCTGAGTGCCCCCGTTACAGTCATTACCAGCCTACTCCACCTGCTGATCAAGGAAACGATGATATAGTTTGGGACTTTGATGCAGAAGATTAGATTCTATGTTTATTTAAGTTAAATTTGTTTAGTTGTTTAATTTATAAACTTTGATTGTTATGATATTATGATTGATTGTATGTCTTTCTTAAAACTTCAGTATTAATGTTTAGTTGATGAACTTGATTGAGATTTGGTGTTAGACTTTTTAAATATTTTTGTTAAAGTTATATAGTTTGTAAATTTTAATATTTCAGACTTTTATTGTAACCTTAAACTGAAATAGTCAATTGTGTGTGTTTAACATTAGATTAAATATAAGTTGTGATAATATTTTGCACTTATTTCAAGACTTCTTTACCCGATTATTTCTTTTAATATTATGCGTGTAGAAAGATATTAACAGTACATGTTAATTAAGTGATGAAAAGAACCTGCAGAACTTCAAAAAGGAGAAATACCTAAAGCACAACGGCATGATTTAAATTAATAGTTTATTTTCTTTTCACCCTGTATAGATAGAAAAATTTAAGTTGGGGGAGGGAAAAACACAAATTTAATTATTAAATTGTTTTCAATTTATATTTTCAAAAATTTATAACAAATTTTTACGTAGTAATTTTAATTCAGTAAACTAGAATTAATTTATTTAATTATTATAAGAAAGTTAAAAGAAATACTTTTAATAATTAACCAATTTTGTAGATTAAGATATTTGGAATAAAAAATAAGAATATAGTTAACTATTTAAAGTAAAGAAAACTATATTTTAAAATATTAAATTCTAAGGTATTTAGTTGAGAAAGAAAAGATTGAAACTCAATGAAGTAAAAACTATGAACTACATATAAAGCTAAAGAAATATTTCAAGTTTCAAATTTAGGAAGAGGAAAATGAAGTTCAAAATTATTAACAGGCTAACCAAAAATAGTGATCCTCACTTTAAAAAAAAAAAGAGAGAGAGAAGGGGGATTGAAAATCAATCCAGAAAGAAAAGAAAAAGAAGAATATATATATATATATATAAGTGAGGAGAAGCTTGAGGGGATACTTTATCAAAAATTGGCTTCATTTGAATCAACCTAAAAGGTAAAACTTAGTCATATTTCTAAAACTTATATATATGGATTAGTATTTTACTAAGTAGTGTTTTCATGAGACTCCTATCATCTGAATATCCTAAGTAATTTGATATTACAAAATATAGTAATTCTTGAAATAAATAAAAGACTAGAACTCTTAAAACTTAATATCCAAATAGCCTTATATCTATAGAATTAGTTTGATTGTCTAATAATATTTCTAATAAAATTTACTATAATATTTATTTAAATCAAATTCATAGTAATTCTGAATTAAAACTTTACTACAAATAATCATTACTTTTATGTAGTAATCAAATTTACTTGAGGACAAGTAATAGTTAAGTTGGGGGATTTTGACCACAAGAAAATATATTAAGCAATTCATACCCATTTGATATGAAATTGCACTTTAAAGAAAGGTATTTTCTATGTTTTATTGCAGGAATGAAGATTTATAGGTAATGGGAGCAAAAAGATCAAAAAGTAGTGAATCTGGAACAAAAAAGACTAAAATAGATGAAATTTGAACTATCCTGCCGACGGTGAGAAAGAGGCCGCCGACGACGAGATTTTCTCGAGAGCATTTGAAAATATTTCAAAGGAGCCCGCTGACGGCGAGATCGAGCCCGTCGATAGCGAGCATGAGCGGTTATTCATTCTTCTAGAAGCCCGCCGACGGCGAGACAGTTGATTCAAGCCAAATACGTTGAATCTGGACGCTTTTTGAAGAGGTGCTTAAGCAACTTTTGGAAATATGACTCCTTCTATATATAGAAACGATTTATGTATGTGTGGGTGTGTCGTTAAGTGTCAAATTAATGTTTCCTTTTGTAGTAAGAGTTAGCGTTTAGTGTCTTGGTGAGTTTCTAAGTGTGTTGTACAAGAAGGAAGAGTCAAAGGAACTTTGAGGAATGCAGCTTGAGGAGAAGATTTGAGATAAGTATATTTGTTTATTGTTTTATAACTTTAAATGAAATCCAAGATCTGTGTTATTTTTCCCATGCATTCTGAGTAGTTTTCTTTGTCTTTCTCCTTGTTGTTGAGGTTTTGTGAAATGAAGAATTAAAAGAGTTGTGCCTAATAATATTAAATAAAGATTGTGATAATCTTTTACTTAAATCTTAATTTACTTTTTAATTTGGCCAATTGAGTTGTTAACATATGTTGAAATATTCAACTATAGTAAAGATTACATCCAAGATTCAGGGAATTCAAAAGCCTTGGAAGAAGGGTGCAAATAAATAGGAAAAGAATTATTATCGGGCGATGAATTGAACATTTTAGTGTGACAGACTAAAATCTTCAATTTGGTCCTATTATTTGGGAGCTGAAGTGTAGATGTTAGCCCTCAGGCGAGGGGAACGTAGGAGCTCTGAAGTGGCAGCCATTATCCTCCCAGCCTAGCCACAGATTCAGTAACCAAACATAGGATTAGTCAATGTTCTTTGCACCTGGACCAAAGGGTAAAGAATAAGAATGTTCATATTTGGCACAATATAATTCTAAACTCATTTAATTATTCATTCACTCAATTCTCTTAACAAGGAGAAAGATACTTTTCTAAATTGACTTATGTATTCTGCCTTTAAGTAATAGTTTTAAGTTTAAGCGTTCTTTATATTTCGTATACTATACTAAATTAGATTAGTGATCGACTTTTATTAAAAAATAGTCTTTAAATCTCTAACTTCCCTGTGGGATCGATATCTAGGACTCCAATAGAGCCCTTTATTACTTGAACGATACATATAATTGCGTTGATTAAAAGGGGAGAGAGTACAATTGCTATTTTACTCTGAAAAACATCTATAACTTTTTTAAGTTTAACTATTATATATATCCTTCAAATTTCTACCCTACTCTCCCCCGAGGCTGAATTCTTATATTTGCAGCCGGAGGTCACTGACAATGTTTAGCTTGTCCTTGTTAGATGATTAACTGGTTTGGAATATGTAGAAACTCTCACCATGGGGCTTTATGACCATTCTTTATGATGTCTAGATTGGTGGATACAACTGTTAAAAATCCTGCGGTGTATATCTCCAATGATGCTTGATGAAGAACCATGAATGTTTAAAAGATTTTCATGATCATATAGTAGGTGATGTAGACGATTCCAACATTCAATTTGCATATTGTGAAGATGGAGTTGACATCCGATAGAGTAGTTTCCTTGTTGAATTTGAAATGCTTGTGATGGTGATGATAACAATCTTGGATCTCTTCTCTAGATACCTTATTCATAGGAAATATAACTCTTAGTTTACTTAGAATTGCATAATAAAAATGTTGTTCTTGAAAAGATGAGAGAACAACTTGAATAAGCTCATTTATCAAAGCCAAAAGGTTACTTGAAAGAATTATTCAATGAACTCGATGGAAAAAGCTTCACACTTTCTTAGTCGAATATCTAAATATTCAACTAGCTATTTTAAGCATGTTAAGAGGAAGGAACTGATGAAGTTAGTGAAACTGAAATACTTATCAAGTCTTGTTGAACATGGTTAAGCAGTTGGTGTGCTTGTTGCTTAATCGGTGGGGGAACCTTCAACACAGATGACATAAGTTTTATTTATTCTTTGGTTTTTATCATCTTAGTTTTTTTTAAGAGATTGTTTACATGAAGCTTTCCTTATACTAAAACTTGATCCATTTGAACCTCATTCTTTTCATTTCATTGTGTTATACATTTTGTAGGTTTTGGGTCTCTTGTAACTAAGAACAATGAATATAATGCACTAGAAATGTTGAGTAAGAACAATAGCTCTTTCTTAACAACGTGTCTTAAAAATTGTTATGGTGCGTTGTGGAAAGCATATTATTTGCAATGTTATATATCGTGAAACATACAACCTGGTCCATCTTAAAAGTGGTGCATTATCGAAATCGGTGCATTATAAAATTTACATTATTTTACGTCATAAATTATGTGAGGTGATGCATTATAAAGGATGTGAATCAAAAAACATCTTTTAACAAACTTAAATTTATCTTAATAACATATTTTGTCAATTCCAAGTGGAATGAAAGGTCCTTCGGTTCATTTAGAAATGCCAAGTACATGAAAAATCCAAATTTTGAGGAAATTTAAATAGAAGGACCAGTAGTCGTATTACAAGCGTTTTGCAGACTTGAGATAATGATATAATGAGGACTTAAGTTTGGATGAGGAAAATTATTATATTTTTATGTTTGAATTTTGCAATGGAACTTTTTGTTGGACTTAAGGCTGGAATATAAGAAAACCAATGATAAAACAATACAGTTAGTATATTTTATGTTAACTAGTATTCTGAAAAAAAATATTTGCGAGTTTGTATGTAATACATGCCTTCTAGTTCTATCTCTGAAAAATTTTACAATTTTTTCTACAATTTAATGCTTGTTAAAAAT
This sequence comes from Papilionanthe hookeriana x Papilionanthe teres, assembly GCA_022702705.1. Lineage (NCBI taxonomy): Eukaryota > Viridiplantae > Streptophyta > Magnoliopsida > Asparagales > Orchidaceae > Papilionanthe > Papilionanthe hookeriana x Papilionanthe teres. Next base: position 14,491,199 of record CM040437.1, on the reverse strand, counting down.
CTAGATGTTTGTATCAACTTGATTTTCCAAAATAAGAAACATTAACGAGACTCATTTTCTACTTTCAGGTACAACACTTTTCACCTTGCTGGACATGGAGAATTAAATGTTACACTTGGAATACCTCGTTTGACTGAAATACTGATGCATGCAAACGTGGACATCAAAACTCTTGTCATGACCTGTCCTTTGCTTGACTTTCGATCCAGGTAAATTATGAGGTTGAAGACATCATGTGAGCTTTTACGTTATGTTTTTAATAAATAATATATCATTAAAGATGGAAATCACACTATTTTGGCTTCTTTATCTTTATTTTGTAGTCATTGTGCTTACGATTTCCATTTCTTTTTAGCCCACACATGAATTTATCTTTTTTTTACAGGGAGGATGTTGAATTCATTACTAAGAAACTAGGGATAATCAACATAATAGACGTTCTTGAGAGTATATTGGTCTCCATTGTGTTGGTCTTTATTATCGAAAAATAGGTGTACTCCCAATACAACTTCACATTCAAACTTTACTCTCTCGAGCTTTATCCTCCACATTTGGGTATTATTTTGTCAGATTGCGTGGAGACCTTAACAAAAGTTTTTATTAAAGAGATAGAGGAAGATATAACAAAGCATTGGTCTTGTCATCTAAGATTCAGAACATCAGAACTAGCTCATTCAAGAAGGATGTTGAATCAGTGTTGAAGACTCAGAAGAACCTGGAAGTTAGGTAACAACGGTGAATCAAAATGATGTTGATACAAGTGTTGACACTGTTCATGATGCTGATGAAAGTAATGATGATGATGATGCTAAATGATGGTGATGTCGATGATGATGATATTGTGGATTTGGAGGACTTGGGTGCATTGTTGACAGCACTTTTGGTTGATTTCTAGTCTCTCTTTAAATAGCCTATGGTCTAGCCATCAGACTCTCCTGGTGACTTTCTTAGAAGACTAGCAATGGAACCCTACCACATAGAAATTACACATGCTTCTTTGCTTCACTTCAGATTTTCATATGTTTAAGGCCTAACCTCTAAAGGTTTAGGAGGAAGAGGCCAAGCATAAGGAAGTCTAGGAGGAGTTCCCTATAGGTGGTCAAGCCTTAGGATTAATCCCTGGAAAGCTGGGGCTAACAAACACACTTACACATCACATTCACACACTTTACATTCACAACCCTAAATCAGTTATACCATACCTTGATCTCATAATTACTTTGGACACTCATGTGTGTGGTCCCACCAGACCCTAAGCCTATTGCTAGGGTGGTTGGAACAAAGATATAGAGGACCAAAGAGGGTCACTCTTGGTTCATGTCTCAAACAGCTTGACATCCTAAATTAAACTCCAAAAACCTACCAAATTCTCCAATTTTGGACCCTTAACTTCCAAACTCCACCAAATGACCAAAATACCTCCTTGCCCCTAAACTCCACAAAATTTCCAAAATCTCTCAAAATTCCTCAAAATCATTCCAAAATACCTCTCACCACTCAAATTGACAAAATTACCCAAATCTTCCAAAATTTCCAAAATTACCCCCAAAGTCCTCAAAATTACCAAAATGCCCCTCCTAGCCTATAAATTTCAAAATCCAAAATATCCCAAAAATTTCTAAAGCCCTCAAAATATTTCCAATTTCAATTTGCAACCATCCCATTCACCCAATTTGACCAATTTGACCAATTTGTCCCAATTTTACCAAAAACCCCCAATTTGCCCCTTTAAGCTTAAAATTCCCAAATCAATCCTAATGTCAACCCAATTGGCCCCAATTCTCCTCAATTTCAATTCCAAAATTTAATTAACCATTCCCAAGTTCGATTCAAACCAAATTTGAGCCCAATTTGACCCAATTGCAAGCCCAATTTCAATCAAATTCCAAAAAAAATCAAAATTTTGACCAAGTGACCCGATCTCCCTAAATTGAACTCAATGTCAACCAATTTCACCTCAATTTAAATTCTAAACCCTTCATAACATCCCCCTAAACTAAACACAACATTCAATTGCTACCAATTTGAGCTTAAATCTTACCTAAACCCGATTTAAACCGACATCCCCAAATTTAACGTATTTTCGATTTGATTATCGATGAGGTTGCCCAAACTACCCTGGATGGCAAAATGGACTGCTTCGGCGTGTTCGAGACGTCAAATTTACTTAGGAAGGACATGCTCTTTGTCACAGTTCTGAGAGTGGGAAAACGACACGAAATTTGGCGGGACTTAATTAACTAAAAAAATAAAATAAATATTTTTTTTCCTAATTCCCTAAATCCCTAGCCGAGACCCACGCCCCTCTCCCTGCTCAAGACTTGATGTCACGCCTTCCCCTCTCTTCCTCCCCCTCAATTCAGCCCAACCGAAACCTTAGGCATCCTCCTTGCTTCCTTGTGAAGTTTCGGCCAAGTCTTCCCCCTTCACCTCATGTCTCCTCCATTTTACCTATTTGCGAAGCTCTCTGACTGAGACACTCGAATGTTTGGATCTGTGAAGCCGCCCTACCTAACAATAATGTCCTCTCCTCCATGGTTTTGACTCACCCTTAAGTGAGTTTTAGAGACTCTTCTTCCCCTCTTCTAGCTATAAATGACCCCCATTTGGGGAGATCTTAGTGGTGGGCGAATTCTTGGAAGAGGGGAGGTGCTGTCGGATTGAATCTTAACTTTCTTGCTCTTCTTGTGTGCTCTACACTAGCTAATGTTCTCGTTTTTGGCTTTTCGTACGCTGTTTTGGGTTTTACCTTTCACAGGAAATAATAATAATAATAGGTAGCGATGCATTACAGGTAATCAAAATTTACGGTATTTTCACAGTATTATTGCTTTCCTTTTTGCTACTACTATTTGTCTGCTACTATTGTTTCACTTTTTACTGTAGCATATTCATGCTTGCCTGCTACTGCTTTTATTTTACTGTATTATACTATTTTTACCTATTCTACACTACAAATTACCACTGTTATTGTTTACTATAGCATATTCCTGTCTACTGCTACTGCTGTTTTACTTTTACTGTACTATACTCCTGTTAACTGTAGTACACTTCTATTTGCTATGGCATCTACCCCTTTCAAATGTAAAGCACACATCTAAAAATAAAGTAAAACACTTACTCAACAATTACATGCCCACCTTAAACTTTAAATTTTAAACTTTAACCAGCAAAACTGCTATAACATGGAGTACGGAGCAAGACTTCGAGGGCAGCACGACCATCTTCAACAGCAAAACAAGCCTACTTCAAGTGAACCTTTCTCTAGATTAAATAACGAGCCATAGGAATTTGAGGTAGCTCGCCTAGCGTAGCATAAACCCTTACCTCATCTTTTAGGCATTTGCACAGCCGTGTTGTGAAATTAAGCCCTAACTCGCTTTAGGATTCTGAGTTCGTCGTCTGATACGATGTAAATCCTCCTATCTTCCAGGTTATTTGAATAATCGGATATTATGCAAGTGTAATTCCTATAATTAAAATTGGAATGATTGGAATCTAAATAAATTTATTTCTAAAATTTTAAGCCCAACAATAGAACAGTTTGGGAAGTCATCGAGGTTCTCCTCGAGATTCGTGACATCCCCTACTTCTCTTTCCTTTGATTCCGATAATACTGTTCCAAATTTGAAACCATTCACCTATTGAATTTCTTGTTACCCTACACACTCTGAAAACCCTAACGTTTGGAATTCATGAAGATATATATTGTTGACCTCAATTTTGGTGAGGTCTTTTGCTTCTCTCTTTAGTACTTAGGATCTAGCCTTAGGCTTTCCTTTGACTAATCTTAGAGGACTAGAAATGGAACCCACCATTTAGAAATTCAAACTACTTCTTAACTCCCTGCAAACTCCACAAGCTTGATTGTAGACCCCTAATCACCTAGAGGGTTAAAATCATATGCGGAGGTTTAAAGGATGAGTTCCCTATAGGACTCTTTGGCCTTAGGAATACCCTGGATGGCCTGGTCTGGTGAGGGTTGACTTGCACATACACTACACTCTCACACACATTCCAAGTCCTAAAACCACACTCTCACCCAACTTGACTTCCTGACTCATGTAGGTAATTCATATGGATGGTGCTTAACCCCTAAACCCCTGGCTAAGAGGGTTAGGAACAACATAGTGAATGCCTCAAATGAGTCCTCTCATGGCTCATATGGGATTAATATGGCTTCGTGGCTCAACCAGAGTGATTCCATTTCACTCACACTTGATCAATCTTCTTTTTTTCAAAATTTCAATTTTTGATCCCCGAGACCTCGGACCCACCAAACCTATCAAAGACCCTTTAAATGACCAAAAATTTACAAAGTTACCTAAATTACCCAAGATCCCTCAAAATTAATCCTAGAAACTTCCCACCACTCAAATTGACCATCTTTGGCCAAAAATACCTAAATTTCCAAAAATACCCCAAAATCCCCCCAAAATTACCAAAATACCCTTTTACCCCAAAAATCTAAAAAATTCTAAAAATTCCTCGAAAATTACAAAAAATCACAAATGTTCCCAATTTCATTTTGTTCAACTACACCATGGGCCAATTTTGCCAATTTACTCCACTTTTACCAAAACCCCCAATTTGACCCTTTTTTAACCCAAGTGAACCCAATGTCAACCCAAACCACCCCAATTGACCTCAATTTTGGTCCAATTAAATTCTAAACTTCAATTCAATATCCCCAATATCAATTTAGACCAAATCCAAGTCCAATTTGATTGGAATTTGGGCCCAATTTCAATTTGAAGCCTAAAGGCCCAATTTTGGCCCATGACCTAAACCTAGCCTAAACCAACCCAACTCAACCCCAATTGGCCCCAAACCTTTTCTAAACCCTTCCTAACATCCCCACAAACAAAACACTAACTTTATTTGCCCAAAATTTGAACTTAAACTCCACCCAAACCTATCCCAAAAACCAAAATCCCTTAAATTGACTTAAGCCCAAACCTAACCCAAATGGGCCCAAATCACAAAATTAGAGCCCAACCAAAGTTGAAAACTCTTTGTAACACTCCAATATACATTTTTCAACATTAATTTTACATCAAATCCAACATTAGCCCAACCTTAACCCAAGTTGTCCCAATTTGGCCCACCTTGGCCCCTTTACCAAAAAAGCCCAAATTCAACCCAATTCAATTCAAAATCACTTTAAACTTATTTCAAATCACTCATGACACATGCCTAAACTAATTGCAACATTTATTTAGCAAAATCCTTTACAAAATTTTCATCCTAAATTTATTTTTAAATCCAAAAGCCCATTTCCTTAAACCACTTTAAAACCCCATCCAAAATGATTCCAAAAAGCCCAAAATTAATCCAAAGCCTACATGACACTTTCATCTCATCATCCATTTAATTAAATCATTCCCTATGTTTCAAATTCATCATTGAATTTTTCTAAACTAAGCCATGTACCAAATTACCCCCTAAATACCAAAAATCCTTAAAACCCTTTTTCATGAAACAAGCCAACCTTTTCCAAGCCAAATGTAAGCCAAATGTGAGCCATTTACAAGCCATATGAAGCCATGAGAGTTTTGACACCTCACCATGTCATTTATGGCAAATGGAGGGGCCCCTTTCTTAAGTCTTCCTTAAGCTTTTTTAACCTCATCCATGATACACACTAAACCAAGTTAGCCACCTAATCCTTGATGGAGACTACACCATTTCCTCTTAGCTGACCCAAATGAATCTTTTTCAGCCTAGATCCAGGCCTTGGGTGGTGCACCAAGCCCAAAACCATGGGTTGACCCATTTGAACCCAAAATAACCTTCTCCCCATGCCATTTCAATCCAACTTCTTTACACATGTCCAAAGCCAATTGTTGGCACCGAACTCAAGCACTGACCTCCCTGACCCTGAGGGTGACCCATGCCTGGCCGGCTAGCCACCACAGCCGCCGGAAACCACCAGGTCGAGAGGCTTAATTTGAATAAAAAATTCAATTTGAATTAGCTGACTTGTCCCAACCTAAATGGCCATTGCAGCTGTTCCTCCCTTGCCCTGAGCAGTGGATCCAAGCCATTAAACCCCCCTGGGAGGCCCTCCAGCCACCTCTATTTAAACCCACTCACCTCTCGGCCAAACAAGGTGATGAAACTGACCTTAAGGAAACTCTGCCAAAATTGCTCCAGGATCTTTTCCTAACCCAGAGCAGTTGATCCCCAGTGTTCCTTTGCCCCAAACCCCATTAACAGAGCTCAATTTCTGAGTTGAAAATCTAGCCAAAAAATAGGACACTTCACTACAGTGAGCCAATCTTCAAATTGATTGACCCTACACCTTCACCAAACTAAGAGGAGAAGTTCCCCGACAAAAGCCCCCTCACCGAGCCGGCCATTGCTTCCGGCCTCCAAGCTTTGTGATCGGCCTTGGTCACTTTCATACTTAGACAATTCCCCAGAGCCAGAGACTTTATCTGGAGCTTGCTTGGACTCAATCGAAGGTGACACAACCCTCAGATCGAAGCTTCACTTCTCTGAGCAAAGGTATGAACTCACTCTCCCTCTCGAGCTTCCAGCAATTCTCCATTTTGTTTGGGTTAATTTCATAGCTTGTAAACCGTATGGATGTGTTCGTCTCTTCAAGACGAATCCATAGAGTATAAGAACTCAAAAATCCATTGAGAATCGAGAGAGATATTAGGGTTTGAGTGTGGATGGTCACGGGTGCACACCAGTCGTAGACGATGACCAGGAGCCGTTGGATCGCGCGTGTATCGAGCGGATGGTCGAGATCAAGCCGGACAACACAATGGTACGTGAACCGCGGGCCCCTGGAGCGCTGAGTCAGATGGCGGCGCCGAATTACAGAGCGACGCGTGGGCTTTCGATACACCTTAGGTTAACGCGGCGCCGAGTCAGATAAGTAGAAAATTAGGATATTTTTGAATTATTTAAATACCAAAACTTCAAAAATTTATATCTTTGCATAGAAAAATCACAAAAATAAAATAAAAATACCCTCTTGCTCAGTGAACAGAGGAGAATAATGTGGAAAAAAAATCAAGTTAATTGGATGAGTATTTTATTTTTAATAATTTATTTACTTTTTCCAATGTTTTGATTCTCCATTTGCATAGACAATTCACCATGGCATGAGACCATAGGGCTTTTGAAGCCTCTGATCTTGGGAACATTCCCTGAATTTTTCAAGGTCAGAGGCCATCTCTGTGAAAAGTTATTGATTTTTCAAGTTCATGTCACTGTTTTTAGGTATTTTAATTCCAATAATTAGCATGTTGTAAAATAAATTCTAGGAAAATTTGGTGATGTTTCTTAGGATCAGGGGACCCTATGAAAAATATATTTTGAGTTAATTCATTCATAATAATCCTAATTGGCCTAAACTCCCAAAATTGAATTTGAATTAATTAGGGTTAACCACACACCAAATTGACTTGAAAATAATTCTCCATTGCTCTTTAGGGTCAGAGGAACCTTACATAAAATTTTGAAATCAATTGGACTTGATTAACCCCACCAAATGGATTGATTAAGCCTCATAAGCAAAGTGGAACTTTAAAAATTCATAACTCCAAAAATACTTTTCAAAAATTCACAAAAATGGTTTTGAAGCTTCTCTGATATCAGGGGAGTCCAGAAAAATTAAAATTGGAATTTTATAAAAAATTTGATTTTTCACGATATTTTAATTTTTTAATAATTAAAAAATAATAAAAATCACAAAAATATTAAAAATCATGAAAATGTCACATTTTGACTCCTAATCACTTAGGAATAAACCAAATATTTTTCCTAAGTCCCTAGGATAAGATATTGAATTTTAAAGGCTTAATGTATTTTTTAATATTAAAAAATGAATTTTCAACCTTTTTCACTAAAATAATTCTAATAAATCAAAGAAAAATAAAAAAATTATAAAATTTGTTTCTCTAGACTCCTTGAAGTCAGAGAAATTTATGAAAAATATAAAATCTATTTTTCAATTTTTATTTTATTTTAAAATTAATTAATACTCTAAAACTTAAAATAATTATAATAAATAAAATATAATTCAAAAAATCACAAAAATCGGTCCAAGTGGTCCTCTAGTCATTAGGAACATCCCATAATTTTCTTAAGGACATAAACTTTACCTTGGTCATGTTGTTGAATTTTCTTTGAAAACCCCTATTTTCTACTAAAAATAATTATATAAATAAAATTAAATTCAGAAAAATCATATTTTCTCCTCTAATGTCTTAATTGACATGTGAGTGAGGTGATATAAAAATTTTAAATTCATTTGAGCTCAATTTAGTGAGTTATGAAATAAATAAGCCTAAAAGGGCATAAAGGTAATTAAAAATTTTAACCCTTAATTAAAACTTTAGGTTTAATCAAAAGGGTGGGGGTGTGGGGGGTAAAATATTTGATTTTTAACTTTCTCTTGGATGATTGAAAGTCAGGGAAATCAAAGGGTAGAAACCCATTAAACACTTTGAAAATATCAAAATGAAACTCTAATTAATTAAATAATTTGAATTTTGGAAAGAATATATTTAAAATTTGGATTATTAAAATAGGGATATTATTAAGAGGATATTTATTCTTTAATCTAAAAATCCCTAAATAAGTCACTTCAATAATATTTAGTTCTTAATTAAAAATTAAAATAATAATCCAAACTAATTAAATTAAAAAGTAAAAGAAGATAACCCTTAAATGAATTAAAGCTTAAAATGTTAAATGGTCCAATAATTAAAATCAAATTTAAAATCTTGGAGTTAAATTAAATTAAATTAAATTAAGTCAAGTCAAAGTTTAAATTAAATTAAATTAACACCTTAACAATTAAATTAAATTAAATTAAAATTAAATTAAAATTAAATTAAATTAAAATTAAATTAAAATTAAATTAAATTAAATTAAATTAAACTAAATTAAATTAAAATCAAATTAAATTAAATTAAATTAAATTAAAATCACTTAACAACAACCCTAAATGAAATTATTAAGAGTTAAATCAAAACATATCAATAATTTCAACACCTCTTTCTATCTATGTAAAATTAAAGCATGAACATCAATCTGAAATACTAAGATAATTGAAAGTGTAAAGATTTAAATTAAATCTAAAATAATTTGAACACTATTCCAAACTTAAAATTATTAATTAAAACCTCATAATTAAATTAAATCACTTTAAATCATTAACTCAAACTTTAAATTAAGAATGATTAAAATTCTCAATAAACCAACTTGCCCTTAAAGGCTTTAATTATTATAACTCTTATATAGAGTATTAAATGAGATGTCACTTCATTCATCAGGTACTCAAATACCCAGGTTCACTGAGCAAGAGACAAAGTTTAACTAAACTCCTGGATGATTAATTCACATGTGCAACTAAATTTACTTGAACTCAAAATAATCCCAGAAGTATTGAAAAGATGTTAGGACTCGTCCTAAGCACTTCCTCAATATGGCGGGATGTTTAGAAGAACAATTGAATTTAATTGTTCTTTGATGAAGAAAATCATCCTTAAACCAAATCAACAACCTAGACGTCATAGGAGATGACTAGCAATAGGATTAGGAATTTGGTAGACAACCAAAACCCTTCCCTTAGCTTTACCTAGGTACTTGTTGAAATATTTAAATGCTCTAACATGTGTTTTAAGTGCAGCTTGGGATGACGGGAAGACCCTCCGAGTACGCTTTTATTTTATTGCGATTTACTTTATTGCAATTTACTTACATGCACTGTACTTTACTTTTCTTGCATGATAAATAAGACTGTTGCATGAAAACCAAAACTTTTAGGATAATCCCTAAACTGAAACCAAAACTAAATTAAAAGTCATTGCAAGATAAAATTCACCGCCACAACATTCCAAAATATAAAACAACTCAAAATTTAATCACAAACAGAACAACAAAACTACAATTACAACTAAATTAAAACGTCTCATTGAACGATCGGGAATACCTCGGATGATGTAACCCACGCATTGCTAACGGGATTTCCCACGGTCTAAATGAAAGTGTGGAACTCATTCAGTTGAGTTTAGCAAATTCATCTGGACTAAGTGAATTCGATGAAAATAACGGTGCCGAGATGACGGAACCGTGGGATCTTAATCGGTTCTGTTTAAACAACTTTAAGATTTGTTTTAATTAATATAATAAAAAAAACACTTGGATCTTAAGATTTTCTCTAAACCAAAACACTTCTCTCATTTCCTGATTTATGACCTTCTAAAACTAAACCTCTGCAACAACAAGAAGCTTGAAGCATAGTGGGCAGCACGGCCATCATCATCAGCAAAATTCAGATCTACTTCAGCAAAACTTTCTTAGAATTAAATAATCAAGCCATAGGATTTCGAGGTAGTTTGCCTGGTGTAACATAAATCCTCAACTTCTCGTTAGGCATTTGCATAATCATGTTATGCAAATTAAGCCCTAACCGGTCTTAGGACTCCGAGGTAGTCGTTCGGTATGACATAAACCCTCACATCTTCGAGGGTATTTGTATGATTATGCCATACTAATATAAGTCCTAATTAATTAAAATTGGCAGGATTGCAACATTAAATAATTTTCCTAAATTGAAACCAAACCATAGGATAGTTTGAGAGGTTGCCAAGGTTCTTTTTGGATCCTCTGCTTCTTTTACTTCTCTTCCTTTGGACTCTTAAAATAAACTGTTCCGAATTTGAGCTAATCCCTATTGAAATTTCCAAAACCCAATCCTTTGAAAACCTTAAACTTTGAAATTCTTGAGAGCAAAACCACTGATCATTATTGAGAGTTTTCTTAAATGATTCCCGTCATTTAAGATGTAATTAACTATAGGGGCTTGCCCTTATAGGGAACTTTAAGAACCCAGGTAATATAAAACCTGCATAATTCATTTATATTAAGCAGGGGAACTTGTCGACTTATAAAATTGGTTCGCAGACCAAATGGATGTCACAAATCTTCTAGTTTATTTAACCGAGCCCCATCATTAAGCAGTGTGTCTATTCTTCGGGATAGATACACGGTTTGTGATGCAGTGCTCGTTTACATAAACTATTTGGGATGTGAGATCGGTTTAATTTCATATCTTAAATTTTTTCAAACTTAAAATTATTCTAAAAAATCAAATGCTTCTTTATAAAATTATATATATATTTAAATTAAATTTAAAATCTAAAGTTCGCCGAAAACTTCTGTAGGTGACCCCCTTTAAAAACACTTAACCTAAAAATAATGCCGACAATGCCTTGGCTCAGTCCAAAATTAGAGCATCAGTTTGAAAGAGTAGACCCTACATGGAGGAATTTGATGTCGTGCCTTACGCCAGAGGCTTCGTGACCCCGACTTTCAAGACGTTCGACGGGATAGGAAATCCTCGTCAGTACATAGCACCCTTCGGGGCTAGTTGTTGCAAAACAGGAGGAAGTGAAGCATTATTTTTCCGAAAGTTTGTCAACAGCTAGTCAGGGATAGCATTCAATTGGTATGCCGAGCTTCCCAACGGATCAGTGAAGACTTTCATAGATATAGAAAACATGTTCATATAAAGATTTGCCGGTGCGCAACACCATGTCACTATAAGAGACATCGTAGTAGAGCGACAGAAGCCCGACGAGACTCTAGTCGACTAGATTCTAAGATGGCGAAACATAAGCATGAAATGTGATCCTTAGTTATAGGAACAACACGTGATCGAGATACTGCTTAAGAGTATCCACGGTTCAGTGGCTTTCATGCTCAACGATCTCACCATCAAATCTTTCAGGAAATTATTCAGTAATACAAGCAGTTTACAAGAGGAAGTCAAGTGTATGGAGCCTATAGAGAAAGCAGAGGAAACAAGACCAGCTAAAGCATATGAAAAGAGATCTGACATAGTGGCAACGGTTGACAAAGGGAAATAGCCGATGAGAATTCAGGTCGAACAGTCACTGCAGCAGCACAGTCTGCCTCAGTATAGTCAGCCTCCACATTACAATTAGTCTCAACAGTATGCTTAGCCTCATTAACAACAGAGTAACCAGTCTACAGCAGCAGAGGCCGTACATGAAAGATGGACGACAGGGTCTGACAATGTAAGAACAGCTGCGTATGAACTATTCCTTCAAGGATGATGTTGTAACAAAGATGTTAAAAAATCTAATGAAGAAGCCCGAGTTCAGATTGCCTGAGCCAAAGAAGCTGGAAGAGATGAACAAGGAATATCAACCCAACTTCTGTCCCTACCACAGGTTGCTCGGATTTACAATAGAAAGATGCTTCAGTTTTAAGGACTGGATTAGGAGGAATTACAATGAAGGAAATATAACAACACTAAAAGAATATTTGAAAGAACCTGAAAGAGGTTCTATAAATATGATTTCGGCCGAGCCAATCTCTCTGATTGACCTGTATGCCAACAAGGGTGGATGGAGTACGATTTGGAATGAGCTCAAGAGAGTCCTTGATCAGATCTAGTCAACTTTAGAGAAAACCGCTGCCTGGAATCTAACACAAGCCCAATCTAAGATGAAGATTTCACCAAGGAGACCAACACAATGGGAAAGGAGGAAGAAGGAGATCAAAAATGAAGTTAAGGACGATAGCGCAAAGGATAGGATAGGTGTTGCCCTTGTCAGTTTCATTGTCTCAGATTTCGGGGTGAAACCTCTTGAACCCCTGACTTTGTATGATTATCTTTATGCCCCTCCAATGTCTCATAATGATAATAGAAATTATTTTAGCTACGTTCTTACTGTCTCCAGTGATGACATAACTAATAATGATCTATTTAACCCCGATTTTGATTCCCAAAATGATCCTCAAATCATACTACTTCATGATGAGAACGTTGATGAAAATGAAGGAGATATCTACAAAACCGGTTAAGACACTATAAGAAGCGAAGAGACAATTCTTGAGTGCAAAGGAACTCCGCTTGTAATCAACTTGGATGCTTTAGATACAGAAACAATACCAGAAGAGTCAACTACAACACCAGGAGAACCTCTGGGTCCAAAAGAGGAAGAAATAACATAAGTACATTTACGAAGTGGCAAGGTAATACTGCCAATGACAGCTCCAGTGAAGAAAGGAAAATAGATAGTTACTCAAGAAGAGGTGCCTCCAGCAACAGAAGAAGTACAGATTCGAAACGAGCTTGAAAGTTCAAATAAAGTGGATTACAATGTACTAGCACATCTTAGGAAGTTCCAGCTAAACTAAGCATTTACGACGCTATGATCCTGTCAAAGGAGATGACATAAAATTTGATCAAGGATCTACTTGTTCAAGATATTTTCTTAGCACAGTTGGCTAGCACATCCTCGAATGGAGTTTGTACTCTGAAGGAACAGTTTGGTGTAACCTTCACTGATGAAGATTTGCTACTCAGTACAGCCGATCACAAACGACCACTCTACATTTTTGTTATCATCGGCAGATTTGTACTCTCCAGAGTGTTAGTAGATCTTGGAGCGTCGCTCAAAAGAATGAGTTACGAACATTGTTCTACTTGGATATCGACACATGAGAGCTTTCCACAGATAAGATGATGTTAAGAGGATTTAACCAAAAATAAGAAAGAGCCCTCGGATCTATAACACTGCAAATGAAAGTTAGAAATTTAGTAAAAACTGCAAAATTCCATGTCATCGACGTAGAACTTCGTTCAACACTTTGCTCGTTCAACACGAGTACAATATGGTCCTGTCCTCACTTCACCATTGCATCAAGTACTACAAAGATGGACAAGAACTTTGCATCAAGGAAGATCTACAACCATTCTCAATACATGAAGTGGGCATCCACGAAGACACTGCCTACTACGGTCCCCCGATGAAAACAGTATTTTCAAGAGAAGTTGTGACAAGCAAGGTTAAAGATCCAGAAGAATCGCAAGAATGGTACCATTCACCTCCACTTCAACATTCTCCCACCACTCCTTCGCAATGAGTTGGTGGAGGTTCTTTTAGCCCACACATCCGAGATCGAGGCCGCGGATGTGAGCGACGGAGAACTCATCAGATTGTTGAACGGACAAAGCTGGCGATCAGCATCAACGTAGAAGAAAACTCCACAGAAGATGAATCATATAAAAAAAATGATGAGATAAGTTAGAAGAAGCCTTGATTCGAGATCACTTTGGATGACATAGAAAGGAATGAATATGAATCAATGTACGACCGAATTAACCATTATGTTCAAGCCATGACCCTAACTCTGATCCATCCTCAAAAGATCAAGAATATGGAGATCAAGGAAGTCCATAATGGTGGTATTAAACCGATCATGTTTTAACAAGCTTCCCCTTCTACTTCTGAACCTTGTATAACTCTTAAAGAAAATGATTCTAATGAATTAATGGAATTACCTTTTAGTTACTTATTGCCATTTGCACAAAAATTAATTCAACAAGGATATGTGCCTAAGCAATTGCCAAAAGATAAATTACAATAATTTATAAAATTATGGAATACAAAATGAAAGAAACTCAATTCAAAACAAGGTCTTGGGTTTGGAAAGATTGGACCGGTCGATGACTCAAGATTTTGCATGGTTGTTACTAGTCAGTTGAAAGAAGATTGCCTAGACATTTAAGATGAATTCAAAGATCAACGAATAGATGATGCTCCGCTAGAGTTTGAAGAAGAGATCAATTCGACAGTGGATGAATTAAAAGAAATCAACCTCGCGACTGAGGAGCAGCCCCGACCAACTTTTATAAGTTTGTTACTCAGTGAAGAAAAGTGTGGATCTAATCAAGTTATTGTCAAAATTTAAAGATTGCTTCGCCTGAAAATACGAAGAAGTGCCAGGATTATCCCCAAAAGTCGTGGTTCACCGACTAGCAGTGGATCAAAATACAGCATCAGTATAGCAAGCCCCCAGAAGATTGCACCTCAAAATAGAGCAACAGGTTACAACATATATAAAGAAATTAATAAACGCTAACTTTGTCCTAAAAGAATAGTATCTGACATGGTTAGCTAATGTTGTACCCATAAAGAAGAAGAATGAACAAATTTGAGTATATGTTGACTTCAGAGACTTAAACAAAGCATGTCTAAGGGATGATTTTCTGTTGCCAATACTGAAACTAATGGTGGTCATCACTTCGTCACACGAGATCTTCTCATTCATGAATGGATCATCAGGTTACAACCAAATCAAGATGGCACCAGAAGATGCCACACTCACATGATTTAGAACTTTGATCGGGATCTACTGCTACACAATAATGCCATTTAGATTGAAGAATGCCGGCGCTACATACCAAAGAGCAATGACGAAGATCGTCGATGACCTCATCCATAACCAAGTAGCATGCTATGTAGACAATTTTTTAATCAAGAGAAAAGTGAAGGAAAACCACCTATATGATTTGAGGATTGAATGTGAATGATTACGACAATACAATCTCAAGATGAATCCCTTAAATTGCGCCTTCGGTGTTACATCCAGGAATTTCTGGGATTCATTTTTCGTCATTGGGGAATCAAAATTGACCCAGAAAAGATTAAAGCTATTTTGGAAATGCCTCCTCCTAAAGCCTGAAAAAATTACGATCTTTTCAAGGTGAATTGGCATACTTAAGATGCTTTATATCTAATATGTAAGGAAGGTGTCTACCCTTTTCGAACCTACTTTAAAAGGATGTCAGACTCATTTTGGGAGAGCCGTGCCAACAGAATTTTGAAGAATATAAACGATATCTAACGACACCTCCTGTTTTAGCAACCCCTATCCCGGGGAGACCGTTGATACTTTATATCGTAGCCTTAGATGAGTTCCTTAGAGCCTTACTTACCCGAGTCAATGATGAGGGTAAAGAGAACACATTCTACTACTTGATTCGACATCTAATACCCACGGAAGTAAAGTATCCTCCCATTAAGAAACATTGTTTAGCTTTAGTTTTTCCACTCAAAAGCTTAGACACTACATGTTGTCTCATAAGGTCAACCTTATTTCATAAGTTAATCCGTTGCAATATTTGAAGGCCCAAAAAACACTATCTGGACATTTAGCAATGGGTTCAATGAGACTATTGCAATTTGACATAATTTTGTGCTTTTTTGCGCTATCAAAGGGCGGATTCGTGCCAAATTTCTTACAGTGCACCCACTGCCAACTGGGTCCCCGCTCAACGATGAACTACCAAATGAATAGATACTACAAGTGGAACAGGCCAGGACCAGAAGTTGGGAGATGTACTTCGATGAAGCATCGCCAGCTAGAAGAGATAAAAACAACAAATAATGATACCCCACAAAGAAGGTATAGGTCTAATCATCGTTACACCAGACATGCCATACTAAGATTTTCCTACTACTTGACAGAGCCATACAATAATAACGAAGTTGTGTATGAAGCTCTAATAAAGGGCCTGGAATTGGCAATATTAATGGAAATAACAGACATTGTCATTTATAGCGACTCGCAACTCGTCATCCAACAAGTGGCAGGACAATATAAGATTATGAAGCCAATATTTGAAGAATATCACCAGTATAAGATGAAATTGCTAGAGCAGATTCCAAGTGTGATATTTTATAGAATTTCTTAAGCAGACAATAGCCATGCATACACTTTATCTAAACTTGCTAAAGAATGGCTTGTCCACCTGAAGATTCTATAGATATTACGGTGCAAGGACGACATATTTTGTCTCAGATAGACCTCGACAGTTTGCACAAGATTGGAAAAGAAGAAATAACAGCTACGGTGTTAGATGATACAGAAGATTGGCGTCAACCATTTATTGAATATTTGTGAGTAGGAAGATTACCAAAAGACAAGTCAGTGACGCATCGAAATTAGATAAGAGCTCATTAAAATGCCTTGATTGAGAATGTTTTGTATTGGAGATCTTTCAACCAAATGTGGCTCAAATGTATCAGTAGATCAGAAGCACATAAAATCATCAAAGAAGTGCATGCTGGATTGTATGGAGCTCACCAGTTAGGGCCAGAGATGAAAATGAAAATCAAATGACTCAGATAGTATTGACAAACAGATGATCGACTACATGGACAAAGCAAAGAAATGTCATCAATGCCAAGTGCATGGAGTGGTCTTGCACCAACCTCCGAATGATCTACACCCCATGATTGCCTTGTGGCCATTCGAGTGTTGGGGTATGGACATAGTGAATCCGATAGATCCTCCATCCTTAAAAGGACACAAGTTTATTCTAATAGCTACAGAATCCTTCTCCAAATGAGTAGAGGCAGTGTCGCTATGGGAATTCACAGCACAGCAAGTTCTGTAGTTTTTCAAGAATCAGATTGTATACCGCTTCGGCATGCCGCTAATGCACCAAAAATATATTGGGTTTTTACTATATAATTTAACTCATTTTTGGTGATATTGCACTTTAAAGGAAGGTGTTTTTCATGTTTTACTGCACGTATGATGATTTTAGAAGATTAGAGTAAAAGGAATTAAAAAGGAATGAATTTGGAGCAAAAAGAAGAAAAATGAAGAAAATTGAACACTGGTGTCATCAGCGTCAAAATGGGCGACGTCGGCGCCCAATTCTAGAGAATATAAACAATTAATTGGCTACACAGCACAGCCGGTGCCCTATCCTGCACCGCCTGTGCCCAAAGTCGATTCAAGTCAAATTCAATATATTTTGATGACTTTTTGAAGGGTTGCTTGTGGAAACTTTTGGGGAATTCATTTCTAACTTATTTTAGACCATTTTGGATGCCAAAGGTTAGTGTGTTTGAGTAGTGTGTATTGTGAGGGTAGAGTGTGTGAGAGAGAAGTGAAGAGAGTGTGTTAGGGTTTGTAGTAAGTTTGAGGAAAGCGTGTAGAAGTCTTGTATTGTGAGGGATTCTTCTCTAAGGAGTATATGAGAAGGAGTGAAGTGAGAGATTACTTCTTCCTTACTATTCTAAAGAGAAAATTGAGTGTTGAAGAAAAGAGAAAAGGATTCAAAAGAACTACAAGAGATTTTCTTGGGGAAGAGAAACAAATAAGTTGTATTTACTTTTATATTTATATGACTTTGCTTTTATATATAAAATCCTTGTTTTGTTGTATCTTCCTCATCAGTTCTGAGTAGATTTCTTTGTCTTTTTTCTTACAATGAGATGTGGTGAAGTGTTGATGTAGATTTGTGGTGCCATAAAAATGTTAAAGAAATTATGATGGTTTTTCACTTCAAACTTCATTTACATTCGATCTGTCCAATTGAATTGTTAAGATCTATTGTGAAACATCCAATCTAAAAGGACTAAGTGTTCTACAATAATAATGGAAAACTCATTCAATGTCCATGAATGAGTTGCGTAGTACATGGGAATTGAGTTAAAATAAATAGGGAAATATGGATTAATGGGCATCAAATTTGAGGTTTTAGAGAGACAAGTTAAAATCCCCAATTTGGTCCTAAAGTTTGGTTACTAAAGCTAGGGTTAGCCTTCAGGTGAAGGGAAGTGGGAGCTCCAAAGTGAGAGCTAATATCCTCCCGCACCTAACCACAGATTTAGTGACTAAGCCTAAGATTTGCTAATATTCTTTATATGACTTGAAAGAGGTGGTACTCTGACGAGGGTAAGAAATATTAATACTCCTATTTGACACAATACAATTCTATTATCAATCTAAATCAATCACACACCATAGAATCATTGTAAGAGGGAAGAAATTTTTACCATATATAAATCTTTCAATTATAAAACTTTGTGTGCGTGTTAGTTAATCCTTCTTAGAAATTTATAAATAACTTGTAGTAAATCTAATTGTTTTTATCTTTGCATTAATATATTAAATAGTACTTGAATTTGCATTGTGAAATGAGTGTTGAATTTCAACATCTTTCCTATATTTTGAACAGTTACTGCCTTCCTCGTGGAATTGATAACTAGGACTCCACTAGAGCCTTGTATTTCTTGAACGATACATATACTTGTGTATACGAGTGACTGCCTAATTATTAAATTAAATTATTTGCAAAACTAAACTGAAACTATCTTTTGAATATTGACTTTCGAGGCAGTTCACAGTCCCGATCAAGTTTTTAGCGCAGTTTCCTGGGAAGGTATAAACAATAACTAATCAAAATTGTAGTAGTTGAAACCTTTACTTTGTAGTTTGAAATTGTGTGTGCTTATTTACTTTTTAGTGTTTTTTTGTGTGATTTTATAATTATAGGAGTGGATCTATAGGTTTAGTGCGTTACGATTCAAAGTTAGGTGTATTATTAGAAAAATTTGAAAACAACAAAAATAATCTGAAAATCCTCACAAAATGGCGAACAACCATGAAAATCAAAGCAATGAAAATAAAAATTTACCAAGAGCTTTAAGAGATTATGCTAACCCAACAGCAAATGAAATTCATTTAACCATTCAAAATCCTGTTGTGCTACTAATTCATTTGAGCTTGAACCTTCTATTATCTAAACAATACAAAATAATTAATTCAGAGGAACACTTAACGAAGATTCTAATTTACATCTCATTAGTTTTCTAGAAATGTGTGCTACTTTTAAATATGATGGAGTGTCGAATGATGCTGTTAGACTTAGACTTTTTCCTTATTCATTGAGGGACAAAGCTAAGGCGTGGTTAAAATCGTTGGCACCTGGATCTATCATAACATGGGGAGAACTTTCATAGAAGTTTCTGTCAGAATATTTTCTTCCATAAAAAACTGCTGAGCTAAGAAATGATATCACATCTTTTGATCAGTTTGATGGAGAATCAATATATGAAGCTTGGAAAACATTTAAAGATCTTCTTAGGAAATGTCCACATCATGCTTTACCAAATTGGTTAATCATTCAAACATTTTATAATGGATTAGTGGAATCTTTGAGATCGATTATAGATGTTGCTGCTGGTGGATCATTAATGTCAAAACCTTTTGATGAAGCATATTCGTTAATAGAAGAGATGGCTACTAATAATTTTTAATGGCCCTCTGAATGGGTAAATCCTAAGAGAGTAGCTAGTGTTCGTGATTCTGATGCTGTAATTATGATAGTCTCTCAAATTGCTGTCGTTTCAAAGAAAATAGATCAATATGGAATAAAATATTCTCAAACAACCCCAGTGTTAGAGGAAAATTCAGTAGGATATATAATAGAATCTCAAACACCTTATGAGACCTTGAATGCTATAAATAATAGACCCAATAATCCTTATTCAAACTATAATAATCCTGGTTAGAAGAATCACCTGAATTTCAACTGGAACAATAACAACAATGTTGTTGTTAATGCATAATGGGAAAACAATCCTATTAACCTAGTTGAAAATTTGAACAGCCAAGTACACACCACTTATATACCTTCTTATCCTCCTAGCTTTAATAGTAACATACAATTTAAGGAAAATAAGCTGTCTACTAAAGAATTATTGTTGAACATGGGTAATCAATTACAAGCTCAAGGTGTTGCAATTAAGAACATTGAGAATCAATTAGAATATATTTTCACTACGCTTAATAATAGACCTTCTAGAGCTCTTCCCAACAATGTTGAGATCAATCCAAAAGATCAAAACAATAAACTAAGGCTTTTCAATTAAGGAGTGGAAAGGAATTAGAAACAAGAGTGTAAAAAGAAGTTGAAGTTAAGAAAGAGAAGGTGGATATTGAAAAAGGTTCTAATAGGTATATCCAGCCTTAAAATATCCACTTGAACCAATGAAGATTACTGTTTAAAAAACACCTCCTCTGTTTCCTTAAATATTGAAAAAACAAAATAGGTATAATAGATTTACAAAATTTTTGAAAATCCTTAAGAAATTAACGGTGAATATTCTCCTTGTTGAAGCATTAGAGCAGATGCCTAATTATGCGAAGTTTATGAAGGATATTCTTAAAAGGAAAAGAAAGTTCACAAATCATGAGACTGTTACACTTAGTAGAGCGTGTAGTTCAATTATTCAGAAGAAGCTTCCCAAAAAACTTAAAGACCCTGGTAGTTTCACTATCCTGTGTGCTATTTGTGCGAAATGTTTTAGAAGAACTTTATGTGATCTAAGAGCTAGTATTAATCTATGCCTTTATCAACTTTTAAAAGATTGGGAATAAGATAAATTTCACCTACAACTGTGACTCTTCAGTTGGCTGATCGTTCCATTACTTATCCTAAAGGGGTGGTGGAAGATGTGTTAGTGAAAGTGGATAAATTTATCTTTCCTGAGGATTTTATTATAATAAATATGGTGGAAGATAAATAAATTCCAATTATTTTGTGAAGGCCATTCCTTGCTACAAGGAGAGCTATAATTGATGTTCAAAAAAGGAGAATTAACTATTAGGGTTAATGATCAAGAGGTAACCTTTCATATTATGAAATCTATGAAATATCCTTTAACAGAAAAAGATGATGAATGCTTTCGAATGGTAATCTACGATTATTTGAGAGATGTTCATTTTAAAGAATTGTTAGAAGAGAATATAAAATATGAAACTATGGAGTGTGAGAATAAAAGTGAAATAGAAATTGATTTTGATGATATGGAGAATGAAGAGTTATACTATGTTCAGGAAAGATTTAAAATTTTGGATACTATGGAAAGTGGTGATAAAAGTTTAATTCCATCTATCATAAAACCTCCTGAACTTGAGATCAAAATTCTTTCTAATCATTTAAAATACATGTTTTGAGGAGAATCATCTACCTTACCAGTTATTGTATCTTCGAACTTGAATGAATATCAAGATTATAAATTATTGTAGACTTTAGAAAGATACAAAATTCTTTTGGTTAGACCTTAGTAGATATTAAAGGAATCAGTCCTTCAATCTGTATGCACAGAATTTTGTTGGATGAACAACATAAACCTAGAGCTGATTCACAAAGGAGATTAAATCCAATGATGAAAGAAGTAGTTAAGAAGGAAATTATAAAATGGCTTGATGCTGGAATTGTTTACCCAATTTCGAACAGTTCTTGGATAAGTCCAATTCATTTTGTTCCTAAGAAGGGAGGATTGACTGTTGATGTGAATGAATGGAATAAAACTATACCAATAAGACAAATTAATGGTTGGAAAATTTTTATTGACTATAGAAAATTAAATGACGCCACCAGGAAAGATCACTTTTATCTTCCATTTCTTGATCAAATGTTGGATAGACTTGTTGGACATAAGTACTATTTCTTTTTGGATGGATACATTAGTTATCATCAAATAGCTATTGCTCCCAAGGATCAAGAGAAGACTACATTTACTAGCCCTTACGAAACTTTTGCTTTTAGAAGAATGTCCTTCGGATTATGTAATGCACCTGCAACGTTTCAAAGATGCATTATGTCTATTTTTAGTAATTTGATTGATAATGGAATAGGAGTATTCATGGAAGATTTTTTTGCATTCAAAACTTCATTTGACTTATGTTTGAATAATTTAGAAAACGTTTTGGAGCTTTGTGAGAAAACAAATTTAGTTCTAAATTGGGAAAAATGTCCATTTATGGTTGCAGGAGGAATTGTTCTTGGGCATAAAATTTTTCAACTTGGTATGGAGGTAGACCCTGCAAAAATTTAGATTATTGAGGAATTACCACCTCCTACTACTGTGAGAGGGTAAGAAGTTTCTTAGGACATGCTGGATTTTATAGGCATTATATTAAAAATTTTCTGAAAATTACTAAACATTTGTGCCAACTTTTAGAAAAGATAAGAGATTTAATTTTAATGAAGAATGTTTGAATGCCTTTGAACTATTAAAAGAAAAATTAATCACTGCCCCTATAATTATTTCACCTGATTGGGAGAGACCATTTGAACTTATGTGTGATGCCAGTGATTATGCAATTGAAGTTGCTTTAGAGAAAAGGTAAGATAAAATGTTCAAGGTTATTTACTATGCTAGTAAAACTCTTATTAAAACTCAGATTAATTATACCAAAACTAAAAGAGAATTATTAGTTATAATGTATGTCTTTGAAAAGTTTAGACCATATCTGATTGGAACTAAATGCATAGTGCATACTGACCATTCAGCTATCAAATATTTAATGTAAAAGAAAGATACCAAACCAAGACTTATCAAATGAATACTTCTAATGCTAGTATTTGACTTTGTGGTAGTTGATAGGAAATGATCTAATAACCAAATTGCTGACCATCTGTCTAGATTGGAGTAATATAAATTATCTGAATTTGAGAAGGAAATAAAAGAAACTTTCTCTGATGAGCAACTTTATACTATTATGGAAAGGAATTTGCCTTGGTATGCTGATATTGTGAATTATATTTTAAGTGATATTATACCACCTGATTTAACAAGGCAACAACAAAAGAAATTTAGATATGATGCTAAATTTTATTTTTGGGATGAGCTCTCACTATATAAATAGTGTAAGGATCTTATTATTAGAAGACGTGTGTTGTATGAAGAAACTGAACCAATTATTCAGAGATGCAATTCTTCTGAATTTGGAGGACATTTTGGTGTTGATAAAATTGCTTACAAGATGTTGCAATCTGGACTTTATTGGCCCACACTTTTTATGGATGTATACAAATATATAAAAACATGTGATCGATGTCAGAGAGTAGGTAATATTTCTAGAAGAAATGAAATGCCTCTAAATTTTACATTAGAAGTTGAAATATTTGATGTATGAGGATTGGATTTTATGGGACCATTTACTCCTTCATTTGGAAATACATATATATTGGTTGTTGTTGATTATGTCTTGAAATGGATCGAAGCAATTTCTTTACTCGGATGTGATGCTCATAGTGTTTCAAATTTTTTAATGAAAAATATTTTAACACGATATGGAATGCTGACAGTAATCATAACCGATGGTGGATCTCATTTTAGGAATAATCAGATTTAGAGATTGGTTAAAAAAATATAATATTATTCATAGAATCTCTGCTGCTTATCATCCCCAGACTAGTGATTTAGGATAGGTTTCTAATCATGAAATTAAAAGAATTTTGGAGAACACTGTGAATCTTCACAAAATAGACTGGTCTATGAGATTAGATACTTCATTATGGGCATACAGAACTGCTTTTAAGACCCCTATCAGAATGTCTCTTTATAAGCTAGTATTTGGAAAGACTTTCCACTTACCTGTTGAATTGGAGCATAAAGCATATTGGGCGATAAAAGAGCTGAATTTTAATTTTAAAAATGCAGGTGAGAAGAGATTTGTGCAATTGAATGAATTGGAAAAAATCAAAAATGAAACATATCATAATGATAGTATTTAAAAGGAGAAAATGAAATTATGGCATGATCGAAAGATATTAAGAAATAAATTTGAAACTGAAGAAAAGTTTTGTTATACAATACTAGATTGAAATTATTTCTTGGAAAACTTAAGTCTAGGTGGATAGGACCTCTTATTGTTATAAAAGTGAATTCTTTTGGAGCTATTGATATTAAAGACCCTAAAACTCGAAAGATATTCAAAGTTAATGGGCACAGATTAAAACCATATTTTGAAGGGTTTCGAAAAGATTTTAAAGAGGTTTTAATGTTAATTCATCCTGAATAACTGAACAAATTCTCATGCTGACGACGCTAAACCAAGCGCTTTATGGGAGGCAACCCATATTTATTTTTATTATGTTTGTGTACTTGTTTTTAGTAGTTGTGCTTGTAGAGAGTCATATTGGAGTCCTACTTACGCTTAAATATCATGAAAGAATGGAAATATTGGATCGTATTGAAGAATTGAAATTTTTTGGACCAAAATAAAATTCAGTGCATTTTTGAACACTGGCGCCACTGGAGCCCAATTCCATAGAAGATGCACAATTTATTTAGATGGAGAGCCACCGACGCCTTATCAGGCGCCGCCGACGCCAAGAACCAGTTGACTGTTCCTGGAGTTTTAAAATGGAATTTTTGGCAGTTTTAGGCAGGATTTCATCCTAATAACTCCCCAAAACGTGTTTTTAACTCCCGAAACTCTAGAAAAATGAAAACTTCCATTCCCATTCCCAATTCGCATCAAATGGATTCCAACTCCGTAGAAATCCCAAGATTTAGAGTTTTCAATCGACGAAAATTCATCAGTTTCGAGGTGCAGTATTTATTAAACAAGGTGATGATGAAGAGGAGGACTATCCAGGAAAGTGGTTTTTGTAAATCGAGGTTTGAACAATCCTACAACAAGAGTTGATGAGGTAATTGTGCAGAGGTGTTGGGAAGTGTTATGCTACATTATCGCCCCCATTATTGTTCCCATTGTGAAAGAATTTCTACGCAAATCTTTAGGGGATCAATCAAGGATTTGTCTATGTAAGAGGTAGGTTTGTACCATTCACTCCTTCGAAGATAAATGACTACTGAGAATGTGCTTATTTTCCATTATTCAAATTTTGATGAGACGAGAGACAATATGAAGGAATTTTATCGCTATTTGATGGACGAAGAAGAAGATTAGAAGATTAGAGACAACATAAATGTAAGTTTTTCTTCTGCATCTTTAAATCTGGTGTCAAAGTAATGGCATTACTTCATTTCTGCAAAGTTGCTTCCAACTTTGAAAATTTGTAAAGTGACGACTGTATTCAAACTGGAAGGCCGATCGATATTGGTAAAATGATCGTGAAATCTGTATTGGGATTGATTGTTCATGGATCTAAATATGGGCTAGGACATCCTTCCACCATATTTCTTCTTTGCAGTCAGTCTCAAGTTCCATATGAGAGTTGGAAAAGAGTGCTTCTTCCGTGGAGGCCTATTAATCCAACCAATCTTTATAACTTTCAGGCAATAGGAGATGAAAATAATATGAGCCTCATTGCTGATCAACCATCTCAGAGTTCACAACCTATTCTATCTTACTTTCTTGAAAGTTCCAGAGTGATTCTAACAAAGATCAAGAAGTTGGAAAAATAGGTACAAAATCTTATGAATGTTATTAACAATATCTCTGATTTATTTTATAACTTGGATTGGAGGGTGAAAGAACAATTTGATCATACTGAGAAAATTGATGTGAATTTAATAAATCTGTTCAAGAGAAATGATGTGGTTGCTGAAGATTCAACTAATGAATTCCCGTATCGTCCCTTCTACAATCTGTTTCTGCATCATCAATCTCTGGGAGACATCAGAGGAGATGATAGTTCGGAGACTGATGACGAGTAGTGTCTCTGCTTAGTATTTAGTATTTATTATTTATATGCTTTGGTGTGTTTAGTGTTTACTTGCTTTACTTTGTATTATGTATTTGGATTTGTTATGCTTGAATTCTGTATTGGTACTTAGTGTGCAGCGTTAGAGTATCGTAGTGTTTTTGTAACACTGATTATTTGTGGTTGGATGAATTTATTTGGTGAATGCTTAAGTGTGTATGTTTGTAGCATGGATTTTATATATTGAAGTGATGTTTTATGTTGTTTGTCTAAGTTTGATGTTAGTTAGTTGCACACTTGATGAAAGATGCTTAAAAAGGCTATCGATGCGATAACAGAATGTTGAAATGATCAAAATTATGAAAATTTATCCTCACCAAAAATTGAACTGGCGCCGTCGGTGCCCAATCCAGTGCCACTAATGCCCAAATACAAGAAAGGACCAAACTCCTCTAAAATCGCGATTTTTGCCCTAGGACCCGAAAATCTAGTCGTTTCCTTTGTCTTCTTCCTCTAGCTTTCGCAAAAACTGGATTTAGGGCTAGCTAAATCAAGGATTTGGAGCATTTTCAAAGCTTTTTGAGAATGGATGTAGACTTCTCTTGGTAAGAGCTTCACTTTAAACTAATTATTTTTTTATTTTCACCATAGGAATTTCTAACATTTCTTGGAGCCAAAATTTAGAATTTTTTAAGATATTTTAGGATTTTCCATGATGATTTAAGCTCTTATTTACTTAGATTTGTTTTAGGAGTTTCCTACATTGTGATTATTGAATTTATCAGATTTTATTGCAAATTTTTAGAACTCCAAATAGCCCATAGAACAAGCAAAGGCAAGAGGAAGATAGATTTTGATGAAGATAGATTCATTAATGTTAAAGCACAGTTTCATTGCAATTCTGTCCTGCATAATAAAATGTGTATACAAGATTAGGCTTTCGAAGTCCAGGCGGATCTATTGAGCAGTTGATTTTTGATAGAAATTGAGAAAGATTTTGTTATTTCACTGCTAATGCTATTAAGGGTAACGTGCGAGAATTTTATACAAATCTACCCTGGACCAAAACAGAATATGTGCTAGTTTGAGGAAATGGTATAATTCACCCCTCTACGTATTAATGATTTTTATCAGTTACAGGGGGTGAGGTTTTGTGAATATGAGAATTTTGATATGAGAGAACCTTATATGAAAGAAGTGATTGCTTTTCTGACTGACGGAAGAGGAGAATGGAAAGCAAAACAAAAACATATGATTAATTTGCTTCCTTCTAAGTTAAATGTAGCTTCTAAAGTATGGCACTATTTCATCTTTGGGAGACTACTACCTTCATATCACCATAGTAAAGTTACAAAGGATAGAGTAATTCTAAATTATTGTATTAAGAACATGAAGAAGATTAATATAGGATCGATCATCTACAAGAACATTCAGTCTATTGCTAGAGAAGAAACCACTGGTGGATTAGGACATCCTACCCTGATTCATTCACTATGTGCATAGTCTGGAGTTGAGTTTGATAGTTCTAAAGAGATAGCCATACCACTGAGACCTACTACCAAGACTATTATTCAGACTTATGAGTCTCATGTGGTAGGAAGAGGAGAGAGTAGGAGTACTGATATTCCTACTATGAGCCAGGACATTCCATCTACTTCTGAGCCACCTACACTATCTGATTTTATGGAGCAGTTGAGGATTTAGAGTGCTAGTATGGATAGACTTCATAGTAGAATGGATGTATTTGAGGCTAGAAGTGATGTAAATGAAGATTACATGAGGAGAGTTGAGTATGATATTGCCTATCAT
This sequence comes from Papilionanthe hookeriana x Papilionanthe teres, assembly GCA_022702705.1. Taxonomy (NCBI): domain Eukaryota; kingdom Viridiplantae; phylum Streptophyta; class Magnoliopsida; order Asparagales; family Orchidaceae; genus Papilionanthe; species Papilionanthe hookeriana x Papilionanthe teres. The sequence goes on along the minus strand of CM040437.1, from coordinate 14,463,343 downwards.
GATGCTCAGGTCAGATTTATGAGGGGAGACATTGGAGTGATATTTCCTACCTGCCCCAGCTATGTTCCATACCAACCTGATCCTATTGATGAAGCTGGTGATGATGATTGGTAGTACTATGATTTCTATTTTCCGTTATGTGTTGTAGTACTGTTTGTATTAGCTATTTTATTTTATGTGTTTTATGTAGTTTGTTGATATATTTGTGTTAAAAAATGGAAATGTAATGAACTCTGTGTTAGTTGTTTTGTAATTTGAATTGAGATTGCGATGTTATGTTGGATTGTTTAATGTTTAAATGTTTAATATTTCTTCACCCTAACAAATGTTTAATGTTATATATATCACTGCTTGTAACTGTTTCATGCTTGCTAGCTTAATTTTAATTAATACCAAAGATAGCTTCAGAATTTCAAAATCCCAGCATAAAAAGGTTAGTTTTCTTTTACTCTTTACCATCTCAAATTTATTGAAAAACTTAAGTTTGGGGGAGGGTAAAAGTATTAACTCTTATTTGTTCTCAATTGATAATATTTCAAAAATTATTAGCATAACTTTTGGTAGTTGAATCTAACTTTAGATAACTGAAATTATGATTTCATTTAAATATTATGATAGATTTGGATGAAAGTTTTTAGTAATAAAGGTTAATTTTATATGGTAAGATATTGAGTATAAAAGGATTTGATTATAGTTGAATATTTAAAGTAAAGAAAATTGTATTTTTGAAATGTTAAGAAACTTAAAGAACTATGTGTGACAAAAGGATTGTGACTTTATGATGAACTATAAAGCTGATATATATTTATAAAGTAAGGAGGAGTTTCAGGTTTGAACTTTAGAAAGAGGAGAGTAAAGTTCAAAACCATTACAGGTTATCCAGATGTAGCAGTCCTAACATAAAAATGGAAAAAGAAAGTAAAGATGGAATGAAAAACAATCCTAAAAGAAAAAGAAAAAGAAAAAAAAAAAGATATATGTGAGGAGAAGCTTGAGGAGATGCCTAATAAAAAATTGACTTCACTTAAATCAACCTAAAGGAAGAACTTGGTTACATTTCTAAATTTATATTTAAAGTATTAGCCTACTTTGTAATGGAGTTTGCATGAGCTTCTTTTTCATATAGTCTTCTAAGGCTCCCTCAATATGACAAATTATGGTTTATCTGGAAATGAATGTTCTTATACGTGTAATTTTAACTTGAGTTACTGAACTTCTTTATAAGAGTCTTGCCATTATATTCACTTAAATAAAAAATCATAGTATTCTATAAGTAAGTCGTTCACTACATTGAGTTATATTTTCATTTAGTAAAAGGATTACTTAAGGAAAAGTAATAGTTAAGTTTGGGGAATTTTGATGCACCAAAAATATAATAGGTTTCTGCTATATAATGTAACTCATTCTTGGTGATATTACGCTTTAAAGGAAGGTATTTTTCATGTTTTGCTACAGATATGATGATTTTAGGTGATTGGAGCAAAATAAAGCGAAAAGGAACAAATTTAGAGCAAAAAGGAGCAAAATGAAGAAAATTAAACACTGGTGCCCCTTGCGCCAGAATGGATGCCGCTGGCACCCAATTCCAGAGAGTTCAAACAATTAATTGGCAGCATAGCCCCACCGGTGCCCTAAGTCAGTTCAAGTCAAATTCAATGTATTTAGATAAATTTTTACAGGGTTGCTTGAGGAAACTCTTGGGGAATTAGTTTCTAACTTATTTTAGACCATTTTGGACACCAAAGGTGAGTGTGTCTGAGTAGTGTGTATTGTGAGGGTAGAGTGTGTGAGAGAGAAGTGAAGAGAGTGTGTTAGGGTTTGTAGTAAGTTTGAGGAAAGTGTGTAGAAGTCTTGTATTGTGAGGGATTCTTCTCTAAGGAGAGTAGAAGAAGGAGTAAAGTTAGATTGCTTCTTCCTTACCATTCTAAAGAGAGAATTGAGTGTTGAAGAGAAGAGAGAAAAGGATTCAAAGGAACTACAAGAGGTTTGCTTGGCGAAGTGAAAGAGATAAGTTGTATTTACTTTTGTGCTTGTATGACTTTGCTTTTATATATGAAATGCTGTTCTTGCAATGAGATGTGATGAAGTATTGATGTAGATTTGTTGTGCCATAGAAATGTTAAAGAAATTGTGATTGATTTTCACTTTGAACTTCATTTACTTTTCGATGTGGCCAATTAAATTGTTAAAATCTATTGTGAAACATCTAATCTGAAAGTACTAAGTGTTCTACAACAATAGTGGAGATCCATTCAATGTCCATGAATGAGTTGCGCAGTTCATGGGAATTGAGTGCAAATAAATAGGGAAATATGGTTTAATGGCCATTGAATTGAAGGTTTTAGAGTGACAGGCTGAAAACCCCAATTTGGTCCTAACGTTTGTTAACTAAAGCTAGGGTTAGCTTAAGGTGAAGGGAAGTGGGAGCTTTGAAGTGAGAGCTAGTATTCTCCCAGCCTAACCACAGATTTAGTGACTAAGCCTAGGATTTGTTAATGTTCTTTAGATGACTTGGAAGAGGGGGTATTCTGACAAGGGTAAAGAATATGAATGGTCCTATTTAGCACAATAGAATTCTATTATTAATCTATATCAATCACTCACCAGAGAATCATTGTAAGAGGGAAGACACTTTTACATATATAAACCTTTCAATTACAAAACTTAGTGTGTTTGTTAGTTAATCCTGCTTAGAAAATTTAGAAGTAACTTGCAGTAAATCTAGTTGTTGTTATCTATGCATTAGCAATCATAAATAGTACTTGAACTTGTGTTGTAAATTGAGTGTTGGATTTCAACATCTTTGTTATATTTTGAAGAGTTTCTGCCTTTCTCATCGGATGGATATCCAGGACTCCACTAGAGCCCTGTATTACTTAAACGATACGTATACTTACATATACTGGTGACTGCCTAATTATTATACTAATCTATTTGTAAAACTAAACTGAAACTATCTTTTGAATATTACTTTTGAGGCAGTTCGTAGTCCTAATCAGCTGCGTAGAATTATCTCAGATAATGGGTCTACTTTCAAGAGTACTAAAATCAACAATTTTGTCAGACTACATGGAATTGACTGAAGATACTCTACGATCTATTAACTCAGAGTGAATGTCTTGGTAGAAGCCTTCAACAAGACGCTTGTTCAGATCTTAAAGAAGACACTCCACGACAACAAAAGAGGATGGCACGAGAAGTTACTGGAAGCTTTGTGGGCCTACAGAATGACAGTCAAAACACCGACGCAGTCTACACCTTTATGCACTTGTGTACGGGTCCGAGGAAGTGCTCCGTTAGAAGTTCAACTACCTCGCTCAGAATTGTCGTTGCCAACCAAATTACCACAGAAGAGAATGCTAAGCTCCGACTTGCTGAATTGGAAAGTTTTAAAGGAAAGAGATTTCTCACGCAGCAGAATTTGGAACTTTATCAAGTGAGATGATTCAAGCCCACGATAAATTGGTCTGCCCTAGGTCGTTCAAAATCGGTGACCACATACTCGTTCTTTGAAGGCTTATTCTTGCACACTGCAAGATAGGTGGAAAATTTGAACCGACCTCAAAAGGGCCATTCATGGTAGAGCAAGTTTACTTAGGAGGGGTCATACTGGCTAGTAGATTCTTAAAGGGATAGACCCATGTTTCCAATAAATGAATGATATCTAAGGAAATATTACGCGACGTGATAAACCTGAAGAAGGATATTCATTTTGATATAGCCATATGGCCAGTGTCTTTGACTGGGTCCAAATTTTATAATAAAGTAAAATTGAATAAAATAAATTTTCACACAAGATAAAATACACTTGTTAAATTTCTAATTCTAAAATTTTATAAAATCATACCAAATAAGATAAAGACATCAAAATAATTATAAAGATTGTTAAATAAATAATAATAAGTTTGTTATTGTTCTTGTTCGCGCAAAATGCCAGCTACTGATATCTCCCCCTGTTTTCTTGTTCAGAAGTGTCAGGTTGCGAGTTGACATTTACTTTCAAAGATGGCTTGGACCTTGCATTTCGAAAAGAAAGAACACATAAAAGAAGGCTGCAAATATGAATTCAATTATAAAAGATGGTAATTAAGAGACCGGACAGACATCAGGACGCGAAGGCACTAGAGGTTTTATTGACTCACACCTCTTTGCCAGAAGACACAGCCAGATTTTGTCCATGATTACTACTCCGGAGGGTGATCTTTGTTCCACTACAGCTGAGAGAGTTCCAGATGTGTCGTTAGCATGTACAAAAAGAAGAAATAAAGATCGCCGCTTGTGTCAGCTCTTGGAAAGGATGGAGAGGAGACAAACCTGAGAGTTAGTCGGTGAGCTAAACCCTATTCTAGAATAATTTTACGAGCTAAAAATGAAAGAAACTGACAATAGCTTGTCGAGCATAGATACTGAGCTAGAGACTGCTGAGGACCCCGCGTCGACATGGGATCTTATGGAAGAAATTTTTACGACCTGCAACTCAAGCCTACCCTGATAGCCTTCAGTGAAAGGGGCATTTTCAGAATGCCTGCAGTGCCACGTTCTGCAGTTAGAGGAGTATGACACATTCAAGGCATATGCAGCCGCCTCAATGCTACTTAGGAGCAGGGAACAGCCTGATTTAGAGCCATAAGTACCACAGTTTGTTCTTCCACCGCCATATCGAGGTGTTCTCGACTACGTGATGGCAAAGATCAGAAGGGTTAGAAAGAAGGAATTCTAACATTATAAAGAAATATAAGGAAGATTTGTCAACATTCTGGAATGTCTTGAGCTATACACAAATTTGTTTTTGAGGAATGATCAAGAAAAGATTTTGGATTGTGTCTTTGCTCTCCAGGACTTAGGCAGAGTGAGCCACCTGAAGGATAGGACATATACAGAGCCAACAAAGTTGAGGAGAGGAAACTGTAGGGTCACCATTCAGTGTGGATGCAGCTACAACTTCGCCAAAGATTGACAGCGTAATCCCTCAGGGAATCTACAGCACGATAAGGTTGATCCAATGCCGCCACAAATAAAGAAGATGATAAAGAGGATGGTCGAGTGGCACGTACTGCCTGCAGAATGTATTCCTAACAGCTACATCATAAATATCTATGAGGATGGGGACTGTATCCCGCCTCATGACGACCACCATGACTTTGTGAGACCTTTCTACACGGTCTCATTTATAAGTGAAAGTAACATTTTGTTCGACCGGGAAATTCAGATTGTCCAGCCAGGGGAGTTCCTATGTTCGGTCGAGATCCTTCTACCTGTTGGGTTAGTGTTGGTGTTAAAAGGAAACAAAGCAAATCTTGTCAAGCACTGCATCCCAGGAGTTATAGAATAAAGAGTGTCAGTTACCTTTAGAAGAAGGGATGAGGATAAGGCACCATTTTACTACGAGCCAGATCTAGAATTAGAAAAGCTTCATCCATTGCCATTGTGACAGCAGTACCTCCAGGTGTTTCGGATGGGACTTTTGTTCTGGAGCGTAGCCTTGGTAGGTTAGCTTGTCTAGAGAGAAGTCTCAGACAACAGATATTTACTAACTCCTACACCGGGTCACAGCAGTTGTCACTGCTTTTGTACCAACAGGATATGATATGATAGTTTTGTTTAGATATGTACGCTCAATCGACTTTTGGATATGTGTCAGTAAACGATCAGTTGTACTACTACTTTCAGCAAACGATTAATGAAGATTTCTATTTCAGCTTGCTGAGTTTTTTCAGAAATGTTTCTTTTGACATAACGGTCGAGAGCCGCAGAACCATATGTTGGTTCAGAATAAAATAAAAACAAAGAACAATGTAAAAGAAGATTAAAAAGAAAATAATAATGACAAGAAGAAGTCAAAATGAAACAGAATGAAATGAAACAAAGTCAACTCAAACAAAATGAAATCAAATGAAATAAAACAAATTGAAAGAAAATGATAAATTAAAAATTAATGATAAGCTAATTCTCTTTCTCAAAACTTCGACTCTTTGTACTCATCCTCAAGTTCTTCATTTTTGAAAGTACTCCACGAGTTTGGCACTTTACACAATGTCACTTCCCACAAATTTGAAATATCACCAAATTCTGCAAATCTTGCAATGGATACCAACCATAGCCGAATTGCACCAATTCTACTTTCTTCTAAAGTCAATATCAAATTTTCCTCTAAATCTTTTCACATAAAATTATGGGATCAGTACCTAAATTCAGTTTCCATTCCGTCACCTTTGGGGTTGGATATGAGTCTCTAAGCTTTCCTTCCTAATGTGACACTCTGCTACCTCTTGAGCTGGATTTGCCCTGAGCTTTCCTTCTCAATGTGGTAAAAATTCCCTAAATTTCCACAACCTATATGAGTAATTTTTTGCCTTCCATGGAATTCCTGTGTCGGAGCTCAGTTTTCTGATTCCCTAAATATTCCTTAAATTTCCACATCCTATCTGATAAATTTACCGCCTTCCATGAAATTTCAGGGTCAGAGCTCAGTCGTCTGATTCCCTAAATATACCCAGGGTTGGAGCTCAGTCGTCTGATTCCCTAAATATTCCCTAAATTTCCACATCCTATCCGAGAAATTTTCCGCCTTCCATGAAATTCTAGGGTCGGAGCTCAGCTGTCCAATTCCCTAAATATTCCCTAAATTTCCACATCCTATCCAAGAAATTTTCTGCCTACCATGAAATTTTAAGGTCAAACCTCAGTCGTCTGATTCCCAAAAAGTCCTTAAATTTCCACGTCTTATCTAAGAAATTTTCTGCCTTCCATGAAATTCCAGGGTCAGAGCTCAGTCATCCGATTCCCTAAATATTCCATAAATTTCCACGTCCTATCCAAGAAATTTTTCGAATTCATGAAATTTCGAGGTCGGTACCCAAATTATGATTCTCATTATCGAGACTAGTACCTAAATTCTAATTATGATATTTTGAGACTGTTACCTAAATTCTAGTTCTCACCCTCTGGGATCAGTATCTAAGTTTTGATTCTCTTCTTCCGAGGTCGGTATCTCTATTTTGACTATGTTTCCTCTACAGTCACTTAAACTCGAAGATTCCTACAATATTGAAACAAAGTAAAAATTCCATAAATCCTAAATTTCCACAAATTTCCTTTAAATCTATAAATCTCCATAAATTTCATAAGGCTCAAATTAAATTCAAACTCATAATTTAAATTGAAGTCAAATTCAATTCTAAAATAAAATCAAATTCTAATTCTATTTCAAAATTCCAACTTCATATCAAATCAGATCAGACTCCTTCAAAATATTGAAGCATGGAATTCATAGCTTCCTAATCAAAGTATTCCATTTTCCCTTCCACAGTGAGAGTTTCCGAGATTTGAAGGTTTTCTGCCCACATAATGCCCAGCGGAAACTTCCTAGTTGAATTCTACATTTTGTCTCAAGTTTTTACTCTAACAGTTGTGTTAGTTTTGTTGTTCTCGTTAATCAACAACAATATGTGCAGTGTGCTTGCCTAGCACACCACACCTATTGGGGGTCCATTTGTGGACCTCACTTTTGGTTGAGGTATATTATTTCTTTAGAATAGCCTAGAGGCTAGCCATAGGACTTTTTTGGTGACTATCTTATAGGACTAGCAATGAAACCCTTACCCCATAGAATTTCAAAACATTTCTTTGCTTCACTTGAATTCTTCAAATGCTTAAAGTCTAACATCTAAATGCTTAGGAGAATGAGACCAAGCATTAGGAAGCTCAAGAGAAGTCTCCTATAAGATGGTCAAGCCTTAGGACTCACCCTGGGTGGTCTGGGGGAGGTTCAAACACATACTTGCACATTACACTCTCACACACTACCTCACAACTCTAAACCAAATTTCTCCACACTTCATCCCCTACTCCTTTGGAAACTCATGTGGCTGGTTTCCCCAAGCTTTTAGCCTCAGGCTAGGGCTTGATTAGTACCAGCACATGGAGGATCCAAATGAGGATTCACTTGGTTCATGACTCAAATGGGTTATCAATCCCTCTCAACCTCAATTTTTACCAAAAATCCAAACTTTTGACCCATTCACCCCTAAACTCTACCAAATTACCAAGTTGCCCCCAAAACCCCAATTTTGCCCAAAAATTCCAAAATCAACTAAAATTGCCAAAATCTCCAAAAAAATCATCCCAAAAATTCCTCACCACTCAAAATACCCAAGACACCTCAAATTTACCAAAATTCCCAAAAATGCCCCAAAAATACCCAAAATTACAAAATGCCCCTCCAAGCCCAAAAATTCCAAAAATTCCCAAAACCCTCCAAATATTCGCAATTTCAATTTAAACCACATTATTTAACTTAATTTGACTAATTTGCCCAATTTGACCAAAAGCCCCAAATTACCCTTTAAGGCTAAAATGCTCAAATCACCCCAGTTGTCCACTAAATTTACTTCAATTCCCTCCAATTCAAGTTCCAAAATTTAATTCAACATCCCAATCCTAATTGAAACCAAATTCAATCACAATTTAACCTACATTTGAACCTAATTTCAACCCAAACCAAAAGCCCCAATTTTGACAATATGACCAATTTTCCCCAAATTGAACCGAATGTCAATCAATTTCGGTAAATTTTGAATTCTAAACTCTTCAAGATATTCCCATAAACAAAATTGAACAATCAATTGTCCCCAATTTGAACCCAAACCTCACCCAAGTCCAACGAAATCCAAAATCCCCAAAATTGCCCCAAATGTGTCACATGCCTAAAATCCATCAAATTGAATGTCCCAAGCCCAAAATTTCCACCCAAATAATATCAAGAACTCTTCCAAACATCCCCATAGACCATTCGAAACCATCAATTGGCCTTTGACCCAACCCTAGCCTAACCTAAACCCAAGCTAACCCAACATGCCCAAAATTGACCAAAGAACCAAATCAAACCAAATTGATCCTTCAAACCTATTCAAAACCACTCAAATTCTCTTCTAAACACTTTATGAAAATCATACACACCATATTGAATAATCAATCGGGTCTAACCCAAGCTAAAACCAAACCTAGCCAAATTTAAACCCATGTGACCAAATTGAATCCATGAGCCAAATTAACCAAATCAAGCCAAATGTGACCAAACCAAGCTCACCATAGCCAGCCATTGGACCACTAGGACTGAGCTAGATCCACCTAGCCCACTCTTATGGAGCCATGGAACAACGATCCCATGGTTTAGGGGATCCCCTCCCTTAAATGGGTAAAACTTAAAGAGATTTGTAATGAGCACTTAACCCCACTTATGACATACCCTCTGGTTCAGCTGACCACTGACCACCTCCCCTGGCCTGGCCGGCTGGCCTAGTCATCGGAGGAACCAATACCGAGAGCCACTCACTTGATTTTTTATCCAATTGACCCATCCAATGTCTCAAGCTCTTAATTATCACTGGAGCTCTTCTGCCTTCTGATCCCCTGATATTTATACTTACAAATATGATATGAAAATTGGCAACGACACCAAAAACTTAAGCCGCTAGGAATATATGTGCGCCAAAAACTTGACTCCACACCAAATATAAATGTGCTAATGATTTAGATATGAAAATTATGATTTTATAATATGGGATACTACGCAAGTATACGTATCGTTTATCAAGTAATATGGGACTTTCTGATTAAGCCCTGAGATATCTAACCCACAGGGAAAATTTGAAAATCTTTAAAGGAATCAGAAAATTATCTTTTTACATTTTTTTATGGCTTTTGAAAGTATGTCTTGATTTTGAAAAGTTTTGAAATTTGATTTGTCTTTAGAAATTTCCTTAATAAAATGTTAAGCAAGAAATTAAAATTATATTAACTAATAACATTGTATGTAAAATACTATTAACTAGAATATCTTTTTCTTTCCTTTTATGAAGTAGTAATAATTATTAAAGTATTGTTGTGGAAGTATTTAAATTTCTTGTGACACATAAAAGCAAATGTATTATTTACCCTTACTTGGTTCTATAAAGAACATAGGTTAATTTGAAATTTTTATCATTTTGAATATGGTTAGGTAGGGAAGATACCAGTCTCTCACTCTAGAGTTCCCTCAATTCCCGCCAACTGGGGGCTAACTTCTCATAACAAAACTCAAAACTTCAAACCAAATTAGGGGGCTTTAGTCTGTCACTCTAAAATCCTTTAATTTTACTCCCTTCCATGAAAATATCTTCTAATATTACATTCAATTATATGGACTACACTTCTCACCCATGTAATTGCATGTGATTATTACTAACTTCTATGAGACAATACCGCATTGGATCTTACACAATCTCAAGAAATTCTACAACTTAACAGGCCAAATTAAGAAGTAAACAAAGTTTTCAAAATCAATCTTCACAACTTCTTCCAACTTTTAAACATTTATACTTTCCACAACAATTATCTATAAATTAATTACTTCTCCATTTAAGAAAGAAAAAGATAAAGTAAACTACTTAGAATGCATTGAAAAATACAAAAACACCTCGATTTGAAATTAAAAACTATATGAAAAATAACAAACAAAAACAAGTACTAATTAAAAAACTAAATGTAAGAACAAAAGTAAACACTTATCTTGAAAATCCTCTCCACAAGACTCAGGAGGTTCCTCTGAAACTTTGACTCTTCGCTAAACTACTCCTCAGAGCAAGTCTCCCAACTCTGAGGACTCAGAATACAGACTTCAGACTTCAATAAAAATTAAAAAGTAAAAGAACCCTTCAAAAGGCAATGGAAGAGATCCTCTCTACTCTCTACTCCTAATGGAAACTCTCTTCAAAATGCAATAGAAGAGCCCCCACAATCTTTCCTAAGACTCTCTTTAAATAGTAAACCCAAAGGTTCCTTGGTGTCTCTTCAAAATGTGTCCAGATTCAATGTATCCACCAAAGAATGCACCCCTTCATTCAAACTTGCTGCCTAAACGAAGTTATGAAAGTTACCACCAAGAGTTGCATCTCATCCCCTTTGAAATTGGCGCCAAATTCATTTGAATTTCGATTTTTAATCGTGTGCGGCTAGCGCCGGCCTAGCGGCGCTTAGCCGCCAGTGCCCAAATTTTTATCTTTCATCTTTTTTGCTCCAAATTTGATCCAATTTTGCTCCTTTCATCATGACCAACCATTTTCATCATATCTGCAAGAAAAACACAAAATACCTTCCATTAAAGTGCAATATCATTATAAATAGGTATAAAAAGGTGTACAAAAATACTATATATTTTAGATGTATCAAAATCCCCCAAACTTAAAATGTTACTTGTCCTCAAGTAACAATTAATCTCATAGAACATTTTAGCATGCAAATTATGTAATGAGTTTCCTAGGAAGATAACAAAATTTTGTTCTAGAAATGGAATAGTCCAATTTAGAAAAAATTTCAGTAATTAAGGCCAACTTAAAGTTTAGAAAGTTCTTAAGTAAAGAAAAATGATAAATATAAGTTTCTATCTAATTCAGAAATATTTGTAGATTCTTCAAAATATACGACTTAAACACTTATTTTTCACACTTAAAAATCTTTATTTGAAAATAATTTTACTTACTATATTATAACCTTAAGCTTTAGATTTTCTCTGAACTTATATCTTAAACTTTAGGTATGAAACCAATTTTTGATTAGGCCCTTAAATCATCAAGCTTCTCCTCCCTTTTCATATACCATTTTTCACTTTTTCTTTCTTTCTTTATTATTTTTTATTTTTTTATTTTTTTTTAACAAGGCAAGGATTACTATATCTGGATAGGCCTTTAATGATTTTGAATTCTACCCTTCCATTTAAAATAAAGGTCAGATATATATCTTTCACTTAAAAATCATAATAATAATATTTGAAAATTACTCTTCAATAAAAAAAATTTAAGCTTTGAAGAATAAAAGTCAAATCTTCTATTTATCCAAAAATACAAAACTTCTTACTAAAGATAGTTTAACTTTATTTAACACCTCTTCATTAAGAAAATTTTAAATTTAAGTTTTTCATGATTACTATAAATTTTAACTAAATTCTTTTATTCATTTCTATATTTAAAATTTTTGTTCCCCTGATATAACTTCATATACATAATTGTTCTAAATCAAAAATAAGATTTATTTTTAAGTATTCTTGAGAATCAAATAAAATTTAGGTTTTTGAAAATCTTTGTTTTTAAAATCCCCCCTTCCCCCCCCCAAAAAAAAAAAACATTAATTTTTAGTTAAGAGAAAACATTTAAGCATAAGAAATGATACATGGGTGAGAAATCAAAAGCTGACATATCATGTTTGCAGGAATTTTTTTAATATCCTAAAATGGAAGTATAACAATTTAAATAACAATAGTAAAATGAAATCAAATTCAGTTTTTTCAAAAAAATTTTCTTTTTATAACAAGAAAAATTTCAAAAAGACTTCTACAGTAGTGGAGGTTTTCAAAGCAAATACACACCAACTAAAATAACACACTGATACAGATAAAAGATGATAGTGGAATTTGAAAAATCTTAAACATGTAGTTTCCTAAGTAGAAGTTCCCAATAGTGGTTTATAATTTCCTAATAGTTTTTGAATTAAAGGACACACTACTAAAAACTCTGACATAACATACACATTAAAACATTTACTATTACACACACTACCACAAAGCAACATATAAAACATCAATACAACAACAACAATACATCTAAATATGCATAACAGAAATATAATACAAACTAAAATCTGCATACTATCAAGGTTCACATCACAACACAACGATCAAACTAAATACTAAACAAAACAAACATACATCAACAACAAAAACAACACCACAACAAAAATAAATAACACTAACCTACTCATCATCCTCATCATCATCATCATCCTGCTCGTTCCAATCCCTAGATGGAACATAAGGTATGTAGAATGGATGAGGGGGCATCTCAGCAATCTAATCACCTCTAATTAGTCTATCCAAATATTGCTGATAATTCTCCTCATACTCATCATGTTTCACAATATATCTTTCTACATTATCCATCTTACCATCCATATCTTTCTGATGCTCTCGAGTAAGACTCACTTTTTTCAAAATTTTTATTAATAAACCAATCTGTTACCATGATGAAGCATGTGCAGTAGAAGCACGAGCAGTAGATGCAACAGAAGCAGAAGCAGTAGAAGCCCTACCAAATCCTCCTCTCCAACCAAACTCTGAATGTACAGTGTAAGCACCAACGTTTACACTGGTAATTGGTCTCAATGGCTGAAGTACCTCTTCCCAGGTTTCAAACTTCACTCCAGATTGTTCACATAATGAATGAATCAAGGAAGGAAATCCCATACCTGCAGTCGTGGTTGATCTAGCACAGTTCAAAACATAATCATAAATTATACTTCCAATGTCAATAGGCTTCCCTTGCTGAATACAATGGTTCAACACAGCTCTTTCTCTCGTTACTTCACTAGTATGACCTGAAGGTAACAACTTAGGATGAGATAAAATAATGCCATGCCTTAGAAGTGGCATTCAATTTGGAAGCAGGAAAGTTTAATTTTCTATCATTAGTTATTTTCCATAATCCTCTTCTAACAGTAAAAAATTCCATGATCTCATCTAGTTCTCCATCCGTAGGATGATAGTTAGAATAAAAACATAGCATGTCAGGAGGTAGTCCATAAAAATATTGATTGCCCGAGAAGAAAAGTTGACCTTATGCCTCCTAACCATCACTTGTTTCTCTTCTGCAGCAGGAAAATTTGCATAAAATTCTTTAACCACAGAAACAACAGTAACTGCGGAGAAGCAACAGTAATTCTCCCAACTCCTTCTAGCAATCATATCGTCAATCACCTCTCTTAGTTTACTAAACACACGCTCAGGAATCAACTTACGTGATTCCAATGCACCGACGTATCGTTCCTCAGCCGTCATACTAACAAATTTGTCAGAATCAAATCGTGTCTTTTCTCGTGCACGCTTTGACTTTGGAGCCATCTCTAAAAATTTCCCCATAAATTCCAAAAATCAAAGTAAATTTGCTAAAATATCTTCCAAAAGATATTTTCACTAAATCCAAGCAATTTTCCAAGTTTTTCCTCAAATTTTCACCATGAATAGTGATTTTAAGATTTTCCAAAATGTACTCAAAATACATGGTGAAAATAAAAAATTTTTACTTAGAAGTAGTGCTTTTCCTCAAGGAATCCAAATCTAACAATTTTTGTTGAGATCGGCTCTTAAATGATCCACAATATGATGCCCTAGGCTCCTCTTTCGCGATAAAATGAAGGTTGAAGACGATGGGGTGTTTTAAAAATGGCATTTTTTAGGTTTTTAACTGTTGGGAACCAGTTTTCGCGAACTGGCGCCTAAGCGTGATCGATAAAAAAATACCTATTTCTTTATGTCTTAATTCTTATCAATTTCTAAGGATATTATGCTTTAATGAAAGGTATTTTTTGTGTTTTTGGATGTAGGTGATGTAAAAAGGTCTAAAAAGGAAAAAGGAGCAAAAAGGAGCAAAAAGGAGCAAAAATGGAGCAAAATACAAAAAATATAAACAATATGGCCTGGCGCCTAGGCGCCTAAGCTCCAGACTCGATACAGAACTGTCAAGTTTTTGACAACGTTTGAACAGTTATTTTTACGGAGTGGGCGGTTATTGGACATTCTAGAAGACTGGTAGTTGTTCCTTGATAATAGGACATGTGATACATTGCATTTGGACGCTCCAAAACGGTTTTAATCGTGAAGAGGTGCAAGCCAAAGTGAAGAGGTGCGAAGAACTGGACGCGGTATCCGACGCCTAGGCGCCAGACAGACCTTCTAGAAGATTCATTGAATGTGGACATGTTTTGAAGAGGCGTTTCAAGGCAACCCTTGAAGCCTATAAATAGGGGTCCATTTCTTCAGAAAACGGGCCCCTCCCATTGTAACTCTTTCTCTTCTCCACTTAAGGACCTCTCATCCTTAGAGAGAGAAATAGAGAGAGAAATTTAGGGCCACTTTTGTTTAGTTTAGTGAGTTTATTTTCAAGTTGTTGCACTGGAGTTCATACACTGTGGAGTCAGTAGGAATCAGAAGATCTGTAGAAGGAATATTTGAGATAAGTATTTTATATTTGATTCAAAGTTTATTTATTATGTTTTGCTGTTTATATTCAATATGTTCTGAGTAGTTAGTTTACTTTCTTCCTTCAATTATGAAGAGATAGATAAGATAATATAAAGATTCGATGGAGAATTGAAATTCAAAATATTTACAAAACATTGTGATGACATTAATACCTGATCTTACTTTACTTTTTAAATTGGCCATTTAAATTGTTAAAACCTGTTGAAGAGTTTTGAGACCTAGAAGGAGAAGAACTCTTAACTTGTAAATGTCACATGAATCCTTGGGTAGTCGAAGGCCATGTGCGGGCTATTCAAGGTGAAGTGAAAATAAATAGGAAGATAAGATTTAAAGGGCGTAGAATTGATAAGTTTTTAGAGTGACAGACTAAATTCTTATAATTTAATTTATAGATTAGGAAAGGATCCCTAGGAGGGCCGACCATAGCCACCCTTGGACATCTAGTAGTGTGAGTCTAGATTAACCCATTCTACTAACAATACATCCGGACCTGATCTGTAAATTAGCCAATGTTCTTTGTGCCTGGATCAAAGGGTAAAGAATAGGAATGCTTCTATTTGGCACAATACCATAAATCAAATTCTCCAACGAATATTAAATTATCTTAAAAATCTTAGATTAATTGAAGGGAAGAAAGTTGTTTTTTTTATATAGTTTTCATAAATCATTTTCTTATTTTTGTTTTCTTTATTTGCATCTAGTAAATTAATAGTAATTATAGTTAAATTAAAAGATAAAAAAAAATATATTTTTGAAATATAATATTTAGAAAATTTATTACTATAATTTATCCCCGTGGGATCGATACTGGGGTTATAAAAGAAAACCCAATATTACTTGAAACGATACGTATACTTGCGTAGTACCCCTAGTGTGTAAAATATTTTCTAAAATTTTACAACATTTTGATTTTATAAACTAGCCGCTATTTATAAATTGGGTCAAGTTTTTGGCCATCTTTTGGAAGACAAAATATTGCTGCGTTATTGCAGGTCGGGTCAAGTTTTTGGCGCCGTTGCCGGGGATCGAAATAAAATAGTTATAAATTTTTGTAAAAAAATATTATATTTCTAAAAATATAAAAATATAAAATAAAAAAATAAAAAAAAAATAATATAATAAAAAAGATATATATTTTATTCCTTGTTTTATGCGAAGATTTGGTTCTGAAGGATTAATACCTTTATATTCTGAATTAGAAAGAACAATTTGAAAAATTAAAAAAAGGGAAAAAAATTCAAAAATTTTAAGAAATGGATACTTTACAAAATCCAATTGAACTTAATGATCAAAATGTTTATAAACCATTAAAGGACTATGCTAACCCTACAGTTGATGAACTTCATAGTAGTATTCAAATACCCACTGTAGATGCTAATTCTTTTGAACTTAAACTGTCTATTATTCAAATGATACAAACCAATCAATTTAGTGGAACACCAAATGAGGATCCAAATTTACATCTTGTTAGTTTTTTAGAACTTTGTGCTACCTTTAAATATAACAATGTTTCTGATGATGCTATTAGACTTAGACTCTTTCCTTTTTCTTTAAGAGATAAAACAAAGATGTGGTTAAACTCATTAGCAATCGGTTCTATTAAAACATGAGCTGAAATGACACAAAAATTCCTTGCTAAATATTTTCCTCCTTCTAAAACTCGCTAAATTAAGAAATGATATTACTTCGTTTAGCCAATTTGACGGGGAGACAATGTATGAAACTTGGGAAAGATTTAAAGAACTATTAAGAAAATGTCCTCATCATGCTTTACCTGATTGGTTAATTATTCAAACATTTTATAATGGATTAATTGAATATTTAAAATCAATTATTGATGCTGCTGCTGGAGGTTCTTTAATGTCTAAATCATTTGAAGAAGCTTACACTTTAATTGAAGAAATGGCTAATAACAATTTTCAATGGCCTTCCGAAAGGATTAATCCTAAAAAGATGGCAAGTATTCACGATAATGAAGCCTTTTCTATCTTAGCTTCACAAGTAGCAGCAATGTCTAAGAAATTAGATAATTTTGCAATTAATATTTCGTATAATAACTCTGCTAATATTGAAGATTCTCAAACTATTGAAACTTTACAAGCTATTGCAAGTAAAAATAATCCTTATTCAAATTATTATAATCTCAGGTGGAAAAATCATCCTAATTTTAACTGGAATAATTCACAACAACAATGGGGTAATAATCAATCTCATCCCGCTGGAAATTGGAATAATCAAGTTAATCAAAATTATAAACCTCCTGGATTTAATAATCAGTAGAAAAAGTTATCAATAGAAGAATTAATTTACAAATGAATAATCAATTACAAAATCAAAATACTGCTATTCGTAATATTGAAAATCAAATGGGGCAAATTGCTACTTTAATTAATAACGGACACTGTAGGAACACTTCCTAGTAATGTTGAAATTAATCCAAAGGAAACTGGAAAAGAACATGAACAAGTTAAAGGCCGTGCAACTTAGAAGTGGAAAGGAATTAAAAGAAAGAATGCGAATGAAATTGAAAAAGAGATTGAGGTTGAAGAGATTGAAAAACCTAAAGAAACTCTCTCTCCTAGTCAAGATCGGACCGTTATACTCGTTAATGTGGAAGTTGAAAAACCACCACCACCTTTTCCTCAAAGACTTAAACGGCGAAATTAGATCATCAATTTTCTAAGTTCTTTGAAATTTTTAAGAAACTTACTTATTAACATACCTTTTGCTGAAGCTTTGGAACAAATGCCAACTTACGCAAAATTTATGAAGGATATTTTAAGCAAAAAATGAAAATTTGAAGCTTTTGAAACTGTTGCATTAAGTGAAGAATGCAGTGCAATAATTCAAAAGAAATTACCTGAAAAGCTTAAGGATCCTCGAAGTTTCACTATACCCTATGCTATTGGAGAAAAATTTTGTGGAAAAGCTTTATGTGATTTAGGAGCAAGTATTAATCTCATGCCATTTTCTATCTTTCGAAGATTAGATTTAGGAGATATTACTCCCACCACTGTAACCCTTTAGTTAGCTGATATATCTATCACTTATCCTAAAGGAGTTATAGAGGATGTCCTTGTTAAAGTGGATAAATTTATCTTCCCTGTAGATTTCATAGTACTTGATATGGAAGAAGATAAAGAGATACCTATTATTTTAGGGAGACCTTTTCTAGCTACGGGACGAGCTATGATTGATGTGCAAAAGGGAGAACTAACCATGAGAGTTAATGATCAAGAAATTAAATTCAATGTTCTTAAATCAATGAAGTACCCTGATAAGGAGAAATGTTATCGAATGGATATAATTGATTATTTAATTGAAAAAAATTATCAAGAAAAATGTAAAGTCATTTCTGAAGAAAAATTTGAATTTTTAACTGATGAAGATGAAGTAGTAGTAGAAGAAGAGACTCATTTTATAAAAGATAATTGGGAAACTTTAGACATAACTCAAAATGATATACTTTTACCATCAATTAAAAAGCCCTCGAATCGGAATTAAAAATGTTACCTTCACATTTAAAATATGTGTTTCTTGGAAATTCATTAACTTTACTCGTTATTATTTCTTCGAGCCGAGTAGAGATCAAGAAGAAAAACTACTAGGTGTGTTAAAGAATTATAAGAAAGCTTTTGGTTGGACTATTGTTGATATAAGAGGAATAAGCCCTTCCATTTGCATGCATAGAATCTTAATGGAAGAAAATTTTAAACCTACTATAGAATCGCAAAGAAGATTAAATCCTATCATGAAAGAGGTTGTTAAAAAGAAATTATTAAGTGGTTAGATGCTGGTATTATTTATCCTATTTCGGATAGTCAATGGGTAAGTCCTTTTCATTGTGTTCCGAAGAAAGGAGTTGTAACTGTCATTGTTAATGATAAAAATGAACTTATTCCTACAAGACAAGTTACTGGATGGTGAATTTGTATTGACTATAGGAAATTAAATAAAGCCACTAGAAAGGATCATTTTCCTTTACCTTTCTTGGATCAAATGCTCGATAAATTAGCTGGACACTCATATTTCTGTTTTATGGATAGATATTTTGGTTATCATCAATTACTTATTGCTCCTGAGGACCAAGAAAAGAGAACATTTACAAGTCCTTATGGAACATTTACTTTTAGAAGAATGCCTTTTGGTTTATGTAATGCACCTGCAACTTTTCAAAGATGTATGATGTCAATATTTTGTGATTTGATTGACAAAGGAATTGAAATATATATGGATGATTTTTCAGTCTTTGGAACTTCTTTTGAATCTTGTTTGGAAAACATAGCCAAAGTTGTGAAAAGATGTGAAGAAACAAATTTAGTTTTTAACTGGGAAAAATGTCAATTCATGGTCACAGAAGGCATTGTACTTGGTCACAAAGTATCACAAAAAGGGATGGAAGTAGATCAAGCAAAAGTGAAAATTATTGCTGAATTGCAACCACCTACTACTCATTATCGATGTGAGAAGTTTTCTAGGTCATGCTGGATTTTATAGAAGATATATAAAGGATTTTTCTAAAATTGCTAAACCTCTTTGTCATTTATTAGAAAAAGATGCAAAATTTGAATTTAATAAAGAATGTATTAATGTTTTTAATATTTTAAAAGAAAAATTAATAACTGCACCTATCATTGTTGCACCTGACTGGAATAATTCTTTTGAATTAATGTGTGATGCAAGTGATTTTGCAATTGGAGCTGTATTAGGATAAAAATATGAGAAAGTTTTCAAAGTTGTATATTATGCTAGTAAAACTCTCACTGAAACACAAAGAAATTACACTACCACTGAGAAAGAGCTTCTAGCAATAGTAGATGCCTTTGATAAATTTAGACCTTATCTTCTTGGTACTAAATGTATAGTTCATACTGATCATTCTGCTATTAAATATCTATTATCTAAGAAGGATTCTAAACCTAGACTTATAAGATGGGTTTTACTTCTACAAGAATTTGATTTTCAAATAGTAGATAGAAAAGAAACTGAAAACCAAATTGCTGATCATTTGTCTAGAATTAAAAATGATATTATTTCGGAAGAAAATATAAATGAGAAATTTCCTGATGTATCTTTATATGTTATTTAAGAATGCAGAACACCTTGGTATGCTGATATTGTTAATTATTTAGTTAGCAATATTTTGCCTTATGACTTGGATAACAAATTTATTAAGAAATTTAAATATGATGCTAAATCTTATATTTGGGAAGAACCTCATTTATTTAAAATTGGTAAAGATTTTATGATTCGAAGATGTGTACCTTATGAGGAAACTTTTGCTATTATTCAAAAATGTCATGATTCGATTTTGGAGGACACTTTGGCATAGATAAAACCGCATTTAAAATTTTAAATTACGGATTTTATTGGCCTGCCTTATTTAAAGATGTGAGACATTATGTGAAAACATGTGATCAATATCAAAGGATGGGAAATATTGTTGACCTCATTTTTGATGAGGTCTCTTCTTTTCTCACTCCTTAGTACTTAGGATCTAGCCTTAGGCTTTTACTTTGACTAATCTTAGAGGACTAGAAGTGGAGCCCACCCTTTAGAAGTTCAAACACCTCTTGACCCTCTACAAACCCCACAAGCTTGATTGTAGACCCCTAATCACCTAGAGGGTTGAAATCAAATGTGAAGGTTTAAAGGATGAGTTCCCTATAGGACTTTTTGGCCTTAGGAATACCCTGGGTGGCCTTGATCCGAGTGAGGGTTGACTTGCACATACACTACACTATCACACACATTCCAAGTCCTAAAACCACACTCTCACCCAACTTGACTTCCTGACTCATGTAGGTAATTCATATGGATGGTCTTTAACCCCTAAGCCCCTGGCTAAGAGGGTTAGGAACAACATAGTGAATGCATCAAATGAGTCCTCTCATGGCTCTTATGAGCTTAATATGGTTTTATGGCTCAACCAAAGTGATTCCATTCTACTCAAATTTGATCAATCTTCATTTTTCCAAAATTTCAATTTTTGACCCCCAGGGCCCCGGACCCACCAAACCTACCAAATGCCATTGGAACTACCCAACATTTGCAAAATTACCCAAATTACCTAAAATTCCTCAAAATCTGTCCTAAACATTTCTCCCCACTCAAATTGATCATCCATAGCCAAAAAATACCAAAAATTCTAAAAGTACCCCCCAATACCCTCCAAATACCCAAAATGCCCTTCTTAGCCCAAAAATCCAAAAATTCAGAAAATTCCCAAAAAATTCCAAAAAATCCAAAATATTCCCAATTTCATTTTGTTCAACTACACCATGGGCCAATTTTGCTAATTTACCCCACTTTTATTAAAACCCCTAATTTGACCCATTTTAAACCCAAGTGAACCCAATGTCAAACCAAACCACCACAATTAAACTCAATTTTGGTCCAATTCAATTCTAAACTTCAAATCAACATCCCCAATATCAATTTAGACCAAATCCAAGTCCAATTTGATTGACATTTGAGCCCAATTTCAATTTGAAGCCTAAGGCCTAATTTTGGCCCATGACCTAAACCTAGCTCAAACTAACCCAATTCAACCCCAGTTGGCCCCAAATCTTTTCTAAAGCCTTCCTAAAACCCCCATAAACAAAACACTAACTTGATTTGCCCAAATTTTGAACCTAAACTCCACTAAAACCCAACCCAAAACCAAAATCCCTTAAATTGACCTAAGCCCAAACCTAACCCAATTGGGCCCAAATCCCAAAATCAAAGCCCAACCCAAGTTGAAAACCCTTTGTGACACTCCCATGAACATTGATCAACATTAATTTTACATAAAATCCAACATTAGCCCAACCTTAGCCCAAGCTAGCCCAATTTGACCCACTTTGGCCCCTTTAACTAAAAAGCCCACATTCAACTCAATTCTACTCCAAATCACACCAAATTGATTCCAAACCATTCATAAAACATCCCTAAACTAAACCCAACATTTATTTGGCACAATCCTTTACAAAATTTTCACCCCAAATTTATTTTAAACCCAAAAGCCCACTTCCTTAAACCACTTTAAAAGCCCATCCCAAGACAATTTCAAAAGCCCAAAATTGACTCTAAAGCCCATATGACATTGTCATTTGTCATCCACTTAATCAAAATCATTTCCTAAGTTCCAGTTCCATCATCAAATAAATCTAAATCAAGCCGCATGCCAAAATATCCCTAAAGTTCAAAAATCCCAAAATCCCTTTCTCATGCAAGTGAGCCAAGCCATTCCTAAGCCATGAGCAAGCCTTGAAGCCATGCACAAGCCACATGAGAGCCATGAGGATCTTAAGATTGTCAACACCCTATAAGTGGAAAAAGGAGGAAGGCCTTTAAGCACTCCCTAAAAGTCATTAACCATTCCCATGTCACCCCTAACTCATGCTTAAGCTTAATTGTACTTGGATTGTGACTTGACCCCACTAATCAAGCTGATCCAAATGACTTTCTCTTCAGCCCAAACCAGCCTTGGGGAGGTGCACCTAGCTTAATCCATGCATTGGACCAAATTAAGCCAAAATCAATTCTCCCTCATTCCATTTAAATCAAGTCCTTTACACATGTCCAAAGCCAATTGAACTCACCAAACCCCAGCCCTGACCTCACTGGTCAAGATGGTGACCAATTCCTGGTCGGCCAGCCACCTGGGTCACCGGAAAACACCATGGTCGAGAGCTCCATGTGAGCCAAAATTTCAAATTCTCCCTTACTGAGCTGTCCCAACCCTAGTGGACACCAGAGTTCTTCTTCTCCTCCCCTGAGCAGCTGATCCCAGCCTCCAATTGTCCCTGGGAAGCCCTCCAGCCATGCCAATTTAAACACCACCACCTCTCAGCCAAACAAGGGAGATGAACCAGACCTTAAGGAAACTCTACCAAAATTACTCCAGGACCTACTCCTAAACCATAGCAGTTGATCCCCAGTGTTCCTTTGCCCTAATTCCCATTAACAGAGCTGAATTTCTGAGTTGAAAATCCACCAAAAAAACAGGGCACTTCACCACAGTTAGCTAATCTCCAAATTGATTGGTCCTACACCTTCACCAGACCAAGAGGAGAAGTTCCCCAGCAAAGCCCCCTCACCAGGCCAGCCATTGCTTCTAACCTCCACGCTTTGTGATCGGGCTTGGTCACTTTCACACCTAGACAATTCTCCAGAGCTAGACACTTCATCTGGAGCTTGCCTGGACTCAATCGAAGGTGACACGACTCTCGGATCGAAGCTTCACTTCTCGAGCAAAGGTATGAACTCACTCTTCCTCCCGAGCTTCCGGCGATTCTCCATTTTGTTTAAGTTAATTTCATAGCCTATAAACGAGTATGGATGTGTTCGTCTCTTCGAGACGAATCCATAGAGCATAAGAACACAAAAATCCATTGAGAATCGAGTGAGATCTTAGGGTTTTAGTGTGGACGGTCACGGGTGCACACCAGTCGTAGACGATGACCAGGAGCCGTTGGATCGCGCGTGTATCGAGCGGACGGTTCAGATTGTGCCGAACAAGGGAATGTTACGTGAACCGCAGGCCCCTGGAGCGCTGAGTCAGATGGCGGCGTCGAATGGGAATGCGCCGCGTGGGCTTTCGGAGCTGCCGATGTTGCGCTGGCGCCGAGTCGGATAAGTAGATAAATAGGGTATTTTTGAATTATTTAAATGCCCTGAACTTCAAAAATTCATATCTTTGCATAGAAAAATCATAAAAATAAAATAAAAATACCCTCTTGCTCAGTGAACAGAGGAGAATAATGTGGAAAAAATCAAGTTAATTAGATGAGTATTTTATTTTTAATAATTTATTTACTGTTTTCAGTATTTTGATTCTTCATTTGCATAGATAATTCACCATGGCATGAGACCATAGGGCTTTTGAAGCCTCTGATTTTGGGAACATTCCCTGAATTTTTCGAGGTTAGAGGCCATCTCTCGTGAAAAGTTATTGAATTTTCAAGTTCATGTCACTGTTTTAGGTATTTTAATTCCAATAATTAGCATGTTGTAAAATAAATTCTAGAAGAATTTGGTGATGTTTCTTAGGACCAGTGGACCCTATGAAAAAAATATTTTGAGTTAATTTATTCAGAATAACCTTAATTGGCCTAAACCCCTAAAATTGAATTTGAATTAATTAGGGTTAACCACACATCAAATTGACTTAAAAATAATTTTCCACTGATCTTTAGGATCAGAGAGACCTCACATAAAAATTTGAAATCAATTGGACTTGATTAACCCCACCAAATGGGTTGATTGAGCCTCATATGTAAAATGGAACTTTAAAAATTCATAACTCAAAAAATACTTTTCAAAATATCAAAAAAATGGTTTTGGAGCTTTTTTGATATTAGGAGAGTTTAGGAAAATTAAAATTGGAATTTTCTAAAAAAGTTGATTTTTCACAATATTTTAATATTTTAATAATTAAAAAAATAATAAAAATCATAAAAATATTAAAAATCATAAAAATTTCACATTTTGACTCCTAATCACTTAGGAACAAACCAAATATTTTTATTAAGTCCCTAGGATAAGATATTGAATTTTAAAGGCTTAATGTAATTTTTAATATTAAAAAATGAATTTTCAACCTTTTTCACTAAAATAATTCTAATAAATCAAATAAAAATCCAAAAATTATAAAATTTATTTTTTTGGACTCCTAGAGGTTAGAGAAATTTAAGAAAAAAATAAAATCTATTTTTTAACTTTTATTTTATTTTATAATTAATTAATACTCCAAAACTCAAAATAATTATAATAAATAAAATATAATTCAAAAAATCACAAAAATTGGTCCAAGTGGTCCTCTGGTCATTAGGAACACCCCATAATTTTTTTAAGAGCAGAAAACTTTCCTTGGTCATGTTGTTGAATTTTCCTTGAGAACCCTTATTTTTTTATAAAAATAATTATATAAATAAATTAAATTCAGAAAAATCACCTTTTCTCCTCAAATGTCTTAATTGACATGTGACTGAGGTGACATAAAAATTTCAAATTCATTTGAGCTCAATTTAGTGAGTTATGAAATAAATAAGCTTAAAAGGGCATAAAGGTGATTAAAATTAAGACTTTAGGTTTAATCAAAATGGAGGGTAAAATATTTGATTTTAATTTTCTCTTGGATGATTGAAACTTAGGGAAATTAAGGGGTAGAAACCCATTAAACACTTTGAAAATATCAAAATGAAACTTTAATTAATTAAATAATTTAAATTTTAGAAAGAGTACATTTAAAATTTGGATTATTAAAATAGGGATATTATTAAGTGGATGTTTATTCTTTAATTTAAAAATCCCTAAATAAGTCACTTTAATAATATTTAATTCTTAATTAAAATAGTAATCCAAATTAACAATTAAAATTAACAATTAAAACTAAAATTAAAATTAAAATTAAATTAAAATTAAATTAAAAATTAAAATTAAATTAAAAATTAAATTAAATTAAAACTAAAGTTAAATTAAATTAAAACTAAAATTAAATTAAATTAAATTTAAATTAAATTAAAAATAAAATTAAATTAAATTAAATTAAAATTAAATAAAATTAAATTAAAATTAAATTAAAATTAAATTAAAATTAAATTAAAATTAAATTAAAAATCAAATTGAATTAAATTAAATTAAAATTATTTAACAACAAACCTAAATGAAATCATTAAGAATTAAATCTAAAATAATTTGAACACTATTCCAAACATAAATTATTAATTAAAACCTCATAATTAAATTAAAACACTTTAAACCATTAACTCGAACCTTAAATTAAGAATGATTAAAATTCTCGATAAATCAACTTGCCCTTAAAGGCTTTAAGTATTATAACTCTTGAATAGAGTATTAAGTGAAATGTTTCTTCATTCATCAGGTAATCAAATACCTAAGTTCACTAAGCAAGAAACAAAGTTTAACTAAACTCCTGGATGATTAATTCACATGTGCAACTAAATTTACTTGGACTCAAAACAATCCCAGAAAAATTGAAAAGATGTTTAGGACTCATCTTAAGCACTTCCTCAATATGACGGGATGTTTTAGAAGAACAACTGAATTTAATTGTTCTTTGATGAAGAAAATCATCCTTAAACCAAACCAAGAACCTAGACGTCATAGGAAATGACTAGTTATAGGATTAGGAATTTGGTTGACAACCAAGACCCTTTCCCTTAGCTTTACCTAGGTATTTCTTGCAAAATATGTTTAAATGCTCTAACATGTATTTTAAGTGCAGCTTGGGATGACGGGGAGACCCTCCAGGTACGCTTTTTATTGCAATTTACTTACATGCACTGTACTTTACTTTTCTTGCATGATAAATAAAACTGTTGCATGAAAACCAAAACCTTTAGGATAGTCCCTGAACCGAAACCAAAACTAAATTAAAAGTCATTGCAAGATAAAATTCACCGCCACAACATTCTAAAATATAAAACAACTCAAAATTTAATCACAAACAGAACGACAAAACTACAATTGCAACTAAATTAAAACGTTTCATTGAATGATCGGGAATACCTCGGATGATGTAACCCACGTGTTGCTAACGGGATTTCCTACGGTCTAAATGAATGTGTGGAACTCATTCAGTTGAATTTAGCAAATTCATCTGGACTAAGTGAATTCAATGAAAATAACGGTGCCGGGATGACGGAACCGTGGGATCTTAATCGGTTCTGTTTAACCAACTTTAAGATTTGTTTTAATTAAAATATTAAAAACATTCGGACTTTAAGATTTCTCTAAACCAAAACACTTCTCTCATCTCCCTATTTATGACTTCTAAAACTAAACCTCTACAACAACAAGGAGCTTGGAGCATGGTGGGCAACACGACCATCGTCATCAGCAAAACTTGAATCTACTTCAACAAAAGCTTTCCTAGTTTTAAACAACAAAGCCATAGGATTTCGAGGTAGTTTGCTTAGTGCAACATAAATCCTCAACTTTTCGTTAGGCATTTGTATAATCATGTTATGCAAATTAAGCCCTAACCGATCTTAGGACTCCGAGGTAGTCGTTCGGTACGACACAAACCCTCACATCCTCGAGGCTACTTGTGTGATTATATCATACAAATATAAGTCGTAATTAACTAAAATTGGGAGGATTGAAACATTAAATAAACTTTCAAATTGAGGCCAAACAATAGGATAGTTTGAGAAGTTGCCAAGATTCTTCTTGGATCCTCAGCTTCTCCTATTTCTCTTCCTTTGGATTCTTGAAATAAACTGTTCCAAATTTGATCCATTCCCTATTGAAATCTCTAAAATTCAATCCTTTGAAAACCTTAAACTTTGAAATTCTTGAGAGCAAAACCACTGATCATTATCGAGAGTTTTCTTAAATGATTCCTGTCATTTAAGATGTAATTAACTATAGGGGCTTGCCCTTATAGGGTACTTTAAGAACCCAGGTAATATAAACCTCGTTTAATTTCTTTATATTAAACGAGGGAACTTCGTCGGCTTATAAAATTGGTTCGCAGACCAAACGGATGTCACAAATCTCCTAGTTTATTTAATCGAGCCCCATCATCAAGCAATGTGTCTATTCTTCGGGATAGATACACAGTTTGTGGTGCGGTGCTCGTTTATATAAACTATTCGGGATGTGAGATCGGTTTGATTTCATATCTTAAAAATTTTCCAATTTAAAATTATTTTCAAAATCAAATACTACTTTCTAAATTATATATATATATTTAAATTAAATTTAAGATTCGCCGACAATTTCTGTAGGCTACCCCCCTTTTAAAATACAACACATAACCTAAAAATAAGTCGTACAGCTTCTGGCGACTCCGCTGGGGAATAGTTCCTCTCTCCATTTTTGATTAGATGGTTTTGCTTTCATAAATCGGTAGTGTATCCATGTCCCTAGTGGACCAAAACTACCATTCTTCCGTTGGAATACCCCGTTCATTTCTGTCTTGAACGAGTATAGCCAACTCCTCTCGGATTTAGGAGCCACTGTTTAGACACCCCTAAACAGAGAGGTTCCGAGATCCTTTTACCTCTTTTCTGAGGTAGGGTGGACCCCCAATAGGTGATTAGTTTAGGAGCGTTCCTTCGAGTTGAGAAGTCTTGCATAAGACTTTCTCTTCCTTTCCAATTCTAAATCGGGCTCTTTACCCTTTCTATAACCTTTTTCCTTAATCGCTTTGTTTCTAACAAACGAACCCGCTAATAAACAACCTTCTAATAAACAATCTCTTTTATAAATCACAAATACACTAAGATAAATGAAAATGTGTTCCGACTCTTTCTTTTTTTTTTTCGTCCTAAACTTTACCACGGAAAGGAAGCATAATTCGGGACTGACATTCGGAATCTGCCCTGCAGAAAATGACTGCCCCAAAGCTAATCTTCTCCTTCATCAATGGAATGGATTTCGCCATTTACAAGGATGAGCTGCCCGACAATGGAATCATCCGTTTCGGACAAGGATTCGACAACACAGATATCAAGTTCGGCGACGTCGCTCTCTTCGCACTAATGGACAAAGTGTCGAAGCGAAGAGCCCGTGATTGAGTTCGACTCGAAGTCGGCTCAAGAATTCCCTCCCTGCGAGAGGGTTCCAGTGAAAGGAGTACTACTTGTTCGTAGGAGGATCGTTGTCTCTACCCCCACGCGGTCTAGTCATCTCCGCACCTACCCCGACTTCTGCCATGCGAAGGGGAAGGAAATCCAAGTCCGTGATGAGCACGTCACCGTGGAGGGTACAAATTTCGCTACAATACCTTCTATTTTTTAGATTGGGTCCAGTTCAAGAGTTGCACCCCTAACTCGGACTCAAAGGAGAAATAGAAGTAGAAAGATCGCCAAGAAAGCCAGAGCTACTGAAGTGGCTTTTCTAGAGGAAATTCCTGAGGAAAGAGAAGAACTGCTTGAGTATATACCTCTGTTGGAAGGGAGCAGGTTTCACCCTCTCTCTGCCGCATCAGATGAAGAGGATATCCGTAGGATCGCCGCTGCATTACCCCGACCTGCTTACTACAACAATTACAAGAGGAAAAGGAGAAGACTACGCCATTGGCTCATTGCATGCTGTTATAGAAAGATTGGCAAAGAAAGAAAGATGCCCTGTATCAGAAATCTTAAGAAGGATAGGACGGGCGCCAGCTAAATCCCGCCTTGGACCGCGAATAGAGCCTGTTGCTGCCACAGAGAAACCAAAGAAGAAGATAAAAGCCAGTTCACCCGTTGTTGTATATGGTCTACAAATTAGGGAGGATACCACCTTCCAGCATATAGCCGACAGATCATCCGGTGGCTTCCGGCTGCAAGAAGGATGGTATGGCGACCTACCACTGGCGAGCTAAGACCAAAACAATGTCCTGAGAAGAAAAGTCTCGTCGGGAGACTTGAATCGAAGAAAGTGCTTTCGCAATAAAGGGGACTCCGGGAAGGAAGTTCAACAACCGTCACAAGACAAGCTGCGAGGCAGGTGCGAAAACGGCCACTAGAGGATGCCATGGAGAAATTAAGGACCGATATCCAGAGCGGTTAGCAAAAGAAAGAGAAGAAGAACTAGGAGATGAAGTTGACTCATCAGAGTTCATGGATGAGGAGTATGCCGAGATCAACATGGTTGAAACGCGAGCATCATCAGCTTCGCAAGGTGCTCCGGCAGCTGCAGAAAGAGATGAACCGAAAGTGTTGAGAGCACAGCTTTGGGAAAGAGATGAAACAATTTCCCAGATGGCAAAGAGGATGGAAGAGATGGCTGCTGCCTTAGCCACTCTCCAGAGTCAGGCCCAACCTCAGAAAAAGACACCCCCAGAAATTATCCATATTGCAGATGGAGGAAAAGAGATCACATCCGTCAACGAAGACGAACAACCAAAGAAGGATTCAGCACAAAACATGATTCCAGAAAAGGATATTAAAAGCATGGTAGAACGACGAGTGCGAGAAGCCCTAGCACAATCCAAGAATGGAGCATCTATTCGGACGGGTAGACCTTACCCGAAGAGTTTGATGCGGTCCGATACCCGAAAGGCTTCGTACCACCTCCGTTTAAGACTTTTGATGGAACGGGAAACCCCGGCGAGCACGTCGCACATTTTCGTGCTAGTTGTCTGTAATGCGGTGGGAGCGACGCTTTACTCTTCCGCCAGTTCGTCAGCAGTTTGTTAGGGATTGCCTTTGACTGGTACGCAGAATTGCCGAACGGTTCAGTAAAGACCTTTTCAGAACTGGAGAATCTCTTCGTTAAACGATTTACAGAGGCTCAGCACCACATCACTATCAGTGATCTAGTGGTGGAGCAACAGAAGCCGAACGAGACTTTAGTGGATTACATACTTCGATAGAGAAACTTATGCATGAAGTGTGAACCACAACTTCAAGAACAGCATGCAGTCGGCATCCTAATTAAAAGCATCCATGGCCCGATAGCACTCCTCCTTAAAGGATTTACAATGAAGACTTTCAAGAAGTTGCTTAGCAAGGCTGGGAGCTTGCAAGAAGAGGCAAAGCAGTTAAGTTTCGCGGACAAGAACGATAAGCGAGAGCCGTGAAAACATTCGAAAAGAAATCGGAATCGTCGCGGAAGTAGATAAGGGCGAGCGACCGATGCGGATACGAGTCGGAGCGGCCGCGGTCTAGTTATCAACCACCGCAACGAACATACCAACAACCTCAGCAGGGCTATCAGCAACCTCAGCAGGGCTATCAGCAACCTCAGTAGGGTTATCAGCAACCTCGTCCGAGCTATCAGTCACCTCAACATTATGAACAACCGCCTCGTTCATCGCGTACTTTAAGAGAACTTCTAAATAGAGAATACCCATTCAAAACTGAAGCAGTAGCGAAGGTGTTCCGCAGCTTAATGAAGACACTGAATTTTCAGCCGCCAGAGCCCAAGAAGCCGGAGGAAGTCAATAAGAAAGATCATCCGAATTATTGCCCTTACCACCAGATTCTTGGACACAAGATAGAGGATTGCATCACTTTCGAGAGTTGGCTTGATGACGATCTCCGGAGAGGGAACATAACGATCCCAAAGGAATATATGAAGGAATCCCAGAAAGGAGGTTTCGTCAATGTTATTTCAACGGATCCCATTGTTCCGATAAACCCTTACACGACTGATGATGGATGGAGGACTGTCTGGACAAGATCATCGAAGAAAATTTTGGATCACATCCAGGTCAGCTTCGGTAGGCGCTTCAACTCGAGTTTGAAACTCGTCGAGCCGGCCACTATCACTTGCGATTAAAGAACCGCCCGAGAGGAGAAGAAGATCGTGGAAGAAAAGAAGACAGAGGCTCAGAAGAGTAGACTAGGGGCTACTTATCTTAGGATGGTTGTTTCCGATTCGGGGGAGAAATCCCTCGAACTCCTGACTCTGTATGATTATCTGCTCGCTCTGGCGGGATCTTATAATGATAAGGGTTATGGCGTTGGCTATGTTTTGACTGTTTCTAACGATTATGTAACTAGCGACAACCAGCCTAATCTGGATTTCGATTCCAATACAAATAACGATTCTCAAATCATACACAACCTCGACGACCACGATGAAGAAGATGTTCACAAAGGAGGCTATGAAAGCTAGACAAGCAACGAGTCCATTTATGAATTCCGAGGAACTCCGATCACGATAGAATTAGAACCATCAGACACCGAAGCAACTTCAGAAGAGCCAGTGGTTCCAATTCAAGAGGATACACCGGCAGATTCAACACCAAATTCAGAAGAAATAACTGAAGTAAATTTAAGAAGAGGAAAAGTTTTATCCCCAAGAATGGGTCCAAAGGATAAAGGAAAGTAGGTGGTTGCTCAGGAAGAGCCAACCCCAGCGGAGGAACTGCCCATTCGGGAAGAAACTGAGGAACATGGTAATAAAGTAGACTACAACGTGCTAGCCCATCTTAGGAAGCTCCCAGCCAAACTAAGCATATATGATGCTCTGATCCTGTCAAAGGAGATGAGGGAGGCTCTGATCAAGGCTCTACTTGATCCAGAGATTTGTTTAGCCCAAATGGCCGGTGATTCCTTCGATGAGGTTTGCTCTTTAAGAGAACAGTGAGGTGTTACCTTCACGGACAATGATCTATTACTTGGAACAGCATATCACAACCGACCATTATATATTTCAGTCACTATTGGAAATTTTACGCTCTCCAGAGTGTTGGTTGATCCGGGAGCATCAATCAACATAATGAATCTTCGGACACTAGCATATTTGGAAATTGATGCTCGAAAGCTTGAAGCAGACAAGATGCTATTAAGAGGCTTCAATCAAAAAGGTGAAAGAGCTCTTGTATCGATAACACTACTAATGAAGACCGGCGATTTAGCAAAAACAACAGTAAAATTCCACATAATTGATTCTGAGACATCGTTCAACGCTCCACTGGGTCGGCCATGGATCCATGAAAACTGGATGGTACCGTCGTCTCTGCACCAGTGCATAAAGTATTACGAAGGAGGAGAACAGTGTATCAAAGGTGACTTGCAACCATTCTCCGTACACGAAATTGGAATTCATGAAGATGCGGCCTACTACGCGCCCTCAAAGAAAACAATCTTTTCCAGAAATATCATACCAAATGAAGCAAAAGAAATTCGAGACGATGAAGAACCTGAAGTTCTAGTCCAACAGTTACTCACCACTCCCTTACGGCGAGATGGTGAAGATTTCTCCAGAACTCGCACCCGAGGTCGAGGTCAGGGACGAGGACGTGGAAGAAATGTTGGAACAGTTAGACAGAAGAAACCGGTCATCGATGTTGATTGGGAGAACACTTCCGGAGAAGAAGAAGAAATTGAGAAAGAAGCAGCGACAATAAGTCAAAAGAAACCCCAGTTCAAGATCTCTCTTGAAGATGAAAAGAATGAAGAATACAAATCAATGTACGAGAAGATTAACCATTATGTACATACTATGACCCTGACCCCTATCCATTCTAATAAGATTAAGGGTATGGTGGTCAAGGAAGTTCATGGTGGTGGTATTAAACCAATCAAGTTTTACCATGGTGCTTCTTCTTCCAATACTGAAAAAGATGTACGATTTGAAGATGTTACTTCATCTGAATTAATGGAATTACCTTTTGAGTGGTACTCTCCCTGTGTTCAAAATTTAATTCAACGTGGTGTCTTACCTCGACAATGGACAAAAGGTCAATCTCAACATTTTGAAAAATTATGGAATAATGCCGGTCGGCCTCCGATTCAAAACATGGTCTCGGATTCGGCACATTAGGATCGGTTGATGATACGGGATTTTGCTTGGTTGTCACTTGCGAACCTAATAAAGACGCGCTGGAAGCTTCAGAAGATCTTAAGGATCTACCAATCGGCGACGCTCCACCAGAATTCGAGGAAGAAATCAAATCTACAATAGACGAGTTAACGGAAGTTAACATAGGTACTAGCGAAAAGCCTAGGCCTACCTTTGTTAGCTCCTTAGTAAATAAAGAAGACTCCGAGGAAATAATCAAGCTACTAATGGAATTCAAGGATTGCTTTGCTTGGAGCTACGACGAAATGCCAGGATTAGCTCCAGAAGTCGCAGTTCATAGATTAGGAGTGGATCCTACTTCCGTTCCAGTCAGACAAGCTCCCAAAAGAATGCGTCTAGAAATTGAGCAACAAGTAATAGCCGAAGTTAAGAAGCTAATAGACACTAAATTTGTCCGTGAAGAACAATACCTAACTTGGTTGCTGATGTGGTACCGATCAAAAGAAGAATGGTCGGATCGAATCGCGTGGATTTCGGAGATTTGAATAAAGCATGTCCAGAAGGATGAATTTCCACTACCGATCCGGGCCCGATGATCGACATTGCTTCAACACATGAAATTTTCTCATTCATGGATGGATCATCAGGATACAACCAGATAAATATGGCACCATAAGACGAAAAGCTCACGGCCTTCAGAACACCGATCGGGGTGTATTGCTACACAGTACTGCCACACAGTAATGCCATTCAGACTAAAGAACACAGGAGCAACATACCAAAGAGCGATGACAAAGATTTTTGATGATCTCATTCACAACCAAATCGAGTGTTACGTGGATGATGTGGTCATCAAGAGCAAACTAAAAGAAGATCATTTGTATGATTTGAGAATTGTTTTCGAGCGACTAAGACGATACAACCTTAAGATGAATCCCTTAAAATAAGCCTTCGGCGTCACCTCCGAGAAATTCTTAGGATTTGTTGTCCGACATCGCGGGATTGAAATTGATCCGGAAAAGATTAAAGCTATTTTAGAAATGCCTCCTCCCAAAACTTTGAAACAGCTACGATCCTTTCAAGGAAAGTTGGCATATCTTCGACGCTTTATATCGAATTTGTCGGGAAGGTGTCGGCCTTTTTCGCTTTGGTTAAGAAGGATGCCAAGTTTACTTGGGACTCCGAATGTCGACATTCCTTCGATGACATCGAAACAATACTTAATGACACCTCCTGTCTTAGCGGCCCCGAGTCTCGGGTAGACCGTTGATACTTTATACCGCGGCTTTAGACGACTCCCTTGGAGCCTCGCTAGCCTGGGTCGATGACGAGGGAAAAGAAAATGCTCTTTACTACTTGAGCCGACGTCGAATTCCGACGAAAGTAAAATATCCTCCCATTAAGAAGTATTGTTTGGCCACGATCTTCGCCGCTCGAAAGCTCGGGCATTTCATGCTTTCTCATAAGGTCGACCTTATTTCGAGAGTTAATCCGTTGCGATACTTGATGACCCGATCGACGCTTTACGCGGACTTGCCGGAGTGGTCGATGATACTATTGCAATTTGACATAACTTTCGTTCCTCTTCACGCCGTAAAGGGACAAGTCCTAGCTGACTTCCTTGCAACACACCCTTTACCGGCAGATTCGCCTCTCGACGATGATTTGCCTGACGAGCAGATAATGAACCTAGAAGACCCTGATGATCAGCGTTGGGAACTATAATTCGACGGTGCGTCCTCAGCACAGAAGAACAAAGAATTGCAAACGATAGTGCCCGGTAAGGCAGGAATCGGACTAATCTTTATAACACTGAAGCGGGGGATGTTAAAATACTCCTACCACTTAACAGAACCGTGTACAAACAACGAGGTAGAATACGAAGCCCTTATAACCGGATTAGAATTAACCATCCAGATGAGAATAACAGACATCAACATCTACGGAGATTCTCAGTTGATCATTCAACAGGTCCCCGGACAGTACAGAATTTTAAAGCCAAGACTCGAGCAGTACTTTTCAGTACGCTTGGAACAAATTCCAAACGTAACAATCTACAAGATTCCCAGAAAAGAAAATGCTCTCGCCGATGTGCTAGCCCGCCTTGCAAAGGAATTTGCCTGCTTGCAGGATGAGTCAGTTGAAGTGTTAGTTCAAGGACGACAGGTCCTATCACAACTCGACATGGATACAATACACAAATGAGAAAAAGTAGAAGAAACAATTGCAGCAGTGACAGAAAATACAGAAGATTGGCGGCAGCCATTAATAAGCTACTTGCGGACAGGAAACCTGCGGACTATAAGTCATTAGCCCATCGAATCGAAGAAAAACTCTGTCTTACGCATTAATAAACAATACGTTATACATAAGGTCTTTTGACCAGATGTGGCTGAGGTGCCTGAGCGGGTCCGAGACTCGTGAAATTGTTAAAGAAGTACATTCAGGACTTTGTGGCGCTCATCAGTCGGGTCCGAAAATGAAAATGAAGATTAAAAGACTAGGGTACTACCGGCCCTCGATGATGACCGACCGTATGAAAGTTGCCAAAAGTTGTCACCGGTGCTAGAGTGCACGGAGTGGTTCTACACCAACCTCCAAATGTGCTACATCCGACAATCGCGTCGTGGCCATTTGAGTGTTGGGGCACAGATATAGTAGGTCCAACAGAACCGCCTTCTTCAAGAGGACATCGCTTCATTCTTGCAGCTACAGACTACTTTTCTAAGTGGGCAGAAGCTATACCACTCAAAGAAGTGAACGCACACCACGTGCTTCTGCGTTTTCGAGAACCAAGTTGTCTACCGTTTTGGGGTACCGCGCAGGATCATTTCAGATAATGGGTCTGCATTCAAAAGTACAAAGATCAAAAATTTTGTCAGAAGACACGGGATCGATTGGCGATACTCAACGATCTACTACCTAAGAGCAAACGGCTTGGCTGAGGCTTTTAATAAAACTCTCGTTCAAATTTTAAAGAAAACTTTGGACGACAACAAGAGAAATTGGCACGAGAAGTTATTAGAAGCCTTATGGGCCTACAGGATGACTTTTAGGACTCCTACTTAGTCCACGCCTTACGCTTTGGTGTACGGGTCCGAGGCCGTCTTGCCCCTGGAAGTTCAGCTTCCGTCTCTCCGAATTGCAGTTGCAGAAAAGATCACTACAGAAGAAAATGCCAGACTACGACTGGAAGAATTAGAAAGCTTGGAAGGGAAAAGAATTTCCGCACAGCAGAATTTGGAACTGTATCAAGCCAAGATG
Organism: Papilionanthe hookeriana x Papilionanthe teres; assembly: GCA_022702705.1. Taxonomy (NCBI): domain Eukaryota; kingdom Viridiplantae; phylum Streptophyta; class Magnoliopsida; order Asparagales; family Orchidaceae; genus Papilionanthe; species Papilionanthe hookeriana x Papilionanthe teres. The sequence goes on along the minus strand of CM040437.1, from coordinate 14,426,817 downwards.
AAGCCAAGATGACCCAGCCCATGATAAACTGGTCCGCCCAAGAACTTTCAAAGTCGGTGACTTAGTTCTTGTTCTCAGAAGACCTATTCTTGCACATCGCAAGATAGGTGGTAAATTTGAACCAACATGGGAAGGGCCGTTCGTGGTCGAGACAGTCTACTCAGGAGGTTCCTAACAACTGGTGAATTGCCATGGAGAACGACCCATGCTTCCAATCAATGGACGATATTTAAAGAAGTACTACGCAACCTAATGTTTTGAAGGGTGGCCTCTAAAATAGAATCTTATCCCTAGAAACACGGGTGAAGTAATCACTTTGTGACTGGGTCCGAACCCAAAACAAAATAAAATGGATGATAAAAAAAATCTCATCAACAAAAATGTTAAAAAGAAAACATGGGAAATCATAATAATAAAATATCAATCTTTCCTTTTAAAGCCATTCATTCTTGATATTTTCTCATCTCTTCCTTCTTCCTTTAAACTTAAAAGAAGTGAATAAGAATTTTTAAGTATTTTTCTTATTGTTCTTGTTCTTAGTACAGCCCCTGATCCTTTCCTTGTTTTTTCGCAGGGAAATGTCGAACGGACGGTTGGTTCTAAACTTTAAAAATGGCGTGAGTCTAGCACTTGATGAAAAGAGGGTGAGGGATGAAGCACTGATAGAGATTGACTCAGACTTCACACCAGCCAGCTTACAATACGAAGAAACTGATTGGATCCCAGTTGATCGAGAAGAACTTCACAGCCAGACAGTGATGAAAATGGGTGGCCCGAGCCACCAATCCAGCAACAAGAAAAGAAAAGCAAATGCCGCGCATGCAACCGGAGAAGATAAGAAAGTTAAGTCCGTGGTTGCCACAGCAGAGGGTAGGCTCGTCAATGCCGCACCCGCAGAAATTCAAGGGGTAAGGAGAGCTACTCTCACTGCTACCCAGCGAAGAAATAAGAATCGTCGCATTCGCAAAATGTTGACCAAGTTGGAAGAAGATCAATATAAACAGACAGTGGATACTATTAGTGCAAATGCTCCAAGGAAACCGGTTCGGCAGGAACCAGAAAGGAGAAAGTCAATTCTTAGAAGGTCGGAACAAATAAAAGAAATACCAAGAAAAGCAGAAATAGAGTCAGTATCTCGATGCTGAGCATATGTACCGGATCGGAAGAGTCTTGTTGCGAAAGCAACCCCGAAGGATGTCCCTACGGAGACTATCCCCGAGGAGCCAACACATGTAGAAGAACGTGCTGGGGTTGAGCCATACATTTCGCAGTATGTTACTAGACACCGAGGACTTCAGATAATCCCGAAATACGAGCTGGAGAAAATGTAACTAGTTGAGAAGAAAACCTTTGAATACTTTGAAAGAATTGGAAACAAAAGGGTCAACATCTTGAAAGGCCTCGAGCTGCATACAGATGTTTTCTCATATTATGAGCAACAACAAATTGTAGACTGCATCCTTGAATTGCAGAAAATGGGCCGAGCTGGCCGCATGAGAGAAAAGACATATTCAGAACCCCGAAGATGGATGTCGGGAAAGGGAAGAGTTACAATCCAATGCGGATGTTGCTACAATTTTGCCATAGACAGAAAAGGAAATCCACCAGGGATACTCCGTCGCGGTGAGGTGGATCCAATGCCAAGAGTCATCAAGAGAATGGTGAAAAGGATGTAACATGGAGGGTACTACCTGCAGATTGCATACCCAATAGCTGCATTATCAACATCTACAAGGAAGGCGACTGCATACCGCCGCATATAGACCATCATGACTTTGTTAGACCATTTTGCACAGTGTCAATCCTCAGCCAGTGCAATATCATGTTCGGATCTGACCTCCGGATTGCAGGCCCCGGTGAGTTCCGAGGGCCGGTGGAGATTCCACTACCGGTAGGTTTCGTCCTGGTGATAAAAGGAAACGGAGCAGACGTTGCGAAGCATTGCATTTCAGGAGTGCCTGTGGAGCGGATCTCAGTTAATTTTAGAAGAATGGACGACAGAAAAATGCCTTAACACTTTCAACCAGATCCAGAATTGGAGAGTCTCCCGCCCTACGAGCTGTGAGTTACATGGGAAATAGCACACCTCCAATGCACATCCATGCGGCATTCCTGCCAAGGGTGGCTTGGAAGGTGATGTTATTACCCATGTTTCTTACTATTCAGACATGGATTTTTGACAGACACTTTTGGATGGATCAGCAAGAAATTTACACAGTCCGTTTTGGATTTACATGGATTATATGAGACATTAAATTTCTGAGGAAAATGTCATCATGACTAGATCAAGTTGTATGATGTACTTTCAACAAATTGGAATGAGAACGACTACGTCATATTTTGCCTTCACCTCTTTTTGTGCAAATTGACTGGGAAACGCCATTAGAGTTAAATGAACTTTGAACGAAGAACAGAAAAGAAAAGAAATTAAATGAGAACTTTTCCTAAAAATCTGAATATTATAATGAACTTCAAAATTCACATGAACACTAAATAAACAACACAAAAATAAAAAATGGGATCGTTAAAGGACAAACAAAACAAATCTAAATCTCAAATTGAATTCGATCCGAATCCTCCGATTCGAACCTTTCGATTCTTTCCTCAATCAAAATCTGTTTGAAACTCTTTTGAAATTTGAATATTTTCCTCGACTTATTGCTAAGTCAAGTCTTTTCATCTTGGTACAGTTACCAGCTTCTTTCAATTCTCTTTCTTCTGTGTCTTAAAGGATCGACTAGTTCTATTGACACGGAGCCACAAACTTTGTTTTATTTGATTCTGATGACATGAGAATGGGTCCCTCTTCATACAAATAAACCTTCGAGGCTAGAGCCTAACTTCTAGTCCTCTTTCAAACTTTCGAGACTGGTACCTAAATTCCAGTTCTCTTCCTTTGAGGTCGGTACATAAATTCCTACTCTCATTCGAGATCGATACCTAAATTTCGATTCTCTTTCGAATTGATACCTAAATTTCAATTTTAAATTCCGAGACTGGTACCTAAATTCCAGTTCTCTTCCATCGAGGTCGGTACCAAAATTCCGACTCTCATTCGAGATCGATACCTAAATTTCGATTCTCTTTCGAATTGATACCTAAATTTCAATTCTAAATTTCGAGACTGGTACCTAAATTCCAGTTCTCTTCCTTCGAGGTTGGTACCTAAATTCGACTCTCATTCGAGATCGATACCTAAATTTCGATTCTCTTTCGAATTGATACCTAAATTTCAATTCTAAATTCCGAGGCCGAGTACCTAAATTCCGGTTCTCTTCCTTCGGTCGGTACCTAAATTCCGACTCTCATTCGAGATCGATACCTAAATTTCGATTCTCTTTCGAATTGATACCTAAATTTAAATTCTAAATTCCGAGACTGGTACCTAAATTCCAGTTCTCTTCCTTCGAGGTCGGTACCTAAATTCCGACTCTCATTCGAGATCAATACCTAAATTTCAATTTTCTTTCGAATTGATACCTAAATTTCAATTCTAAATTCTGAGACTGGTACCTAAATTTCAGTTCTCTTCCTTTGAGGTCGGTACCTAAATTCCGACTCTCTTTCCAAGATCGATACCTAAATTTTGATTCTCATTCGAGGTTGATACCAAATTTCAATCCTCTAAATTCTGAGACTGGTACCAAATTCCAGTTCTCTCCTTTCGAGGTCGGTACCAAATTTCGACTCTCATTCGAATTGATACCAAAATTTCAATTCTAAATTTCCTAGACTGGTACCTAAATTCCAGTTCTCTTCCTTCGAGGTCGGTACCTAAATTCTGACTCTCATTCGAGATCGATACCTAAATTTTGATTCTCTTTCGAATTGATACCTAAATTTCAATTCTAAATTTCCGACACTGGTACCTAAATTCCAGTTCTCTTCCTTCGAGGTCGGTACCTAAATTCCGACTCTCATTTGAGATCGATACCTAAATTTCGATTCTCTTTCAAATTGATACCTAAATTTTAATTCTAAATTTCTGAGACTCGTACCTAAATTCCAGTTCTCTTCCTTCGAGGTCTGTACCTAAATTCCGACTCTCATTCGAGATTGATACCTAAATTTCGATTCTCTTTCGAATTGATACCTAAATTTCAATTCTAAACTTCTGAGACTGGTACCTAAAGTCCAGCTCTCATTTTGAGGTCGATACCTAAATTCCGACTCTCTTTTCGAGATCGATACCTAAACTTCGATTCTCTTTCGAATTGATACCTAAATTTCAATTCTAAACTTTCGAGACGAGTACCTAAATTCTAGTTCTCATTCCGAGATCAGTACCTAAATTCTGATTCTCATCCTTTTCAAGGTCGATACCTAAATTTCGACTCTCTTCTGAGACTGGTACCTAAATTCCAGTTCTCATTTCGAGACTAGTACCTAAATTCTAGTTCTCATTCCGAGATCAGTACCTAAATTCTGATTCTCATCCTTTTCGAGGTCGATACCTAAATTTTGACTCTCTTCCGAGATTGATACCTAAATTCCAGTTCTCATTCCGAGATCAGTACCTAAATTCTGATTCTCATCCTTTTCGAGGTCGATACCTAAATTTCGACTCTCTTTCGAGATTGATACTTAAATTTCAATTCTCATCCCTTTCGAGATCTGTACCTAAATTCTGATTCTCATCCTTTTTCCATCGATACTCAAACTCCGATTCTCACTCCGAGGCTGGTACCTAAATTCCAGTTCTCTTCACAATCCCGAGGTTGAAACCCATGTTTCAATTCTCATTTCAAATCCAAATTTCAAATTCAAAATTTCCTTAAATCGATTTTAAATTAAACTCCAAATCGAAATCCAAACTCACACATTGAAACTTGAAATTTAAAAGTAAACTGAAATCTAAATCGAATTCCCCAGATCTTGTGATTTGAAGTTCACCTCCTTTTCCATTCCCCAGCGAGAGTTCAAGAATCTCCAGGTCTTGGAAATATACTTGATACTCCCCAGTGGAAATTCTTCTACTTCGTCCTAAGTTTGTCACTTGGACATCTGTGTTGGTTTTATTGATCTCTTCGGTCAACGCCAATACGTGCGGTGTGCTTGGTTAGCACACCACACCTATTGGGGGTCCATTTGTTGACCTCATTTTTGATGAGGTCTCTTCTTTTCTCACTCCTTAGTACTTAGGATCTAACCTTAGGCTTTTCCTTTGACTAATCTTAGAGGACTAGAAGTGGAGCCCACCCTTTACAAGTTCAAACACCTCTTGACCCCCTACAAACCCCACAAGCTTGATTGTAGACCCCTTATCACCTAGAGGGTTGAAATCAAATGTGGAGGTTTAAAGGATGAGTTCCCTATAGGACTTTTTGGCCTTAGGAATACCTCAGGTGGCACAGTCTGGTGAGGGTTGACTTGCACATACACTACACTATCACACACATTCCAAGTCCTGAAACCACACTCTCACCCAACTTGACTTCACGACTCATGTAGGTAATTCATATGGATGGTCCTTAACCCCTAAGCCCCCGGCGAGAGGGTTAGGAACAACATATTGAGTGCCTAAATTGAGTCCTCTCATGACTCTTGTGAGCTTAACATAGCTTTATGGCACAACAAAAGTGATTCCATTCTACTCAAATTTGACCAATCTTTATTTTCCAAAATTTCAATTTTTGACCCCTGGGGCCCCCACCAAACCTACCAAATGCCCTTGGAACTACCCAACATTTGCAAAATTACCCAAATTACCTAAAATTCCTCAAAATCTGTCCTAAACATTTCTCCCCACTCAAATTGATCATCCATAGCCAAAAAATACCAAAAATTCCAAAAGTACCCCCAATACCCTCCAAATACCCAAAATGCCCTTCTTAGCCCAAAAATCCAAAAATTCAGAAAATTCCCAAAAAATTCCAAAAAATCCCAAGTACTCCCAATTTCATTTTGTTCAACTACACCATGGGCCAATTTTGCCAATTTATCTCACTTTTATCAAAACCCCCAATTTGACCCATTTTAAACCCAAGTGAACCCAATGTCAAACCAAACCACCCCAATTGACCTCGATTTTGGTCCAATTCAATTCTAAACTTCAAATCAACATCCCCAATATCAATTTAGACCAAATCCAAGTCCAATTTGATTGACATTTGAGCTCAATTTCAGTTTGAAGCCTAAGGCCCAATTTTGGCCCGTGACCTAAACCTAGCTCAAACTAACCCAATTCAACCCCAATTGGCCCCAAATCTTTTCTAAAGCCTTCCTAAAACCCCCATAAACAAAACACTAACTTGATTTGCCCAAATTTTGAACCTAAACTCCACTCAAACCCAACCCAAAACCAAAATCCCTTAAATTGACCTAAGCCCAAACCTAACCCAAATGGGCCCAAATCCCAAAATCAAAGCCCAACCCAAGTTGAAAACCCTTTGTGACACTCCCATGAACATTTCTCAACATTAATTTTACATCAAATCCAATATTAGCCCAACCTTAGCCCAAGCTAGCCCAATTTGACCCACTTTGGCCCCTTTAACTAAAAAGCCCACATTCAACTCAATTCTACTCCAAATCACACCAAATTGATTCCAAACAATTGATAAAACATCCCTAAACTAAACCCAACATTTATTTGGCACAATCATTTACAAAATTTTCACCCCAAATTTATTTTAAATCCAAAAGCCCACTTCCTTAAACCACTTTAAAAGCCCATCCCAAGACAATTTCAAAAGCCCAAAATTGACTCTAAAGCCCATATGACATTTTCATTTGTCATCCACTTAATCAAAATCATTTCCTAAGTTCCAGTTCCATCATAAAATAAATCTAAATCAAGCCGCATGCCAAAATATCCCTAAAGTTCAAAAATCCCAAAATCCCTTTCTCATGCAAGTGAGCCAAGCCATTCCTAAGCCATGAGCAAGCCTTGAAGCCATGCACAAGCCACATGAGAGCCATGAGGATCTTAAGATTGTTAACACCCTATAAGTGGAAAAAGGAGGAAGGCCTTTAAGCACTCCTTTAAAGTCATTAACCATTCCCATGTCACCCCTAACTCATGCTTAAGCCTAATTGTACTTGGATTGTTACTTGACCCCACTAATCAAGCTGATCCAAATGACTTTCTCTTCAGCCCAAACCAGCCTTGGGGAGGTGCGCCTAGCTTAATCCATGCATTGGACCAAATTAAGCCAAAATAAATTCTCCCTCATTCCATTTAAATCAAGTCCTTTACACATGTCCAAAGCCAATTGAACTCACCAAACCCCAGCCCTGACCTCACTGGTCAAGATGGTGACCAATGCCTGGCCGGCCAACCACCTTGGTCGCCGGAAAACACCATGGCCGAGAGCTCCATGTGAGCCAAAATTTCAAATTCTCCCTTGCTGAGCTGTCCCAACCCTAGTGGACACTAGAGCTCTTCTCCTCCCTTGAGCAGCTGATCCCAGCCTCCAATTGCCCCTGGGAAGCCCTCCAGCCATGCCTATTTAAACACCACCACCTCTCGGCCAAACAAGGGAGATGAACCAGACCTTAAGGAAACTCTGCCAAAATTGCTCCAGGACCTTCTCCTAACCCAGAGCAGTTGATCCTCAGTGTTTCTTTGCCCTAATTTCCATTAACGAGCTCGATTTCGAGTTGAAAATCCACCCAAAAACGGGACACTTCACCACGGTGAGCTAATCTCCAAATTGATTGGTCCTACACCTTCACCGGACCGAGAGGAGAAGTTCCCAGCAAAAGCCCCCTCACCGGAGCCGGCCATTGCTTCTAGCCTCCAAGCTTTGTGATCGGGCTTGGTCACTTTTACACCTAGACGATTCCCCGAGCCGGAGACTTCATGCGGAGCTTGCACGGACTCGATCGAAGGTGACACAACTCTCAGATCGAAGCTTCACTTCTCTGAGCAAAGGTATGAACTCACTCTTCCTCCCGAGCTTCCAGCGATTCTCCATTTTGTTTAAGTTAATTTCATAGCCTATAAACCGTATGGATGTGTTCGTCTCTTCAAGACGAATCCATAGAGCATAAGAACACAAAAATCCATTGAGAATCGAGTGAGATCTTAGGGTTTTAGTGTGGACGGTCACGGGTGCACACCAGTCGTAGACGATGACCGGGAGCCGTTGGATCGCACGTGTATCGAGCGGACGGTTCAGATTGCGCCGGACCAGGGAATGTTACATGAACCGCGGGCCCCCAGAGCGCTGAGTCGAATGGCGGCGTCGAATGGAAATGCGCCGCGTGGGCTTTCGGAGCTGCCGATGTTGCGCTGGCGCCGAGTTGGATAAGTAGATAAATAGGGTATTTTTGAATTATTTAAATGCCTAGAACTTCAAAATTTCATATCTTTGCATAGAAAAATCACAAAAAATAAAATAAAAATACCTTCTTGCTCAGTGAACAGAGAGAATAATGTGGAAAAGAAATCAAGTTAATTGGATGAGTATTTTATTTTTAATAATTTATTTACTGTTTTTAGTATTTTGATTCTTCATTTGCATAGATAATTCACCATGGCATGAGACCATAGGGCTTTTGAAGCCTCTGATCTTGGGAACATTCCTTGAATTTTTCAAGGTTAGAGGCCATCTCTGTGAAAAGTTATTGAATTTTCAAGTTCATGTCACTGTTTTAGGTATTTTAATTCCAATAATTAGCATGTTGTAAAATAAATTCTAGAAAAATTTGGTGATGTTTCTTGGGACAAGAGGACCCTATGAAAAATATATTTTGAGTTAATTCATTCATAATAACCTTAATTGGCCTAAACCCCTAAAATTGAATTTGAATTAATTAGGGTTAACCACAAATCAAATTGACTTGAAAATAATTCTCCACTGATCTTTAGGATCAGAGAGATCTCACATAAAAATTTGAAATCAATTGGACTTGATTAACCCCACCAAATGGGTTGATTGAGCCTCATACGTAAAAATCAAATTGAATTAAATTAAATTAAAATTATTTAACAACAAACCTAAATAAAATCATTAAGAATTAAATCTAAAATAATTTGAACACTATTCCAAACTTAAAATTATTAATTAAAACCTCATAATTAAATTAAAACACTTTAAACCATTAACTCGAACCTTAAATTAAGAATGATTAAAATTCTCGATAAATCAACTTGCCCTTAAAGGTCTGTAATTATTATAACTCTTGAACGAGTATTAAGTGAAATGTCACTTCATTCATCGGGTAATCGAAATACCTAAGTTCACCGAGCAAGAAATAAAGTTTAACTAAACTCCTGGATGATTAATTCACCTGTGCAACTAAATTTACTTGGACTCAAAACAATCCCAGAAATATTGAAAAGATGTTTAGGACTCGTCCTAAGCACTTCCTCAATACGACGGGATGTTTTAGAAGAACAACTGAATTTAATTATTCTTTGATGAAGAAAATCATCATTAAACCAAACCAAGAACCTAGACGTCATAGGAAATGACTAGTTATAGGATTAGGAATTTGGTAGACAACCAAGACCCTTTCCCTTAGCTTTACCTAGGTATTTCTTGCAAAATATGTTTAAATGCTCTAACATGTATTTTAAGTGCAGCTTGGGATGACGGGGAGACCCTCCAAGTACACTTTTATTTTATTGCAATTTACTTTATTGCAATTTACTTACATGCACTGTACTTTACTTTTCTTGCATGATAAATAAAACTGTTGCATGAAAACCAAAACCTTTAGGATAGTCCCTGAACTGAAACCAAAACTAAATTAAAAGTCATTGCAAGATAAAATTCACCGCCACAACATTCTAAAATATAAAACAACTCAAAATTTAATCACAAACAGAACGACAAAACTATAATTGCAACTAAATTAAAACGTCTCATTGAATGATCTGGAATATCTCGGATGATGTAATCCACGTGTTGCTAACGGGATTTCCCACGGTCTAAATGAAAGTGTGGAACTCATTCAGTTGAGTTTAGCAAATTCATCTGGACTAAGTGAATTCAATGAAAATAACGGTGTCGGGATGACGGAACCGTGGGATCTTAATCGAGTTCTGTTTAACCAACTTTAAGATTTATTTTAATTAAAATATTAAAAACATTCGGACTTTAAGATTTCTCTAAACCAAAACACTTCTCTCATCTCCCGATTTATGACTTCTAAAACTAAACCTCTACAACAACAAGGAGCTTGGAGCATGGTGGGCAGCACGACCATCGTCATCAGCAAAACTTGAATCTACTTCAACAAAACCTTTGCTAGTTTAAAACAACAAAGCCATAGGATTTCGAGGTAATTTGCTTAGTGCAGCATAAATCCTCAACTTTTTGTTAGGCATTTGTATAATCATGTTATGCAAATTAAGCCCTAACCGGTCTTAGGACTCCGAGGTAGTCGTTCGGTACGACACAAACCCTCACATCCTCGAGGCTACTTGTGTGATTATATCATACAAATATAAGTCCTAATTAACTAAAATTGGCAGGATTGAAACATTAAATAAACTCCCAAATTGGGGCCAAACAATAGGATAGTTTGGGAAGTTGCCAAGATTCTTCATGGATCCTCAGCTTCTCCTATTTCTCTTCCTTTGGATTCTTGAAATAAACTGTTCCAAATTTGATCCATTCCCTATTGGAATCTCCAAAATTCAATCCTTTGAAAACTTAAACTTTGAAATTCTTGAGAGCAAAATCACTGATCATTATCGAGAGTTTTCTTAAATGATTCCTGTCATTTAAGATGTAATTAACTATAGGGGCTTGCCCTTATAGGGAACTTTAAGAACCCAGGTAATATAAACCCTGTTTAATTTCTTTATATTAAACAGGGGAACTTGTCGGCTTATAAAATTGGTTCGCAGACCAAATGGATGTCACAAATCTTCTAGTTATTTAATCGAGCCCCATCATCAAGCAAGGTGTGTCTATTCTTCGGGATAGATACACGGTTTGTGGTGCGGTGCTCGTTTATATAAACTATTCGGGATGTGAGATCGGTTTGATTTCATATCTTAAAAATTTTCAAATTTAAAATTATTTTCAAAATCAAATACTACTTTCTAAATTATATATATATTTAAATTAAACTTAAGATTCGCCGACAATTTCTGTAGGCGACCCCCCTTTTTAAAATACAACACATAACCTAAAAATAAGCCGTACAAATATATCTAGGAAGAATGAAATGCCTTTAAACTATATATTGGAAGTTGAAATTTTTGATATATGGGGTTTAGACTTTATGGGACCATTTGTTCCATCATCTGGAAAAATTTATATTTTATTAGCGATTGATTATGTTTCAAAGTGGATTGAAGGCATTGCTTTACCAAGCCTGTGATTCCAAAAGTGTTTCTAAATTTTTAAAGAAAATGATATTTTCAAGATTTGGAATGCCTAAGGTAATTATCACTGATGGTGGAAGTCATTTCAGAAATATAAGAATTCAATCATTACTACAAAAATTTGGAATCAAACATAGAATTGCAACTGCTTATCACTCATAAACAAGTGGAATGGCTGAAGTATCAAACAAAGAAATTAAAAGAATTTTAGAGAAGACTGTTAATCCTAAAAGAACTGATTGGGTTGATAGACTTGATTCTGCATTATGGGCTTATAGAACAGCTTATAAGACACCGATCAGAATGTCACCTTACCAGGTTAATTTATGGTAAACATTGTCACTTACCTGTAGAATTTGAACATAAAGCTTATTGGGCGATAAAGGAGTTTAATTTTAATTTGAATAAAGCAGGAGAAAAGTGATTATTGCAATTAATTGAGATGGAAGAAATAAGAAATGAAGTATATGAAAATGCGAGAATTTATAAAGAGAAAATGAAGATGTTGCATGATAAGAAAATTTCAGGAAAACTTTTTGAGAATGGACAAGAAGTATTACTTTTTAATTCTCGTTTAAAACTTTTTCTTGGAAAATTAAGATCTAAATGGATTGGACCCTATATAGTTGAGAAAGTATACCATTATGGAGCTGTGGATATTAAAGATCCCAAAACAGGAAAATTTTTTAAAGTAAATGGATTAAGATTGAAGCCTTATTTGGGAGATATTAAAAAGATTTATAAAGAGGCTTATGAATTGAGTTAACCTGACTAAAGATTTACTTAAGTCGGGCTGACGACGTTAAACCAAGCGCTTTGTGGGAGGCAACCTATAATTATCTTGTGTTATGAGTGTTTTTGTGTTTTAATGTAAGGTTATGCCTCGATCTTGATTAATTTTATATTACTTTAGAAAAATTTGATGCTTATAAGTCTTTGTTGACTTAAGTTGAAAATTATTTTAAAGTATGTAAGATTTAAAAATAGGATCACTCTATTTTGAATATGAGTAAAAAGGAGATCAAGTTAACCTTCATTATGATTGTTTACAATGTGAGTTATTGAGTCTAAATTACTCTTACCAGTATAATATACCTATCTTGCAGAACAAAATTTTGAAATTTGACGATTAGGCGAAACAGAGTTGAACATAGATCCAGCGCCTAGGCGCCAGAATTCGGCGCCTAAGCGCCAAAATCAAACTATGTATCAATAGGTCCGGCGTCTAGGCGCCAGATTCGGTGCCTAAGCGCCACGGTTACTTGGTCGTGCAAAAACAAAAAATTTTCAGTTTTTCACACGAATTTCCCTTTTAAATCAACCTATCTTCTTCCCTAACCATCAAGCAATCAAAATTACGTCCCTTGCACTTCATTCTTGAGAGATTTGAGAAAATTTTGAAGAAATGGAAGGAAGAAATCATGGAGAAGAAGCTAGGGACAAGGTCTCAAAGGATCCTCAACCCTACTTCAATGGTTTCATCGCTGTAAGTTTAGAGAAAATTTCTAGTCGTTTGGATAAGTTTGAAGCGGAGTTTAAAAGCATTGGAGATCGCCTTCATGAGATGTTTCGTCAAATTGAACATCTAGAATGGCAAATGAAACTTCAATTTGATCATTTTTGCGGCTTATCAAGATGCTCAAGTTGAAATGTATGCGAAGAACAAGTGGATTGACGAAAAGATGGCTACGGATTTCCCGAGAGCATTAGTGTTCTTTCCAAGTGGAATACACAATTTCCCTTGTAAAGATTAGAATATTCTGGTAATGAGATAGTTATTATATGGTTTGTTGAGTCGTTGTATCGATTTAGAGAATCGATTGTGTTTGTTTGTGTATTTGCTTTCATGTTCAATGTGTGTTGTTTTTGCTTAGAAATTGTTATGTTTGAGTTTGTATTAGGAACTTGAATCAAGTATAATACTTATCTGGAATGTATTGAGTCAATATTGAAGATTATAAATGGAATTTAGTGAGTTTGATTTAAACCTTATTGTTTGATAGGTGGATTAAATATTTAATTTTTATAAATTTTTGAGAAATGTTGTGGAAGATAGAAATTGAAGCCTACTTCGATATGAGTAATTGGAAGTTGAATTTATGAATTTTGGTTGAAAATTAAATTTAAAAATAATTTTTTTGTGAAAGGCGAGTCTGGCGCCTAGGCGCGGATTCGGCGCTAGGCGCGGATTCGGCACCTAGGCGCCGAGATTCGCGCCTAGCGCCGATTCGGCTCGTGCCCGAAAATTTACTTAAATAACCCCCAAAAGCCATTTTTGACGCCTAAGCTTCATTTTCTTCCCCATTTTCACGAAAATACACCTTTTAGATCCATTTTGAGGTCAAAACATCAAGAATTTGAGCGCGAAACCACTCGATTTCTTCGTCTCAAGGTCAGATCTACACTTTAAACCATTTATTTTCGATTTTCACCATAGATTTCCCTAGTTTTGCTAAGAACCGAAATTTTGAAAAAAAATTTGATTTTTAGTGATTTCTTTGGATTTTTAAACTTATTTTAAGTTTTATAAACTTAAAAAGAGTTTAAATCTTTGATTCCTAAATTTGTTCTTATTTTCTTTTACGTTTAGATGGCTCCAAAATCTAAACGTGGGAAGGCACGAGATAACTTTGATAGCAGCAAATTTTCTACTGCGGCTGCGCATTTTCGCTTCCATGAATTTGTGACGTCCAGAAAGTTCATTTCAGAACGAAGTTTCTAACATCCTGGAGAAATGATCGAAAATACTATCGTTGCACACAAATGGCAATGATTCTGTTATTTCACTGCTGTTGCTGTTATCCCTATTATTCGAGAGTTTTATGCAAATTTTCTGGATGCCGAAGATTATGAAGTCTTTGTTAGAGGTATAGGAGTAGGATTTAGTCCTGAAAGAATCAATATATTTTATGGCTCGCCACCTACTATTGAATGCTTATTATTCGGATTATCACCATCCGAGGAGATTTGGATATGATCATTGCTTATTTGATTGACGATGCTTCGGATCTTGGAAGATCAGGAACGGAAAAAGGGTAAACTTCAAATCCTCTAAATTAAATGGTATTTCTAAAGCATTGCACTATTTTATTTCTGCAAGATTGTTACCTTCCAACCACCTGAGTGAAGTGAATAGAGATCGAGCGATCTTAAACTACTGCATTCAGGAGAGGAAGCCTATTGATGTCGACAGTATTATTTATGATTCTATGGATTCTACTGCGAGATCCAGCACTTCTGTTGGATTGGGATTCCCATCTCTGATTTATTCATTATGTGTTAGAAATGGAGTCACTGCTGATATTTCTGAGGAGAAGTTAAAGTCTACCAAGCCAATTGGGCAGGAGACTGTTAGTATCTATGATCGTCTTCGAGGGAAGAGATCGATCGCTCCTTCTACTTCTGCACATACTCCAGGTAGACCTTCTACTTCTCGACCCTCTGCTTCGCCGAGCCACCATCGAGTTTACGGGAATCGATGCATGATCGGTTTTAGAGCGATAGCAGGAGTTATTTCAAACTCACTGCAGGGATTGATACTATTGATAGGAAACTAGATCATTTATCCGATTATACCCGGAGGAAGAGTAGTTATGATGCCGAGTATGATGAAGCCCTAGTCGGATTTCCGAAGGGTGAACATGATGTTAGTTTCCCTACTTTTCCTAGTTTCACACCATTTGTTGATCCTAAGGACGTAGAATTTTCCTTTGGTGATGATGATGATGATGAGGCTACAGCTAGTGACTAGTAGTTATAGATCTTTATGATGAGCTACTCTGTTAGTTTGTTTTGTTTGGATTGATTGTTTAGTTTTGTGTGTGATGTATGTTGATTTGTTTAAATATCTGTGTGGATTGATTAGTGTTAAGATTCTGTTGTTAAAATATTCTTAGTATATTGTGTTGAGATTGAAGTTAGAGATAATTTATATGTTTGTTTTAGTCTACTGTTTAGTAATTAGTAATTTTGCTCTGCTTTAATTTTGTTTCAAATTTAGTATAATCATAAAAATTAGCCTGCTTACTTTTTTTTATACATGCTTCAATTTTATCTTAATTATTCATAAAAGCATGAGTAGAAGTTAATTTTTCTTTTTAAGATTGTTTTTACATACTTATAAAAATTCTTATGATTTCTTTCTCTATACTTTCAAATTATCATAGTATACCAAAACTTAAGTTTGGGGGAAGGGAAAATACATTCAAATTTAAATTTTATTTGTCCTTAAAGAGCTTAATATTTTCTTAAAAATAAAAACTTTTTAACATAACTTAAGGAATGAAGAATTTATTTGAGATCACTTTTATTTTTAAAATTATAAACAATTTAGTGAAATTAACCTATATTTTAATAACTTTGATTGATTTTAAGAATAGAATTATTTAACTTAAAGAAGAATAAGATTAAAGAATTTATCTATTCATGATAGAAATAATAGAATTTTAGAAATATTAAGTAATAAAAAATTATCACTTGAAAAAGAAAAGATTGGAAATCTTTTTGAATTCTTATTTATGTTATAATAATTAAGTGGAAATGTATAAGTTTTGAAAATATAAGTTAAGGATAGTGAAGTTCAAAACCATTAACGAAGTTATCCGAGATATAGTCTCTCTATATATATTTAAAAAAAAAAAAAGAAGAGAGGAGAAGCTTGAGGAAATGCCTAATAAAAAATTGGCTTCACTTGAATTATCTTATAAGAAGAAAACTAGTTACATATTTTACTTAATTTTTATACATGAATATTTATTTAGAAAAGATTTTTCAAGAAGATCTTTTTCTTGTAAATAATCTATGAGATCTTAATAAAATAGACTTCTATTATTTTCAAAAGGAATGAAAAGTTTGAAATCTTATGATTTGGTAGTTAAATATTCTTCTAGTTAGTGAAATTGGGTTAATAACTTACTAAAAACTTTATAAAATAAAAAATTATAAGGAATCTTAAATAATTATCTTTTATTCCAAAGGTTATATCTTTTATATAGTAGAAAGAGTTACTTGAGGACAAGTAACATTTAAGTTTGGGGAATTTTGATCTATAAAAAAATACCTTTTTCTTTATGTCTTAATTCTTATCAATTTCTAAGGATATTATGCTTTAATGAAAGATATTTTTTGTGTTTTTGGATGTAGGCGATGTAAAAAGGTCTAAAAAGGAAAAAGGAGCAAAAAGGAACAAAAATGGAGCAAAATACAAAAAGTATAAAAATATGACCTGGCGCCTAAGCGCCAGACTCGATACAGAAACTGTCAAGTTTTTGACAACGTTTGAACGGTTATTTTGACGGAGTGAGCGGTTATTGGACATTCTAGAAGACTGTCAGTTGTTCCTTTATAATAGGACATGTGATACATTGCATTTGGATACTCCAAAACGGTTTTAATCACGAAGAGGTGCGAGCCAAAGTGAAGAGGTGCGAAGAACTGGATGTGGTATCCGACGCCTAGGCGCCAGATTCCGGCGCCTAGGCGCCAGACAGACGTTCTAGAAGATTCATTGAATGTGGACATGTTTTGAAGAGGTGCCTCAAGGCAACCCTTGAAGCCTATAAATAGGGGTCCATTTCTTCAGAAAACGGGCCCCTCCCATTGTAACCCTTTCTCTTATCCACTTAAGGACCTCTCATTCTTAGAGAGAGGAATAGAGAGATAAATTTAGGGCCACTTTTGTTTAGTTTAGTGAGTTTATTTTCAAGTTGTTGCATCTGGAGTTCATACACTGTGGAGTCAGTAGGAATCAGAAGATTTGTAGAAGGAATATTTGAGATAAGTATTTTTTATTTGATTCAAAATTTATTTATTATGTTTTGCTGTTTATATTCAATGTGTTCTGAGTAGTTAGTTTACTTTCTTCCTTCAATTATGAAGAGATAGATAAGATAATATAAAGATTCGATGGAGAATTGAAATTCAAAATATTTTCAAAACATTGTGATGACATTAATACCTGATCTTACTTTACTTTTTAAATTGGCCATTTAAATTGTTAAAACCTTGTCGGCATATTTTTTAGGTTGAGTGTTTTGTTTTGAAAAGAGGTCGCCTACAGAAATTGTGCGGCTTATTTTAGATTTAATTTAAATAAATAATTTGAAAAGTAATATTTGATTTTGAAAATAATTTTAAATTTGAAAATTTTAAGATATGAAATCAAACTGATCTCACATCCCGAATAGTTTATATAAACGAGCGCCGCACTTCAAACCGTGTATCTATCCCGAAGAATAGACACACTGCTTGATAATGAGGCTCGATTAAATAAACTAGAAAGGTTTGTGACATCCGTTTGGTCTGCGAACCAATTTTATAAGCCGACAAATTCCCCTGTTTAATATGAAAACATTAAACAGGGTTTATTTTACCTGGGTTCTTAAAATTCCCTATAAGGGCAAGCCCCTATAGTTAATTACATCTTAAGTGATGGGAATCACCTAAGAAAACTCTCGATAATAATCGGTAGTTACGCCTCAAGAATTTCAAAGTTTAAGTTTTCGAGGATTGAATTTTGGAATTTCAATAGGGAATGGATCAAGTTTGGAACATTTTGTTTTGGGAATTCAAAGGAAGAAAGGTAGGAGAAATCACAGATTCGAAGCAAACTTCGGTAATTTCCCGACTATCCTATTGTTTGGTTTGAATTTAGGAAAGTCCTAATGTTTATTTAAGATTTTGATCTTGCCAATTTTAATTAATTTGGACTTATATTTGTATGATAAAATCATACAAATAGCCTCGAAGATGT
The DNA here is from genome assembly GCA_022702705.1 of Papilionanthe hookeriana x Papilionanthe teres. Classification (NCBI taxonomy): domain Eukaryota; kingdom Viridiplantae; phylum Streptophyta; class Magnoliopsida; order Asparagales; family Orchidaceae; genus Papilionanthe; species Papilionanthe hookeriana x Papilionanthe teres. Next base: position 14,408,779 of record CM040437.1, on the reverse strand, counting down.
GAGGGTTTATGTCGTACCGAACGACTACCTCGGAGTCCTAAGACCGGTTAGGGCTTAATTTACATGACATGATCATGCAAATGCCTAACAAAAGGTTGAGGATTTATGTTGCACTAGGCAAACTACCTCGAAGTCCTATGGTTTTGTTGTTTAATTCTAGGAAAGTTTTGTTGAAGTAGATCCGAGTTTTGCTGATGACGATGGCCGAGCTGCCCACCATGCTCCGAGCTCCTTGTTGTTGCAGAGGTTTAGTTTTAGAAGTCATAAATCAGAAGTGTTTTGGTTTGGAGAAGGTCTTAATTTCCAAGTGTTTTTAATATTTTAATTAAACAAATCTTAAAGTTGATTATAACAACACCGGTTAAGATCCCACGGTTCCATCCTTCCGGCATCGTTATTTTTATCGGATTCACTTAGTCCAGATGAATTTGCTAAACTCAACTGAGTGAGTTCCACACTTTCATTTAGACCGTGGGAAATCCCGTTAGCAACACGTAGGTTACATCATCCGAGGTATTCCCGATCATCCAACAAGACGTTTTAATTTAGTTGTAGTTGTAGTTTTGTTGTTCTGTTTGTGATTAAATTTTGAGTTGTCTTATATTTTGAAATGTTGTGGTGGTGAATTTTATCTTGCAATGACTTTTAATTTAGTTTTGGTTTCAGTTTTAGGGACTATCCTAAAGGTGTAGGTTTTCATGCAACGGTTGTTTATCATGCAAGAAAAGTAAGTGCGATGCGATTAAATAAATTGTAATAGAGTAAATTGCAATAAAATAAAAGCGTACCCTGGAGGGTCTTCCCGTCATCCCAAGCTGCACTTAAAACACGGTTAGAATATTTAAGCATTTAAAGTAAATTCCTAGGTAAAGCTAAGGGAGGGTTATGGTTTTCTACCGAGTTCCTAATCCTATAGCCTAGTCATCTCCTATGACGTCTAGGTTCTTGTATTTTGGTTTGAGGATGATTTTCTTCATCGAAGAACAATTAAGTTCAATTGTTCTTATAAATATCCTATCATATCGAGGAAGTGCTTAAGACGAATCTTAAACATCTTTTCAACATTTCTAGGATTGTTTTAAGTCCAAGTGAATTTAATTATACAAATGAATTAATCGTCCGGGAGTTTAAGTTTTGTTGTTTTGCTCCGTGAACTAAGACATTTGAATATCTCATGAATGAAGTAACACTTCATTTAGCACTCTTTTTAAGAGTTATGACATCACGAGCTTTTGAGGGTAAATGGATGTTCAAGTAGTTTATGATTTAATTTTAGTTAATGAATTTAAGTTTGGAATAGTGTTCAAGTTGTTTTAGATTTACTTTTGAATTCTTTATGTCTTTATATTTAATTTAATTTAATTTAATTTAATTTAACTTAATTTAATTTAATGTGGTTTAATTTAATTTAATTTAACTTAAGTTAATTTAATATAATATGGTTTAAGCTTAATTTAATTTAATTTGATTTAATTTAATTTGATTTAGTTTTAATTTAATTTAATTTAATTTAATTTAATTTAATTTAATTTAATTTAATTTAATTTAATTTAATTTAATATGTTTTAATTTAATTTAATTTAATTTAATTTAATTTAATTTAATTTAATTTAATTTAATTTAATATTTTATTTTAAAAAGGTTTGCTTTAAATAATTTAACTTTAACTTAATTTAATGATTAAATCTTTTAGCATTTTAAATCTTAAACTTGGATTATCATTTTAATCAGGAATTAAATATTATTGGGATGATTAATTTAGGGAATCTTAAATTAAAGAGCAAACCTCTTCCTAATAACATCCCTATTTTAATAATTCTAATTTTATTATTCTTCCAAATTTAATTAATTATTTTAATTAAAGTTCATTTCAATTATTGTTGAATTGTTTAATAGGTTTCTACCCTTTAATTATTTAAATTTCAATCATCCAAATCAGATTAAGATCAAATATTTTACCTTTTCATTTTATTAAGCCTAAAGTTTTAATTAAGGGTTAAAATTTTAATTACCATTTTGCCCTTCAAGCTTAATAATTTCATAACTCATTAAATTGAGCTCAAATGAACTTGAAATTTTTATGTGACTTCACTCATATGTCAATGAAGACATTAGAGGAGAAAATGTGATTTTTCTGTATTTAATTTATTTATGTAATTATTTTTGGTGGAAAATAGAGATTTTCAAGGAAAATTTAATAATATGACTAAGGGAAAGTTTCTGTCCTTAAGAAAATTATGGGACATTCCTAATGACCAGAGGACCACTTGGACCAATTTTGGTTATTTTTTGAATTATATTATTTTTATTATAATTATTTAGAGTTTTGGAGTATTAATTAATTTAAAAATAAAATAAAGTTTGAAAAATGAATTTTATATTTTTCAAAAATCTCTCTAATATCAAGGAAATTAGAGAATCAATTTTTATAATTTTCTGATTTTGCTTTGATTTATTAGAATTATTTTAGTGGAAATGCTAGAAAATATATTTTTTTTAATTTTAAAATTACCCTAGGGCTTTAAAATTTAATAACTCATCATAGAGACCTAGGAAAAATATGGGGTTTGTTCCTAAGTGATTAAAATTTAAAATTTGACATTTTGGTGAATTTTATTATTTTTGTGATTTTTATTATTTTTTAATTATTAAAATATTAAAATAGTGCAAAAAATCAACTTTTTAGAAAATTGAAATTTTAATTTTCTTAAATTCCTCTAATATCAGAGAGGCTCCAAAACCAATTTGGTGAATTTTTGAAAAGCATTTTGAAAGTTATGAATTTTTAAAGTTTAAATTGGCTAAATGGCTTAATCAACCCATTTGATAGGGCTAACCAAACCCAATTGACTTCAAACTTTTATGGTGGGTTCCTCTGATCCTAAAGGTCAGTGGAGAATTGATTTCAAGTCAATTTGATGCATGATTAGCTCTAATTAATTAAAGACCTATTTAGGGTGTTTAAGCCAATTAGGGTTATTCCAAGTGAATTAATTCAAAACCTATTTTTCCTAGGGTCCTCAGGTCATAAGAAACATCACCAAATTTTCCTAGAATTTATTTCACAACATGCTAATTATTGGATTTAAAATACTCAAAACAGCAACATGAATTTGAAAAATCAATAACTTCTCATAGGAATGGCCTCTGACTTTGGAAAATTTAGGGAATGTTCCCAAATTCAGAGGCTTCAAAAGCCCTATGTTCTCATGCCATGGTGAATTTCCTATATGCATGGAGAATTAAAACAATGCAGAGGGTAAATAAATCATTAAAAATAAAATACTTAATGAAATTAAATGATTTCTTTTCCACATTATTCTCCTCTGTTCACTGAGCAAGAGGGTATTTTTATTTTATTTTTCTGATTTTTCTACACAAAGTTATGCATTTTTGAAGTTTAGGGAATTAAATAAATAGGAAAATAACCTATTTTTCTACTTATCCACGCGGCGCCGCGTCAACCTCGGCAGCTCCGAAGGGGGGACGTGTCACGCTGTGATTGGGCGCCGCCATCTGAGTCAGCTGTCCCGGGACCCGCGGTTCATGCACCATTGCTCTGTCCGGCTCGATCCAGACCGTCCGCTCGATACACGCTCGATCCGACGGCTCCCAGTCATCGTCTACGACTGGTGTGCACCCATGACCGTCAACCTTCTAACCCTAATTTCTCACTCGATTCTCAACGGATTTTTGTGTTCTTATGCTCTATGGATTCGTCTTGAGGAGACGAACACATCCATACGGTAAACATGTATTTAAATTGACTCAAATTAAAAGGAGAATCTCTGGAAGCTCGGGAAGAAGAATGAGTCCATACCTTTGCTTAGAGAAGTGAAGCTTCGATCTGAGAGTTATGTCACCTTCGATTGGATCCCAGCAAGCTCCAGATGAAGTCTCCTGGTCTGGTGAATCGCCGGTGTATGATTTCGACCAAGCCCGATCACAAAGCTTGGAGGCTGGAACAAGCCGGGTGGCCCGGGGATGGGGCTTTCGGTGGGAAACTTCTCCTCTTGGTCCGGTGAAGGTGTAGGACCGGTCAATTTGAAGATTGATCCACCGTGAAGGAGTGTCCTGGTTTTTGGGCTAAAGTTTGAGCTCGAAAATTGAGCTCGCTTGGAGGGAATTGGGGCTGGAATTCGGTGGGGATCAAATGCTCTATGTGTGGAGAGTGATCCGGAATGATTTTGGCGCAGTTTCCTTAAGGTTTGGTTCGGCACCTCTCATGGCCGAGAGGAGGTGGTGTTTAAATGGGAGAGGGTGGAGGGCCTCCCAGGGGGGTTTAAGGCTGGGGATCAGCTGCTCTGGTGAGGAGAAGAAGAGCTATGTTGTCCATTTGGGTTGAGACAAGTCAGCAAGGGAGAATTGAATTTTTGGCTCCTCCCGAGGTCTCGGCCATGGTGTTTTCCGGCGGCTCAGTGGCTGGCCGGCCGAGCACTCGGTCACCATCTTGTTCGAGTGGGTCGGGGTTGGGGTTTAGTGCGATCAATTGGCCATGGACATGTGTAAAGGAGTTTGATTTAAATGGAATGGGAGAAGGCTCATTTTGGCTTGGTTTGGTTCAACTCATGTATTTGGGCTAGGTTCACCATCCAAGGCTTGACCTTGGGGCCGAGGGAGAATCATTTGGGTCGACTCGAATTGGGGTAGTGAAGTCCCCATCCATGGTGAGGTGGCTAAGCATGGTATAGTGTGTGACATGCTTAAGGTAAAAAAGGTTTAAGGGAGGTTTAAGAAAGAACCCCTCTCGCTTGCCATAAATGGACTAATGACAAGTCAAAGCCCTCATGGCTTCATGTGGCTTGAGAATGGCTTGTTCATGGCTCCATTTGGCTTGGGAAAAGTTTAGTCAACTTCATGGAAATAGAATTTAGGAATTTTGGTATTTTGGTGGAGAATTTTCATGAAGCTTGATTTGGAATGGCTTAATGATGATTTTAAAACTTAGGGGTGATTTTGATTAAATGGATGATGTGGGTAAATGTCATGTGGGCTTTGGATTAAAAACTTGGGCTTTTGAAATGGTCTTGGGTGGACTTTTTAAAGTGGTTTAAGGAAGTGGGCCTTTAGGTTTAAGAATGAGTTCATGGATGGGAATTTTTGTAAAGGTTGGGCCAAATAATTGTTGGTTTTGGTTTAGGGATGTTTCATGAGTAATTTGAAATAGATTTAAGGTGGTTTGGGTTTGAATTGGGTTGAATTTTGGGTTTATTTGGTAAATGGGCCAATGTAGGTCAAATTGGGCTAACTTGGGCCAATGTTGGGCTAGGGTTGAAATTGATGTAAAATAAATGTTGGGAAATGTTTATGGGAGTGTTTCAAAGAGGTTTTGGCTTTGGTTGGGTTTTGATTTTGAGGTTTGGGTTTATTTGGGTTAGGCTTGGGTTTAGGTCAAAATTGGGCTTTTTGATTTTAGGCAAATCATGTTAGTGTTTTGTTTATGGGGATGTTAAGGAAGGTTTAGAAAAGATTTGGGGTTAATTGGAGTTGAATTGGGTTAGTTTGGGCTAAGTTTGGGTCATGGGTCCAAATTGGGCTTTAAGGCCAAAAGTGAAATTGGATCCAAATGTCAATCAAATTGGACTTGGATTTGGTCTAGATTGGTGTTGGGGATGTTGAATTGAAGTTTAGAATTCAATTGGACCAGAATTTGGGTCAATTGGGTAGGTTTGGTTTGACATTGGGTTCACTTTGGGTTAAAATGGGTCAAATTGGGGATTTTGACAAAAGTGGGGTAAATTGACAAAATTGGCCCATGGTGTAGTTGAAAAAAATGAAATTGGCAATATTTGGGATTTTCTGGAATTTTCTGGGAATTTTATGAATTTTTGGATTTTTTGGCTAAGAGGGGCATTTTGGGTATTTGGAGGGTATTGGGAGGTATTTTTGGAATTTTTGGTATTTTTGGCTATGGATGATCAATTTGATTGGTGAGGAAATGTTTAGGATTGGTCTTGAGGATTTTTGGGTGATTTTGGTGATTTTGCAAATTTTGGGTGGTTTCAAGGGTATTGGGTAGAGTTGGCGGTGTGTAGGGTCCCCGGGGTCAAAAATTGAAAATTTGGAAAATTAAAAATTGGGTGAATGTAAGTGGAATGAAATCATTTTGGTTAAGCCATGAAGCCACATCAAGCCCACATGAGCCATGAAGGGACTCATTTGAGGCATCCATTATGTTGTTCCTAACCCTCTTAGCCAAGGGCTTAGGGGTTAAGGACCATCCATGTGAATCACCTTCATGAGTCAGGAGGTCAAGTTGGATATGGGTGTGTTTTTAGGAGGTGTGTGAAAATGTAGTGTATAGGTGTAGTGTGTGTGTAAGTCAGCCCTTTCACTGGACCGAGCCACCTGGGGCGGTCCTAAGGCCAAAGAGTCTCATGGGAGCTCATCCTTTAAACTTCCACATTTAATTTCAACCCTCTAGGTGATTAGGGGTCTACAATCAAGTTTGTGGAGTTTGCGGGGAGTTAGGAAGTGGTTTGAATTTCTAAGTGGTGGGTCCCAATTCTAATCCTCTAGGATAGTCGAAAGGAAAAGCCTAAGGCTAGATCCTAAGTACTAAAGAGAAGAAGAGAAGACCTCACGCAAAATGAGGTCAACAAATGGACCCCGATAGGTGTGGTGTGCTAACCAAGCACACCGCGCGTATTGGCGTTGACCGAAAAGATCAACAAAACCAACATAGATGTCCAAGTGACAAACTTAGGACGAAGTAGAAGAGTTTCCACTGGGGAGTGTCGAGTATATCTGCGAGACCTGGAGATCCACCGAACTCTCGGCAGGGAAGGGAAAAGGAGGTGAGTCCCAAATCACATGATGCGGGGAATTTCGATTTAGATTTTGTTTCATTTCATGTTCAAGTCATGATGTGTAAGTTTAGATTTTGAGTTTTAATTTAGATTGAAGTTTGGTTTAAAATCAATTTGAGAAAATTTGGATTTGAAATGAGAATTGAAACCTAGGTTCCAACCTCGGGATTGCAAAGAAAACCGGAATTTAGGTACCGGCCTCGGAATGAGAATCGGAGTTTAAGTTTCGATTGAAAAGGATGAGAATCAGAATTTAGGTACTGATCTCGAAAGTTTAATGAGAATTGAAACGGAGTTCCAATCTCGAAAGTTTAATGAGAATTGGAAATGGATTCCAATCCCGAAAGTTTAATGAGAATTGGAAATGGATTCCAATCTCAGAAGTTTAATGAGAATTGGAAATAGATTCCAATCTCGAAAGTTTAATGAGAATTGGAAATGGATTCCAATCTCGAAAGTTTAATGAGAATTGGAAATGGATTCCAATCTCAGAAGTTTAATGAGAATTGGAAATGGATTCCAATCTCGAAAGTTTAATGAGAATTGGAAGTTGATTCCAATCTCGAAAGTTTAATGAGAATTGGAAGTTGATTCCAATCTCGAAAGTTTAATGAGAATTGGAAATGGATTCCAATCTCGAAAGTTTAAAGAGAATTGGAAACTGGTTCCAATCTCGAAGGTTTAAAGAGAAATGGAAACTGGTTCCAATCTCGAAGGTTTAAAGAGAAATGGAAACTAGTTCCAATCTCGAAGGTTTAATGAGAATTGGAAACTGGTTCCAATCTCGAAGGTTTAATGAGAAATAGAAGCTGGTCCCGATCTCGAAGGTTTAAAGAGAAATGGAAACTAGTTCCGATCTCGAAAGGTTTAATGAGAGTGGAAGCTGGTTCCGATCTCGAAGGTTTAATGAGAATTGGAAAGCGGTTCCAATCTCGAAGGTTTAAAGAGAAATGGAACTGGTTCCAATCTCAAAGGTTTAATGAGAATTGGAAGCCGGTTCCAATCTCGAAGGTTTAAAGAGAAATGAAAGCCGGTTCCAATCTCGAAGGTTTAAAGAGAAATGGAAAGCTGGTTCCAATCTCGAAAGGTTTAAAGAGAATTGGAAACTAGTTCCAATCTCGAAAGGTTTAATGAGAATTGGAAGCCGGTTCCAATCTCGAAGGTTTAAAGAGAAATGGAAGCTGGTTCCAATCTCGAAGGTTTAAAGAGAATTGGAAAGCTGGTTCCGATCTCGACGGTTTAATGAGAATTGGAAGCGGTTCCGATCTCGAAGGTTTAAAGAGAAATGGAAGCCGGTTCCAATCTCGAAGGTTTAAAGAGAAATGGAAGCGGTTCCAATCTCGAGGTTTAAAGAGAATTGGAAACTAGTTCCAATCTCGAAGGTTTAATGAGAATTGGAAGCGGTTCCCGATCTCGAAGGTTTAAAGAGAAATGGAAGCGGTTCCAATCTCGAAGGTTTAAAGAGAATTGAAGCTGGTTCCAATCTCGACGGTTTAAAGGGTTGAAATTTGTTGTGGAGATTTAAGTTTAGCAGGAGGTTGAGAATGAGACATGAAAGTGTTTCATGTTTCACGAGAATCGATCAAAGCCTGATTACTTGGCGAAGGATATGAATCCATGCCATCATAACCAAATTAAAAAAAATTTCATGGTTTTGTGTCGATAGATTCGATCGACCTTCTCAAAAGGGGAAGGAAATATGAAGAGTCAAAAAGAGATTTGAGAATAGTCGAAGGTCTGGGGATTTCATATTCAGGAATTTATCTTAGTCGCTTGTTGTGATTTGATTTTAGCTTGATTTTCAATTTAGGATTCACATTTATCTGGGGTTCGTTTTTATTTGTAGTTTGTTTTGACATTCAGATTTTTTTTTCTTTAAAAAAAAGAGAGTTTTCATTTATTTTTATTTTCCCTTTGTTCTTTGCTCGAAGTTCTTTTGATTTAATGGCATTTCCCAGTCAATTTGCACAAAAGAGGTGAAGGCCAAAATTGTGACATGGTCACTTTCATTCCAAACATGTTGAAGATACATCATACAACTCGATCTGGAATACATCTCATACAATCCATATAGACTCAAAACGGACTATGTATGATCTTTGTCGATCCATCCAAAAAGGTATCTCGTCAAAAATCCATGTCCGAATAGTGAGGTGCACGGTCAATAACATCACCTTCCAAGCCATCCTTGGCAAGGATGCCGTATGGATGTACGTTGGAGGTGTGATATTTTCCTTGCAACTCGCGGCTTCGTAAGGTCGGAGGCTCTCTAACTCCGGGTCACGGTCGGAAGTGGTAAGGTGCTTTACTCGTCGTCCATCCTTCCGAAAGTAACCGAGATCCGCTTCGACTGGTACTCCCGGTATGCAATGTTTAGCGACATCCGCTCCGTTGCCCTTCGGTATCATGACGGAACCTACCGGTAATGGTATCTTACCGGCCCTCGGAACTCACCCGGGCCTCGTTATCCGGAGGTCGGATCCGAACATGATATTACACTCGTTCGTAAAAGAAGCGTGCGAAAGGTCCGACAAAGTCGTGGTGATCTATGTGCGGGGGTATGCGATCACCCTTCTTGTAAATATTAATGATGCAAGCTGTTGGGTATGCAATCTGCTGGCGGTACCCTCCATGCTATCATTCTTTTCACCATCCTTTTAATGACTAATGGCATTGGATCCACTCGGCCATGACGGAGTATCCCGGTGGGTTTCCCTTTCGTCTTCTGCGAAGTTGTAGCAGCATCCACATTGTATTGTAATTCTCCCCTTCCCCGGCATCCATCTCCGGGGTTCGAGTAAGTGTTTTCTCTTAAGCGACTCGCTCGGCCCATCTTTTCAAATCCGGATGCGGTCCACGATTTGTTGTTGTTCGTATTCGAGAACACGTCCGTATGTAACTCGAGGCCTTCTAGTATATTGATCCTCCCGCCTCTCGATTCTCTCGAAGTATTCAAAAGTTTTCTTCGGACATTCCGTATTCTTTCTAGCTCATATTCCGGGATAATTTGCAAATGGCGAGGCCCGGTGACGTCTTGTGGGATATATGGCTCAATCCCTTCACGTTCTCCGCATACCTCGGCTCCTCGAGGATGATGTCCGTCGGGACATCCTCCGGGGTTGCTTCGCAACAAGGTCATGCATTACGGTGACTTTATCCGGTGGCGTAGTAGCCTTCTTTCTTCCGTTCTTCTTGAGATTTCCCCGGTCTCTTCCGTTATCCTCGGAGCCGGTCTCCTTTCTTCGGGTTCCTGGTGAGCCGGTGTCCTTGAAGTGTATGTGCCGGCGTGCGCAATCGCCTCGTCGTGCTTGGTCCGTTGCTAATTTAGTTAACATCTTGCGGATACGGCGATTTTTATTTCTTCGTTGAGTTGCTTGTGAGAGTAGCTCTTCGTATTTCTCGAATTTACGTGGGCGCGGCGCCGACAAGCTACCCTCTCGCCGTAGCGACTACGGACTTGATTCTCTTGTCTTCTTCGAGTGTTTGTTTTTCTTTTCTGTCTGTTGGATTGGTGGCTTGGGCCACCCACTTTCATTCTTGTCTGGTCAGGCGGTTCCTCTCGGTCAATCGGGACCCGGTCACTTTCCTCGTATTGCGAGCCTGCTCGGTGCGAAGTCCGAGTCGATCTCTATTATCGCTCCATCTTTCACCCTCTTTTCATCGAGTGCGAGGCTTACGCCATTTCTAAAGTTCGGGACCAACCGCCCGTTCGACATTTCCCTGCGAAAAGACAAGGAAAAGGATCGGGGTGCGTACTTAAGAACAAGAACATTAAGAAAATGTTTATTAAAGACAGTTTTTTTTATTACTTTTGTATTTTTCAATTTAACAGGAATGAAGTGGGATAAGATCAGGAAAGAGATTTTGATTTGGAAGAGCGAACAAAGAAAACTTTATTATGATTTTATTTATCTTAGCACATTTTTATTATTTTGGGTTCGGACCCAGTCAAAAGTAATTACTTCACCCGTGCTTCTAGGGATGAAAAATTCATTCTTTCGAAACATCAGGTAGCGTAATACTTTTTCAAGTATCGTCCATTGATCGGAAGCATATGTCGTTCTCCTTGGCAATTCACTAGCCGGTAGGAGCCTCCCGAGTAGACTCGCCTCGACTACAAACGGTCCCTCCTAAGTGGGTTCAAATTTTCCTCCTATCTTGCGGTGTGCGAGAATAGGTCTTTTGAGAACAAGAACTAAGTCACCAACTTTGAAGGTTCTTGGGCGGACCCGATCCGTCATGGGCTTGAACCATCTTAGCTTGGTATAGTTCTAAATTCTCTGCAGCTCGCAAGTCTTTTCCCTTCCGGGCTTTCCAATTCTTCTAGTCGTAATTTGGCATTTTCTTCCGTCGTGATTTTGTTTGCAGATCGCGATCTCGAGTGAAGTAAGTCTGGACCTCTAAAGGTAACACTCGCCTCGGACCCATACACCGGAGCATAAGGTGTAGCTTGAGTAGGAGTTACGAAGGTTGTGCGGTAGGCCCATAAGGCTTCTAACAATTTCTCGTGCCAATTTCTCTTATTGTCATCTAAAGTTTTCTTTAAAATTTGAACGAGAGTTTTATTAAAAGCCTCGACTAGTGCCGTTTGCTCTCGGGTAGTAAATTATTGAATATCGCCGGTCGATTCCGTGTCTCACGACAAAATTATTGATTTGCGTGCTTCGAATGCGGCCCATTATCCGAGATGATCTCGCGCGGCACTCCGAAACGGTAGACAACTTGGTTCTTGAAAAATTGTAGCACGTGGTGTGCTTTTACTTCTCTAAGTGGAACTGCCTCCGCCCACTTGGAAAAGTAATCTGTAGCCGCAAGAATGAAGCGATGTCCTTTTGAAGATGGTGGTTCTATTGGACCCACTATATCCGTGCCCCAACATTCAAATTGCCACGATGCGATTGTCGAATGTAGCACATTTGGAGGTTGGTGTAGAACCACTCCGTGCACTTGGCACTCGGTGACGGCTCTTGGCGATTTTCATGCGGTTGGTCATCATTGAGGGCCGGTAGTACCTAGTCTTTTAATTTTCATTTTCATCTTCGGACCCGACGAGTGAGCGCCACGAGTCCTGAATGCACCTCTTTAACAATTTCACGGGCCTCGGACCCGCTTAGGCACCTTAGCCACATTTGATCAAAAGACCTTCGTATAATGTGTTGTTTATTAATGCTTAGGACGAGTTATTTTCTTGATACGATGGGCTAACGACCTATCGTCCGGTAGTTTTCCTGTTTGCGGTGTAATCCATTAATGGTTGTCGCCGATCTTCTCGTGTTTTACGTCACTCGCTGCAATTGATCCTTCCCTTTTTTCGATTTGTGTATTGTGTCATATGTCGAGTCGTGATAGGACCCGACGTCCGTGAACCGACACTTCCATCGATTCATCTTGCAAACGGGCAAATTCTTTTGCGAGACGGACTAACGCATCCGCTAAAGCATTTTCTTTTACGGGAATTTTGTAGATCGTCACATTCGGAATGCGTTCCAACAATTTGTATGGCATACTTGGAAGTATTGCTCGAGTCTTGGTTTTAAAATTCCGTACTTGTCCAGCGATCCGTTGAATGATTAACTGTGAATCCCGTAGATGTTGAGGTCACGTTATACCCATTTGAATAGTTAATTCCAGATCTGTTATGAGGGCTTCGTATTCGCTTCGTTATTTGTACACGGCTCTGTCAAGTGGTAGGAGTATCTTAACATCCCCCGCTCCGGTGTTATAAAGATTAGTCCGATCCACCGCCTTACCGGACACTATCACTTGCGATTCTTCATCTTTGTGTGCTTGAAGATGCTCCGTCGAAATACAATTCCCAACGTCGATCATCGGGGTCTTCTAGGTTCATTATTTGTTCATCCGGCAAATCGTCATTGAGAGGAGATTCGCCGGTAAAGGGTGTGCTTTGCGAGGAAGTCCGCTAGGACTTGTCCTTTTACGGCACGAAGAGGCACGAAAGTTATATCGAATTGCGATAATATCATTGACCATCCGGCAAGTCCGCGGAAAGCGTTGGACGGGTCATCAAGTATTGCAATGAATTAAATTTCGAGATCGGGTTGACCTTATGAGAAAGCATGTAGTGCCCGAGCTTTTGAGCGGCGAAGATCAGGCCAAACAATGCTTTTCAATTGCGAGATACCTTATTTCCGTCGGAAGTAAACGACGGCTTAGGTAGTAAAGAGCATTTTCTTTACCCTCATCATTGACCTGGGCTAACAGGGCTCCAAGAGAGTCGTCTAAAGCCGCGGTATAAAGTATCGACGGTCTACCCGAGGCCGGGGCTGCTAAGACGGGAGGTGTCATTAAATATTGTTTAATGTCCTCGAAGGCCCTACGGCATTTCTCTTCCCAAATAAATTTGGCGTCCTTTTTAACTAGTGCCGAGAAAGGCTGACACCTACCTGACAAGTTCGAGATAAAGCGTCGAAGATATGCCAACTTCCCTTGAAAAGATCGTAGTTGTTTTAAGGTTTTGGGAGGCGGCATTTCTAAGATGGCTTTAATCTTTTCTGGGTCGATTTCAATTCCGCGATGTCGGACAACGAATCCTAAGAATTTCCGGAGGTGACGCCGAAGGCGCATTTTAAGGGATTCATCTTAAGGTTAAATTGTCTTAATCGTTCGAAAACAATTCTCAAATCATACGAGTGGTTTTCCTTTACTTTGCTTTTGATGACCACATCATCCACGTAGCATTCGACTTGATTGTGATGAGATCATCAAAAATTCTTGTCATCGCTCTCTGGTAGGTTGCTCCTGCATTCTTCAGTCCAAATGGCATTACTGTGTAGTAATATACCTCGATCGGCGTTCTGAATGCTGTAAGTTTTTCATCTTCTGGAGCCATTTTTATCTGGTTGTATCCTGAAGATCCATCCATGAATGAGAATATTTCATGTGTTGAAGCAATGTCGATCATCGATTGCGGGATCGGTAGAGGGAATTCATCTTTCGGACATGCCTTATTTAAATCTCCGAAATCCACACAAATTCCGATCCGACCATTCTTCTTCTCGATTGGTACCACATTGGCTAACCAAGTCGGGTATTGTTCTTCACGGACAAATTTAGCGTCTATTAGCTTTTAACTTCATCTATGACTTGTTGTTCGATTTCTAGACGCATTCTTCTGGGACCTTGTCCGACGGAACGAAGCGGGATCCACCCCAGCTTATGGATTGCGACCTCCGGAGCTAAACCCGGCATCTCATCGTAACTCCAAGCATAACGAGTCTTTAAATTCCATTAATAACTTGATTATTTCTTCGGAGTCTTCTTTATTGAGTAAGGAGCTAACAAAGGTAGGTCCAGGTTCTTTCGCTAGTACCTAAGTTAACTTCCGTTAACTCGTCTATTGTAGATTTGATCTCTTCTTCAAATTTTGGTGGAGCGTCTCCAATTTGTAAATCTTCGAGTTCTTCTTTAGCTTCCATGCAGTTTTCATTAGACTCGCAAGTGACAACCATGCAAAATTCAGTATCGTCAACTGATCCTACTGTGACAAATCCGAGACCATGTTTTGAATTGGGTGGACGACCGGAGTTATTCCATAAATTTTCAAAATGTTGTGAACGACCTTTTGTCCATTGTCGAGGTAAGAAACCACGCTAAATTAAATTTTGAACACAGGGAGAATACCACTCAAAAGGCAATTACATTAATTCTGATGAAGTAGCATCTTCAAATTGTACATTGTTTTCAGTTTTGGAGGAAGGAGCATCACAGTAGAATTTGATGGGCTTTACACCACCGCTACGTACCTCTTTGACCTCCATACCCTCGATCTTATTAGAATGGATCGAGGTCAGGGTCATAGTATGTACATAGTGGTTAATCTTCTCGTACATCGATTTAGATTCTTCGTTTCTTTCATCTTCGAGAGGGATTCGAATTGCGGCTTCTTCCGACTTATTGTCGTCTGCTTCTTGTTTGATTTCTTTTTCTTCTTCGAACTATCTTCCCAATCAACATTGATGGCTGGTTTCTTACGTCCAGCTTGTCCTAACGTCTCGCCACGACCTCGTCCCCGGCCTCGACCTCGGATGCGAGTTGTGGAGAAACCTTCACCATCTCGCCGTAAGGGAGTGGTGAGTGATCGTTGGACTAGAATTTCGGGTTCTTCGTTGTCCCAAATTTCCTTTGCTTCATTTGTTATGGTATCTCTGGAGAAGATTGTTTTCTTCGGAGGTGCATAATAAGCTGCATCTTCATGGATTCCGATTTCATGTACGGAGAACGGTTGTAAGTCACCTTTAATGCACTGTTCCCCTCCATCGTAGTATTTGATGCACTGATGCAGAGATGATGGTACCATCCGGTTTTCATGTATCCATGGTCGGCCCAGTAGAGTGTTGAACGGCGTTTCGGAATCAATTATGTGAAATTTCGTGGTTTTCTTTGTTAAGTCACCGGTCTTCATTAGCAGTGTTATTGATCCGAGGGCTCTTTCTCCTTTCTGGTTGAATCCTCTTAATAATATTTTGTCCGCTTCGAGCTCGCGAGCATCAATTTCCAAGTATGCTAACGTTTGAAGATTCATTATATTGATTGATGCTCCTGGATCCACCAATACTACGGAGAGTGTAAACTTCCCAATTGTAAGCGAAATGTACGAGGGTCGGTTGTGGTCTGTCGTCCCGAGTAGTAGGTCATTGTCCGTGAAGGTAACACCTCGTTGTTCCTTTAACGAGCAAACCTCATCTAAGGAATCTCCGGCCATTTGAGCTAAGCGAATTTACGGATCGAGTAAGGCCTTGATCAAAGCTTCTCTCATCTCCTTTGATAAGATGAGAGCGTCGTAGATGCTCGGTTGGTCGGTAGTTTCCTAAGATGGGCTAGCACGTTGTAGTCCACTTTGTTTTCATGTGCCTCGTTTTCTTCTCGAATGGGTATTTCTTCTGCCGGGGTTGGTTCTTCCTGAACAACCACCTGCTTTCCTTTGTCCTTTGGACCCATTCTCGAAGGTAGAACTCATCCACTTCTTAAGTTGACTTCTGTGATTTCTTCTAAGTCTAGCATTGAGTTCTGTTGGTGTCTCCTCTCGAATCGAACGACGGAGTTCTTTAGGATTAGCTTCGGAGTCTGAAGGCTCTAACTCTATTGTGACTGGGGCTCCTCGAAACTCGCAAATAGATCCATTGCTTGTTGAACTCTCGTAGCCTCCCTGGTGGATGTCTTCTTTGTCATTGTGATCGTCGAGATTGTGTATGATTTGAGAATTGTTGTTTGTATCGGAATCGACGTCCGGATTAGGTTGATTGTCGCTAGTTACGTAATCGTTAGAAACAGTCAAAACGTAGCCAACGCCATAACCCTCATCATTATAAGATCCCACCGGAGTGAGCAGATAATCATACGAGTCGGAGGTTCGAGGGATTTCTCCCCAGAATCGGAAACAACTATCCTAGGATAAGCAGCCCCTAGTCTAGCCTTAGGTGCCTCGGTCTTCTCTTCTTCGTCAATTTTCTTCTTTTCTTCGGTTGTCTCTTGTTGAGGGGGTTCTTCTATCTCAAGTGATAGTGCCGACTTGACAGGTTTCGAACTCTGAATTGAGGCTCGCACCGAAGCGGTTTGGATGTGATCCAAAACCTTCTTCGAAGACTTTGTCCAAGCGGTAGTCCATCCATCATCAGTTGTATATGTTGACCTCATTTTTGGTGAGGTCTTCTCTTCTTCTCTTTAGTACTTAGGATCTAGCCTTAGGCTTTTCCTTTGACTATCCTAGAGGATTAGAATTGGGACCCACCACTTAGAAATTCAAACCACTTCCTAACTCCCTGCAAACTCCACAAACTTGATTGTAGACCCCTAATCACCTAGAGGGTTGAAATCGAATGTGGAAGTTTAAAGGATGAGTTCCCATGGGACTCTTTGGCACTTAGGACCGCCTACGGGTGGCTCTGGTGCAGTGAAAGGGCTGACTTACACACACACTACACCTATACACTACACTTTCACACACCTCCTAAAAACACACCCATACCCGATTTGACCTCCCGACTCATGAAGGTGATTCACATGGATGGTCCTTAACCCCTAAGCCCTTGGCTAAGAGGATTAGGAACAACATAGTGGATGCCTCAAATGAGTCCCTTCATGGCTCATGTGGGCTTGATGCGGCTTCATGGATCAACCAAAATGATTTCATTCCACTTACATTCACCGAAGCTTCAATTTTCCAAATTTTCAATTTTTGACCCCCGGACCCTACACCCGCTTAACTTACCCAAAACCACTCGAAACCACCCAAAATTTGCAAAACCACCTAAATTACCCAAAATTCCTCAAAATCAATCCTAAACATTCCCACATTACTCAAATTGATCATCCATACCCAAAAACACCAAAAATTCCAAAAATACCTCCCAATACCCTCCAAATACCCAAAATACCCCTCTTAGCCAAAAAATCCAAAAATTAAAAAAATTCCCAGAAATTCCAGAAAATCCCAAATATTCCCAATTTCATTTTGTTCAACTACACCATGGGCCAATTTTGTCAATTTACCCCACTTTTGTCAAAATCCCCAATTTGACCCATTTTAACCCAAAGTGAACCCAATGTCAAACCAAACCTATCCAATTGACCCAAATTCTGGTCCAATTCAATTCTAAACTTCAATTCAACATCCCCAACACCAATCTAGACCAAATCCAAGTCCAATTTGATTGACATTTGGATCCAATTTCACTTTTGGCCTTAAAGCCCATTTTGGACCCATGACCCAAGCTTAGCCCAAACTCACCCAATTCAACTCCAATTGACCCCAAATCTTTTCTAAACCTTCCTTAACATCCCCATAAACAAAACACTAACATGATTTGCCCAAAATTTAGACCCAAACCCCACTCAAATTCAACCTAAAATCAAAAAGCCCAATTTTGACCTAAACCCAAACCTAACCCAAATAAACCCAAACCTCAAAATCAAAACCCAACCAAAGCCAAAACCTCTTTGAAACACTCCCATAAACATTTCCCAACATTTATTTTACATCAATTTCAACCCTAGCCCAACATTGGCCCAAGTTAGCCCAATTTGACCTATATTGGCCCATTCACCAAAAAAGCCCAAATCCAACCCAATTCAAACCCAAACCGCCTCAAATTTGTTTTAAACCACTCATGACACATGCCTAAACCAATTGTAACATTTATTTGACATGGTACTTCACAAAACTTTCATCCCAAAAGCCCATTTTAAAATCCAAAAGCCCACTTCCATGAAGCCTTTAAAAGCCCACTTCCACCAAATCCAAAAGCCCAAAAAATTCATCCAAAGTCCATATGACACTCTTCTTCATCATGCATTCAATTAAAATCATCCCTAAGTCCCAATCCAATGATCAAATAATTCTAAATAAAGCTTCATCCAACTTTCCACCAAAATATCCAAAATCGATAAAATCCATTTTTATGAAGTTGACTAAACTTTTCCCAAGCCAAATGGAGCCATGAACAAGCCATTCTCAAGCCACATGAAGCCATGAGGGCTTTGACTTGTCATTAGTCCATTTATGGCAAGAAGAGGGGGTTCTTTCTTAAACCTCCCTTAAACCTTTTACCTTAAGCATGTCACACACTATACCATGCTTAGCCACCTCACCATGGATGGGGACTTCACTACCCCGATTCGGTCGACCCAAATGATTCTCCCTCGGCCCAAGGTCGAAGCCTTGGATGGTGAACCTAGCCCAAATGCATGAGCTGAACTAAACCAAGCCTAAAGTGACCTTATCCCCCATTCCATTTAAATCAAACTCCTTTACACATGTCCATGGCCAATTGACCGCACTAAACCCCGACCACGACCCACTCGAACAAGATGGTGACCGGTGCTCAGCCGGCCAACCACCGAGCTGCCGGAAAACACCATGGCTGAGACCTTGGGAGGAGCCGAAAAATTCAATTCTCCCTTGCCGACTTGTCTCAACCCAAATGGACGAGCATAGCTCTTCTTCTCCTCACTCGGAGCAGGTGATCCCCGGCCTTAAACCCCCACGGGAGGCCCTCCGCCCTCTCCTATTTAAACACCACCTCCTCTCGGCCATGAGAGGTGCTCGAACGAGACCTTACCGAAACTCGCCAAAATTGCTCTAGATCATTCTCCATACTTAGAGCGAGTTGATCCCCGTACCAATTTGCCCCGATCCCACCAACATAGCCCGATTTCTCGGCCAAAATTCCACCCAAAACCAGGACACTTCTCCACGGTGGATCAATTCTTAAATTGATTGGTCCTACACCTTCACCGGACCAAGGGAAGAAGTCCACCGAGCAAAAGCCCCTCTCCGGGCCACCCATCCGTTCCGGACTCCAAGCTTTGTGATCGGGCTTGGTCGAAATCATACCTAGACGATTCACCGGACCGGGAGACTTCATCCGGAGCTTGCTCGGGATCCAATCAAAGGTGACACAACCCTCAGATTGAAGCCACACTTCTCTGAGCAAAGGTATGAGCTAACTCTTTATCCCAAGTTTCTGAATATTCTCCATTTCAAATGCCTTAATTTCAATGCATGATCACCGTATAGATGTGTTCGTCTCTTCAAGACGAATCCATAGAAGCACGAGAACACGAAAATCCGTTAAGTATTGAGTGAGATATTAGGGATTTAGTGTGGACGGTTCTCGGGTTAGGAGGCTTGGGGACAATGAACGGATGCCGTTCATTTAATACACGCGCGGACGGACGGCCAGGATCGCGCCGGATGAGGAGACGGAACGATACAGCGGGCCCCCGGAGCGTTGAGTTGGATGGCGGCGCCGAATCAGAAGGCGACGCGTGTGCGTTCGGAGCTGCCAAGGTTGAGTCAGCGCCGCCGTTTTAAAAAGAAAATTAGGGTATTTTCTGATTTATTTAATTCCCTAAACTTCAAAAATGCATAACTTTGTGTAGAAAAATCAGAAAAATAAAATAAAAATACTCTCTTGCTCAGTGAATAGAGGAGAATAATGTGGAAAAGAAATCATTTAATTTCATCTAGTATTTTATTTTTAATGATTTATTTACCCTCTGCATTGTTTTAATTCTCCATGCATATAGGAAATTCACCATGGCATAAGACCATAGGGCTTTTGAAGCCTCTGAATTTGGGAACATTCCCCGAATTTTCCAAAGTCAGAGGCCATCCCTATGAGAAGTTATTGATTTTTCAAATTCATGTTACTTTTTTGAGTATTTTAAATCCAATAATTAGCATGTTGTGAAATAAATTCTAGGAAAATTTGGTGATATTCCTTATAACCAGAGGACCCTAAGAAAAATAGGTTTTGAATTAATCCACTTGGAATAACCCTAATTGGCTTAAACACCCTAAATAGGTTCTTAATTAATTAGAGCTAATCATACATCAAATTGACTTGAAATCAATTCTCCACGAGACCTTTAGGATCAGAGGAACCCACCATAAAAATTTGAAGCCGATTGGACTTGGTTAGCCCTATCAAATGGGTTGATTAAGCCATTTAGCCAATTTAAACTTTAAAAATTCATAACTTTCAAAATACTTTTCAAAAATTCACCAAATTGGTTTTGGAGCCTCTTTGATATCAGGGGAATTTAAGAAAATTAAAATTTCAATTTTCTAAAAAGGTTGATTTTTTGTATTATTTTAATGTTTTAATAATTAAAAAATAATAAAAATCACAAAAATAATAAAATTCACCAAAATGTCACATTTTGAATTTTAATCACTTAGGAACAAATCCCATATTTTTCCTAGGTCTCTATGATAAGTTATTAAATTTTAAAGCCTTAAGGTAATTTTAAAATTAAAGAAAATGTATTTTCTAGCATTTCCACTAAAATAATTCCAATAAATCAAAGAAAAATCAAAAAATTATAAAAATTGATTCTCTGATTTCCTTGATATTAGAGAGATTTTTGAAAAATATAAATTTCATTTTTCAACTTGTATTTTATTTTTAAATTAATTAATACTCCAAAACTCAAAATAATTATAATAAAAAGAATATAATTCAAAAAATCACCAAAATTGGTCCAAGTGGTCCTCTGGTCATTAGGAATGTCCCATAATTTTCTTAAGGATAGTAACTTCCCTTGGTCATATTATTAAATTTTCCTTGGAAATCCCTATTTTCCACCAAAAATAATTACATAAATAAATTAAATACAGAAAAATCACATTTTCTCCTCTAATGTCTTCATTGACATATGAGTGAAGTCACATAAAAATTTCAAATTCATTTGAGCTCAATTTAGTGAGTTATGAAATTATTAAGCTTGAAGGGCAAAATGGTAATTAAAATTTTAACCCTTAATTAAAACTTTAGGCTTAATAAAATGAAAGAGTAAAATATTTGATCTTAATCTGATTTGGATGATTGAAATTTAAATAATTAAAGGGTAGAAACTTATTAAATAATTCAAAAATAATTAAAATGAACCTTAATAAAATAATTAATTAAATTTGGAAGAATAATAAAAAAATTAGAATTATTAAAATAGGGATATTATTAGGAAGAGATTTGTTCCTTAATTTAAGAATCCCTAAATTAATATCCCAATAATATTTAATTCCTAATTAAAATGATAATCCAAGTTTAAGATTTAAAATGCTAAAAGACTTAATCATTAAATTAAATTAAAGTTAAATTATTTAAAGCGAAACCCTTTTAAAATAAAATATTAAATAAAAATTAAAAAAATTAAATTAAATTAAATTAAATTAAATTAAAACACTTTGAATTAAATTAAATTAAATCAAATATAAAATTAAATTAAATTAAATTAAATTAAATTAAATTAAATTAAATTAAATTAAATTAAATTAAAACTAAATCAAATTAAATTAAATCAAATTAAATTAAATTAAGCTAAATCATATTATATTAAATTAACTTAAATTAAATTAAATTAAATTAAACCACATTAAATTAAATTAAGTTAAATTAAATTAAATTAAATTAAATTAAATATAACATCACCTAAGACATAAAGAATTCAAAAATCTAAAACAACTTGAACACTATTCCAAACTTAAATCCATTAACTAAAATTAAATCATAAACCACTTGAACATCCATTTGCCCTCAAAAGCTCGTGATGTCATAACTCTTAAAAGGAGTGTTAAGTGAAGTGCTACTTCATTCATAGGATATTCAAATGTCCTAGTTCACTGAGCAAGATAACAAAACTTAAACTCCCGGACGATTAATTCATTTGTATAATTAAATTCTCTTGGACTTAAAACAATCCTAGAAATATTGAAAAGATGTTTAAGATTCGTCTTAAGCACTTCCTCGATATGATAGGATATTTATAAGAACGATTGAACTTAATTGTTCTTTGATGAAGAAAATCGTCCTCGAACCAAAATACAAGAACCTAGACGTCATAGGAAATGACTAGCTATAGGATTAGGAACTTGGTAGAAAACCATAACCCTTCCCTTAGCTTTACCTAGGAACTTACTTTAAATGCTTAAATATTCTAACCGTGTTTTAAGTGCGGCTTGGGATGACGGGAAGACCCTCCAGGTACGCTTTTATTTTATTGCAATTTACCTTATTGCAATTTATTTAATCACATCGCACTTACTTTTCTTGCATGATAAACAACTGTTGCATGAAAACCTACACCTTTAGGATAGTCCCTAAAACTAAACCAAAACTAAATTAAAAGTCATTACAAGATAAAATTCACCGCCACAACATTTCAAAATATAAGACAACTCGAAATTTAATCACGAAACGGAACAACAAAACTACAACTACAACTAAATTAAAACGACTTGTTGGATGATCGGGAATATCTCGGATGATGTAACCTACGTGTTGCTAACGGGATTTCCCACGGTCTAAATGAAAGTGTGGAACTCATTCGGTTGAGTTTAGCAAATTCATCCGGACTAAGTGAATCCGATAAAAATAACGATGCCTGGAAGGATGGAACCGTGGGATCTTAACCGGTGTTGTTATAATCAACTTTAAGATTTGTTTAATTAAAATATTAAAAACACCTGGATTTTAAGATTTTCTCTAAACCAAAACACTTTTCTCATCTCCTGATTTATGACTTCTAAAACTAAACCTCTGCAACAACAAGGAGCTCGGAGCATGGTGAGCAGCTCGGCCATCGTCATCAGCAAAACTCGGATCTACTTCAACAAAACTTTCTTAGAATTAAATAACCAAGCCATAGGACTTCGAGGTGGTTTGCACTAGTGCAACATAAATCCTCGACTCTTCGTTAGGCATTTGCATGATCATATCATGTAAATTAAGCCCTAACCGGTCTTAGGATTTCCGAGGTAGTCGTCTGATGCGACATAAACCCTCACATCTTCAAGGCTATTTGTATGATTTTATCATACAAATATAAGTCCTAACTAATTAAAATTGGCAAGATCAAAATACTAAATAAACATTAGGGCTTTCCTAAATCCAAGCCAAACAATAGGATAGTCAAGAAATTACCGAAGTTCGCTTCGAATCTGTGATTTCTCCTACCTTTCTTCCTTTGAATTCCTAAAACAAAATGTTCCAAACTTGATCCATTCCCTATTGAAATTCTAAAATTCAATCCCTTGAAAACTTAAACTTTGAAATTCTTGAGAGCGAGAACTACCGATTATTATCGAGAGTTTTCTTAGGTGATTCCCGTCACTTAAGATGTAATTAACTATAGGGGCTTGCCCTTATAGGGAATTTTAAGAACCCAGTAATATAAACCCCGTTTAATGTTTTCATATTAAACGAGGGAATTTGTCGGCTTATAAAATTGGTTCGCGGACCAAACGGATGTCACGAACTTCTCTAGTTTATTTAATCGAGCCTCATTATCAAGCAAGTGTGTCTATTCTTCGGGATAGATACACGGTTTGTAGTGTGGCGCTCGTTTATATAAACTATTCGGGATGTGAGATCGGTTTGATTTCATATCTTAAAATTTTCAAATTTAAAATTATTTTCAAAATCAAATACTACTTTTCAAATTATTTATTTAAATTAAATTAAAATTCGCCGACAATTTCTGTAGGCGACCCCCTTTTCCAAATAAAACACATAACCTAAAAATAAGCCGTACAGTATAGGGATCTATCGGAACAATGAAATCCGTTGAGATAACATTGACGGAACCTCCTTTCTGGGGTTCCTTCATGTATTCTTTCGGGATCGTTATATTCCCTTTCCAAAGATTGTCGTTGAGCCAACTTTTGAAGATAATACAATCTTCTATCTTGTGCCCAAGCATCCGGTGGTAAGGGCAAAAGTTGGGATCACCTCTCTTGTCGACTTCTTCTGGTCTTTTAGGCTCTGGCAGTTGGAAATCTGGAGTCTTCATCAGGCTGCGGAACATTTTCGGCACTGCCTCATTCTTGAACGGATACTCCCTGCTCAGGAACTCCCTAAACGTACGTTGTGGACGAGGCGGTTGTTCATACTGTTGAGATGACTGATAGCTGGGTCGGGGTTGCTGGTAATTCTGTTGAGGTTGCTTCGCGGCCGTTCGACGATATTTGTATCGGTTGCTTGCCTTTATCGACTCGCTGCGACGATCCCGGACTTCTTTTCAAAAGTTTTCACGGGCTTCGTTTGTCTCGTTTTATCGGTGAAACTTAGTTGCTTCGCCTCCTCTTGCAAGCTTCCGGCCTTGCTTAACAACTTCTCGAAAGTCTTAATAGTAAATCCCTTGAGGAGAAGTGCTTTATCGGGCCATGAATGCTCTTAAGTAAAATGCCGATCGCATGCTTGTTCTTGTAGCTCGTGGCTCACACTTCATACTTAGGTTCCTCCATCGAAGTATGTAGTCCACCAAGGTTTCGTTCGGCTTCTGCTTCTCTACCACTAAATCACCTATAGTGATGTGGTGCTGAGCTCCGGCAAATCGCTTGATGAAGAGGTTATCTAATTCTGAAAATGTCTTTACCGAACCGTTCGGTAATTCCGCATACCAATCAAAGGCGATTCCCGACGAGTCGTCGACAAATTGTCGGAAGAGTAAAGCATCACTTCAGTCGGCATTGCAGCAACTGGCACGAAAATGTGCAACATGCTGCCGAGGGTTTCCGGTTCCATCAAAGGTCTTGAATAGAGGTGGTACAAAGCCTTTCGGATATTGGACAGCGTCGAATTCTTCAGGGTAAGGTTCTACCCGTCCGAATGGATGTCCCGCTCTTTGATTGTGCCAAGGCTTCTCGCACCTGCTGCTCCACCATGTTCTTGATATCCTTTTCCGGAATCATACTTTGTGTTGCATCCTTCTTTAATTGATCATCCCCGTTGACGGATGTAATCTCCTTTCCTCCGTCTATGATGTGAATAACTTCTGGGGGTGTTTCTCTTTGGGGTTGAACCTGACTCTGGAGAGTGGCTAGGGCTACAGCCATCTCTTCCATCCTTTTCGCCATTTGGGCGATCGTATCATCTTTCTCTTGAAGCTGCCTCCTCATTACTTCCGGCTCCTCTCTTCTGCGGCTGCAGGAGCACCTTGTGAAGCCGACGAAGCTCGTGTTTCAACCATGTTAATTTCTGCATATTCATCATCCATGAACTCTGACGAGTCAACTTCATCTCCGAACTTCTCTTCTCTTTCCCTTGCTAGTCGCCGAATATCAGTTCTTAGCTTTTCCATAGCATCTTCTAGTGGTCTTTTCTGTACATCCTTGCAGTTGTCATGTGATAATTGTCGGGTTTCTTTCTCATGAGTCCCCTTTATTGCGCTAGCACTTTCTTCGGACTCAAGTCTCCTGACGAGACTTTCCTTTTCTGGTCGTTGTTTCGGTCTTAATTGGCGGTAGTGGGACGCCATACCATCCTTCTAGCGAGTAGAGGGCTCAGGACCGGATGGTCCGTCGGTTGAATGCTTGGAAGGTGGTATCCTCCCCGATCCGTAAACCCGAAACAACAACGAGTGGACTAGCCTTCATCTTCTTATAAGGCTCTTCTGCGACGATAAGCAGATTCTACTCGCGGCCCAAGACGGGATTTGGTCGGCACCCGCCCTATCCTTCTTAAAATTTCCGATACGGGGCATCTTTCTTTCCTCGCTAACTTCTCGATCACGAGTCGTAGTCGGGCAAATGGTGTAATCCTAGCCCTTTTCTGCTGTCGCTATAATATGCGGGTCGAGGTAATGTAGAAGCAATCCTGCGGACATTTTCCTCGTCAGCTGCGGTGGAAAGGGGATGGAATCTACTTCCTTCCAAAAGGGGTGTATACTCAGACAATGGTATGTATTCAGGTAGTGGTGTGTACTCGGGAATTTCTTCTAGGAAAGCGACTTCAGCAGCTCTGGCCTTCCTGGCAATCTTCCTGCCTCTATTTCTCCTCTGAGTCCGTGTTAGGGGTGGAACCCTTGAGCTGGACCCAATTTTAAAAACAGAAGGTCTTGCACGGAAATCTGTACCCTCCACGGTAACATGCTCGTTACAAATTTGAACTTCCTTCCCCTTCAGTTTGGCGGGAGCCGGGGTAGGTGCGGAGACGACTAGACCAGGTGGGGGTAGAGATAACGGTCCTTCTATGAACAGCGGTACTCCTCTCAGCTGGAACCCTTTGCAGAGGAGGAAACTCTTGAGTTGACTTAAGGTTAAACTCAATCATGGGTTTCTCAGTTTCTGACACTTTGTCCATCAGTGCGAAAAGAGTAACGTCAGCGATTTTGACATTTGTATTCTCAAATCCTTGTCCAAACCGGATGATCCCATTGTCGGGCAGCTCATCCTTGTAAACAGCGAAGTCCAGTCCATTGGTGAAGGAGAAAATCAGTTTTGGGGCTTCCATTTCTGCAAGGTAGATTTTGATTGTCGATCCCAAGTTATGCTTCTTCTCATCAGGACGAAAAGAAAGGAATCAGAAAGAGTCCGAACACACTCTTGTTCATGTATATTTGTTAAAAGAGTCATTCATTAGAGGGTTTGTTTATTTAGAACGGATTGTTCAAAGGTGTAGAGAAGGTAATGAATCTGATTCAGAATTAGAAAGGAAAAGAAAGTCTTATGCAAGACTTCTCGACTCGAAGGATCACTCCTAAACTAACACCTATTGGGGGTCCACCCCACCTCAGAAATGAGGTAAAAGGATCTCGGAACCTCTCTGTTTAGGGGTGTCTAAACAGTGGCTCCTAAATCCGAGAGAATGTTGGCTATACTCGTTCAAGGTAGAAATGAACATAATATTCCAACGGAAAGAAGGGTAGTTTTTATCCATTAGGGACATGGATACACTACCGATTTTTGAAAGCAGAACTATTTGATCAAAAATGGAGAGAAGAATTGTCCCCAGCGGAGTCGCCAGAAATTGTCGGCATATTTTTTAGGTTGAGTGTTTTGTTTTGAAAAGAGGTCGCCTACAGAAATTGTGCGGCTTATTTTAGATTTAATTTAAATAAATAATTTGAAAAGTAATATTTGATTTTGAAAATAATTTTAAATTTGAAAATTTTAAGATATGAAATCAAACTGATCTCACATCCCGAATAGTTTTTATAAACGAGCGCCGCACTTGAGCCGTGTATCTATCCCGAAGAATAGACACACCTGCTTGATAATGAGGCTCGATTAAATAAACTAGAAAGGTTTGTGACATCCGTTTGGTCCGCGAACCAATTTTATAAGCCGACAAATTCCCTCGTTTAATATGAAAACATTAAACGAGGGTTTATTTTACTCGAGTTCTTAAAATTCCCTATAAGGGCAAGCCCCATAGTTAATTACATCTTAAGTGATGGGAATCACCTAAGAAAACTCTCGATAATAATCGGTAGTTACGCCTCAAGAATTTCAAAGTTTAAGTTTTCAAGGGATTGAATTTTGGAATTTCAATAGGGAATGGATCAAGTTTGGAACATTTTGTTTTGGGAATTCAAAGGAAGAAAGGTAGGAGAAATCACAGATTCGAAGCGAACTTCGGTAATTTCCCGACTATCCTATTGTTTAGTTTGAATTTAGGAAAGTCCTAATGTTTATTTAAGATTTTGATCTTGCCAATTTTAATTAATTTGGACTTATATTTGTATGATAAAATCATACAAATAGCCTCGAAGATGTGAGGGTTTATGTCGTACCGAACGACTACCTCGGAGTCCTAAGACCGGTTAGGGCTTAATTTACATGACATGATCATGCAAATGTCTAACAAAAGGTTGAGGATTTATGTTGCACTAGGCAAACTACCTCGGAGTCCTATGGTTTTGTTGTTTAATTCTAGGAAAGTTTTGTTGAAGTAGATCCGAGTTTTGCTAATGACGATGGCCGAGCTGCCCACCATGCTCCGAGCTCCTTGTTGTTGCGGAGGTTTAGTTTTCGAAGTCATAAATCAGAAGTGTTTTGGTTTGGAGAAGGTCTTAATTTCCAAGTGTTTTTAATATTTTAATTAAACAAATCTTAAAGTTGATTATAACAACACCGGTTAAGATCCCACGGTTCCATCCTTCCGGCATCGTTATTTTTATCGGATTCACTTAGTCCAGATGAATTTGCTAAACTCAACCGAGTGAGTTCCACACTTTCATTTAGACCGTGGGAAATCCCGTTAGCAACACGTAGGTTACATCATCCGAGGTATTCCCGATCATCCAACAAGACGTTTTAATTTAGTTGTAGTTGTAGTTTTGTTGTTCTGTTTGTGATTAAATTTTGAGTTGTCTTATATTTTGAAATGTTGTGGTGGTGAATTTTATCTTGCAATGACTTTTAATTTAGTTTTGGTTTCAGTTTTATGGACTATCCTAAAGGTGTAGGTTTTCATGCAACAGTTGTTTATCATGCAAGAAAAGTAAGTGCGATGCGATTAAATAAATTGCAATAGAGTAAATTGCAATAAAATAAAAGCGTACCTGGAGGGTCTTCCCGTCATCCCAAGCTGCACTTAAAACACAGTTAGAATATTTAAGCATTTAAAGTAAATTCCTAGGTAAAGCTAAGGGAGGGTTATGGTTTTCTACCAAGTTCCTAATCCTATAGCTAGTCATCTCCTATGACGTCTAGGTTCTTGTATTTTGGTTTGAGGACGATTTTCTTCATCAAAGAACAATTAAGTTCAATTGTTCTTATAAATATCCTATCATATCGAGGAAGTGCTTAAGACGAATCTTAAACATCTTTTCAACATTTCTAGGATTGTCTTAAGTCCAAGTGAATTTAATTATACAAATGAATTAATCGTCCGGGAGTTTAAGTTTTGTTGTCTTGCTCAGTGAACTAAGACATTTGAATATCTCATGAATGAAGTAACACTTCATTTAGCACTCCTTTTAAGAGTTATGACATCACGAGCTTTTGAGGGTAAATGGATGTTCAAGTAGTTTATGATTTAATTTTAGTTAATGAATTTAAGTTTGGAATAGTGTTCAAGTTATTTTAGATTTACTTTTGAATTCTTTATGTCTTTATATTTAATTTAATTTAATTTAATTTAACTTAACTTAATTTAATTTAATGTGGTTTAATTTAATTTAATTTAACTTAAGTTAATTTAATGTAATATGGTTTAGCTTAATTTAATTTAATTTGATTTAATTTAATTTGATTTAGTTTTAATTTAATTCAGTTTAATTTAATTTAATTTAATTTAATTTAATATAATATAATATAATTTAATTTAATTTAATTTAATTTAATTTAATTTAATTTAATTTAATATTTTATTTTAAAAAGGTTTGCTTTAAATAATTTAACTTTAACTTAATTTAATGATTAAATCTTTTAGCATTTTAAATCTTAAACTTGGATTATCATTTTAATCAGGAATTAAATATTATTGGGATGATTAATTTAGGGATTCTTAAATTAAAGAGCAAACCTCTTCCTAATAACATCCCTATTTTAATAATTCCAATTTTATTATTCTTCCAAATTTAATTAATTATTTTAATTAAAGTTCATTTCAATTATTGTTGAATTGTTTAATAGGTTTCTACCCTTTAATTATTTAAATTTCAATCATCCAAATCAGATTAAGATCAAATATTTTACCTTTTCATTTTATTAAGCCTAAAGTTTTAATTAAGGGTTAAAATTTTAATTACCATTTTGCCCTTCAAGCTTAATAATTTCATAACTCATTAAATTGAGCTCAAATGAACTTGAAATTTTTATGTGACTTCACTCATATGTCAATGAATACATTAGAGGAGAAAATGTGATTTTTCTGTATTTATTTTATTTATGTAATTATTTTTGGTGAAAAATAGAGATTTCCAAGGAAAATTTAATAATATGACCAAGAGAAAGTTTCTGTCCTTAAGAAAATTATGGGACATTTCTAATGACCAGAGGACCACTTGGACCAATTTTGGTGATTTTTTGAATTATATTATTTTTATTATAATTATTTTGAGTTTTGGAGTATTAATTAATTTAAAAATAAAATAAAGTTTTAAAAATAAATTTTATATTTTTCGAAAATCTCTTTGATATCGAGGAAATCAGAGAATCAATTTTTATAATTTTTTGATTTTTCTTTGATTTATTAGAATTATTTTAGTGGAAATGCTAGAAAATATATTTTTTTTAATTTTAAAATTACCCTAGGGCTTTAAAATTTAATAACTCATCATAGAGACCTAGGAAAAATATGGAGTTTGTTCCTAAGTGATTAAAATTTAAAATGTGACATTTTGGTGAATTTTATTATTTTTGTGATTTTTATTATTTTTTAATTATTAAAATATTAAAATAGTGCAAAAAATCAACTTTTTTAGAAAATTGAAATTTTAATTTTCTTAAATTTCTCTAATATCAAAGAGGCTCCCAAACCAATTTGGTGAATTTTTGAAAATCATTTTGAAAGTTATGAATTTTTAAAGTTTAAATTGGCTAAATGGCTTAATCAACCCATTTGATAGGGCTAACCAAACCCGATTGACTTCAAACTTTTATGGTGGGTTCCTCTGATCCTAAAGGTCAGTGGAGAATTGATTTCAAGTCAATTTGATACATGATTAGCTCTAATTAATTAAAGACCTATTTAGGGTGTTTAAGCCGATTAGGGTTATTCCAAGTGAATTAATTCAAAACCTATTTTTCCTAGGGTCCTCTGGTCATAAGAAACATCACCAAATTTTCCTAGAATTTATTTCACAACATGTTAATTATTGGATTTAAAATACTCAAAACAGCAACATGAATTTGAAAAATCAATAACTTCTCATAGGAATGGCCTCTGACTTTGGAAAATTCAAGGAATGTTCCCAAATTCGGAGGCTTCAAAAGCCCTATGGTCTCATGCCATGGTGAATTTCCTATATGCATGGAGAATTAAAACAATGCGAGAGGGTAAATAAATCATTAAAAATAAAATACTTGATGAAATTAAATGATTTCTTTTCCACATTATTCTCCTCACGTTCATCGAGCAAGAGGGTATTTTTATTTTATTTTTCTGATTTTTCTACACAAAGTTATGCATTTTTGAAGTTTAGGGAATTAAATAAATAGGAAAATAACCTATTTTTCTACTTATCCACGCGGCGCCGCGTCAACCTCGGCAGCTCCGAAGGAGGGACGTGTCACGCTGTGATTGGGCACCGCCATCTGAGTCAGCCATCCCGGGACCAGCGGTTCATGCACCATTGCGCTGTCCGGCTCGATCCAAACCGTCCGCTCGATACACGCTCGATCCGACGGCTCCCAGTCATCGTCTACGACTGGTGTGCACCCGTGACCGTCAACCTTCTAACCCTAATTTCTCACTCGATTCTCAACGGATTTTCGTGTTCTTATGCTCTATGGATTCGTCTTGAGGAGACGAACACATCCATACGGTAAACATGTATTTAAATTAACTCAAATTAAAACGAGAATCTCTGAAAGCTCGGGAAGAAGAATGAGTCCATACCTTTGCTCAGAGAAGTGAAGCTTCGATCTGAGAGTTGTGTCACCTTCGATTGGATCCCAGCAAGCTCCAGATGAAGTCTCCTGGTCTGGTGAATTGCCCAGGTATGATTTCGACCAAGCCCGATCACAAAGCTTGGAGGTCTGGAACAAGCTCGGGTGGCTCAGGGATGGGGCTTTCGGTGGGAAACTTCTCCTCTTGGTACGGTGAAGGTGTAGGACCGGTCAATTTGAAGATTGATCCACCGTGAAGGAGTGTCTGGCTTTTGGGCTAAAGTTTGAGCTCGAAATTGAGCTCGACTTGGAGGGAATTGGGGCTGGAATTCGAGTGGGGATCAAATGCTCTATGTGTGGAGAGTGATGCGGAATGATTTTGGCGAGTTTCCTTAAGGTTTGGTTCGAGCACCTCTCATGGCCGAGAGGAGGTGGTGTTTAAATGGGAGAGGGTGGAGGGCCTCCTGCGGGGGTTTAAGGTGGGGATCGAGCTGCTCCGGTGAGGAGAAGAAGAGCTATGCTGTCCATTTGGGTTGAGACAAGTCAGCAAGGGAGAATTGAATTTTTGGCTCCTCCCAAGGTCTCGGCCATGGTGTTTTCCGGCGGCTCGGTGGTGGCCGGCCGAGCACTTGGTCACCATCTTGTTCGGGTGGGTCGGTGGTCGGGGTTTAGTGCGATCAATTGGCCATGGACATGTGTAAAGGAGTTTGATTTAAATGGAATGGGAGAAGGCTCATTTTGGCTTGGTTTGGTTCAACTCATGCATTTGGGCTAGGTTCACCATCCAAGGCTTGACCTTGGGCGAGGGAGAATCATTTGGGTCGACTTGAATTGGGGTAGTGAAGTCCCCAATCCATGGTGAGGTGGCTAAGCATGGTATAGTGTGTGACATGCTTAAGGTAAAAAAGGTTTAAGGGAGGTTTAAGAAAGAACCCCCTCTTCTTGCCATAAATGGACTAATGACAAGTCAAAGCCCTCATGGCTTCATGTGGCTTGAGAATGACTTGTTCATGGCTCCATTTGGCTTGGGAAAAGTTTAGTCAACTGCATGGAAATAGAATTTAGGAATTTTGGTATTTTGGTGGAGAATTTTCATGAAGCTTGATTTGGAATGGCTTAATGATGATTTTAAAACTTAGGGGTGATTTTAATTAAATGGATGATGTGGGTAAATGTCATGTGGGCTTTGGATTAAAAACTTGGGCTTTTGAAATGGTCTTGGGTGGACTTTTTAAAGTGGTTTAAGGAAGTGGGCCTTTAGGTTTAAGAATGAGTTCATGGATGGGAATTTTTGTAAAAGGTTGGGCCAAATAATTATTGGTTTTGGTTTAGGGATGTTTCATGAGTAATTTGAAATAGATTTAAGGTGGTTTGGGTTTGAATTGGGTTGAATTTTGGGTTTATTTGGTAAATGGGCCAATGTTGGTCAAATTGGGCTAACTTGGGCCAATGTTGGGCTAGGGTTGAAATTGATGTAAAATAAATATTGGGAAATGTTTATGGGAGTGTTTCAAAGAGGTTTTGGCTTTGGTTGGGTTTTGATTTTGAGGTTTGGGTTTATTTGGGTTAGGCTTGGGTTTAGGTCAAAATTGGGCTTTTTGATTTTAGGTTGAATTTGAGTGGGGTTTGGGTCTAAATTTTGGGTAAATCATGTTAGTGTTTTGTTTATGGGGATGTTAAGGAAGGTTTAGAAAAGATTTGGGTATAATTGGAGTTGAATTGGGTTAGTTTGGGCTAAGTTTGGGTCATGGGTCCAAATTGGGCTTTAAGGCCAAAAGTGAAATTGGATCCAAATGTCAATCAAATTGGACTTGGATTTGGTCTAGATTGGTGTTGGGGATGTTGAATTGAAGTTTAGAATTGAATTGGACCAGAATTTGGGTCAATTGGGTAGGTTTGGTTTGACATTGGGTTCACTTTGGGTTAAAATGGGTCAAATTGGGGATTTTGACAAAAGTGGGGTAAATTGACAAAATTGGCCCATGGTGTAGTTGAACAAAATGAAATTGGGAATATTTGGGATTTTTTGGAATTTTCTGGGAATTTTCTAAATTTTTGGATTTTTTGGCTAAGAGGGGCATTTTGGGTATTTGGAGGGTATTGGGAGGTATTTTTGGAATTTTTGGTATTTTTGGCTATGGATGATCAATTTGATTGGTGAGGAAATGTTTAGGATTGGTCTTGAGGATTTTTGGGTGATTTAGGTAATTTTGCAAATTTTGGGTGGTTTCAAGGGTATTGGGTAGGCTAGGCGGGTGTAGGGTCCCCGGGGTCAAAAATTGAAAATTTGGAAAATTGAAAATTGGGTGAATGTAAGTGGAATGAAATCATTTTGGTTGAGCCATGAAGCCATATCAAGCCCACATGAGCCATGAAGGGACTCATTTGAGGCATCCATTATGTTGTTCCTAACCCTCTTGCGCGAGGGCTTAGGGGTTAAGGACCATCCATGTGAATCACCTTCATGAGTCAGGAGGTCAAGTTGGATATGGGTGTGTTTTTAGGAGGTGTGTGAAAGTGTAGTGTATAGGTGTAGTGTGTGTGTAAGTCAGCCCTTTCACTGGACCGAGCCACCCGGGCGGTCCTGAGGCCAAAGAGTCCTATGGGAACTCATCCTTTAAACTTCCACATTTAATTTCAACCCTCTAGGTGATTAGGGGTCTACAATCAAGTTTGTGGAGTTTGCAGGGAGTTAGGAAGTGGTTTGAATTTCTAAGTGGTGGGTCCCAATTCTAATCCTCTAGGATAGTCAAAGGAAAAGCCTAAGGCTAGATCCTAAGTACTAAAGAGAAGAAGAGAAGACCTCACCAAAAATGAGGTCAACAAACCTGTTGAAGAGTTTTGAGACCTAGAAGGAGAAGAACTCTTAATTTGTAAATGTCACATGAATCCTTGGGTAGTCGAAGGCCATGTGCGGGCTATTCAAGGTGAAGTGCAAATAAATAGGAAGATAAGATTTAAAGGGCGTAGAATTGATAAGATTTTAGAGTGACAGACTAAATTCTTATAATTTGATTTATAGATTAGGAAAGGGTCACTAGTAAGGCCGACCATAGCCACCCTTGGACATCTAGTAGTGTGAGTCTAGATTAACCCATTCTACTAATAATACATCCGAACCTGATCTGTAAATTAACCAATGTTCTTTGCGCCTGGATCAAAGGGTAAAGAATAGGAAGGCTTCTATTTGGCACAATACCATAAATCAAATTCTCCAACGAATATTAAATTATCTTAAATATCTTAGATTAATTGAAGGGAAGAAAGTTGTTTATTTTATATAGTTTTCATAAATCATTTTCTTATTTTTGTTTTCTTTATTTGCATCTAGTAAATTAATAGTAATTATAGTTAAATTAAAAGATAAAAAAAATATATTTTTGAAATATAATATTTAGAAAATTTATTACTATAATTTTTCCCCGTGGGATCGATACTGGGGTTATAAAAGAAAACTCTATATTACTTGAAACGATACGTATACTTGTGTAGTACCCCTAGTGTGTAAAATATTTTCTAAAATTTTACAACATTTTGATTTTATACACTAGCCGCTATTTATAAATTGGGTCAAGTTTTTGGCCATCTTTTGGAAGCAAATATTACTGCGTTATTGCGGGTCGGGTCAAAGTGCAAACTCTCGGCTCTTAGCCACGAAATCTAGCGCTTTAGCGCTGGCACTCTGGCGCTTAGCAGCCAATACCCAAATTTTCACAATTAAGGTATATGCACCAAATCACTTGTTAATCACCCTTAACTACTCCAGAATAATTATTTCACCCAAAATAAATCTTCTAATACTCCAAATCAAAATTTAATATCCATTGATTCCACACAAATTTTACAAAAACACAAACTTATATTAAAACAAACATAACACTTGATACAACTCTAGAATTTCTATCCACACATAAAAGATGAAATTCTCTAAATACAAGAGACATTAATCTCAAACACATTTAGAAAAGTAAAATACAATTAATTTTAAAACACATTTGGAAATCTAGAAGTCCACCAAAATTGGTTAAACTCTTTCATAAATTAAGTTGCCCTTAAGAGCCCCGCTTACATAGTTCTGAAATTAAATATCAAGTGATATTTACCCAACATTTTGGGACAATTAAAACATTAATTCACTAAGCATAAGGGTATGGAATGGATGAATAATTTAATAACTATGATAAGCTCAAAATAAACTCAGGAAAGTTCAAAAGGATTGTGAAATATCTTAGTATCCCCTAGACCTTTTCACAAGTCTTCTAGACATCTTGTAGGATGTCTTAGTCTATCATACTTATTAAAGGAAAATATTTCTCAAATGAATGAATATGACCCACCAAGTTATGACATAGCGTTTTGTAGGTTTGTGACGATCCAATCTACAAGCTTTAATTTCCTGCAAATTATAATGTTTATTGCAAGATACTAAATTTTCAGGTGGAGGAACGAGAAGACTCGACAGGTACGCTTTTACAAGTGTACAGTATATTTTTTTCAGTGCTTCCTTTACTTTATTTTTTCTGCTTACAAGCTTACATGTTAAACAACAAATGTCACAATGTATGAAAACTAGAACTTTTAGGATAGCCACAAAACCAAGACTAGAATTAAAATTAAAATTAAAACAAGATAAAATTCACCACCACAATAATTAAAATATAAGATAATTAAAAATTTAATCACAAACAAAAAAAATCACAATTGTAACTAAATTAAAACATCTCTATCGGATAATCGGGAATACATCGGAGGATGCAACCTACAGCTGCTAACAAGATTTCTCACTGTCTAAATGAAAGTATGGAACTCATTAAGTTGAGTTTATTAAGTTCATCTTGACTAAGTGAATCCGAAGAAAATAGTGATGCCGGAATGAGAGAATCTTGGGATCCTAACCAGTGTTGCTATAATCAACTTAAATATTCCCCCTAATAAGATATTAAGACATCTCAATTTAAACATTACCAAGACATGGTTGCTCTCTCAATCTCCTACAATTGACATTTCTAACTAATCCTGCTACGACGAGGAGCTTGGAGCACGCATAGTGGACAGCACGACCATCTTCAACAACAAAGCTCTTTAGAACTAAAACAACAAGCCATAAGAATACCCGTCTTAGGTTTTGAGGTTGTAATCGAATATGACATAAATCCTCCTATCTTTTAGGCTATTCACAAGATTTATATCAAGGGAATGTAAGCCCTAAGTAATAAAATTGGCAGGATGAATCATCAAGTATTAATCTCAAATCAAAGCCAAATCATAGGTTAGTCGGGAAGGTATCAAAATTTCTCTTGGATCCATGTCCTTCCCCCAGCTTTCTCTTCCTTTGGATTCCCATGATAAATGTTCCAAAATTTGAGCCACTTGATGACGGTTTCGTTGCCGTATCAGAGTTTTTTCTGGGTGTTAATGTCGATTTGGAGTCGCCAATCAGTTTATCTATAATGTTGCCCTAATCTTCAATAAATTTTATTTCTTTAGATTCTGTAAAAGAATCTTTAGATAATAAGAAATTTAAAGAAAAAAGGGCTAATAATATAGAAAACAGTAGAAAAAGATATGTTGGTGATAATCCTTAAAATAAAAATTCTAGAATTTTCTTATTCTAGAGAATCTGTATAAGGATAATGAAAATTGGTAACCAGAGATTTTCTAGATATAATATTTATTCTGATTTTTTTAATTCTCTTATAAGAGCAAGCTCCTATAGTTAATTACATCTTCAGAATTTTATAATTGTTTAAGAAAACTTCTTATTAATGTTAATCACTTATTTTCTGAGAAGGTTTTAAGGAAAGATGTATCCACTATCAATCCTAAATGTCATTTTGTAATATCAATTTTATCTTTTTTTCATGTCATTTTTTTATCATTTTTTTTAGTTTTTGTTTTGTTTTTTATCATTTTTGTTTTGTTGTTTATTTGTTAAATGGCTATCCTAAAAGGTTTTGATTTTATTTTTGTCTTAGTTTTGTCATTTTAAAGTTATTTGTTTTGTTTTGTTTTGTTTTATTAATTTTGTTCTGATGTCATTCTGATATTATTTTATTTTGTTGTCTTTTGTCTTGTCCTAGTAATGTCGTCCTGCAAAATAAGAGTTAGCACATCCTATAACATGCAAAGGAAATCTAAAACGTAACTTATTTTCATCCTGCAGAAGAAAATAGTGTCAGAAAGAAATGATGTCAATTTTAATCTTTTTATTTTGTTTAGTTATATTTTTAGATAACCCGGTCAAGACGTCACTGGCTCCGTTGTCCCTGGGTCATCAGGGGCCTTAATCTACTTAGTCCGAAAGGTGTTTAAACCAGGACCGGAAGATTTCTGTAAGCAACCAGGATTACATCGTCCATGAAATCATCGTAGATTAAGAACATTGGGGTTTAAGTTGCATTCGGTGATGTTTGTTTATTAAAGTTTCATTTAAGTTTTAGTGTTTTTTCCAATTTTTGGTTTGAAAATGTTTAGGTTGTTTACGATTTCTTAAGATTTTATGTCATTTCATGTCAAAATCTTTAAATTTAATGTCTTTTGAACTTAAAGTTTTTAATTTTGATGTGTTTTGATTTTTAGATTTATTATCAATAAAATCTAAAATTTTAAATTGATTTGAGAAATCATTTTTTGAGATTTGATTAGATTTAGATTCCATTTTATTTGAATTTAAAGATTTAGATCTAATAATTTTTTTTGAAAATTAGATTTAATGTCATAAATTAGACTTTAGAATATTAGATTCGGTGTCTTTCGAATCTAGTATTAAGTCTAATTACAAAATCTAACCTAAGTTAGATTTTTAAATTCTGGATTCAATGTCATTTGAATCTAGAAGAAGTGTTAAGTCTAATATGAATTAGACTTAAATAAAGTCATTTTATAATCAGATTCAATGTTGTTTGAATCTGAATATCTTTGATTTAGTCTTTAAAGTAGTTTAAATTAAAATTTGTTTTTAGTTTGCTGTTGTTTGAATTTAACCTGGGTTCAATTTGGATTGAACCTAAGTTAATCTTAAGTTCATGTCTATTGGATTAGAATAATTTGAGTCCATGTCTGTTTGAACTTAAGTTAATAATGTTGATTTATTTTCAATTTGAATTGAATTTAAAGTTGGGTTAACTTAAGTCCATGTCTGTCTAAACTTAAGCTAGAATTATTTTGATTTTGATTCAATATAAATTTAATCTAAAGTTAGATTTGTCAAGCGTATTTTTGTCGAAATAAGTTTAATTTAGATTGAATTTTAAGTTTAATTTGGATTAAGCTTAATGTTGAGTTAGGTTTAATTTACATCAAGCTTGATGTTTTCAATAAGTTCAATTTAGATTAAATTTAATTAAGTTCGATTTTGGGTCGAACATAATTTTGATTTTAAACAAGTTCAATTTAGATTGAACTTAATGTTGAATTAAGTTTGATTAGGGTTGAACTTAATGTTGAGTTGAGTTTGATTTTGATCTAATTTAATTTTTTTGTTAAAATAAGTTCAATTTAGATTGAACTTAATGTTGACTTAAGTTCGATTTGGGCCTGACTTGATTTAAATCAAACTTGATATTCTGTCAAGTTAGATTCAAGTTAGGTTGAATCTGAACTTATGGTTGATTTAAGTTTAACATGGATTGAACTAAAGTTTGATTTAGGTTTGGTTTAAGTTATGTTCAAGTCAGTTTGAACCTAAACTTAGGGTTGACTTAAGTTCAATATGGGTTGAACTTGGTTTAAGCTAGGTTCAAGTTAGATTGAGCCCAAACCTAAGGTTGACTTTAGTTCAATATGGGTTGAACTTAAGGTTGATTTAGATTTGGTTTAAGTTAGGCTTAAGTTAGGTTGAACCTAAACTTAAGGTTGACTTAAGTTCAATACTTAAGTTCAATATGGGTTGAACTTAAGGTTGATTTAGATTTGGTTTAAGTTAGGCTCGAGTTAGGTTGAACCTAAACCTAAGATTTACTTAAGTTCAATATGGGTTGAACTTAAGTTTGAGTTAAGTCTAGTTAAAATAAACTTAATTAAGGTTTAAGTTTTATTTAAATAACACTCAAATGTTAATTAAACCTAATTAGATTATACTTAATTAAAATTTAAAGACCAATCAAGTCTTATTTAGGTAAAACTTAAGGTTTAATTAAGTCTAATTAAAATTAGACTTAACTGAAATTTAAAGTTATTTAAGCCTAATTTAATTAAGTCTTAAGCCTAATTAGGATATATGTTTGATTAAACCTTATTTAATTAAGGTTTAATAATTTTATTAAGCCTAATGAATTAGACTTAAGTAAGGTTTAGGATTGATTAAACCTTAGTTAGTTAAGGTTTAATAGTTTAATTAAGCCTAATGTGATAGACTTAATTATGGTTTAAGATTGTTTAAACCGTGGTTGGTTAAGGTTTAATAGTTTAATTAAGTCTAATGAGCTAGACTTAATTATGATTTAGTCTAATGGGTTTAAGACGAATTAAACCTAATTTGGGCAAGATTTAATTGACTAATTAGACTTAATCAGGGTTAAGTCTATTTGATTTTAAGGTTAATTAATTTAGGTAAGGTTTAATTGATAAATTAGACTTAATATAGGTTAAATCTAATAGGTTTAAGGTTAATTAAACCTAATTTAGGTAAGGTTTAATTGATTAATTAGACTTAATTAGGGTTAAGTCTATTTGATTTTAAGGTTAATTAGTTTAGGTAAGGTTCAATTTATTAATTAGACTTAATTAGGGTTCAGTCTAATTGATTTAGGATTAATTAAAACTAATTTGGATATGGTTTAATTGATTAATTAGACTTAATTAAGGTTAAGTCTAATTGGTTTAGGATTAATTAAACCTAATTTGTGTAAGGTTTAATTGATTAATTAGACTTAATTAAGGTTAAGTCTAATTGGTTTAGGATAAATTAAACCTAATTTGGGTAAGGTTTAATTGATTAATTAGACTTAGTTAGGGTTAAGTCTAATTTGTTTAGGATTAATTAACCTAATTTATGTAAGATTTAATTGATTAATTAGACTTAATTAGGGGTTAAGTCTAATTAGTTTAGGATTAAACCTAATTTTGGTAAGGTTTAATTGATTAATTAGACTTAATTAGAGGTTAAGTCTAATTGGTTTAGGATTAATTAAACC
The DNA here is from genome assembly GCA_022702705.1 of Papilionanthe hookeriana x Papilionanthe teres. Classification (NCBI taxonomy): domain Eukaryota; kingdom Viridiplantae; phylum Streptophyta; class Magnoliopsida; order Asparagales; family Orchidaceae; genus Papilionanthe; species Papilionanthe hookeriana x Papilionanthe teres. Next base: position 14,368,040 of record CM040437.1, on the reverse strand, counting down.
TAATTTGGGTAAGGTTTAATTGATTAATTTAACTTAATTAAGGTTAAGTTTAATTGATTTTAAGGTTAATTAAACCTAATTTAGGTAAGGTTTAATTGATTAATTAGACTTAATATGGGTTAAGTCTAATTGGTTTAAGGTTAATTAATCCTAATTTAGGTAAGGTTTAATTGATTAATTAAACTTAATATAGGTCAAGTATAATTGGTTTAGAGTTTACTTAAACCTAATGTAAGTAAGGTTTAAGTTGATTAATTAGGTTCAATGTTGGTTAAAACTAATTAGGTAAAGGTTACTTAAACCTAATGTAAGTAAGGTCTAAGTTGATTAATTAGGAAAATATGGGTTAAACTTAATTAGGGTTTAAAGGTTACTTAAACCTAATGTAAGTAAGGTTTGAGTTGATTAATTAGGTTTAATATGGGTTAAACCTAATTAGGGTTTAAAGGTTACTTAAACCTAACGTAAGTAAGGTTTAAGTTAATTATTTGGGTTTAATTTGGGTTAAACCTAACTAGGGTTTAATCTTTTTTTAACCTTGTTTTAATTAAGATTTAATAGAATTAATTAGAATTAATGTTGGATTAATCCTAATTATGTTCTAATTTAATTCCATTCAATGTTTGAACTTAAATTTAACCTAACTTATAGTGTCATGAGTTAAGAGAAATGAGTTTTAAATTTTAAAAGTATTTTAAAATTTAAAATTTTAAAACTTTAAAATTTTTAACCCTAACAACAAAATTGTCATCGTAAAATTTTTAAAAGGTTAGAATCTGTCTTTTTAGGGTTCAAATTTGTTCCCCTAAATTTCTAACCAATTACCAATTTAAATTTCTTATTTTCTGATTTTTAGAATTATTATTAAAAATAATTACCAAATCTCATGCAAATTAAGAAAAGTTACTTTAGAGAATTTTGCTAGCCTTGGAAAAATCAAAGTTTGTTTCTAAGGATCTAAAGATTAATCCCCCAAAGTTTCGTATTTTTCTGACTTATAATTAATTTGTTATAATTAAAATACTCCAGAGAGTATTTAATTAAATAAAAATCAAATATAAATAAAAAATTCAAAATTTCAATTCCACATTGTTCTCCCCAATACCCTGCATTTAGGGGTATTCTTATTTTATTTTTAAAATTTTTGTATAAAAAGATATGAATTTTCAATTTTTTTAAGGTTAATCTATTTTGATTAACCTTAAAATAAACCAGGAAAAAGGAGGGAGCGCCGCGTGTCCTTGGTAGCATCGAAAACACGGTTAATCGCCTATGGAGATCCGAACAGCGGATCCACAGGGATTTAATCTCGGCTGTCCATTCCCAAAAATCGGGAACATACGGTCCTGGTTCATCGTCTTCCTCCCGCCTGATCCCGCAGACCGTCCGTGATCTAGGGACAATATCTTGCTTGATTCTTGATGAAATTGAGTGAGGTTTGTTCCTACATGATCGTCTTGAGCAGACGATCATATCCACATGGATATGTGGTGTGTTTGAAATGGCTAAACCTACTCTAAACCAAGCCCGAGCTCGGGTTGGGTGTGAATAACCATACCTTGGCCTCAGTTGATGTAAATTCAAATTGAATGGTTCTGAAGCTTCGTCTCGACCTCAGAAAGCTTTTCCCCAAGTCAATTTGAGGTGAAATAGGGTCTGTATATGACTTTGTCCTTGAGGTGTCTCAGCTTAAATGGCTTGGTCAATCAGTGGCTTAAGGGCTATGGGTATGCCTGATTTTGATTGGGATCATCTTCTTTCAGTTCCTAAATGGATTTGGGATGGTTAATTCTAAGGTTCATGGAGTTTGATTTCATATTTCAAATTTGTCCTGGTTTTGGCTTATTTGAAGTTCTCGGGTTGACTTAAATTAAGGGGATTTGGTGGGTTTCAAAGCTTGGTTTCATTGGGGATCAACTACTTAGGCTCTAGAGAACATTTTTGATGTTGAAGGTCTGAGGATTTGGGCAGTGGTTGGGGATCTCCTATTTTGGTCCTCTCCTCTTGAAGCTCTCGGGTTAGCTTCTTTTATAGCCATGGCTGGCCTTAGCTGACCTTAGGTTGGCCTAGGGGAGGTGTTAACAACTCCATCATGTCTTGGAGATAAGGTTTGAGCTATGTGGCAGCCATGGTTAAGCATCCCTAGGTTAATTCACGGTGAGTTGAACTATGGTAAAAACTTAGCTCCATGTCTTGGCTTAACTCCATTGGTCTTCTCTTGAGGTGTATAAGGCTTGATAATATGCTGAAATTACCTCCCGTATATGAATCCTTATTTATCATTTAATGTCTTGAAGGGGGGAATGACACCTTAGCCTCATCTTCTACCCTTGTCATGGCTTGGTCATGATGGGTTTTAACCATGGTGAGGGCTTGGTTTAAGTGTTGTTTTACTCTCATTGATGAGTCCATGAAATGCTTGAAATGTCATGTAAATTGGCCGGCCACTTCACTTCAAAGGATCAAGTGACTCGTGCTTTGATTTGAGGAAGAATTTTACACATAATCCTTCATTTGTCTCAGTCTCTTAAATGGCCAATTAAAACATCAAATTAATTTTGGAATAATTATTTGATTAATTTATATTATTTTTGGTTCAAAATTGAGTGTTTTGACCCAATTTGATGAGTGTTGACTAGGGTTAGTTAGTATTGACCTAGGTTGACCAAGGTTGGTCAATTTTAGTTCAGGGGTGACCTATTTTGACTTTTCTAACCTTGTCATGGTTTAATTAGTCATAAAGTCTAAAGATTTTGTCATTTTGGGTTTAATTTGGTCATGTTGAACAATTTTACCCTTTTAGGTCAAGAGTTGACCAAAGTTGTCTTAATGATCATGTAATGTCTTTAGGTGGTTAAATAAGTTATATTTAACTATTTTAGTGTTTTGATTAACTTGATAGTCAATAGTTGATCTTTGAGTCAAAAATTGATTAATTTGTCCAAAGTTGTTTTCTAAGTCAAAAGTTGGCTCATCCGGTCAATAATTGGTCATTGGATCAGGATTGACCATTTTGACCAAAGTTGACTTTTAGGTCAAAAGTTGACTTATTGGGTCAATAGGGTTGATCATTGGGTCAATATTGACCATTTTGACCAAAGTTGACTTTTAGTTCAAAAGTGGACATATTGGGTTAATAGGGTTGGTCATTGGGTCAGGATTGACCATTTTGACAAAAATTGACTTTTTAGGTCAAAAGTTAACCTATCGGGTCAATGGTTGATCAGGTCTGTATTTGTCATTACTAATTTGATCATTTTAAGATGTCATCAAAATTTATGTTAAAAAGATTTCATAGGGTCTCACCCTAGATATTAAGGTTTAGTGATCATCATTAAGAGTTAGGGAGTTAATTTTGGTAGACTTCCCACTCTAATATAGTTTATAAATAGTCCTCACAAAAGTGAGGTCAACACCACTCACCTATTAAATTTTCTACTATCACATTTCCTTGAAGATCCCACCCTTTAGAAGTCATGAATATAATATTTTTTTATCTTTATCAAGAATTTTCTTAGGTGATTTTGGTTATTTAAGATTTAATTAACTATAGGTGCTTGCCCTTACAGGAATCATAAAGACCCAAGATTAATATAAACCTTATCTAATTCCTTCATATTAGATAGAGAAAATTGTCGGTCAACATAAATGGTTCACATACCAAAGGGATGTCATGAATTCTATGTTTATTTGATCAAGCCTCACAACCAAGTAATGTATCTATTCTTCGTGATAGATACATGTCTTATAGTGAAGCACTAAATTAATTAAGCTATTGATCATATGAGATCAGTTTCATTTCATATTTTTTAAAATTTAAAATGATACTTTCTGAAATTATATATATATATATATATATATATATATATATATATATATATATATATATATATATATATATATATATATATATGTTAAATATTTATTCCTAAACCCTTTTTGCTGCCGAAAATGAAAGCTCTGGTTCGATGGTGGCGTGAACGCAACGGTGGTCTGTTGTTGGCAACTACTCAATTGTGTAGAAGAGCAGCGGTGGTCTAACAACGATGACAGTGACTCAATGGTGGTCAGGTAGCACTGAAGACTTGACAACAGTGGTTATACAACTATGGTTGGAGGGTGTTAGTTTCTTAATAATGATGAACAGACAAGGTGACAGCTCAACGACTACTGTCTAATGACACTGGTGGCGGTCTGATAGCCAAACGATAGTGAACGAGCAACGATGCTCGGGCAGTGAAATAGGTACATCGGTTATTGTCGGATGATGCACCAAAATATATTACATTTTTGCTATATAATTTGTACTAATTTTGGTGATATCATTTTTTAAAGAAAGGTATTCTTCATATTTTTCTGCAGGTATAAAGATTTTAGGTGATTGCAGCCACAATACAGCGAAAAGTAATGAATTTGGAGTAAAAAGCGGCAAAATGGAGAAAAAAGTCTTCTAGAGCCGCCGGCGCTAGAATGGGCACCGTGACGCCCAATTCTTGTGAGTTCAGAACTAAATAGTGTCCCAGAGCCGTTGGCGCCCTCTCTAGCGCCACCGGCGCCTAATGTCGGTAGAAGTCAAAACTCAATGTATTTGGACGCTTTTTGAAGGGTTGCTTGAGGAAACTGTTAGGGAATTTATTTCTAAACTATTATAGACAGTTATAGACGCCCAAAAAGGTATGTGTTGTGTGTGCTGAAGGAAGAGGAGAGGGAGAGAAGTGAAGAGAGTGTGTTAGGGTTTGTAGAGAGTGTGTGTTATGTGTTGTTTTGTGAGGGATTCTTATCTAAGGAGTTTAGGAGAATGCAGAAAGTGAGAGTTTGCTTCTTCCTTACTATTCTAATTAGAGAATTGATTGTTGTAGATAAGAGAGAAATAGATTCAAAGGAACTTCAAGAGATTTACTTTGGGAAGAAATTGAGATACGTTGTATTTAATTTTGTGGTTTGTGTGACTCTGCTTTTATATATATAATCCATATTTTATTGTATCTTCCTCATGAATTTTGAGTAGATTTCTTTGTCTTTCTTCTTGCAATATGATGTGGTAAAGTGTTGATGTAGATTTGATGTGCCATGAAAATGTTAAGAAATTGTGATGATTTTTCACTTTGAACTTTATTTACATTTCGATATGACCAATTGAATTGTTAAAATTTGTTGTGAAACATTCAATCTGAAAGGACTAAGTGTTCTACAACAATAATGGAGAATCCATTCAATGTTCATGAATGAGTTGTGTAGTTCATGGGAATTGAGTGTAAATAAATAAGAAAATGTGTTTTGAATAGTGTCGAATTAGAGACTTTAGAGTGATAGGCTGAAATCCCCAATTTTGTCCTAAAGCTTGGTAACTAAAGTGAGGGTTAGCCTTCAGGTGAAGGGATTTGGGAGCTCTGAAGTGAGAGTCAGTATCCTCCCAGTCTAATCTTGGATTTAGAATTAAGCCTAGGATTTGCCAAAGATGTTCTCATACTTGGAAGAGGGGGTACTCTGACGAGCGTAAAGAATCTAATTGCTCCTATTTGGCACAATAAACATTTATTATCAATCTATATTAATCACTCATGACAGAATCATTGCAAGAGGAAAGATACTTTTTGATATTAGAACCTTTCAATACAAAACTTAGTGTGTGCTAGTTTATCTTGTTTAGAAATTTAGAAAGTAGTTTTAATTAACTTAGCCTTAATTATCTTTGCACTAGTGTATTAAATAGTACTTAAACTTGCATTGTGAATTGAGTATTGGATTTCAAATCCTTGCTATATTTTGATAAATTTCCTACCTTCCTCGTGGGATCGATAACTAGGACTCCACTAGAGCCCTGTATTACTTGAACGATATGTATACTTGCGTATATGAGTGACTGCCTCATTATTAAATTGATTTTATTGTGTTGAAACTATCCTTTGAATATTTACGTTAGAGGCAGCGCACCCGACACCGTGCGGTCGAGTCACCAGATAAAGGTACTAATCTTGCAGTTCCAACTTCTTTGATGGCGGCAGCCGAGTAGCAGCAATTGTGATCCAGTAGTGGCGACCTCGTTGGTGACAATTTGGTAGTGGTGGAGCTATGGAACCTTCATGAACTTGAAGCTCTTTCAAATTTCTCTTCGAGTTCTAGCTAGGTTCTATATATAGATGTTGTGAGTGGTACATCTGTAAATATTAAATGAACCTAGGCCACCCCATCAGATGACTTAAAGTGAGTCCTTCGATAGAATTATATTTTTTGAATATTTGAGTGCCTTAATTATCTCTGAATCAAGTGTTCTCCGCCTCATAAGATTTATTCAATGAGACACTCACATTTTTTATACACTTATCAGATTTAGAATCCATTTGACCATTCAATTTTCCATTCAAAACATAAATTTATTCCTAAACAGCTAGATTTGGGTTTGATCAAACCCATATTCACTATAGGGGATGTATAATGTAGCTGATATTTGCATCAGATTTTTCCGATGTAAATAATAACGCCAATTTTTTTATTGATTTACGTCAAAAAATAGGTTTTGATGTTTGCATCGGATTTTGGATCTAATTTGTGATGAAAATTTTGATGCAAATACTGAATTCAAAATGTCTAACTGAGATGTTGGATTGCAACAGACTTTATGTTGAATTTTCATTGAACAAGTTGACGCAATCACCCACTTAATTGCGTCGAATAATGTCTGACGCAAATTCACCACAACAAACTCTTCGGTTAGGTAGTTTTGTAAAAATAATTCAACGTAAATCCGAAGAAAATCCTAGGCCAATGGCCTTGAATTCTTTTCCCACTCCTCAAACCTCATTCATTCTCTCCCATTTTTCAAACCTTCTCTTACGATCTTCCCCTCTCCCAGGATTACCCATGTTCTATCTCCCCCACCCCTCCCCTCTTGGTATCTCTTAGAACCCTTGCCTTCGTGAACGAACCTTCATGATACAATCACCATTAGAGCTAGATGGGAAGGCAACAACGGTATCACAGCTTACAGAGACCGCTAAAGCTCTCATATTTCTCTTATACTAGAAAACATTGAGGAAGGTATGCTTTTCAATGATTAAATTTTTAAGTAAAATTATATACATAGCACCAATTATTATGGATTTACCTTTCTCACACCTAAACATTCTTTTTACACACATATCACTTTACATATGGATGTAAAGATGGATATGACAATTAAAAGGTGATAATGAGTGTTATTTTTCATATGATAATTGTAATTATGAAACCTTAAAGGTTAACTACTTTTTTTTTACTTTTACAATTAAATGTGTGAATTAAACATTGGTTTTAATTTTGTAGGAGGAGTTTGAGCAGCTCGGGGAGAGGCACTTGGCCACTCTAGCCCAGACTTCTGCCAGCAGCAGTAGTAGTCAGTATGCCACTGTACAGTCCGAGTATGATCTTTAGACTTAGGCAATGGGGAAGAAGAAGGGGATGGTCTTTGGCCTTTGTTTGAAGGGCATAGTCTTCGAGGTCGATGTCTACCGTGGTCCAATACATAATTCCCCATGATCCTCACAACCATATCAAGAGGAGCTTGCGAGGCAGGTCAGTGTAATGAACGAAGAGCTTTGCTAACTACATGACCAAATGTTAGAGGGTCACTATAGGGTCGTTTACTCTATAGCACGCATAGTAGAGACTTTAGTAGATCACAAGGGCAAGCAGCCGATGACAATCGTAGAGGAGGAGTACGAGGAGGGAAATGATGAGTAGTTTCATTTTATGTTTTCTTTTATTTGACAGCATTAGTTTGAACATTTACGGTGAAAATGTTGGTTAATTTTTTTATTATTATTTGGAATAATTTTTTATAGTATTTTAATTTTCAATAATAATTTATATTTGAGTTTTGATTTGTGCTGATATGGCTGCATAAAATGTGGTTGAGATATTAATTTTTTATTGTGTGTAGATTATGGAAATGTAATTGCTCGGTTATATTTTTTCTGTGCTGCAAGTTTGCGTTTGATTTGTGTCAATTTTGCATCGAATAATATTATGTCGTCCTTTGATATTTTCCGCCGCAAATGTAATGGTAATCTGACAGATTATACTATCAGCCGACGTTTTCAGACACTAAATTTGACGCGCATGTTGCCTAAACAAATCCGACTGTAATACGACGCAAATTTTGCATCAAAATATTTTGATGCAAAGTGGATAGAGTTCTCATTATCAAAGTTTGGTTTACTCACAAAAAAATCGGACGTAAATCAAATCCAAATCGGACTATAAACCTCAAATACTGTTGGGTTTGTGTCCCATTTATATTTGATATGACCAACACAAAATTTCCTTTATTCGTGTATTGATCGAACCAATTTTGAATTTACATAATATATTTGAAATTTGATCAAATCCACTGATTTTTAAATGCAGAGAAAAGAGATTATGGAAGGACTTATAAATTCATTCATATTTTACATTAGATTTATAGTTCATTTAATTAAATGACTGAAATCTTAAAATCCTGTAAACTATTTTTGCTGCGGACCAAATAATTCCTAAGTACTTTAAGCCTTGATTAAATTGTTCACTTTCATAAATAAGAATTTGTGAAAAATATAACATTTTAATCAAATGTATAATGTATTAATAAAATATTGAAATTTTTAATAGATATAAGTTGTTTATAATCGATATTTTTTATACTTGAAGTTCATTCATCAAAATAAATTTTCTTGTAACATTAAACTAAGGCTTTAAAAATTAGCCACATTTGTAAGAGTTGATAAATCGATTGCATTAGTGATAGAAACAATTACTGTAATTGCATCTTATTTAAGTATTGGTCTGAACCCATTAAAATAACGTTTTATCCATGCTTTACATTGTGATGCAAATCCCATAGTGATAATGCTCAGCTTCCTTCATAGGCTACAATTACATCTCACATGTTAAACATGAATGCTTATGGGAAGAAATTTGAATATTTTTTGAGCTATTTTTCTTGGGATGACAAGTTTTGTGAAGTTTCATTTGAAATGGTACTTGAAGAAGCCTTCTAGGAAGCAAATGTATTAGTTTGTAGGCATTTGGTTCCCAATAGAAAATTGCATAGAAAGCTTTAGAAAGCCCAGTGATTCCGATCAGTGCATTCCATTTACAAATTTGATGGCTTTGTGGTTGTGGATTTCAACTCTCAGCGTTGTGTAATCTAGCAGTATGCAACGCTGAAGATAGAAGAAGCAACCCAAAGAGCACTTCCAACACCTCCGAGAGTACCAACCAAGTCAAACTTCGTGTGATCAGACCCAAGGAATGGTCCAGGATCTGCTCAAATTCAAATTTTTATTTTTATATGAGGACAATTTAATCTTTTGCGCCTTTCGCCATTACCAATGATTTATTTCTCAGATTTTCTGACTTGTCATCTCTATAACAATTATGGCAAGTTTTAGCTGCTTCTCTTGGCTCCCTCTTTTGTTTATATTTTGCAACAGTTCTTAGAGGCTCAGAGAATTCAATAAGCTTCTCATCATCAAGCGCTCTAGCGTGTAGATCTTCAAAAATTCAAGAACAGTTTTCTCAGGATATAAGGAAGAAATCAAGTGGGAAAAACAATATTATTGCAAAGTTAAGGAAGGAAGATTACGAGTCATTCTTTCATCAGGTAGCATTGTAGGGGTAGCCGGACTCTTCGGGATTCATTAATTGAAGAGGGGGCTTCGTTTCAGAAAATTTCTAGTGAATGTGTTGATTATAATATGAACATTTTATAAAGATGTTTACAGGATATATATATTGTACTTGATTAACATTTAAAAATTTGACAATAATAATATTACAAAATTTGAATGTTATATGTATAAATATGAAAGTTTTTGTGTGAGATTTGTAAATACATAAGAATTATGTGGTGTCCATGTAATTGCCCACTTCACTAATTTTCATCAAATTGGCATTTAAAAAAATCAGACGTGCACAATTTTAAAGCTGTTGGCTGATGGATGCCACGTCATATTCGAATTCAACGGTCATGCAATCAGGGGGCTTCGCATTTTGGCTATATTGACGTTGAATTGGACCGCACAAAGCTCTCTCGACGAATGTATATCGCATACGATGATGTGACAATTCGGAATTCTATGGAAGATGGATATTTTAAGTTGGCCATTTACATACACACCACCAAATTCATTTCTATTTACATTTATACCATCTAAAATTTTCGTATCCCATGAAAAATATTACTTTTTAATTTTTAAAATGTGAAATATTAGTACACATAAAGGTGTTTGTGGAAGAATTGAAGTTTTGGGATTTGATGTGAAAAAATACATAATGATTGAGTGGTATATATGTAAATCTTCCAAAAATTAAATTTTTTATTTAAAATGCAACTATAATGTGGGTTCTAACACATGTTTGTGGTCTATCATGTTGAAATGCCAAAAAATGATTGTGGAGTTTTAAAATGATATTGAATGAGCTAAAAAATTTGTCATGATTGGGAATTTTTAGAATATTTAGAGAAAGAAATTCTAGAGAATTAATTATAAATTTTGAAAATATTCCGTGTGTCAAAGAAGTATTGATCAATAAGGAAATAGAAGATTACATATTGGTTGCATTTACGCTGATTTTGCTCAAAGCAACGGCAGTTTTGGAGCCAGAGTCGCGGCCCAGATGGTTGCAGATGAAGTCTCCGGCAGCCATGAGCTTGCTGAGATCAACATCTGTTTCTATCCCGAGACCGTTGAGCATGTAGACAAAATCCTCTGTGGCAACATTTCCTGAAGCTCCCTTGGCATATGGGCATCCTCCCAAGATGGCAACCGATGCTTCTATGATGGAGATCCCCATCTGCAGGGAGACTTGAATGTTGGAAAGGGACTGGCCGTAGGTATCATGGAAATGGACCGCAAGCTTCCACAGGAACAACAGACATGACAGCTTTCAGCATTGGGAGAACAGAACCTGGATTACCAACTCGAATTGTATCACCTAGAGATATCTCAAAACAACCCATTTCATAAAGTTCTTTTGCAACATATGCCACCTTCGCCGGACAAACTGCTCCTTCTACGGGACAACCCACAACACAAGAAACATATCCACGAACTGGCACTCCAAGTGCCTTTGCAGCATGAGTAATATCCCGATAACGGGCAAGGCTATCCTTAATGCTACAATTGATATTGGACAAAGAAAAAGCTTCTGAAGCTGATGCAAATACCGTAACTTCTTTTGCACCTGCTGCAATAGCTTCCTTGAAATCTTGGAGATTAGGAGTCAACACTGGAAAGTGAATGCCCACAATGTTACAAATTTCTTCCATGACATCCTTTGCATCTGCTAGCTGGGGTACCAACTTAGGTGAAACAAAACTTGTAGCCTCGACAACCGATAATCCTGTTGTTGCCAATCTCTGTACCAGGTCAATTTTCACTTTTGTAGGTATGATAGTCTTCTCATTCTGCAAACCATCTCTAGGCCCAACCTCCACTATCTTTACATAACTTGGCATGCTCCTGAAATCTTATCTACTAGATCTCTTATTTCAATGCCATTCCTGGGCGACCTATTGCAATGATCTTGCAAACACCATGCATCACAAACTCCATTTAGGACCCTCCTCCTGCCAAGGCTTGTGGTCCTTGACATTAAAGAGTTTTGGATAAACCTGTGATTTGATTTTCTTTGCCGACCATATTCTTCGTTGCAGCTGTTCGAAGAACTGCACTCTCTGGACTCAATCAAACAGTTTTCCATTTCACTGTGATCTGATCTGGGTCGGCAAGCATCGGGACTATATCTTCGAAGCCAGCCACCACCATTGCATGCTGATTAGTTATCTAGCCCGATTGGCTCCTCCAAACTTGACATGATGACTGAGATGGTTGATCAGCCACAAAAAGTTATCGATTGGATGTCAACTGAAAGCAGAAAAAGGGTTTTCTCGCCCTTTACTCCAGATACCGTGAGATCTGGGGAGAACGGCAAAATCGGAGAGGTGACGTCCACCTTTTTTGACGAAAATTATTCCCTAATAGAATTAATAGTTTTGAGTGATTTTGGTTGGTAGTTGGGCAGGTGAAAGTCGAAGTAACTCAGCGGCTTCCGTCTTCGGACGTCAGCTACAATCACTTCACATACATACATATATATACATACATACATATATATACATACATACATATATATATATATATCTCCCTCCACTAAAAATTCCTAACATGAAATTTGGTCTATAATAGAAGCAGCTCAAAGTCTCTAAACACAAGATTAGAGTTCCAGTCCCAGGTCCTACTGCCATGGATTAGTTGCTTGAAGGCTATCTCATTTCCCATCAACCTTTCGAGTCCAGAGGTCCTCTACTATAAGTTCATCAGCTCTCAAGCCCTCATAAAGCCCCCCAGGAAGATGCCTTCGAATAATGAAGGGAATTTTGCGCTCTTTAAGCTCCTTCCTTCCGATATCCAGAGGATCCGTCTCACCTTCAAGGTTGACAAATATAGAGTATTCATGCTTATTTGTTGTGCACGTGCTACTAAAATCTTTGCACGCTCATATTTTGTCATGTACTTGGATGTTTTCTTAGGTCGGTCATCTATTTCTTGCTCACTCTTGTTGATTTCAGCAACAAAAACATCAGATGGAATAGCATAGTTGCTATCTTTGTCAACCTCTGAACTTTCCTCAAAGCTTGGTTCTGGTGGATCATCCTTGTACCACATGTCTTTATCATCGTAGTCATCTTCTGCCATCTTACTGATATCCTGTAGCTTTCCCAAATGCTTCCAACCCTCTTCTTTCTAAAACATTGACACAAAAATACTAGCATCAATAGCATCAGTGAACTTAGAGGAGTAAACACAAATTAGAATATTCTATTTGGTGAATCACATCATTTGGTTGGCTATAAATGTAAATGAAAATGAATTTTAAGCTCTCTAACCATTCTAAAGTTAACGATTTCGAACTAATACTAAATAAAGAAAAAAAAATGCATAAAATTTTTAATTGAGATTTAAACAAAAAAAATACTTGTTAGGGTAAATTTCATCTTGGATTCCAATTGTTTGACTTAAAAATTCATGATAGAATGTATACCCTGCCTAATCATTTCATAATTTTTTTTAAAAAAATATATATCATATAATTCCACTTATTGTATAAAGTAATTAGTTATAGAACTTATTTACGAAATAACTCATCTTAGAAATTCTTGTGAATAGGTAAAAAAAAAATGAAGTATAAATAATATTGGTAAAATGGTTAAAGAAATGATATTTTTTTAATGCGTCTATAAAACTTCTACTTCCATTCATTCTACTTTCTTTAAAAAAAATAGCCACTTTTCAATCTCTCAACATAACTTTCCTAGAAAAATCTTTAAAATACAAGTATAACATAGCAAACACACTTGCATCAACTGGCTGAAAATAATAAAGTATTGTTCGGACCATTATTAAAAAGGAACCTTTTTTTTTAATTAACACAATGATTGTTACAACAATAAGAAAGAAGCATTTTATAGCTATTATTTCGACTTAAGACAACATTTTAAACCACCTTTAAATTTTAGTAGCTGTTCAAGAACTACAATGTGAGGGTATCTTTGCTAATAATAATACACACACACACACACACACACACACACACACACACACACACACACACAGATATATATATATATATATATATATATATATATATATATATATATATATATATATATATATATATATATATATATATATATATATATCTGTGTGTGTGTGTGTATTAAAAACAATCAAACCTGCCCTTTTTACAATTAGCATAATTATTTTGCTTCTTCCTTTTTTAAAAAAAAATAATAAAAGACATGTGAGATGTGATGGATAATTCAAGTATGTAATATTTAGCAAAATAAAACATATACCTATTGAAATATTAATATGAGTGATGAATTATTTTTTTTTTACTTCATTTCATTTCATTTCATGTTAAATTCAATGATATATAAACAACTTTATATCCAAAATAGGAAGAAAATAAAATAGAAACTAATTAAATAAATACATTTAATCTCCTTCATCTCTTTTATATGATGTGAATTAAATGTTGACTGTAGTGAGTAATTAGAGTAATATTAAAGGAATAAATTAATGTTATTAAAATTTAAGAACATATGATAGCATTTATTCCATGAATAGTGACCAAGGTGGTTAACACACTTTTCATTAAGTACAAATACATATTTGGATGAAAAAATTAGAATTGTAAATTTTACGATTGATTTGCTAGCTACTATCACAAACAATCTCTACGTAGAAATAAATCATAGATTTATTCAAACTTAAGAATGACCCTTCTAATGGAAGTTCATTTAAATACATTAATACTTTCTAAAAAATAATGTATAGTGTAATTCAGTTCACTTTGAAGAATACGACACTATACATTGTATAAAAGATATGAGAGAATCTTCGCTAGAGTTTAATTATGATGTAAAAGTATGCATTATTCGTTCCTTTAGAAGGATTATATGTACATAGTTATAGTCTATTAATGGTAGGTTTTTTTGAAGAAAAATAATGTATTATATCACTAAGTATAATATATGTCGATAATTCCGAGATACCGCAAAAATTACTTTAGTAGTCTTGACTATATTGAAGCTTGAATAGACTATTTCATTAGTATTCCCCTAAATATATGGCCTTCATCAAAGACAACATTGTTGTAAAGAAAAACTTGAAAGCATGACTTAGAAAGTATCTTAGTGAGTATGTTATCTAGAAGATCATGAGTGGATATTTGTGAGATTATTAGAGAACCATTAACTACTTTTCATAAATAAGATGATAATCAAGGTGAATGTAGTTAATTTTTTAGTAAAAAGTGGGCTAGCATAGACATCACTTGTTCATAAATTATCATATAAAAGAAAATTAGTTTTAGGAAGTGTTATTTCAACCATAGAGAGAGAGAGAGAGAGAGAGAGAGAGAGAGAGAGAGAGAGAGAGAGAGAGAGAGGCGGTTGATCTTATAGGCTTTAATATTGATAAAGGATGCAATAAAGTGAGCAACAATTCTTCTTATCTTTAAGCACTAAGATATGGGGTTTGATCAAAGGAAATGAAATATGGTGATACAAAGGTGTTGTCAGTTTGTTTACCAACTTTATCAGCATTAGATTATGCTACAAAATTAAAGAATATAAGCCAGTCAAAATTTAAGCTCTATTTTATGGAGGTTAGATGAAATATGCGAACTTATTGATGTTATATGCAATATCTATTATATATTGAAGCTCCTTAACATCATAATCTAATATTTTCTTTATTTTTTCTATATGTCAAATTAAAATAAATTTAAGCTGAAACTATCATAATTTTATTTGACTTATGAACAATATATTTTTAAATGAATAAGTAGGATAATATCGTTTACTCTCTATACATGAGCTTGTAGAGGCAATATGAAAGCTATATTTTAAATTCATTTTCTGTCAAAATTATCAATCTAGGAACACCTAAATCACTATGAAATTTCTATACAAAAGTAAATAAAATAATCATTAAACAAATTAAGTCAAAATTGAAGCAATTACTAAAATACCAAACCCTAATTTTAAATATTAAGTAAAATAAATTGCTATAGAATCCAATCCACCAATTAAAACCTAAATCAAATAAACCTAAAAAGACAAAATAAAATTCCTAAGTAATTAAAACCATTGAAATTGACCTAACCGATGTACACAAGTAATATTCTAAGTTTAAATATGAACCCCAATTAAAAGCTGAAACCCTAAAAGCCAAACATCAAAATAAAAGCTCAATATCTAAACCCACCAATATAGACCATAATTGACTCAAATCAAATGAGCTCATAAATAACTAAGTCAATTGAAATTGGTCAAGTTGACCCAAGGAATTAAAATCATTATTCATTTAAATAACCCAATTCAATTCTCATCTAAACTTTAATTAGCCCAAAGGTTAAGCTCAAAATCAAAAGCCCATAATCCATGATCATTTTCCTATCACTAAATTCTGAGACCTAAGACCAACCTAATGAAACAATAATCCACTAATTTAATTAGAATTTAAATAGACTTAGAC
The DNA here is from genome assembly GCA_022702705.1 of Papilionanthe hookeriana x Papilionanthe teres. Lineage (NCBI taxonomy): Eukaryota > Viridiplantae > Streptophyta > Magnoliopsida > Asparagales > Orchidaceae > Papilionanthe > Papilionanthe hookeriana x Papilionanthe teres. The sequence continues at coordinate 14,351,976 of CM040437.1, read as the reverse complement.
AACCAATAAAGATAGAATCTATGCACTAAAACCCAAATGCCGAACACTTGGAACTCAAGTCAAACTAACCTAAATTAACTCATGGACCAAAGTTGGTCAAGCTAGCTTGCCTAATCTCTCCGCAATCACCAAGTTCCTTCCCAATGCCTCTTCCATGCTCAACACATCAAATGTGGAGAAAACTTCTTTTCCTCTTTCCAAGCCACTGACTTAGCTCTTACCAAGCTCTATTAAAATACTTAGAGAATTTTCAGAGCATCTCGAAGCAATGTCAGAGCTTTCATGGCGTCCTATAGACATTAGAGTTTCAAACCCTATAGACCCATGATCTACCTAAAAAATACCCATTTTTATGCCTTATTTATGATTCAATTCTTAAGGATATTATGCTTTAATGAAAGGTATTTTCATATTTTTGGATGTAGATGACTAAAAAAGAGTCCAAGAAAAAAAAAGAAGGAAGAAAGAGCAAAAAGGAGAAAAAATGAAGCTTATAGAGCAAAATTTTAGAATTATTGGCCTGGCACCTAGGCGCCAGAGTCCGGCGTCTAAGCGCCAGTTTGATACAGATGCTGTTAAGTTTTTTTGATGACTTTGGGCAGTTATTTTGATGGTGTTAAGCGGTTATTGGAGCTTCTAGAAGACTAGAAGTTACTCCTAATATATAGGACATGTGATACAATGTATTTGGACACAAGGAAACAGTCTGGATCACGAAGAGGTGCGACCCAAATTGAAGAGGTGCGAAAGACCTGGTCACGGAGTCCGGTTCCTAGGCGCAGATCCTGGCGCCTAGGCACGATGGTTACCTTCTAAAAGATACGTTGAATTTGGACGAATTTTGAAGAGGTTCCTTAAGTAACCCCTAGTCAAATTTAGATCTCTATAATAGGAGCCCATTCTACAGAGAAAATCGCACCAAAACCCCCCTCCCCTCTTAGTACACATACCATTTTAGCATCTTCTCTCTCATCTCTAGTTTTCTTTAGTCTTTTTCATACTTAGGGTGCCACTTTATTTTGTATCTAGTGAGTTTATTTTGAGTGTTTATTGTGTGTTATTGTTGTTGGATTCTTTCATCATTGCTTTGGAGTCAGTAGAAGTCAGTGGATCTTGAAGGAACACTTCAGATAAGTATTTGTACTTTAGTTCAAAGTTTTATATATATGTTTTGTTGTGTTATTTCAATGAGTTCCGAGTAGTTAGTTATCTTTTTCCTTTCAACTATGAAAAGATTATAAATTAAATAAATTTTGTAGGAGAATTAAATATAAAATATTTTAAAACATTGTGATGATATTAATACCTAATCTTAGTTTACCTGTTAAATTGGTCATTTAATTTGTTAAAACCTGTTGAAGAATTTTGAGACCTATCCGAAGATGAATTCTTAACTAGTAGATATCACATGAATCCTTAAGTAATCGCAGGCTATACGCGGATTGTTTAAGGTGAAGTGCAAATAAATAGGAAAATATTATTTATTAAGCGTAAAATTAATTAGTTTTTAGAGTGACAGATTAAATTCTAATAATTTGGTTTATAGAAAGGTAACGGGTCACTGGTAGGGCCGACCATAGCCACCCTTGGATATCTAGTAGTGTGAGCCTAGATTAACCAATTCTACTAATAAAACATCCTGAGCCTAACTATAGATTAGTCAATGTTCTTTGCACCTGGACCAAAGGGTAAAGAATAGGAATGCTTCTATTTGGCACAATAACATAATCTTAATTCCCTACAAAAGATAATTAATCTATAATTCTTGGATTAGTTGAAAAAGGAGAAAGTCATTTTTATAATTGCATTAAATTTTAATTACTGCTTACTTTACTTTCCTTCTTATTGCTTACTTTCTTTTAGTAAAAATTATTAGTTAATTAAATTTGAATATATATAAAAAAAGAGTATATATAAATTGCTTTAAAAAATTTCAAAATATTACTTATATCTCTTACTTTTTATTTCACTATCCCTGTGGGATCGATAACCAGAACTCCACTAGAGCCCTGTATTACTTGAACGATACGTATACTTGCGTTTAAAATTGTGATTTTTACAATAATAAAATATAAATATAAATTTATAAAAGTAAACCTCGTACATCAAGTTTTTGAAGCCATTAGCTAGAAATCTAAAGATTCTAAAAAGTGGTATCAAATTTTTGTATTTTAAAGTATATTTAAAGTCCCATCGCATCAAGTTTTTGGCGCGCGTTGCCGGGGATCTGATAAAATAAAAAGTAAAAGGATAGGATAAAATAAAAAAATAAAAAATAAAAAGTAAAAAAACATAAAAAATACAAAACAAAACAAAAATATTTTCTTTAAATTTTTTTGCGTAGTTTGGATCTGAAGGATTACTACCTTTTGATTCTGAATTAGAAAGAACAATTAAAAGAATTAAAAAAGGAAAATAAATTTCAAAACATCAAAAAATGGCTAACTTACATAACAATAATCAAAATCCAATCGAAATTAATGAACAAAATATTTATAAACCATTAAAGGAATATGCAAACCCTACACCTGATGAACTTTATGTTAGTATTCAAATTCCAACTGTAGATGCTAATTCTTTTGAACTTAAACCTTTTATTATTCAAATGGTTCAAAACAATCAATTTGGAGGAACACCTAATGTGGATCCAAATTTACACCTTGCTAGTTTTTTATAAATTTGTGCTACCTTTAAATATAATAATGTTTCTGATGATGCTATTAGGCTTAAACTCTTTCCTTTCTCCTTAAAAGATAAAGAAAAGATGTGGCTTAATTCATTAGTAACTTGTTCTATTAGAACATGGGCAGATATGGCACAAAAATTCCTTGCTAAATATTTTTCTCCTTCTAAAACTGCTAAATTGAGAAATGATATTACTTAATTTACGCAATTTGATAGAGAAACAATTTATGAAGCTTGAAAAAGATTTAAAGAACTATTAAGAAAATGTCGTCATCATGTTTTACCAGATTGGTTAATTATTCAAACATTTTATAATGGACTTATTGGATCACTTAGATAAATTATTGATGCTGCTGCTCGTGGTTCTTTAATGGTTAAGACATTTGAAGAAGCCTACACCTTAATTGAAGAAATGGCTAATAACAATTTTCAATGGCCTTCTAAAAGGGTTAATCCTAAAAGAATGGCCAATATTCATGATAATGATGCATTTTCTATTTTAGCTTCACAAGTGGCGGTGATATCTAAGAAATTATATAATTTTGCTATTAGTATATCGCATGTAAGTACTGATAATTCTGCAAATTATGATGATTCACAAACAATGGAAACTTTGCAAGCTATTGCTAGTAAAACTAATAACCCTTACTCTAATTATTATAATCTTGGTTGGAAAAATCATCCTAATTTTAATTGGAGTAATGGACATCAAGTTAATCCAAGTTGGAACAATCAAGAAAATTCAAACTATAGACCAACTTATCCTCCTGGTTATAACAATCAGTAGAAAAAGTTGTCTGTAGAAGAATTGATCTTACAACTAAGCAATAAGCTACAAAGTCAAAATACTGCTATTCGTAATATTGAGAATCAGATGGGTCAAATTGCTAATTTCATTAATTACAGACCACAAGGAACACTGCCTAGCAATGTCGAAATTAATCCTAAAGGATCTGGAAAAGAACAGGAACAAGCAAAAGCTGTACAACTCAGAAGTGGAAATGAATTAAAAGAGAAAACACGGAATGAGATTGAAAAAGAGAAAGAAGTTGAAGAGATTGAAAAATCTAAAAATACCCTTTCTCCAAGTAAAGATCAGACTGTTGTACCTATTGAAGTGGGAGTTGAAAGACCACCACCACCTTTTCCTCAAAGACTTAAACGGCAGAAGCTTGACCATCAATTTTCTAAGTTCTTTGAAATTTTTAAGAAACTTACCATCAACATTCCTTTTGTTGAAGCTTTGGAGAAAATGCCAAGCTATGCAAAATTTATGAAGGATATTTTAAGCAACAAGAGAAAATTTGAAGCTTTTGAAACTGTTGCATTAAGTAAAGAATGTAGTGCAATAATTTAGAAGGAATTACTTCAAAAACTTAAAGATCCTGGAAGTTTCACTATACAATGTGCTATTGGAGAAAAATTCTATGGAAAAGTCTTATGTGATTTAGGAGCTAGTATTAATCTTATGCCATTTTCAATCTTTTGAAGGTTAGAATTAGGAGAGAATTCTCCTACCACTGTAACTCTTCAGTTAGCTGATCAATCGATCATTTATCCTAAAGGAGTTATAGAGGATGTTCTTGTTAAGGTAGATAAATTTATCTTCCCTGTGGATTTCATTGTTCTAGATATGGAAGAAGATAAAGTAATACCTATCATTTTGGGAGACCTTTTCTAACTACCGGTCGAGCTATGATTGATGTGCAAAAAGGAGAATTAATAATGAGAGTTCATGATCAAGAGATAACATTCAATGTTCTGAAATCAATGAGGTATCCTAAAAAAGAAAAAAGCTAACGATGGATATTTTTCATTATATGATTGAAAAACATTACCAAGAAAAATGTAAGGTCATTTCTGATGATAAAGATAAAGAATCTATTTATATGATGAGTCATTAAATGAAGAAAATTTATCTGAAGAAGCTCATTATATTTATGAAAATTGAGAAATTTTAGACACAACTAAAAAGGTTATACTTTTACCCTCAATTGAAAAAGCACCTGAACTGGAATTAAAAATATTACCTACACATTTAAAGTATGCATTTCTTGGAGATTCATTAACTGTACCTGTAATTATATCTTCAGAATTAAACAAAGATCAAGAAGAAAAATTAATAAGAGTTCTGAATAATTATAAGAAAGCTTTTGGTTTGACTATTGCAGATATAAAAGGAATAAGCCCTTCAGTCTGTATGCATAGGATTTTAATGGAAGAAAATTGTAAACCCACTATTGAACCCCAAAGAAGATTAAATCCAATTATGAAAGAGGTTGTTAAGAAAGAGATTTTGAAATGGTTAGATGCTTGGAATTATTTATCCTATTTCGGATAGCCAATGAGTAAGTCCTATTCATTGTGTTCCGAAGAAAGGAGGAGTAACTGTCATTGTTAATGAAAAGAATGAATTAATCCCAACAAGACAAGTAACTAGATGGCGAATTTGCATTGACTATCAAAAATTAAACAGCACAACTAAAAAGGATCATTTTCCTTTACCTTTCTTGGATCAAATGCTGGATAAATTTGCTGAACACTCATATTTCTGTTTTCTGGATGGATATTCTGGTTATCATCAATTACCCGTTGCTCCTGAGGATCAAGAAAAGACAACATTTACAAGTCCTTATGGAACATTTGCCTTTAGAAGAATGCTTTTTGGTTTATGCAATGCACCTGCAACTTTTCAAAGATGTATGGTGTCAATATTCTGTGATTTGATTGATAAAGGAATTGAAGTATTTATGGACGATTTTTTAGTTTTTGGAACTTCTTTTGAATCTTGCTTGGAAAATATAACGAAAGTTTTGAAGAGATGTGAAGAAACAAATTTAGTTCTAAACTGGGAAAAATGTCAATTTATGGTTACATAAGGCATTGTACTTGGACATAAAGTTTCACAAATAGGGATGGAAGTTGATCAAGCAAAAGTGAAAATTATTGCTGAATTGCAACCACCTACTACTGTTACTGATGTAAGAAGTTTTCTGAGTCATGCTGGATTTTATAGTAGATATATAAAAGATTTTTCTAAAATTGCTAAACCTCTTTGCCATTTATTAGAAAAAGAAGCTAAATTTGAATTTAATGAAGATTGTCTGAATGCGTTCAATATTCTGAAAGAAAAGTTAATCACTGCACCTGTCATTGTTGCACCTGATTGGAATAAACCTTTTGAATTAATGTGTGATATAAGTGATTATGCAATCAGAGTTGTATTAGGACAAAAGTATGAGAAGATTTTCAAAGTTATATACTATGCTAGCAAAACTCTTAATGACACTCAAGTAAATTACACTACTACTGAAAAAGAGATTTTAGCAATAGTATATGCCTTTGATAAATTTAGACCATATCTTCTTGGAACAAAATGTATCGTGCATACTGATCATTCTACTATTAAGTATTTAATATCTAAAAAGGATGTTAAACCTAGATTGATCATGTGGGTTTTACTTTTGCAAGAATTTGATTTTGAAATTGTGAACAGAAGAGGGTCTGACAATCAAATTGCTGATCATTTATCAAGAATCAAAAATAATAATGAGAAGATTTATGAAGAAAATATAAATGAGAAATTCCCGGATGAGCAATTATATGTCATTCAAGGATTACAAAAGCCTTGGTATGCAGATATAGTTAACTACTTGGTTAGCAATATTTTACCATATGGGATGAATAGTAAATACATTAAGAAATTCAAGAATGATTGTAAATCATATATTTGAGAAGATCCCCATTTATTTAAATTAGGAAGAGATTGTGTGATTCAAATATGTGTACCTTATGAAGAAACTTTTGCAATTATTCAAAAATGTCACGATTCTAAATTTGGAGGAGACTTTAGAGTGGATAAAACTACATTTATAATTTTAAATTTTGGATTTTATTGGCCTACTTTATTTAAAGATGTTAGACATTATGTGAAAACTTGTGATCGATGTCAAAGAATGGGAAATATATCTAGAAAAGATAAAATGCCTCGAAACTTTATATTAGAAATCGAAATTTTCGATGTATGAGGTGTAGACTTTATGAGACCTTTCATACCATCATATGCAAAGATTTATATTTTATTAGCAGTTGACTATGTTTCAAAGTGGATCGAAGCTGTAGCTTTACCGAACTGTGATTCCAAAAGTGTTTCGAAATTTTTAAGGAAAATGATTTTTATAAGATTTGGAATGCCTAGGATAATTATCACAGATGGGGGAAGTTATTTCAGAAATATAAGAATTCAATCATTGCTGGAGAAATTCAGAATTAAGCATAGAATTGCAATCGCTTATCATCCTCGAAACAAGTGGAATGGCCGAAGTGTCGAAACAGAGAAATTAAAAGAATATTGGAAAAGGCTGTTAATCCTAAAAGAACTGACTAGGTTGATAGACTTGATTCTGCATTATGGGCTTATAGAACAGCTTATAAGACACCTATCTGAATGTCACCTTATCGGTTAATTTATGATAAACATTGTCACTTACCTGTCGAACTGGAGCATAAAGCTTATTGGGCGATAAAAGAGTTCAATTATAGATTGAATACTGCAGGAGAAAAATGATTATTACAACTGAATGAAATGAAAGAGATTAGAATTGAGTCTTATGAAAATGTAAGAATTTATAAGGAAAGAATAAAGAAATTGCATGACAAAATGATTTCAAGGAAAATATTCGAGCCTGGACAAGAAGTATTATTATTTAATGCTCGTTTAAAACGTTTCCCTGGAAAATTAAAATCTAAATGGATGGGACCATTTATAATTGAGAAACTATACCCTTATGGAGCTGTGGATATTAAAGATCCCAAAACTAGAAAAGTATTTAAAGTTAACAGATTAAGAATGAAGCCTTATTTGGGAGAAATGAAATTAAATTACAAAGAGGCTTATGAGCTGAGTTTACTTGATTAATTTAATGAATTAGGTTGGGCTGACGACGTTAAACCAAGCGCTTTGTGGGAGGCAACCTATATTTATTAGTTTGAGTTTAATTATTGTTTTAAGGTTATGCCTTGGTCTAGACTAAATTTTCATATAACTTTTGGAAATAGAAGGCTAATAAGTCTGTATTGGCTTAAGCTAAACATTATCTTAAAGTATATAGAATTTGGACTTGGACTACTCCATGTCAAATGTGAGTAAAAAGGAGATCAAGTTAACCTTCGTGTGTGATTATTTGTGATTTGAATTTTTCGTAATTGTGTTAGTGTATTAATCATACCTATTTTTACGACCGAAACTTCGCAAAATTTGATGATAGGCGAATCAGAGTCGATCGAGGTTCGGGCGCCTAAGCGCTAAAAGTTGGCGCCTAGGCGCTAGGATAACTAGCATATCGTTGATCTGACGCCTAGGCGCTAGATTCTGGCGCCTAAGCGCCGCAGTTATAGATCGTGGGAAAACTGAAATTCTTCAATTTTTCACACGAAATCTCTTTATATATAGCCTATTTTTCGTCCCCAATCCCATAGAAACACTAATTTCGACCAGAGAATTCAGTTTGGAGGAGTTAGGAAGGATTTGGAGGCAATGGATAGAGGAAATCATGGAAATGAGGTAAGAGGAAAATCTCCTAAAGATCCTCAGCCTTATTTTAACGGTTTTATTGCTGTTTGTCTGGAGAAAATGTTTAGTTGAATGGATAAGATTGAAGTGGAATTTCAAAGTATTGGTAATCGTCTCCATGAGATGTACCACCAATACGAACACTTGGAATGGCAAACCAAACTTCAGACTGATCATATGGTAGCCTATCATGATGCTTAAATAGAAATGTACGCGAAGAACAAGTGGATTGATGAAAAGACGGCTTTGGAATTTCCAAGGGCGTTGGTGTTCTATCCCTTCGGTCATAGCGAACTTCATTGAGAAAGAGATGGAAATTGAAGATCGGTGTTAAATAGATTCTATATGTGTTTTAGGTGTGATCGAGTCTTGTATTAGTGTGTTGAATATCTCATTTGTGTATTTGCTTAAATTGTTCAATGTGTGTTGTTGGATTTGAATGTTTGCTTTGAATATGTTGTTTTTTGTGTTATTCATAAAATGATGAACCTTGATACAAGTCTTGTACTGAATATTATTGAATTTGGAATGGATATTAGGATTGAGAATTGAATGTGGATCTATACTATTATTTTAAATTGATTGTGAAAATATTTGGAGGATATAAAATGGAATAATACTCTCATAAGAGTAATTAGGAGTCAAATTTGATAAGATTTGGTGGAAGATATTTAATTTAAATCGAATTTTTTGAAAGGCGATTCTGGTGCCTAGGCGCCAGAATTCGGCGCTTAGGCGCCGGTTCGGTCTGAACCCGAAAACTCATCTTAAACCCCCATGCCATTTTTGACACCTAAGCTTCCTTCTCCACTGTTTTTCACAAAAATACCACCTAGAGATCCCATTTAAAGCCGGATTTTCAAGTTTTTGAGCTTGAAATCACCTGATTTCTTCATCTAGAGGTCAGATCTACATTCTAAACTCATTATTTTTTATTTTCACCATGGATTTTGCTCTCATTAAGAAAAACCGAAATTTTGAGAAAAATTTTGATTTTTTTTATGGTTAAATCCATGAATTTTTAAGCTTTTTCAAGTTTAAAAAGCTTAAATTAGTTTATTTTCCTAGACCCGTTGAATTTATTTCATGTTTTTCTTTCATGTTTAGATGGCACCCAAATATAAGCGAGGAAAGGAACGAGAAAATTTTGATCATAGCAAGTTCGCCACTGCTACTGCACACTTCCGATACAATGATTTTGCTATGATTTGAAAGTTTATCTCGGAGCGAAGTTTTTATAATCCTGGAGGAAGAATTAAAGAAATAATTGTTGCACTCAAGTAACAATGATTCTGCTATTTCACTGTTGCTGCCGTTATCTTGGTGGTTAGAGAATTTTATGCTAATTTCGTGGATGCGGAGGAATACGAGATTTTCGTTCTAGGAGTTGGAGTGGGATTCACTCCTGAAAGCATCAACATTTTCTATGGCCTGCCGCCAAACATAGAGTGTTATTACTCAGGTTTATCTCCATTTGAGGGAGATTTGGACATGATCATTGCCTACCTGACTGATAGTACTGGAGCCTGGAAGATTCGGAACGGAAAAAGGGTAAATTTTTCATCTTCTAAGCTTAATGGTGTTTCCAAGGCATGACATTACTTTATTTCTGCTCTTCTCCTTCTATCCAATCATCTGAGTGAAGTTACCAGAGATAGAACTATTCTAAACTACTGCATTGAAGAGAAGAAGTCTATTGATGTAGGGAGCATTATTTATGATTCTGTAGAGGCTACTGCTTGTTCTAGCACATCTATTGGACTTGGTTTTCCATCTCTGATCTATTCTCTATGTCAAAGTGCTGGAGTAGTTACTGAGCTTTCTGAGGAAAAGCTCAAGTCGATGAAGCCTATAGGAAGAGAAAGCGTCATCATTCATGATCAGCTGTGAGGTAAGAGTTCTACTGCACCTGATGGTTCATTACCTACTTCAGGTAGAGCTTCTACTTCTAGACCATCTATTTCAGCTGAGCCATCATCTACTTTTTTGGAAACCATGCATGATCAGTTCAGAGAGGAGCAGCATGAGTTATTCTTAACTCACTGCAGAGTAGATACGATAGACAAGAAGATTGATCATCTTTCTGAGTATACACGAAGAAAGAGTGATTTCGATGCTGAGTATTCAGAGTCTTTAGTGAGATTTCTGAAGGGTGAGCATAATGTTCAGTTCCCTATTTGTCCCAGATTTTCACCCTATGTTAATCCTAAGGATATGGAGTTCTCTTTTGGTGATGATGATGATGAAGCTACAGACAGTGATTTGTAGTTTGATTTATCTCTAGAGATTGTTGATTTTGTTTTTAGTGTGTTTCTTTGTTTCTTGTGTTGTTTATTGTGATGTTAGTTGTGAACTTTTTATGTTAAAACTGTTTTTAGATTATCTGATGTGTGTTTAAGACTGAGATGTGAATGAATTTCTATAAAAGTTTATTTTGTTTCAACCTACTGTTTAGTGTTCATGAATAGTTAGTAAATTTGCATGTTCTAAAATAAAAAAAAAATTTAGAAATTAACTCTTGCTCTGCAAAACTTTTCTATATATGCTTAATCATTTCTGTTATATTCATATTGAAGCATGTGTAGAAGTAGAAGTTAGTTTTTCTTTACTATATCATTATTGTGCTTAGATTAATTCATGTTTATTTCTTTCTCTCATGCTTTAGAAAATTTCATAATTCATATTTATACTAAAGCTGAAGTTTGGGGGAAGGAAAAATATCTATCAAATTTAAATATTATTTGTCCTTAAAAAACAAATATTTTCTTTAATATATATATATATATATATATATATATATTAACATAACATAAAGAATGACAAATCTATTTAAGATTACCTAAATTTTTGAATTTATAAATAATTTAGTAAACTTAACTAAAATTTCAAAAATTTTGGTTCATTTTAAGAATAGAATTATTTAACTTAAAGAATAATAAGATCAAAATTTTTCTATTTATAGTAAAGATAATTGAATTTTTGAAATATTAAGAAATCAAGATTATTACTTGAAAAAGAAAAGATTGAAATAAGTTTTGAAAAATAACAAGCTATTAAAAATGTCGTATTTATTAAGTAAGAATGTATAAGTTTTTGAAAATAAGTTAAGGATAGTGAAGTTCAAAATCATTAACAGGCTATCCAAAAATAGTAATCCTCACTTAAAAAAAAAAAAAAAGAGTAAGAGTTGAAAAACAATCCAGAAAAAAAAGAAGAAAAAAAAAGAATAAGAAAAAAAAAGTGAGGAAAAGCTTGAGGAAATGCCTAATAAAAAATTGGCTTCACTTGAATTATCTTATATTAAGAAAACTAATTACATTTTTAACTTAATTTCAATGTACATATAATTTTACTAGAAAAATATTTCATGAAAATATTCTTCTTGTAAACATTCTATATGACCTTGATATGATAAATTACAATTATTCTTGAAATAAATGAAAAATTGGAAATCTTTGATTTGGTAATTAAATGTTCTTAAATTCTTAAAATTAAACATAATTAGCGAAATTTGGTTAATGATTTGCTAAAGCATTTATAAAACCTAAAATTATAAGGAATCTTAAATAATTTAATTTCATTCCAAAAGCTATCTATTTTATGTAATTAAAAGGGTTACTTAAGTACAAGTAACATTTAAGTTTGGGGGAATTTGATCTATCTAAAAAATACCCATTTTTATGCCTTATTTATGATTCAATTCTTAAGGATATTATGCTTTAATGAAAGTTATTTTCATGTTTTTGGATGTAGATGATTAAAAAAGAGTTCAAGAATGAAAAAGAAGGAGAAAGGAGCAAAAATGGAGCTTATGGAGCAAAATTTTGGAATTATTGACCTAGCGCCTAGGCGCCAGAGTTCGGCGCCCAAGCACCAGTTCGATACAGACGCTGTTAAGTTTTTTTTGATGACTTTGGGCAGTTATTTTGACGGTGTTAAGCGGTTATTGGAGCTTATAGGAGATTGGAAGTTACTCCTAATATATAGGACATGTGATACAATGTATTTGGACACAAAAAAATGGTCTGGATTTCAAAGAGGTGCGACCCAAAGTGAAGAGGTACAAAAGACCTGGTCACGGAGTCCGGCGCCTAGGCGCCAAATCCCGGTGCCTAGGCGCGACGGTTACCTTCTAGAAGATACATTGAATTTGAACGAATTTTGAAGAGGTGCCTTAAGCAACCTCTGGTCAAATTCAGAGCTCTATAAATAAGAGCCCATTATACAAAGAAAATCGCACCAAAATCCCCCCCCCTCTTAGTACACATACCCCTTTTAACATCTTCTCTCTCATCTCTAGTTTTATTTAGTCTTTTCATACTTAGGGTGCCACTTTATTTTGTATATAGTGAGTTTATTTTGAGTGTTTATTGTGTGTTATTGCCGTTGGAGTCTTTCATCATCGCTTTGGAGCCAGTAGAAGTCAGCGGATCTCTTAAAGGAACACTTCAGATAAGTATTTGTACTTTGGTTCAAAGTTTTATATATATGTTTTGTTGTGTTATTTCAATGAGTTCTGAGTAGTTAGTTATCTTTCTCCTTTCAACTATGAAAAGATTATAAATTAAATAAATTTTGTAGGAGAATTAAATATAAAATATTGTAAAACATTGTGATGATATTAATACCTGATCTTTGTTTACTTGTTAAATTGGCCATTTAATTTGTTAAAACCAGTTGAAGAATTTTAGAACTATCCAGAGATAAATTCTTAACTAGTAGATATCACTTGAATCCTTAGGTAATCGCAGGCTATACGCGGATTGTTTAAGGTGAAGTGCAAATAAATAGGAAGATATTATTTATTGGGTGTAAAATTAATTAGTATTTAGAGTAACAGACTAAATTCTAATAATTTGGTTTATAGAAAGGTAACGGGTCACTGGTAGGGCGACCATAGCCACCCTTGGACATCTAGTAGTGTGAGCCAAGATTAACCCATTCTACTAATAAAACATCATGAGCCTAATTATATATTACTCAATGTTTTTTGCACCTGGACCAAAGGGTAAAGAATAGGAATGCTTCTATTTGGCACAATACAATAATCTTAATTCCCTACAAAAGATAATTAATCTATAATTTTTGGATTAGTTGAAAAAGGAGAAAGTCATTTTTATAATTGCATTGAATTTTAATTACTGCTTACTTTACTTTCCTGCTTATTGCTTACTTTCTTTTAGTAAAAATTATTAGTTAATTAAAGTTGAATATATATATATATATACAAAAGTATATAAATTGCTTTCGAAAATTTCAGAATAATACTTATATCTCTTACTTTTTATTTCACTATCCCTGTGGGATCAATAACCAAGACTCAACTAGAGCCCTGTATTACTTGGACGATATGTATACTTGCGTTTAAAATTGTGACTTTTACAATAATAAAATCTAAATATAAAATTATAAAAGTAAACCTCGAACATCAAGTTTTTGAAGCTATTTGCTTGGAGGAGGTGCACGTGGCCAAGGCAAAGCCTCGCAACGCATCCATTTGAGGCCTTCCATCATGGACTACGGTAATGGCCTAAATTTATTAAATGATTTCAAATTTAGTTTTTTGTGAAGAAAATGAACAATTCATGAAGCTGTATGGATAGGATCGTTAGGCTTAGATCTAGCTTTAGGATCAATCAAAGAGAGAATTCATGCATCTTAACTTGAGATCCTAGGTATAGAAGGTGTGTGGTAGCTGCTCTCCAGCTCACTAGGGATGATGAAAGAGCATCGTCCAATCTACTATATTTAAAACAATTGGCACTTATCAAGATGAATGATAGAACCACAATGATCAACACACGTGATCAATGCCAGTGCGACTGCTTGCGTGAGTGGAGGAGAAAATGACCGAACACAATGTGGAGGTTTCAGGGAGTCTAAGGATGATGCAATTATGACGTGGTTAAATAGAAAATTCAAACTTTCTAAATTAATTAAATCCAAAAAATGGTAGAAAACTTAAAAAAATCATTAATTAATAAAGCAAAATCACAAAAATATACCCTTGAACTCAATGAATATAAGATAAATTAAAAACATAAAATATAAATAACATAACTTATAATATATTTTAAAATGAATTGAAACCACTAATATTTATTTAAATCATCAAAAATTATATTTACAACCAAAATTAATGAAATTTGGAGGGTTGGTTCTCTCTGTCCTTAGGGAGATTCCTTAATTTTTCTAGGAACAGATACGTTGTATAAGCATGAAAATAATAGTTTTAAAATAAAAAAGCAACTGCTAAAGAAATAAATACTAAATTTAAATGAAAAAAAATACAAACTTAGTGGGAAATTAAAGAAAATTTTAAACTTAGTAGACTGGTCAACCCAAATGCAAATTCTAATTCTTGAAATTTAAAATTACATTTAAACCTATAAAAGGGTAAATTTTTAATTTAAACATTTTTCACATTGACCCCTATTTTCTCTAAACTTAATTAATACAGAGAAATGAGACATGGAAATCCTAGTACCAAGGCTTAATGAATCTGAAAATGTAAAGAATTAACAAATTGGCTAATGAAAATTAAGAAATTTAATAATAATAGGAATGCTCCTTTTTAAGTCATAACTCTACACTTAAACAAGCCTTAAATAAGATCAAAATAAAAAAATAACATCCTAATTCCTTTTATAAAAAAAAATTTAAGAAGAAATTAATCAACCTACTAATGTAAAGGTTAAGTTGAAGATTTGAAAAATTACAAATATACCCCAAAATCACTTGGTAAGAAAAAAGAGACACAAGTAATTTATTACTTAACCAAAGAATAATTAAGGATATCCTTGTGAAATTGAAAGCATGTCTTTTAATAGCTCATAAATATAATACCAATCAAAGTTTAGTAGTTGAAAGTTGAATATTCTTAAAACCTTTAATGGGAGTATAAGGGAAAGAAACAATTGAAGATTGAAGTATTGAAACCCAAAATTTTGTTGACATGCTTCTTTTAAAATTTAATTAGAATTTCAAATAATTCTATGCATGTGATTAATTAATCAACAAAGAAACGACTAATAATATAATTTAAAACACAACTTAAAATAAAATACCTAAACCCTAAGACATGAGATAAGGAGTGTCTATGATTCCTTTTCAGAGGTCATAGTCACACTTTTCTCGATGATGAAGCTAATCGTAACCAGCCATAAGAGAACCACTAATGTTAAAACTAAGTAAACCCCAAACCCCGAGACAAAGTGAGTGTCGACCGTTAGAAATTAAAATTTGTCAGTCACCGGAATGGATATCCTTTATCCAACAATCTTCTCATCATCAAGCGCTCTTGCGTGTAGATCATCAAGAATTCAAGAACTGCTTTCTCAGGATTTAAGGAAGAAATCAAGTGGGAAAAACCTTTTATTGCAAAGTTAAGGAAGGAAGATTATGAGTCATTCTATCATCAGGTAGCTTTGTAGGGGTAGTTGAACTCTTCGGGATTCATTAATTGAAGAGGGGGCTTCGTTTCAGTAAATTTATAGTAAATGTGTTGATTATAATATTAGCATTTTATAAAGATGTTTACAGGAAATAATATTTTGTAATTGATTAACATTTAAAAATTTTAATTAATTGTTTATGTGATTGTGCATGATTTTATTGGAAAATAATACATATTTTATTGTGATGAGTAATCCAATTATTTTTCATGTTATATTAGAGTGTTTGTAGTTAAATAGAGAAGTGAAAATAATGAAGCATTTGCATTTTGTCCCTTAGTTTATTTTTTCTTTTGTATGCATGCATCTAGAGGCAATAATGTTGCATAACCCAAGATTGTACTACAATCACTTCATAAATATTAATATATATCCCTCCACTCAAAATTCCTAACATGAAATTTGGCCCATGATACAAGCAGTTCAAAGTCTCAAAACACGAGATTAGGGTTCCAGGTCCAGGTCCTACTGCCATGGATTAGATGCTTGAAGGCTATCTCATTTCCCAACAACCTTTCGAGTCCAGAGGTCCTCTATTATAAGTTCATCAGCTCTCAAGTCCTCATAAAGCCCCCCAGGAAGATGCCTTCGAATAATGAAGGGAATTTTGTGCTCTTTAAGCTCCTTCCTTGCGATATCCAGAGGATCCGTTTCACCTTCAAGGTTGACAAATATAGGAGAATTCATGCTTATTTGTTGTGCACGTGCGGCTAAAATCTTTGCACGCTCATATTTTGTCATGTACTTGGATGTTTTCTTAGGTCGGTTATCTATTTCTTGTTCACTCTTGTTGATTTCAGGAACAAAAACATCAAATGGAATAGCATAGTTGCTATCTTTGTCAATCTCTGCACTTTCCTCAGAGCTTGGTTCTGGTGGATCATCCTTGTACCACGTGTCTGTATCATCGTAGTCATCATCTGCCATCTTACTGATATCCTCTTGCTTTCCCAAATTCTTCCAGCCCTCTTCTTTCTGAAACATTGACACAAAACACTAGCATCAATAAAATCAGTGAACTTAGAGGAGTAAACACAAATTAGAATATTCTATTTGGTGAATAGTATCATTTGGTTGGCTACAATGTAAATGAAAATGAATTTTAAGCTCTCTAACCATTCTAAAGTTAACGATTTCGAACTAATACTAAATAAAGAAAAAACTGCATAAAATTTTTAATCGAGATTTAAACATAAAAAATACTTGTTAAGGTAAATTTCATCTTGGATTCCAATTGTTTGACTTAAAAATTCATGATAGAATGTATAAAGTAATTAGTTATAGAATTTTTTTATGAAATAAATTATCTTAGAAATGCTCGTGAATAGGTAAAAAAAATATGAAGTATAAATAATATGTGGGAAATGGTTAAAGAAATGCTATTTTTTTAACGCGTCTATAAAACTTCTACTTCCATTCATTCTACTTTCTTTAAAAAAAATAGCCACTTTTCAATCTCTCAACATAACTTTCCTAGAAAAAATCTTTAAAATACAACTTCTTACCACTTTTCAATCAAGATTCAAGTATAGCATAACAAACACACTTGCATCAACTGACTAGAAATAATAAAGTATTGTTAGGACCATTATTACAAAGGAACCTCTTTTTTAATTAACCACAATGATTATTACAACAATAAGAAAGAAGCTTTTCATAGCTATTATTTCGACTTAAGACAACAGTTTAAACCACCATTAAATTTTAGTAGTTGTTCAAGAACCACAATGTGAGGGTGTCTTTGCTAATAATATATATATATATATATATATATATTCTAAAAACAATCAAACCTGACCTTTTTATAATTAACATTATTATTTTGCTTCTTCCTTTTAAAAAAAAATTTAATAAAAGACATGTGAGATGTGATGGATAATTCAAGTATGTAATATTTAGCAAAATAAAACATTTACCTATTGAAATATTAATATCAGGGATGAATTATTTTTGTTTTACTTCATTTCATTTCATTTCATGTTAAATTCAATGATATATAAACAACTTTATATCCAAAATAGGAAGAAAATAAAATAGAAACTAATTAAATAAATACATTTAATCTCCTTCATCTCTTTTATATGGTGTGAATTAAATTTTGAATGTAGTGAGTAATTACAGTAATATTAAAGGAATAAATTAATGTTATTAAAATTTAAGAACATATGATAGAATTTATTCCATGAATAGTGGCACAAGGTGGTTAACACACTTTTCATTAAGTACAAATACATATTTGGATGAAAAATTTAGAATTGTTGATTTCACGATTGATTTGCTAGCTACTATCACAAACAATCTCCATGTAGAAATAAATCATTGATTTATCCAAACTTAAGAATGACCCATCTAATAGAAGTTCATTTAAATACATTAATACTTTCTAAAAAATAATGTATAGTGTAATTCAGTTCACTTTGAAGAATATGACACGATACATTATATAAAAGATATGCGAGAATCACTGATAGAGTATAATTGTGATGTAACTTATGCATTATTCGTTCCTTTAGAAGGATTATATGTACATACTTATATTCTATTGATGGTAGGTTTTTTTGATGAAAAATAATGAATTATATCACTAAGTATAATATATGTCGATAATTCCGAGATACCACAAAAATTACTTTAGTAGTATTCAATATATTGAAGCTTGAATAGACTATTTCATTAGTACTCCTCTAAATATATGGCCTTCATCAAAGGCAATATTGTTGGAAAGAAAAACTTGAAAGTATGACTTAGAAAGTAGCTTAGTGAGTATGCCATCTAGAAGATCATGAGTGGAGATTTGTGAGATTATTAGAGAACCATTAACTACTTCATAAATAAGATGATAATCAAGGTGAATGTAGTTAATTTTTTAGTGAATAGTGGGCTAGCATAGACATCACTTGTTCATAAATTATCATACAAAAGAAAAGTAGTTTTAGGAAGGGTTGTTTCAACCTTAGAGAGAGAGAGAGTGTGTGTGTGTGTGAGAGAGAGAGAGAGAGAGACAGAGAGAGAGAGAGAGAGAGAGAGAGAGAGAGAGAGAGAGAGAGAGAGATTTGATCTTATAGGCTTTGATGTTGATAAAGGATGCATTAAAGTGAGTAACAATTCTTCTTATCTTGAAGCACTAAGATATGGGGTTTGATCAAAGAAAAATGAAATATGGTGATACAAAGGTGTTGTCAGTTTGTTTGCCAACTTTATCAACATTAGATTATGCTACAAAATTAAAGAATATAAGCTAGTCAAAATTTAAGCACTATGTTATGGAGGTTGGATGAAATATGCAAACTTATTGATGTTATATGCAATATCTATTATATATTGAAGCTTCTTAACATCATAATCTAATATTTTCTTTGTTTTTTTATGTTAAATTAAAATAAATTAAAGCTAAAACTATCATAATTTTGTTTGACTTATGAGCAATATATTTTTAAATGAAGAAGTAGGATAATATTCTTTAATCTCTGTACATGAGCTGGCAGAGTCAATCTGAAAGCTATATTTTGAATTCAATTTCTGTCAAAATTATTAATCTAGGACCACCTAAATCACTATGAAAATTCAATACAAAAGTAAATAAACAAAATCATAAAACAAATTAAGTCAAAATTGAAGCAATTACTAAAATATCAAACCCTAATTTTAAATATTAAGTAAAGAAAATTGCTATAGAATCCAATCCACCAATTAAAACCTAAATCAAATCAAGCTAAAAAGACTAGTTAAAATCATAAGTAATTAAAACAATTGATATTGACCTAACCCATTTAAACAAGTAATATTCTAAGTTTAAATATGAACCCTAATTAAAAGCTCAATCCCTAGAAGCCAAACATCAAACTAAAAGCTCAATATCTAAACCCACCAAAATAGACCAAAATGGACTCAAATCAAATGAGCTCATAAATAACTAAGTTAATTGAAATTGGTCAAGTTGACCCAAGGAATTAAAATCATTATTCATTTAAATAACCCAATTCAATTCTCATCGAAACTTTAATTAGCCCAAAGGTTAATCTCAAAAATCAAAAGCCCAAGATCCATGATCATTTTCCTATCACTAAATCCTAAGACATAAGACAAACCTAATGAAACAATAATCCACTAATTAAATTCGAATTTAAATAGACTTAGACAACCAATAAAGACACAATCTATGCACTAAAATCCAACTGCTGAACAGTCGAAACTCAAGTCAAACTAACCCAAATCAACTCATGGACCAAAGTTGGCCAAGCTAGGTTGCCTAATCTCTCCCCAATCACCATGATCCACGCCGATGCCTCTTCCATGGCCATTGAAGAGTTTCCATGCTCAACATAAAATGTGGAGAAAACTTATTTTCCTCTTTCCATGCCACTAACTTAGCTCTTACCAAGCTCTATTAAACTTCTTAGAGAATTTTTGGGCCATCTCAAAGCAATGTCAGAGCTCTCATGGCCTCCTACAACCATAAGAGTTTCAAACCACAGAGACGCCCATGAGAACCAAGCTCGCAATTTCCTCAGTAACACCCCTAACCTTTGCTATAAAAATAATCTCCACACAAACCTAAGAGGCCTATTCCCACCATTTTTAAGCCATCTTCTCCACTCCCCAGCCCTAACTTCATCATCAAATCCCAAGGCTTCTCACCGCTTCATGACCAACCACCTCAAAACCCGAAAATAATCATCACATTAGCTTCACTGATGTCTAAAATTTCTGTCTACACAAAAATCCCTCAGTCTCACACCCTATACCCCCATCCAAACGCTAACTCGAGCGACCATATGGGCTTGAGCATACATCGAGTCAATTTTGAATCGAATTAGAGCTTGGAGGAGGAGCACGTGGCCAAGAAAAAGCCTCTCAACACATCCAATTGAGGCCTCCCATCTTGGATTATAGTAATGGCCTAAATTTATTAAATTATTTCAAATTTAGTCTTTTGTGAAGAAAATGAATAATTCATGAAGCTGTATGGATAGGATCGTTAGGCTTAGATCTAGCTTTAGGATCAATCAAAGAGAGAATTCATGCATCTTAACTTGAGATCCTAGGTATAGAAGGTGTGTGCTAGCCGCTCTCCAGCTCACTAGGGATGATGAAAGAGCATCATCTAATCTACTCTATTTAAAAAAATTGGCGCTTATCAAGATGAACGATAGAACCACAATGATCAACACACGTGATCGATGCCAGCGCGACTGCTTGCGTGAGTGGAGGAGGAAATGACGGAGCATAATGTGGACGTTCCAGGAGTCTAAGGATGATGCAGCAATGACATGATTAAATAAAAAATTCAAAATTTCAAAATTAATTAAATCCAAAAAATGGTAGAAAACTTAAAAAAATCATAAATTAATAAAAAAAAATCATAAATTAATAAAAAAAATCACAAAAAGTATCCCTGAACTCTTTGATTATAAGATAAATTAAAAACATAAAATATAAATAACATAACTTATAATATTTTTTAAAATGAATTGAAACCACTAATATGTATTTAAATCATCAAAAATTAAATTTACAACCAAAATTAATGAAATTTGGAGGGTTGGTTCTCTCTGTCCTTAGGGAGATCCCTTAATTTTTCTAAGAATAGATACCTCGTATAAGCAACTGCCAAAGAAATAAATACTAAATTTAAATGAAAAAAAAACTCAATGGAAAATTAAAGAAAATTTTAAACTTAGTAGACTGGTCAACTAAAAAGCCAATTCTAATTTTTGAATATTAAAATTACATTTAAACTATAAAAGGCTAAATTTGTAATTTAAATATTTTTCACATTGACCCCTATTGTCACTAAACTTAATTAAAGACATGGAAATCCTAGTAGCACGGCTTAATGAATATGAAAATGTAAAGAATTAACAAATTGGGTAATGAAAATTAAGAAATTTAATAATAATAAAAATACACCTTTTTAAGTCATAACTCTACACTTAAACAAGCCTTAATTAAGATCAAAATCAGAAAAAAATATCCTAATTCCCTTTATAATAGAATTTAAGAAGAAATTAATCAACCTACTAATGTATAGGTTAAGTTGAAGATTGGAAGAATTACAAATATACCCCTAAATCACTTAGTAAGAAAAAAAAGACACAAGTAGTTTATTACTTAATCAAAGAATAATTAAGGATATGCTTATGAAATTTAAAGCATGTCTTTTAATAGCTCCTAAATATAATACAAATCAAAGTCTAGTAGTTGAAAGTTGAATATTCTTAAAACCTTTAATGGGAGTATAAGGGAAAGAAACAATTGAAGATTGAAATACTGAAACCCAAAATTTTGTTGACATGCTTTTTTTAAAATTGAATTATAATTTCAAATAAGTCTATGCATGTGATCAATTAATCAATAAGGAAGCGACTAATAATATAATTTAAAACACAACTTGAAATAAAATACCTAAACACTAAGACATGAGATAAGGAGTGTCTATGATTCCTTCTTAGAGGTCACAATCACACTTTTCTCGATGATGAAGCTAATCATAACCAACCATAAGAGAACCACTAATGTTAAAACTAAGTAAATAATGAACTCCGAGACAAAGGGAGTGTCGACCGTTAGAAATTAAAAGTTGTCGGTCGCCGAAATGTATATCCCGTAGCTCGCTTTTAAAAATAAAATTTAATTTAATATATGTTTATATAATTTGAAAGGTATATTAAAAAAAAATGAAATAAAACTGATCTCATACATATGATAGTTTAAATAAAAGAGTACAACATTGCAGCGTAAAGAATAGACACATTACTTGATGAAGCTCGATTAAATAAACTAAGCAATCTATGACATCAGTTTTAACCTGTGAAAACCTTTTATGACCGACAAATTCTCCTATCTAATATAAGAGATTAGATAGGGTTTATGTTAAGGTGGATTCTTAAATTTCTTATAAGGGTTATAGTTAATTACTTCTTAAATGACTGGAGTCACCTAAGAAAACTCTTGATTTAAATTAGGAAATATTGTCTTCATGAACTCCAAAGTTTTGGATTTTCAAGGTATTGTGTAGGAAATCTCAAATGGAAAAAGATCAATTTGGAACCTTTTATTTCGGAATCCGACGGAAGAAGTCTAGAGAATGTCACAGATCCTGAAGAGAACCTTGGTGACCTCCCAAACTATCATATGGTTTGGCTTCAGTTATGAAGAGAAATCATTTAATGTTTCATCCTGCATATTTTATTATATAGGGCTTATATCTGCATAATCCTGATTGTGCAAAGAGTCTGAAAGATGGGAGGATTTAAGTCATATCGGATGACAAACTCAGAAACTGAGGACAATTTAAATCTCCAACTATCAATAGTACCGTAATCGATCCAAGTGCCCTCTCTCTTTTCTGGTTTAATCCTCTTAGCATCATATTATCTGTAGCAAACTCTTATGCGTCGATATTGAAGTATGCTAACATCCATAGACTTAATAAGTTGAGTGATGCTCTTAGGTCTACAAAAACTCTGGAAAGCACAAATCTACCGATATTTACGGAAATGTAGAGTGGTCGATTGTGGTCGGTAGTGCTGAGTAGCAAGTCTTCATCAGTGAAGGTTACCACAATATGCTCCTTTAAGGAACAAACTCCATCTGAGGATGTGATAGGTAGTTGTGCTAAGAAAATTTTTGGATCAAGTAGAGGCTTGACCATAGTTTCTCTCATCTCCTTTGACAGGATCGGAGCGTCATAGATGCTTAGTTTGGCTGGCAACTTCCAAAGATGAGCAAGTACATTGTAATCCACCTTGTTTGAACCTTCATATTATTCTTGAACGTCTATTTCTTCTATCGGTGGCGGCGGCACTTCTCGAGTAACTATTTATTTATCCTTTTCAATCAGAGCTATTCTTGAGGGTAGTATCTTCCCACTCCTTAGATTCACTTCTGTTATTTCTTCCACATCCAATCCCAGAGGTTCTTTTGATGTCGTAATTAATTCTTCTGGTGATTATTCTGAATTTGAAAAGTTCAAGTTGATGGTGATCGACGTTACTTTGTGCTCGAGAACTAGTTCTTCGCTTTCCAAACTATCGTAGTCAGCATGGTCAATGTCTTCTTTATCGTCATTATTCTTGTCAGGACTTAATATGATTTGAGGATCATTTTGGGAATCGAATCAAAGCTAGGTTTATGTCGTTGCTAGAGACATTCATAACGTAGCCAAAATCATCACCCTTATAATCACAAGACACCGAAGGGGCATAGAGGAAATTATACAGAGTTAACAGTTTGAGAGATTTCTCCCCCAAATCCGAGAAAACCAATTTAACAGAAGAAGCCCCTATCATTTCCTTGGCACTATCAATTCATGATTCATCCAAGCTCTCCTTCTTAATCTCCTGCCACGGTGGTTTCTCTAGTGTTATCTCCATCTTGGTCTTGGCAGGTAGCAGAATCTGAGCAGCAGATTGCTTCTATGCGATTTGAGTCTGATCCATTATCTTCTTGGAGGATCTGGTCCAAACTGTGCTCCATCTATCCTTATTAGCATAAGGATCTATTTGGGAAATTGGTTCGATCGATCATATTTATCGAACCTCTTGCATTTTCTTTTAAATATTCATTCGGTATTGTTATATTTCTATCATTATAGTTTCTCTTGAGCCAATCCTTAAAACTAAAGAAGCCCTCTATAGTTTGTCAAAGTAGTCTGTGGTAGAGGTAATAGTTGGGATGATCATTCTTTTCCACCTCCTCTGGTTTCTTGGGCTCAGGCAGTTTGAACTCGGGCTTCTTCATCAAGTTTCAGAACATCTTCGCTATGGCATTGTCTTTAAAGGAGTAAAATTTGTTCAACCTATCTGCTATCAACGGACCCTGTCTCCCGTCTATTATGTATGATCTCTATTGAAATGGTTGTTACCCTGAGTGGGCTTTGGTGTTCCTCGGTCTCTATCAACTGGTTATTCAATTAAATCCACCATCAAGAATATATGTCGATCAATCTAACAACAGAAGGGTATTGAACTCTTTCACATTTGGTCCTAAGGCCATTCTTCTCCCTTCACCCTTCATCTCGCGAGCCTTTTTTCTCTGAGCGACAACAAGATTTTTCAACATTTTGATAAGGTGAGCACACATATTCTTTCACCACAATATTATAATTCACCAGCTCTAAGAGTTTGACCAAACTATTAAGTTGACATAAGTGAAAAAAATATCTAAATTATGCACTACTTAGCACTTGTGGTAGGGAGGTCTGTGCTACCACAACCCAAAATTTTATACTTTCTGCATCTTCTTCTGGAATAGAGTGAGATAGGTTTGAAGAATCTTGTTTGGCCCTTTCTTGAAGTGCCACAAGGCTCATGAATCCTTGCGAGGCTTTTAGGTCTTAGCAAACTACACTGGGAACATCTTCTTAAACTCCCAAAAGGAATAACTAATACATGTCAAGTGGTCATTAAATCATTTGATGGATGAATCCCTTAGTGTGGTATTGAATACCCAACACTTCAGCATGTTGGAGATTTTAAGAAGGCATATAACAAAACTTAAACGATGGTATTTGGTCAGCCAGACTACTTTTACCCTTGTTTGATTCCAAGGATGGAACCTTGAACTTCTTGGGCAGGGGAGGTCTCAACATTGATGATCTACCTGGAGAACAAATTCTCTTGCTGGCGGTTGGCTTCCATTCACCCTTTCATGGTCCATTTCTTGAAATCGACCCAACGCTATCTTGATATTGGAATCTTTGGTTCTTTCGACCCTCTGATCCATATGGTAGTAGTAGGATTTGGATGCCTTGAGAGGGTTTGGTTTTTGAGGAGCTTGTGCTCTCCCCTCAAGTACAACGTGGGTCTATTCTTTCATTTGTGTTGTCATTTAATTCCAGAGTTCTTAAATTTTTTTTTGCACAAATTATTCATGAGAATCCATGTTTGAGGTTTTTCTAGAGTGGGTTCCTTCTCCATGGCTCGCTCCTTTCTTGTTGACGACATGACTGTACGCTCACCGCATGTTCTATGATGTTGAGACAAAAAAATGTTCTGTGGATCAAACTCAAGGAATAGAATGTTAGACAGATGAGAGGAATAGAGAGAGAGAGAGACAGAAGTATAAAGCATAGCAACATAAGTTCTCTGAGAATAAGTCCAATAGTTCTTTCTTGATAAAAGACCCACTTTTTATAGATCATAGGGGTATTTACATATTTGCATTTAATTTAATAGAAACTTTACAAGTAATTATTTCATTTCATATTCGTAGTCGACACCGGTACACTTTAATATCCATAACTTACATTGGCACCATTTCGTATTGGTAGTCACTATAAAGTCGAAAGCATTTAATGACTTGCAGGTGTTATCATTTAGTCGTCTGATGATAGTTCAATCCGCTAAAAGGTTATCGGTCAGACTCCTCAAGAGAATCATTTGTAGAGACCCTCTTTTTGTTAGGGTGAACTGGGACTATCAAGCAGAGAGTGTATCACAATAATCTTATGAGCAACTCTCCTTAGACGAGGAACCTTCTCAAAGATTTGAAAAGATATTAGAATGCCCTTTGGCAATCTCTATGAAGAGTCTTAGAATCTTTCAAAGGAGCTAGAAGTTGTTGATTGTCTCTTAAATCATGTGCCTCTTATTCATTCATTTGACTGAGCTTTCGTTTGGTCGGCTCATGGTTTCGGTTGAATGAAATGATGCTTGGTGTTTCTATATGTTGACTATTCCGAATAGTTAAGAAGCAAAATCCATTCTCCCTTTGCACCAACATATTGAGGGTTAAAAATTTATGATTTACCTATACTCTCATAGAGCTAGTTTGACATCATGATACCACTAAATTTAATCTCAAATCAGATTTTTGGCAACTCGAAGCTTAAATCTCAATACTTTTGATCCTTTATATCTTGGAAGCCTCAATTTTTCAGAGTATCTATATGTCGTCCATTTTAGCCTGCACAAGAAAAAGAAAGTGTTAACGATGGAAAAAATTATCACCGGGCAAAATATTTTATTTGTGCATAAATACTAGATCTTAATCTTGGAATCTATTACGAAAATAACTTAATATAAAGATAGGCTTTGCAAGATGAGTATTGGGTTATTGTATTTATGTTTAAAGTCTAAGTATTTGCCACCAAAAGATTCCAGCAGAGAGCCAACTAAGTCTGAAAATCACTGCTACAAGTCGCAAAATTTCATTTCGAAGTGGTGTTCAACTTCAAATCTCTTTTAAGATTTGATTCTTAAATATGATATTTTTGAAAGTATTTGTTATAATGATTAACACACTGGAAGGTTTTATCTTGAAAATATAAATAATCAAACCTAGGGAATCCTACCATTCATGTCCACTATCAAGCTTGATGATGTAAATACTTACATTGCTGAAGCTAGGGCGATTATTATATATGCTCATAGTGATATCATACGACATCATTTTGTTAAATTATCTGTAAGACGTGCCTTTCAATAGGCACATCAAAGAAAATTTTAGCTATGAAGATAATTATCACCAGACATAAGTGTCAGGACTCTACCACTGAGTTTCGTTAAGGTACACCAAATTTTGAGTGGTCAAGACAAAAAGGCCTAATAAATGGACTAATATCCATTTTGGAGGGTTAGTGATTCTTACTACTGATACTAAGGTTCCAACTATGGGAAAAAAATTGCATACGTAAGACGTACGCATAATTGCGTACGTAAAAAGGTATAAGGAGGTTACAAGGGGGTTATATCCAGGTTATAACCCTCCTATAACCTACTTATACTAACTCTATAATCTCATACGTAACCTACCAATAAGTCGCGTCTTATTTTCATGCATTGGTAGGTTACGGGGGGTTACAAGGGGTTATATGTAGATTACAGGGGGTACAGAAATGTTACAAGAGAGTTATAAGTAGGTTACAGGGGGGTTGTAACCTGGATATAACCCCTGTGTAACTCTATATACCCTGTGTTTACGTACGCAGCTTTGCGTGCGTCGTACGTACGCAATTTTTTTCCCCAACTATGATGATTATTATGAGTTTAGTCATCTGGTTGGATGTAACTGTACATTTACTCTTATACAAAAAATTATCCCCTTTCATACCTCTCTTTGATAGGTTAATGTGGCCTTTCTTAATTTATGTTATATTGAGATAGCTCAACTAATTCTGGAATTTGATAATGGCATATAAAACATATTATGTGACATTGAATAAGCCAAAAATTAAATATTTATTGAGTTATTGTAAAATATTTGCAATTCTTAGCTCAATAAGAAACGTGTCAGGAAATTTAAATTTCAGCTGATGAAAACCATTTAATATTCATATGTTTATTTAATCTGTATAGTAAAATTTCTTTAATTTTAAACTTATTGTATTTTTTTCTTTTATCATTTTCTTTAGTCGGAGCTATTTTTGTTGGATAATTTATGGGACTACAATGTAATTAATAAATATGTTGGGTCATTATTTAACAAGTCAAAATTATTGTGGTTTAATTAATTAATAAAGTTTATGACTTTAGGCACATTTGTCATGAAATTATAAATGTGGATACCATAAGAGCAAATTCCAATTTAATGAGGGCGAATGGAATTAAGCAATCCTTTTGTAACCACTGAGTTGGTTACAATAAATATAGGAGTAATGGTCCTCGATCTGTATACTTTTAAAAATTCTCTTGTTCCCCATCAACGAGAAAGCCAAGGAAAACTCCGGATAAATTGCAGATTGGAAGATCGTTGCTTTGCAATCGATCAAATGGATTCAGGTACGCTTCCGCTATTGTATCGATTCGGCTTTTTTCATTAATTTGAACGTGAACGAAAGATTCTCGTGGCAATTTCCTAAGAGATTTTGATTCGATCAAAATCTATTTGGAAAATTCAAAAGAAAATTTCTAACAATTGGTATCAGAGCCTCCCGTTCATGTTCTTGTTGAGATTCCCCTCCTCTTTCGTGTTTTTTTATCCCTTTCGTTCTCCTTTACCCGCGAAGGATTCGCCCGCAAAAGGTTGCGGCGGCGGGACTACGGAGAAAGGAATGCCGCAGCGGGACTGCGACGTCGGTGGGTGCGGCGGCGCGTCCTCCGACGGCGGCAAAATCCGGCGAAAATCGAAACGAGCGGCGAAAGGGAGCCGCCGGAAATGGCGCCGAAAGCGGCGCCGGACGGGGCACCGGAGCCGGCGCCGGGCGGCGCCTCAGTTCGCGACAGTTCGCGATTCGCGAAGCCGTCGCGAACGGTTCGCGGACCGGTTCGCGAACTCGTTCGTGGACCCGGTCCACGGACCCGGTCCATGGACCCGGTCCACACGGACCCGTTCCGTGGACCCGGTCCACACGGACCCGTTCCGTGGACCCGGTTCGCGGACCCGTTCCGTGGACCCGGTTCGCGGAAAAAAAAATTCAGAAAAATAAAATAAAATAAAATAAAATTGATTTTATTTTATTTTGTTTAGTTTTAAATTGATTTTCTTGATTTTATTTTATTTTGTTTAATTTAAATTTTAATTTACTCATTAATTAATTAATTAATTAACTCATTTTAATTTGGAAAATAAAATGAGTCATTTAATTTAATGAGTAGATTAAATAAATAAGTTAATTAAATTACTCATTTTAAAATGAGTAAATTAAATTAATTAAATTATGGATTGATTATTTTATAAAATCAATTAATTTTTGTAAATTATGGACTTTAAGGTTTTAAAATTTAGTCCATTGTTTATAAAATTAAGATTTTGTAAAATTAAATTAATGTTTGAATTAAATTCGAATAAATGGTACTTTAAAATTGTCCATCATTTTTAATGAACTTATTGAAGCATGATGTTGCTAAAGTGACATCTCATGTGTAGATAGTTCATGACAAATGATGGATGTTGTGTGTATGTAGGTTCATGCGAGTATTAATTAGTCGAAAGGAAAATTAATACTTGGCGAAATGCATACACACTCGTGATGATAAACATGTAACAATTATAAGAAATAATATATGAGTAATAAATCGATCCAAAGATAAATTTATTACTTGATATATGTTATTGTTAATGTTTGATCATTACAACAAGATTATCACTAGCAGTTAATGTTACTGTCCAAAGACTTGATATTAATGTTGCATTAGGTATCTTGAGATGGGATTTACCATTAATTGAATTTAAACATTTTATTAATTAAATCTTTTGTTCATTTTTCAGTTGTTGCTAATGTATCTCGCTAATCTCGATTCGGTTCAATCCTTAAGGGTGATAGTTTTAAGGATTGGAAAGAGAACATTCTCATTGTTCTTGGGCCGCATGGATCTAGATCTAGCATTAAGAATAGAAAAGCCCGCTCCTCTTACGGATGCAAGTTCCTCCGAGGATAGGAGGATCTTTGAGAAGTGGGACCGTTCTAATCGCTTGAGTCTAATGATCATAAAGC
Source organism: Papilionanthe hookeriana x Papilionanthe teres (assembly GCA_022702705.1). Lineage (NCBI taxonomy): Eukaryota > Viridiplantae > Streptophyta > Magnoliopsida > Asparagales > Orchidaceae > Papilionanthe > Papilionanthe hookeriana x Papilionanthe teres. The sequence goes on along the minus strand of CM040437.1, from coordinate 14,321,888 downwards.
GCGGCATACACGAGGCCTTTAGAGGTGCGAGTGTACAGTGAGATCGGCGATCGCTGCAATTTTCTTTCGTTGAAATTGAGAAACGCTTTGCAAAGAGCGATAAGGTTGAAACTGGTATTCTTTTAAAGAAACTGATTTCAATGAAGTTCAGAGGCAAGGAAAATATAAGGGAGTACATCATGGAGATGTCTAATATTGCTTCAAAATTAAAGAAGCTAAATTTTGAGTTGACGGATGACTTACTCGTGCATTTAGTTCTTATTTCTCTTCCTCCACAGTTTGGCCAATTTCTGGTCAGCTATAATATGCAAAAGGAGAAATGGACTCTTAATGAGCTTATTTCTCATTGTGTGCAAGAGGAAGAAAGGTTGAAGCGAGGAGAGACCGATATTGCTCATCCGGTAAACACCTCTAAGGAAAGGGGCTCTAAAAGAAAGAATGAAGCTGCTAAGAGTAAGGGTCATTCTCAAAAGAAACAAAATAAAGCTCAAAATTCAGAAAATATCAGTTGTTTCTTTTGCAACAAAGAAGGACATCATAAGAAGGAATGTACTAAATATCATGCTTAGCGTGTAAAGAAATGTACATTTCTAACTTTGGTACTGATTCGAGGTAAATTTGGCTTCGGTACCTAGAAACACTTGGTGGTTAGACTGCGGTACTACTACTAACATAAGTGTTTCAATGCGGGGTTGCTCGAGCTACCGAAAACCAAATGATGCTTGAAAGATGCATTTATGTGGGAGATGGAAAATCGGTAGAAGTGGAAGCAATTGGGCATTTTAGATTGTTATTATGTACGGTTACTATTTGGATTTGATAGATACTTTTGTTGTACCGTCATTTAGACGGAATTTGGTTTCGTTTGTTGTTTGGACAAATTAGGTTATTGTTGTTCATTTCAAAACAGGTTGTTTCGGTTTATCTATTAATTCCAATATTGTTGGAGCCGATTCTCTTGTGGTATATGACAATCTTTATTTGCTTGATATTGTTGCTTCTTATAATGAAACTACGAATGTGGAATCACGAGGTACTAAGCGAAAAATTAATAATGAAAATTCGGGAGCATTATGGCACAAGCGTTTAGAGTCACATCTCTAGAAATAGAGTTGAAAGACTTGTGTCGGATGGAATTCTAAATTCCATTGATTTTACGGACTTTGATGTACGTATTGAATGCATTAAGGGAAAACGGACCAAAAGGAAGAAATTAGGTGCATATAGAGCTACGAAGTCTTAGAATTGATACATACGGATGTTTGTGGACCATTTTCTACGGCTTCTTGGAATGGTCAACAATATTTTGTATCATTCATAGATGATTATTCAAGATATGCATACCTATTTCTTATTAATGAGAAGTCCCAAGTATTGGACGTGTTCGAATCTTATAAAGTTTGAAGTTGAAAACCAACTAAGCAAAAGAATAAAGAAAGTCGAATCTGATCGTGGTGGTGAATACTACGGTAGATATGACGGTTCGAGTGAACAACGTCCGGGATCATTTGCTAAATTCCTAGAGGAGTGTGGAATTGTCCCACAATACACTATGCCGGGTTCACCTAGCATGAATGGTGTAGTCGAAAGACGAAATCGCACTCTTAAAGACATGGTAAGAAGTATGATCGGTCATTCTACCTTACCAAATTCACTCGGGGAGAAGCACTCAAGACGAGCGAGCCTACATTCTAAATAGAGTACCAACTAAAGCGAGTGCAATTACACCTTATGAGCTTTGGACAGGGCGAAAACCCAGTTTAAAGCATTTTCATGTTTGGGGTTGCTCAGCTGAGGCAAGGCCTTACAAGCCACTTGAGAAAAAGTTAGACCCTAAAACAGTAAGCATCTACTTTGTTGGTTATTCGGAGCGATCTAGGGGTTTCAAGTTTTATGATCCCAAATTAAAGATAATTTTTGAGACGAGAGCTCGTAGTGTTCTTTGAGGATATTGAATTTGGGGGGAGAAATCGGGTTAGAGACTTTGTCTTTGAGGAGGAATCGGACCATACTACTCTTGTTGAAGAGGAATTGGTTCCTATTCCTGTAATTGCTTTTGATAATGATCGGGATCTTACTCCGACATTGATCGAGTTGCAAATCGAAGAACCCTCGAGGAACAAATTCAACGACCTCGAGAACAAGTTCAAGAGTAAGTGCTTTTGCGACGATCCACTTAGGGAAAGAAGAAATGCTTATTTCGGATGATTATATTGTATTTCTTCGGGAACATGAGGAAAATATTAGTATGATGGAAGATGATCCTATCAACTTTCATTAAGCTATGCAAAGTTCCAATTCGGAAAAATGGATCAAAGCGATGAATGAGGAGTATAAGTCTATGCGAGACAATAAAGTTTGGGAACTTGTTCCATTGCCGAAAGGAAAGAAACCCATTGGTTGTAAATGGATTTTTAAAACTAAAAGGGATTCGAAAGGCGATGTGGAAAGACATAAAGCTCGTCTTGTAGCTAAAGGCTTTACTCAAAAGGAAGGGATTGACTATAAAGAGACCTTTTCTCCGGTTTCAACAAAGGACTCTTTTAGAGTAATCATGGCACTTGTTGCTCATTATGATATGGAGCTACATCGAATGGATGTCAAGACCGCATTTCTCGATGGAGACATTGATGAAACGATCTATATGGTGCAACCGAGAAAACTTTGTAATAGGAGACCCGAAGAATATGGTTTGCAAATTGACAAAATCCATTTATGGGCTCAAACAAGCTTCCCGTCAATGGTATCACAAATTTCATCAAATGATTCTATCATTTGGTTTTGAAATGAATGCAGTTGACGATTTTGTGTATCATAAATTCAGTGGGATAAAGCATATTTTTCGATTTTGTATGTGGATGACATGCCGCTTACCACAAATGATATAGACATGTTGCAGGAAACCAAAAGATTTACATCGAATAATTTTGAGATGAAAGATCTTGGTGATGCCTCATTTGTTTTAGGAATTCAAATTCACCGAGATCGTTCTCAGTGTATTCTTGGATTATCACAAAGAGGTTATATTGATAAAGTGCTTAAAAGATATGGCATGCAGAATTGTAGACCAATTGACACCCCTGTCGCTAAAGGAGACAAGTTCAGTCTCAATCAGTGCCCAAAAGGAAACCTTGAGATTCAGGAAATGCAAAAGATTTCCTATGCTTCAGTAATAGGGAGTCTTATGTATGCTCAAGTTTGTACGCGGCCAGATATTGCGTACATTGTTGGAGTTTTAGGCAGATACTTAAGTAACCCAGGAATGGATCATTGGAAAGCAGCCAAAAGGGTTATGAGGTACTTAAGGAGAACAAAAGATTACATGCTTACATATAGGAGATTAGATCATTTGGAGATCATTGGGTATTCTAACTCCGATTTTGCTGGATGCCAAGACAGTAGAAGATCCACATCAGGCTACATATTTTTGTTAAGTGGTGGAGCTATATCCTGGAGGAGTGCAAAACAAACACTAATAGCTTCATCCACTATGGCAGCAGAGTATATAGCATGTTATGAGGCATCCAACCATGGCATATGGCTGAGAAATTTTGTCACTAGGCTGCGCATTATGGAAGGAATTGAAAGACAACTAAAGTTATTTTGTGACGATAAATCGACGGTATTGTATTCCAATAACAACGAGGAGTTCATCCAAGTCGAAAGCATATTGACATCGAATTTCTTGTTGTGAAGGAAAGAATACAGAGTGGCCAGATTTGCATAGAGCATATTGGAACAAACTCCATGATTGCGGACCCCCTTACAAAGAGTCTGATACCCAGGGTCTTTCATGAGCATACTACTCATATGGGTGTTATAAAGCTTGAGAAAATATAGATTCAGTGGGAGTTTGTTAGTTTGTGTTTTTAGTTATATGTTTTATTTTATGTACAAAACATATTTGGATATTTTCTGATCAGAAATATGGTATTTTATTCAGTTCAGTACACTCTGTATAGTTAAAGTTTGATCTCACTTAAGTAAAGTAGGACCAGTTGAAAATTGACATGAACTAACCACCTTGCATGTAATTTTCATTCCACACATTCATGATTGATCTATGTCATTTGATTATATTAATATATGTGACCATTGATGGGTTTAGTTGTGACAAATACAATGAAGACTGCTTTGATCCTATATTGATATGATTAATGGACCAGATTGTAATGTGCCTTTATAATGATGACAACAAATTTTTGAGCGCTCTAACGTTGACACATTTATTTTTACATATATAGTCCAGTGAGAGATTGTTGGATAATTTATGGGACTACAATGTAATTAATAAATGTGTTGGGTCATTATTTAAAAAGTCAAAATTATTGTGAGTTCAATTAATTAATAAAGTTTATGACTTTAGGCACATTTGTCATGAAATTATATATGTGGATACCATAAGAGCAAATTCCAATTTAATGAGGGGCAGAATTGGAATTAAGCAATCCTTTTGTAACCACCAGTTGGTTACAATAAATATAGGGGTAATGGTCCCTGATCTGTATACTTTTAAAAATTCTCTTGTTCCCCATCAACGAGAGAAACTAAGGAAAACTCCGGATAAATTGCAGATTGGAAGATCGTTGCTTGCAATCGATCAAATGGATTCAGGTACGCTTCCGCTATTGTATCGATTCAGTTTTTTTTTTATTAATTTGAACGTGAACGAAAGATTCTCGTGGCAATTTCCTAAGAGATTTTGATTCGATCAAAATCTATTTGGAAAATTCAAAAGAAAATTTCTAACAATTTTTACTTTCATGATAAGCAAACAAAATTAAAAGCAAATAAAATTAATAAATATATTGGCTAAAAAATATTTGATTGTGATAAAATAATGCATTGATCTCTTGTTTTAAGCAAATTATAAGTTTTATTATTTTATCGGGTCGATGCACAAATGAAAATGAATCACAGGCTCTGCAGTTCTTCAAAAAATAATGATTTCAAATCATACTTAAAAGACATGAGAAACTCGTGCTCTACAATAATGATTGTACATATCTGTATTAACTATAATTTCAATTTTTTCATTCATGCCACCTTAACTATTCATGACTGGTGTCTTTCACTTTTTATAAGTGTGGTGGTATTTTTGAGTGTAAGAAAAAATTGTTGGTAATAGATAGGCTCTATCAAATAGAAAATTATTTTATTATGCAGCGCTGCATACGGATTCCTCAAATAACCACCTAATAACCTCCGCGATAGTGTATTTTAAGATTATCGGGAGGTTATTAGTAGATTATTGCGGTATTATTTCGAATAATCAGCGAATAACCTCCTAATAACGCCCCAATAACCTCCGCGGTTTCATTTTATATTCTTTATCTGTTATTCGGGATATTGTGAGGTTCTTGGAAAGTTATTGTTCGAATAACGTCTACGATAACTTCTAATAACGCATCAATAACCTGCATGATTTTATTTTAATGTTATTCAAGGGTTATTTGCTGGTTATTCGGTGTTTATTTCGAAAATCCGTAAGCAGCGCTGCGTACGTTGTCCGTATGAAATAATTTTCCCTACCAAAAATGCCTTTTTTGGTAAATATCTTTTTTGAGTTACAATTATATGATAGAATTTGGGCCCAATTTTATCATACAATGATTTGTAAAATATTATGTATCCTAGAATCTCACATAGCAATGCAATTATTTTTTTTTCTTTTGACTTTTCAAGAGAAAAAAATATTGAACCATTGATTTTAAAAATACTTTTTATCTATGATGCAGTGAGGCGAAAACTATAAAAATATATTCCAGATATGAAAGCACCAAAGATGATTCTTTTTCTTCACAAAATATATTCTTGAGATACGAAAACTAGCAAGCTTGAAAATCTTTCAGCACAAAATACATTCTTGAGATCAAAACATAATATAACTCTCAACATTCGACCACTAAAGCGAGCTTATTAATATCACTCTATTCAGCTCTCCACTTATGACTGCAAAATGGATTGTAACAGATAAAGAACAATGCTTCTTTATCTTCTCCTTCGGGGATAGCCTTGAAGAAAAATGCCTCAGGGTGATTGCACACTTCACATTGAACAGATTTTGTACGAGGAAGAGGGGATTCATCAACTTTATGTTTGATCTCCATTTTATAGACACAATGGTTATCAGCCTCTTGCTCATAGCCACACTCGTCACAGGCATAGAGTAAGATTCTGCGCTCTCTGTCTTCCTTAGGGTGGAGAATGTTTTTGCATTGAGGACAAAACTTCAAAGAACTCATGGCTACCTTGAAGAAATCTTTAACCTTCTGTAATTGTTTGAGAGAAGAAATTGTTTACTCACATTTCATTTCATGTTGATTTACATGATATAAATAAAAATTTTACGTCCAAAATGGGTAAATGACTATAATAGAAACAGTTTAAATAATTAATTTTATCGGTTGTCCTTTCTTATTTCTATATGGAGAGAGTGAAGATTGAATGTTGTGAGTAATAGAGTACATAGAATCAAAGGAATGAATTAAGTTTATTACATCTAAAGCACATTTAATAGCATTTAAGTTATGGACATTAGCACTTGGTGGCCAGAACATATGCTGATTATTACATAACATAATAAAGGTTTAAATTGAAAATCTTTATGCAGGAAGGATTTGCTAATTATCATTGCAAAACTCAACACAAAAGTAAATCTTAATTTTATTCCATCTAATGAAAAATCTTTTAAAAAGTTAAAAAAGTTCTAAAATGTCATCATCATTATTATTCATTTTAATTTGAAAATATGATGGGCATTATATAAAAGTATTTAGAGATTATTTATTGGAAATGGAACATGATAAAAATACTTGGAATTACTCATTATTGATTAGGAATATACAAATTGTTATATTCCATTACTTGTAAAAATTTTGGATGGAAATATAAAATGTTTTTACTTAATACAATATTTGTCTGCAATGACATGATAAAATAATTATAATCTTAATGTTTTTCATTAACATTAATCATGAACAAATGTTTATGTGGTATCCTTATACAAGAAGTTGTCTTTATCAATTATACTAGCATTAGGACAAAGCACAAGCATAGAAACGTGGCATAGGAATTAACTTGGTCTAGATGATAGCTAGTTGTTAATGGGTGGAGGTGTGGTGATTATTTTAAAACCGTTAAATGAATTTCTTGAATAAAATTAAAGTCAAGGTAGATGTGCTTTTTTTAGATTTTAGCTTTATTCTTATTTATCACATAAAATATGAGATTTTGGAAGTGTTAAATGAAGCATGGAGAGAAGGTTGACCAACTAACAAACTTCAGGGGTACGAGAGACTATCAAATTCAATTCTTGTTGGCGCTCTAGCAATGTTCCTTTATGTCATGGAGCATAAGGAGATGAGTTTTGACACTTAGAAGATGGCATGATAAAACTAAGGTGAAGTAACATTTGTTGCAGCCAAATTAGCATCAAAATAGAATGTCAAATTGAGGAATAAATACTAATGAAGAATCAAGGAAAGTAATACAAAGCTATTTAGGTATTATAGAAATCTTTTAGCAATTGTGCAATAAATGTAATTGTAAGGAGATTGGATGAACTATGAAAATTTGTTGAAGATATAGGCAATACTTACGCATATGAGTGAGAGATAGTTCATGCTATTAATTTAACTATGGCATATCATTGAATCAATGGTGATGATGAAATTATAGAATTGGGGAGAGGTAGACAAGCTTATAGGTTTGATAATCTTTTTTTTCATCAATATGCAACCATTCAAGAAAACTACATTTATAAGAATGTCATGTGAGGAAAAGGATATTGGAAATCAACATTGGTTTTACTTTATGGAAGAGCAAAGCTTACTAACGTGTATAATAAATAAGTGTCAGTAATGATGATATAAGTTATAAGATTATATTATTCTTACATAATGCATATATTACAAGGGATATGTTGTGATTATAGCGATATATCATTATGTGATCCTATGAATTCAAAATTAATTATGTATAGAGCATGATGCCTAAAAAACACTTTTTATTAAGAGTTATTATTCATTTATTTGGAGATCATAATGGAAGATGTGTCCTATAAAGGACTAAAAGTGCAAGTAAATAATATAATAAATGTAGAAATTTTATAATTACAAGCATAAAAAACATGTAAAAAAATTTACTTAAACATAAATAGTAAGTATTAAACTAGTACATGATATATATAAATTATATATAGTTAATTTTGATCTATTTTGATAAGGTATAATGTCCCATGCAATCTCGTATGTCCAAATATAGTTGGAAAGTTCACGGTAGTTTAGAAATAGAACAACTTTTCACCACATCAATTCAATAAATTAATATGACAAAATAAAATTTTAACACAAACACAATGCACAATCAATCAAGTTTATACTTCAAGTCCATAAAATTGGAGTACTCTTCACTTGGCATTAACATGAAGAAACCATGTCGATTGATCTTCGGCAAGTCGAAGTTGGTTATGGAGATCAATTGCGTAGACTAAGTATCTTCTAAACTTAATATATTACCCATTGAAAGAAATTGTTCATGATCCATCAGAAGTTAAAGCATGCCCCACATAGAACCATCACAATCAAATTGACTGACTTTAAATTAGTCAGGGTTGATTTTGGTTCTCAAACCATTGGGCTAATAAACCTAAGATGTGATGAATCACACATGTCCCCTTCAGTTTAGCCCATCATAACCTTTTGAACCTTCTTTAAGTCCGTTGGAAGTTGGGAGTACACCCCACGTGGCACGAACACCATGTGATTAGAATGTTTGACCTTCCTACAATAATCAATCTATTTAGTTATTAAATCTGGGTCAATGTATGTCTTACTCTCATTCTGTATACTTAGCATGCGCTGAAAAATGTTTAGTGAACTTAGTTTGCTCTTATTCAGACCCTCCACAGATTTGGCTTTGGTCCATTGAAATTTAGAGAACATCCTACGTGGCACCATCACAATGTGACTACGTTGATTAATTTTAGGCCAATCAAGCTTTGTTTTACAGATTAATACTTTAAATTGATAATTCTTTTTTAAAGAAAATCATCTAACAGACATTCTCTCAGTCAAACTTACAACACACCAATAAAATATTTTGTTCTCTCCTTCAGAGCATGTCAGTTTTGGTTATTCTACATTCAGCTTCAACAGAACTGACACCTTGACTGAATAAAACTAGGATAGGGTTATATCTATGTAATGGCTCCCTTAAGTCAATGATTGCCCGACTCTATGTCAGAATTCCATACTTAAATTAGAGTGGGCTAACCCGCTAATGTTAGCAAGGCTAGCTGAGGTTGATGGATTCTGTGTATGATCAGTTCAACACTTTAGACTTGTAATTGTAGTATTGATCAATGGGCACCATACCTAATTGTATAGTCTATCAAAAACCTACATATTGTTCTTTCCTTTCTCCAGGTCCGTAGGATGTTAATCAATAAGAGGCTGGACAAATATTCTATGCTTTAATTATTTCAAAGCTAGAGTATAACCACTATCCTCCAGTACAGTCATTGAACACCTTGAGATAAGGCAGTTAGATTTGATTTGGCCTTGATCATTCCTTTCTACCGGTTTAACCAATGTTTCGTCAGAAGTTGGAGCAAGCCTCATATGGCGCCATCACAATGGGATAAGGTACATTGATCTAGTCACAGTTGCAGCATGCTAATATTGGTTAATGCTTTGAGTTAGTAATTTTGAGTTGAGATAAAATTCTTAACTCGGTTTGCCTCATTTGATACCAAGCATATATCTCTCTTTTCTCAGCTTCTCCAGTTTTGTTGACAGAGCAACCTCAACATGGACTGACGCCATAGCTCTGTAAATCTTGGATGGGTCCTAGTAGAGTCATTGCACACTATTGAGTAAGGATTGCTAAGTCTATCTAGTGTGGACTAGAGGAACGGGCTGGCACTAGCTTTATATTATCAGGATTAAGCTCTGACGTGGCCCTCGTAGTGTGCAACCTAGTCTATTTATTCAACTATATTTTGGGGTATGGTAAAGTGATGCTTTAACTAGTCTAAGTTAAGTTTGTAGTAAACAACATTCTTTTCAGGAACCTTTAATAGTCTTAATCATTAAACACATAAACAAAAAATAACACAAATCAATACAGCACACAAATTTTTCCACCTCTCATGTCATTGCTCTCAACCCCCACATTGAATTCTATAAGTCAATATCTTGGCTTTGTAAACCTAATAGAATATGTACAACTCTATGGTATATTCTTTGAACACAGTTGAAGGACCCTTGAAGCCCAAAGCCCAGTGGCCAACTTCTAAGACAATCAAATTAGAGCTCAGTTTAGACATTAGTCCTTGAACTACTTTCTTTGAGCTAAACACTTGACATGCCTTCAATATAGACCCTGTCTCATCTATCCAAATCAAGTCGCCCCTATGCACCCCTTATTGAGAATAAGTTCTTATATCGTCTTTCCTAATGTGTCTAGGCACAACACAAATTCATATCACACCAACTTAAACAAATCTCCTCGATAAAAACTAAATCAACTAAATCATTTGAATATTCCTCCGACTAGCTCTCAAAATGAATGATAATCTCCAGTGTTGTCCTTCTTAATCTAGTTATTCTGTCTATCATCTTGGTTGGATGTTAGTCTTCATGCCTCCTCGTATAAACACTTTCTCCCTATCTCTCCGACTAGTTATCAAGATGAATGATAAGCTCTAGTGATGTACTTCCTGATCTAGTCGACTTGTTCAACTCTTCGGATTAATGTGAATTCACATCAATTTTTCACCCTAATATTTCCAGGTAAACCTGAAATTCCAAGCAGAACCCAAGCATTATAATTCATAAAACTCACTCCAAATCTCTAACATATCCAAAGAAAATCAAATGTCTTTCGAACTTAGTTAATCTCTTTGGTCAACACCAATATGTGTGGCATACGTTGAACAGTTCGCAATGCATATTGGGGTCCATTTGTTGTTGTAATTTTTTGGTCACATGAGACATGCATGAAGATTTTCCCTTAGTTTGTTGTAGCGAGATTGGCCAAAAAATAAATTTGCCTATTTTAGCCTAGCATGGTCATGCTAGGCTTGGGCGTGACCATGCCCAAAAACACATTGGCATGGTCAAGCCTATCCTAGGTGTGACCACACTTGAAAATTCCTTGGCGTGGTCATGCCAGCTATGGAAGTGACCACACACAGGTATAACTGGAGTGACCACTCTGCATGGTCACTATACCTGACACGCCATCAATCCGTGGCCTTCATCCAAGAATCAGAGCATGGACCATGGCATCAGTTTGCTCGCGTAGATCGGTGGCTCATTAACCATCTGATTCATCATGCTTGTGGACCCACCCCTTAATACAATGGCTAGGAGGAGGTCTTTGCCAACACCTTCCCAGCCTATAAATAAGTAGTCTTCTGGACTCTCTAGGACATGACAACTCTCTGGCACGCTTGCTCACACAAAATCTCCTATATTCCAACACTGGAAGGAAAAAAGAAGGGATCCTACAAGAAAGCCTTCTTGTCTTTTGATAAAAATTGTTCGCAGTAAAATCCTTCTCCATCTATTTTAAGTTAAGTAGTTTTTTTTTTTTCATTGAGTTTAGATATAATCAATGAATTCAATAGCCTTGGATTAAGCTTGGGTTTGGGCTTAATCAAGTCTACTCGAACCCAACCTAACCCTAACCCACTTAGTCTAACCCAATCCAAAGCTCAAAAGTCTATCCCAATCTTAGTCCCTTAGAATCAACATAAACTAGACCCTAACCGAAACATAAACTAAAACTACTAGCTTAAACATAAACCTAAACTGAAACTTAACCAAAACCAAAACCTAACTGAAATAAAACCCTCACATATAACCCAACTTGGTCTGAACCAAACCGAACCTTAGACCTAACGCAACCTAGGTCTAACCCAAACCAAACCCTCTGTCCAATCCTAACATAGGTCTGAACTAAACCCAACCTTAGACCTAACATAACCTAGTTCTTATCCAAACTTAACCGTAGACCCAACCCAACCTAGGTCTAACCCAAATCCAAACTTAGACCAGATCTAGTTTAGGTCTAACCTAATATAGACCATAAATCTAGTTTAGGTTAGACCCAACCAAGACCTGACATGACATAGATCTGGCCCAAACTAGGTTTAGCCTAACCCAAATTAAACCCAATCTGACTTAGGACAAACCTGGTCAACCTAAATTAAATCCAAGCCAATCCGAGTCAATCAAGCTTAACACATGTCAACCCAAATCAAACCCAGCTTAACCTGGGTCATTCCAACTCAAAGCTAGCTTAATCTGGGACAACCTAGGTCAACCCAAATTAACCCAAACTTAACTGGTTAAAGCAGCTTAGGTCAAACCTTGGCCCAAACTAGCTGACTTATATCATACCTCAGCTCAATCGTGAGCTAACCTATGCGGGAAATTTAGGTTATCTCAGCTCGATCTTAGCCTAAGTCTAATCGAAGTATGTGGATATGTGTTATTTTATTTCATTTCATGTGCTATTCCATGTTTAAAAACCAAAAAAATAATGATATATATATATATATATATATATATATATATATATATATATATATATATATATATATATATATATATATCATAAACAAGGATGAAAACCTCCAGAATTTTCTCCACAAATATAAAAGAAAGCATACCTCAAACAAAACAAATTGAAAACTTAGAAAAATTTTGATTTCTCGACATGATTAAAAAATATAGGATTTGAAATAAGACATAAATTAAAATTTTAAAATTCAAATAAATATTTAAAACACACCAAGACAAAAAAAAAAAAAACAAGAACAGAAACGAAGTAGATCAGACATAGACATTACACACTTAACCTAGGTTAGTCTGAGTGTAGAAGCCTAGCTTAATCTAAGTATCCTAGTCAGTGGTAAGGACTATGCCATGCAAAACAACAAGCCTACCCCTAAAAACTAGAGGGAATACCTTAGCATAAAGTAACCCATTGTTACTGACGACGATATTTCAGACTTCTTCAGAACTATGAATCCTCTGTGCTACGATATTTAAGGGGAATTCTAGATTACGAGGCAGATTAAAGTCAATGGATACAAATATTTCCGAGATGACGGAATGCCATGATATTTTGACCAGAGACGTAAATCCCATAGTCTAGATTAGTTTGCCCATAGAATTCCTTGTAGAGCTTAGGTTTTCACTAGCTCTATCCCTGGCTTAAAATCTATAGCCATTTCAGTCAGTCAAATCTAGTATTCCTGATTTATATTTTGACATCACCTGATCAGTTCAAACTTGGACCCTTTCAAAATTCTCATCAAATTTTATTCTACATCTCAGATCTTTCCCATAACACATTATCATAGATTATACGTCACATCCAATTTAGAACCTCTAATTACTTCAATTATGAATGTTCGATCTCTGACAAATTGACTCATTACATTAATCAAGAGTTTTCTTTAGGATGTAATTAGCTATGAGGGTTTTCCCTTATAGAACGAGACCACATAATTAAAATAAATATTTTCTTACACTCGTGAGGTAAGAGAAAAGAAGAAAAACCAAGTTTCAAAGGCTTACGAAGGATATCATTATCTGGGTGGTCCGACCCATGTTTAAGGTAATATTTTTCTTCCTATGGGAAGATATATTATTCTTCAAAATATTGTACCCGATCATCTAGATAGGAAGTCGCTAAAAAGTTTCCATGGAGAGTAAAAATTTTTCCCACCATTCACCAATGAGGAGAACATTGAGGAGTGAACTAAAGGTGATGAGGTACTTATTGATGGTTGCACCATCAATGGCTAAGGAGATTCAAGCAGCACGAGCAGTAACATATTCAAAAAATTCATATTTCATAAAAGTAATTCATCAAGTATAAACGAGCAAGGTTAAATAGGTTGTTCGTTGGAGGGGAAGAATGGGGATGATGTCACACCTTTGACTTATTGAAAAGAGTGATCATAAAGGACATTAACATAGGAACCATTAAGTAGGAGTACTTGGTGGCCAATCATAGAAGAATAAAGTAGGGATCCTCAAAGTTTACCCAGAGAAAAAATATATATAATTAAGAATGATGAAGATCCGGACAATTCATAGGTCTTCTAGTTAAGATGTTGCAGGAAAGCTCAAACAGGGCAAGTAGAAACAATTAATAGGAGAATTTTTCTATCACAGGCTTGCGAAGGAGTGGCAACCTATAGTGGTAGTCTCAAAGACTTCTAAAAGCTGATATGGTTTACATATTATTCAAGCTATGACAAAGTTTATAGTTGTACGTACTTCTATGTATAAAAAATGGGGACACACTAGTAATGGAAGCAAGCTCTCTTCACCGTTAAATATGGTTCTACTACTTTGAAGAAGAGGCCATTATTCCGTTATGTAAATTTTTACTTCATAAATATAATTTTAAAAGTATGATTTTAGAAGTTATGGTATTAATACATAGAATTTATGAGATATTTAACTATATTTATAAATTATTACTTTAAAAATCCTTATTATTTTTCTTTTTTAAGCTTTTTTAATAACATTATATGTAAAAGTATACTTGATTTTAATAATAATGTTCATTTTTAATGTATTTCCAAGAAATGAGATGGATTAATTAATCTTTTACCCAAAAGAAGATAGAAATAAATCAAGAGAAAGAAGAAAGAAACCATTGTACGTATTCATTGCTTTTCTAAAATGGATTTCCATTATGTTAGAAGCTTTGCACTACGGAAGCCTGAGAGATCTTTCTTGAGTTTCATCTAAGGGGTCTTTTTCTACTTCAAAGAACAGTCTCTTGATAACAATGGCTTTGTACTGAGCCAATTCTTCTTCTGACAACTTAATTAATTTGAGGGTTTTCTTTCCAATATATACAATTAGTTTTCTGTAAGTTCTCTCCGCTCTCTTCCAATTCGAAATCCCATCTTGAAAAATTGAAATTATGACAAATGAGAAACTATTTTAGATTCCAAGTTAGTTGATTACAATATGACAACAACTCATAAAAGATTATGAATCGCAGCCTCACGTAATATGCATATGCAAAAGAAAATGAAAAGAAAGAAAGGATTCAACGGCTACAAATCATCTTGAAATTAATATATATTTGAATCTTATATTACTCATACCTAAAGAGGCTGATGGTAAGACTCCTCGCTCTTCTCCTTCTGAATTTCTCTTGAAGAAACTTGAGTGGTGGCTGGAGAATTTGGGGTGGTTTGCTGGGCTTCCAGTTGGCTATATGTGTTGCGAGTTGCAGGCAATGGCTGACGGCAGAGCGAAGTATATATACGGAGTTACTGAAAAAAAGCTTTTTGAAATATATATGATTTATTATGTCTTATTAACTTAATATTCATCATTTTGCAAACCAGATTCTAATGGCTCCTGCGTTTATCTGGTTCTTTTATAACATGGTTTCACATTGTGTCACTGCAGCTTCACCATCTTATTGCTATATTTTAACAAAATGAAAACAAAAAGTAATCACTATTATTTGATGATAAGAATCTCCAATCGCTTTTATAATATGGATGATTCAAAAATAATAATTTCATGGACAAAGTAATTAAGTGACAAAGGCAAAAGTTTCGATAGTGTATAAAATAAATTTTTGTTGCTAAATAAAAAATATTTGCTTTTTCACCATGCAATGTGATACAATACTTGCCACTATATCTTGAGAAGCACACTACCCTCCGTTTGCATGGCACATGCAACGATCTTGTCCTAATAAAAGAACCTCTAAAGCAATTTTCAAAGCAAGTTAAAGCTTTTGATAATTCTCAGCGAAGTCCAGACACAATAAAAATGTTGATTTTTTTTTTTCTAATGTGCAGATATTTTCAGAACAAGTTTATGCTTTGATAATTCTCATCGAAGTCCATACCTAATGAAAATGTTTATTTTCTTTATGCCCTTGCATGTTGGCTTTGTTAGACATTAATGCAAAATAGCTCACATTAATTATGATTAGATTAAGTATATGTTAAATGGTGTGACTGAAAGGGAGCTAGTGAAACGGTTAATTGTGAAAGAAAGGGTGTGAGTGACAAAATATGTTCCCATTTCTTTTTTCAAGGATGTTATGTGTATCGACGTCTGGAAATACTCTGAAAAACTTGGTGTAAATTTTAGTACTATTCCTCTATTATTTCTAACATTTTAGAATCAGGTTCTAATTGAAGCGAGCACTAATTAATCTATGGCGAAGATTATTATTGAAGAAAGTTTTTTGGAAAATTCAAAAGTGTTATTTTAAATAAGATATGCAAGTATCATTCACTTATGAGTTCTGGAGTATCAAAATTACAGAAATTTTTTAAGTTACAACATTTGCGGGATCAAAAATACTTCTCAACCTATCCCTATCTTCAGCAGTGAGAAAAATGAGTTCTGGAGTATAAAAAATACATACCTTCTTTAAGTCACAACATTTGCGGGATCTTATGACGTACGGAGTGCAAATCAAAGAAGATGAAAGGAGAAATTTATAAAATAAGAAGATTGATTCAAAGGCTTTATTCTTTATACAGCAAGACATGAATGAAAATATCATTTAAAGAATTTATATGTCGAAAAGATTTTCATGATATTGCAAGGGTAATGATCGAAAAGCTACAGAATATGTGTCACGAATTTAAAACTATAAGTGGAAAGTGTTTAGAGTTATATTTTTCATGCATCAAAACTTATTAATATAATACGATAATTTTTAGCGCAAATAACCAATGAAAAAATTTTATCCAACGTTCTAAGAGGTCTTCCATCAAAATTTGAACATATTGTGTCAGCAATTGAGGAATCCAAATATCTTGATGTATACTCGTTTAATGGGATGTTGAATTCATTCATGGCTCATGAGGAGAGGTTAATAAAAATGAAGAAAAAAGCTGAAAAGACATTTCAAGTGAAGGACTTCATTGGGGTTATGGCAATGAAGAGGTCATGGTAGTGGAACTGGAGGTACTTATAGAGGTAGAGGTGACAATGGTACCTTTTGTGGAAGAGAAAATTGTAGTCAAAAAAATATAGAGGGCGTAAAAAAATAATAAAAAAATTTTATTATAAGAAAAAATTAATGTTGTTTTAGCAAAAAAATTGGTCATATTGTGGCAAATTATGGAAAAAACATGATAGAATTGAAATTCTATGAAGCACCGTCGATAAACGCAAGTATAAGCACCAACCAAGTAGTAAAGAAAATAAGGTATTTGTATCAATCCCATGAGTAAGTAAACTTCTGAAGTTTGAAAACATTCTAGTCAACTTATTTTTAGTAAAACCTGAAAGTCCAAAATTTGGTGATTTTAAAATTTTTAATTTTAAATTTTTTTCACAGAAAGCAAAACCTATAGCCAGTTTTGAGTTTGAACAAATGAGAGAAAATCTTTCTTGAACTATTCTTATGCAAACCATATTTATTTATGTCCTGGTTGTCATAAGAAAAATAGGGCTTTGTATTACAGTTAGTCTCATAATCATGTAAAACTCTATTGTTTGTAAATTTTCCTAAATGATTTCACAATCCTTGTAAAAAATTTTTTATTCTCTTAAATTATTGTAGGTTATCCTAATTATTCCACAATTCTGCTCTCATGGTACAAGATTACAACCTATTTTAACATTCTATATGATCAATTAAGAATAAATTCATGCACAAATTTAAAATTTCAACTTAAAATCAACTAACAGATAATCATATAACAAAGCTGAGACTAACTTGCACAGAATCCAACTCAAAGGAGAGAAAATTTTAAGTTTTACTTGTAACAGTGAAAATAGCAAAAATTTTATTACAAAATCTAAATTAAAAGAAGTTACAATGACCTCACTGATGTTCTTCTACAAAAAACATAAAGTTACAACACAAAATATGAATTTCAACCCAATTTGAGTATAATAATTTTACACAAACACTTGTTATTTCTCGAGACAAATCTCACAAACTCTCACAAACTTCCAAGGATCCCCAAAGTGAAGCCCGGTTACAGCTTATGATGATTCTTCGGTGGCTCCTTCCAGTCTCCATAGTCTTCTTATCAGAGTAGCTCCAAGGGTGAAACTCTTAAATGTTATGGAGGAGAAATTCCCTCTTTACTTTTTTTTTTTCTTTTGTAGCCACAGATCACCTTGAAACCCCTCCATGACAACTCTAGGAGTTGGTCTCCAAGTGCAAGAGTTCTTTCATCTAGTGTTGGAGTCTTGTTGTTCCTATAATTCTTCACAATACTTCATGTATGTGGTGTTTTAGTGTCACTAGGAATAGTGATAGTGCTCTAGTGTGGCACCAAGGTTCTATACCCTCTATTTGGCACTTCTGGGAGAGGGATGGTTGTGGCGTATATATGTCATTATTGGTCTAGCTATGCCAATAAGTGTACATACACTAGAAAGTGGTGTGATTATGCTAGTCTTAATTTTGGGATGTTCAAGTTCTTATGAGCTTATTTTAAACCTTTAAGCCCTGTATTCTAAAAATAATATAAAAATATCTAAAAAAAATAATTGCGACAAAATATTGAGAATACTAAAAGAAAGTACATGAAAATATTTTGATTATTTTTCGCTATCAAACTCCCCCAAAATAACACATCACCTGCCTTAATGTAATATCAAAATCTAAAATTAGAATTCATTAGAAATTAGGTAGACCATAAATAAATAATTTGACAGATTATTAATAATTCAATATTTATTTAAGTTAATGTGCTTAGGTTTCCCCCTTAGATAGAATTCTCATAGCAAGCCCCTAATATCCTCATTTCACTATCACAATTACTAGATCTATACAATTCTTCTAAATTATTCTTGTGAGGTCATAATTTTATAAAATTACTTCACAAATGAAATTTAGCTAGCAACGCTTTTAAATAGAAATAGTTTATTATTATCATGTTAAATACAAAATTTTAAAACTACATTAGTGAAGCTTTTAATACTTTGAATTATTAGAATGGTTTGTCAGTACTAATTTTTTAAATGAGCTTAACCTCACATTTCTTCTCCAGAGTTTAAGAAATTCTTTTCACTTTAAGCGTGAACTATTTTTAATTTTTTTAACTTCTTTTTTTTTCTTTTCATAGAGGATTACTATATCTAGTTAACCTGATTTTAATGATTTTGAATATTGATCCTATCCTATGTCAAATTTCAGCTACTTACTAATTTTTCCTAAAACTTTATAATTTAACCAATACCAACTAAGTGTTAAATCTTTTTGGTGAGTTTCTGAGTAAGTTTTATAGTACTAAGGTATTAATTTTATAAATATTTATTTCTCACTTAAGAATTTATGAAAAACTAGATAGATTAGTATTACTAAAGTTGAGATGAAGTACTAGTGAGTTTCTTATCCTCTTCACACCGTCCGGAATTTCCTGTCACTAAAATTTCTATTTTTTACCTAACACTAAAATTCACCTCTATTCTTATTTACCTCTGCCCTAAAATTTGTATAATATCTAAAGTTAGATCTTTACTTTAAATTAAAAGGGAAATATAGCGCAATTACTCCCCCCCACCCCCCCAAAAACTTATTGGTGACACTATACATGCAAATGCAATAGAGCATTATGATGAGCATAATTACGTAGCATAAGACTATACAACTTAAGGAAATTACACTACAGACTAAAAAAAATAAGACTTGTGAATATGTAAATATCAATAAATAAAAATAGGTAGGTATAAGTTAAAGCTTCAATTTATAAGCAAGTCAAATTTTAACATCTAGCTCCACAACTATGTTAGAAGTAAGCAGATATAAAGGTTCTGACAAGCAAAGCATACTTAAGCATATTAAAAATCATATGAAGCTCTTTGATTAACCTCCTAATAAAACACTTAGTTTAATGTTCTAAGCTTTAGAATTTCACATGATTACATCATAATGCAAGCAATCATGCAATCATAGTACAAGATAATGTTTGGGTTACCTCCCAAGTAACACTTAGTTTTTTTCCTCAACTTGAAGATGTCATATTAATCTTTATACTTTTCTTCAATTTCAAATATCCAGTTTAATAATTCTCAATTTATCCTTGAAAGATGAAATTTCTTGGTGACTCTCCTAATGAAATCTATTTTGATACATTATTTTTTTCTTGAATTATTAAATCTTTCTTTTTCAAATCCTCAATTAAAATCTCTTGCAACATTTTTATTTCCAATTTCAAACATTGGCTACAGATATAAGTAAGGGGTGGTATAAGAACATGAATCTCAAAAGTCACTTCCTCATTTTTTGTTCTAATAGTGAACTTCTATTTTTGTAACTCAATGTTTAACCAACTGTTTGTAACAAAAGGTTAGACAAAAATAATTGGGAACTTCACATCTTACTTCATATCCTAAATAATGCAATCAACCTGGTAAATGATTTTTTTTTATAAACCCATCTAAAAAAGCTAAAGAATGGTCATTTAATTGAAGGTTCAGAACGATAGGTTGAAACTCTTATAATTATAAACTTCAAAAATTAAAAAACAATTTAGATTTATATGAGCTTCAAAGTCTCATAATGCCTTTCCAGTAAATTTGTCTCCTATAGAGCAAGGAATGATAAAACTACTTGGATTTTTCAATTTTTATGGGAGTTTTCTTTGAATTATAGAACTATATTTTTCAATGAACAACACAATATTTACATTTTGAAATTTACATTTCCTATTCAAATAGTGTTCATAAACATTCTATGGTGTCAGACGTTAAATTTGGAAAGGAGGTGGTTGAAATTTTTGAAAAGAAAGTTTAAAATATTGTTTTTATAAAATAGAATTTTGTTTTAATTTAATATATATATATATATATATATATATATATATATATATATATATATATATATATATATATATGATGAATTTTTAAAAATAATATTTTAATTTTGGCGAATATGAAATCAAACTGATTTCATATAAACGTTAGTTTAGATAATCAAGCGCTTCATCACAAGACATGTACCTATCTCGAAGAATAGATACTTGGCTTAGGGTGAGGCTTGATCAAATAAACTAAAGAATTTATGACATCGGTTTAGTTTGCGAACCATTATTGACCGATAATTTCTCCTATATAATATGAAGGAATTAGATAGGGTTTATATTAATCTGGGGTCTTTAAGTTTCCTATAAGGGCAAACCCCTATAG
The DNA here is from genome assembly GCA_022702705.1 of Papilionanthe hookeriana x Papilionanthe teres. Classification (NCBI taxonomy): domain Eukaryota; kingdom Viridiplantae; phylum Streptophyta; class Magnoliopsida; order Asparagales; family Orchidaceae; genus Papilionanthe; species Papilionanthe hookeriana x Papilionanthe teres. The sequence goes on along the minus strand of CM040437.1, from coordinate 14,300,721 downwards.
TTAATTACATCTTAGGTAACTAAAGTCACCTAAGAAAACTCTTGATATTGATTAGAAAATATTTATATTCATTACTTGCAAAGGTAAGGTTTCTAAAGAAAATGTGATAGTCGGAAATTCAATAGGTGAATGGTTCAAGTTTTGAAACATTTCATTTTGTCAGAATCCAAAAGAAAGAAGGCTAAGAGAAAAAAATAAATTCAAGAAATATCTTTAGGTATTCCCAAACTATCCTATGGTTTGGCTTTAATTTATGATATTTATTTAGTGTTTCATCCTGTCAATTTTATTATTTAGGACTTACATTCACTTGATACCGATCATGTGAGTGGCATGGAAGATAGGAGGGTTTATGTCATACCCGATGACGACCTCGGGAGCCTAAGACGAGTTAGGGCTAATGTTTCAATACATAGTTATGCAAGAGCCTAAAGAAAAGGGTGAGAATTTATGTTGCACTAGGCATGCGACCTCGAAGCTCCATGGCTTGTTGTTTAATTCTAAGGAATTATTTTGCTGATGTAGACAAATTTTGTTGTTGAAGATGGTCATGATGCCCCCTATGCATGCTCCAAGCTCCTAGTCGTAGTAGGATTAGTTTAAAGAAGTGGCAATTGAAGAGATAAGAGAAGTGCCATGTTTTGAAATATTTAAAATTGAGGTGTTTAAATGTTTTATTAGGGGAACATTAAAGTTGATTATAGTGACACAGGTTAAGATCCTACGGTTCCATCATCCCGGCACCATCATTTTCATCAGATTCACTTAGTCCAAATGAATTTACTAAACTCAACTTAATGAGTTCAATACTTTTATTTAGACCATGAGAAATCCTGTTAGCAACACGTAGGTTACCTCCTCTGAGGGATTCCCAATCATCCAATGAGACGTTTTAATTTAGTTACAATTGTGGTTTTTTTGTTTGTGATTAAATTTTGAGTTGTTTTATTTTTTCAATGTTGTGGCAGTGAAATTTATCTTGTTTTGATGTTTAATTTTGGTTTTGGTTTTAGTTTTATGGTTATCCTAAATGTTTCAGTTTTCATGCAGGTGTCGGTCGTTAAATTTGGAGAGGTTGATATTTTGTTTTGAAAAGGGTATAAAATATAACTTTAATATAATATAATATATATATATATATATATATATATATATATATATATATATATATATATATATATATATATATATATATATATATATATATATATATGGATTTCTAGACATCCAATGCTGGAAGTAAAGGACTTGGAGATTCCCAGCTTGATTATGTTAGTGGCTCCCTTGCTAGAGTTCGGTGGTTTAGGGTGATACTTGATGAAGCTCAAACGATTAAGAATCACCGAACTCAGGTAGCTAGAGCCTGTTGTGGACTTCGAGCTAAAAGAAGGTGGTGCTTATCTGGAACGCCTATGCAGAATTCAATTGATGATTTATACAGCTACTTCAGATTCCTGAAGTATGAGCCTTATGCTGTCTTTAAGTCTTTCTGCAACTCCATAAAATATCCTATATCACGGAATGCAAGCCAGGGGTACAAAAAACTTCAAGCTGTTTTGAGAGTTGTTTTGCTTCGGCGCACAAAAGACACCCGAATTAATGGGGAGGCGATTATTAAGTTACCTCCAAAATCAATATGCTTAAAGGAGGTGGATTTTTCTAATGAGGAGCGAGCATTCTACTTGAAGCTAGAAGCAGATTCAAGACAACAATTTAAGGCATATGCTGCTGCTGGCACCCTCAAACAAAATTATGCAAATATTTTGTTGATGCTTTTGCGACTACGTCAGGCTTGTGGCCATCCAGTTCTTGTTAAAGGATATTATTCAGAAGCTCTTGCAAGAGATTCTATAGAAATGGCAAGGCAGCTGCCCAAAGATATGTTATTATGTTTACTTTATCAATTGGAAGCATCATCAGCAATTTGTCCTGTATGCAGTGATACTCCTGAGGATCCTGTTGTAACAATGTGCAGTCATGTTTTCTGCTATCAGTGTGTATCTGACCGTTTAACTGGTGATGATAATTTGTGCCCTGCAGCTGGTTGCAAAGAAACTATTGGTACTGATTTAGTTTTCTCTAAAGCTACTTTGAGAAACTGTATTTGTGATGAACCTGATGATAATGTTGCCTCAAGTTCGTCAGCTCGAGGCGAGGAATCTTCCATTTTGCATTCTGGCTATGTTTCTTCCAAAATCAAGGCTGCTGTGGATATCCTGAGCTCCCTTTCAAGTGAAAGTTATCTCACCAATATAGCTCGAGAGAGTGAAGATGATTGGAATTCTTTTAACCCAGTGAAAGCTATTGTTTTTTCTCAGTGGACAGGAATGCTAGATCTAGTTGAGATTTCGTTAAATCAGTCTTTTATTCAGTACAGAAGGCTTGATGGAACAATGTCCTTGAATGCTAGAGATAGAGCAGTGAAGGACTTTAACACCGATCCAGAGGTCACTGTTATGCTCATGTCACTCAAAGCAGGTAATCTTGGCTTGAATATGGTTGCTGCATGCCATGTTGTTCTTCTTGATCTTTGGTGGAATCCAACCACTGAAGATCAAGCCATTGACCGAGCACATAGAATTGGGCAAACTCGACCCGTGACTGTTTCTCGCTTAACAATCAAAGATACAATTGAGGATCGCATTTTAGCTCTTCAGGAGGAAAAGAGGAAGTTGGTTTCCTCTGCCTTTGGAGAGGACAATGCTGGCAGCCATGCTGCTCGTCTCACTGTGGAAGATCTTAGATATCTATTTATGATATAATTTGCTTTTGCTGTGCCAAATTATGGGCTTTGAGTTGGAGGCTTTTCCTTTTTGGGTTTCTGAACGCCATGAGAGAACTGACAAAGCTTTTTAATTTCAGCTTACCAAAGCCCTTCCTCTTTTATTTTTGCAGATTTGTTTGGAAGGTTGGGAAATATTTAATGTAATTTTTTTTTTAATTTTTTTTTGAGAGAGATTTGGGGTATGAAGCCATATAGTTATTTTTTAAGAGGTTTCAGCTCCTCTGTTATGTAATACACATTCTACTACAGGCTGGTTGAATGTAGGAGCTCTGTAGATATGTATATATATATATATATATATATATATATATATATATATATATATATATATATATGGATTTACTGAAAAATATTATTTCAATTTTGAAGAATATGAAATCAAACCGATATGATATAAATGATAGTTTAAATAATCAAGAATTTCATCGCGAGACATGTATTTATCCCGCAGAATAAGTACGTGTCTTGAGGTGAAGCTTGATCAAATAAACTAAAAGATTTATGTCATCTGTTTGGTCTGCGAACCAGTTTTGACCGACAATTTCCCCTATCTAATATGAAAGAATTAGATATGGTTTATTTTAATCTGGAGTCTTTAAGTTTCCTATAAGGGCAAGCCCCTATAGTTAATTACATCTTAGATGACCGAAGTCTCCTAGGAAAATTCTTGATATATATCAGGAAATAATTATATTTATGACTTCCAGATATAAGGTTTTCTAAGAAAATGTGATAGTCAGAAATTCAATAGGATAATGGCTCAATTTTTGGAACATTTCATTTTATCAGAATCAAAGGAGATAAGGGTAGGGGAAGAACCTAGATCCAAGAAAAAAAATTTTGATGTCTTCCCAAACTATCTTATAGTTTAGCTTTAAATCTTGGAAATTGATTTATTTAAATTTCAACCATGACAATTAATTATAGGAATTACATTTGCATAATATCTAATTATACAAATAACCTGGAAGATGAGAGGGTTTACGTCGTATCAGACGTCAATCTTAGAATCCTAAAGCGAAATAGGGCTTATATTGCATAGTAGAGTTGTGCAAAGGTCTAGAGAAAATGTGAGGATTTATGCTGCACTAGGTAGGTTATCTCGAAGTCCTATGGTTTGTTACTTTAATTTCTAAGGAATGGTTTTGTTGGTGTAGACAAGTTTTGCTGTTGAAGATGGCCGTGTTGCCCACTATGAATGCTCCAAGCTCCTCATCGTAGCAGCTTTAGTTTAAAGAAGTGTGAATTGAAGAGAGAAGAGAAGAGTTGTATTTTGGAAATATTTAAATTGAGGTGTCTTATTATTTTATTCAGAGAACATTAAAGTTGATTATAGCAACACCGGTTAAGATCTCATGGTTCCATCATCCCGGCATCGCTATTTTCATCGGATTCACTTAGTCCAAATGAATTTACTAAACTCAACTTAATGAGTTCCATAATTTCATTTAGATCATGGGAAACCCTGTTAGCAACATGTAGGTTACCTCCTTCAAGGGATTCTGGATCATCCAACGAGACATTTTAATTTAGTTGCAATTGTGGTTTTTATTTTGTTTGTGAATAAATCTTGAGTTGTTTTATATTTTTGAATGTTGTGGAGGTGAATTTTATCTTGTATTGATTTTTAATTGATTTTAGTCTCAGTTCTGTGGCTATCCTAATGGTTTCAGTTTTCATGCAGGGTGATATTGTTGCTTATCATTCAAACTTACAAAAAAGGATGAGTGCGGTAAAGAAGACGCGGGAATAGAAAATACTATAAACTTATGAAAGTGTACCTGGCGAGTCTTCTCGTTCCTCCACCTGAAACTTTAGTATTCTTTGCAATAAACATTTATATTTGCAATGAAGTAAAACCCTATGGATATATTCGTCATAGGCCTACCAAACTCTATATCATAACCTGGCGAACTCTATTTATTTGAGAAATTTTTTTATCTAATAAATATAATAAGTTTTGTTGTCCTGCAAGGTGTCCAGAAGACTTGTGAAACGGTCCAGGAGAATCCCGGATATTTCACAATACTTTTGAACTTCCTTGAGGCCCTTTTGGACTTATTATAGTTATTAAACAATTTATCCTATTCATACCTTTATGCTCAGTGAACCAATGTTTTAATCATCTCTAAGAATTCATCATTTATTATTTAATTTAAGAATTATGTGGATGAAGACACTTAAAGGACAAATTAAGGTTATTAGGGCACTGAGTCAAATTTTGATTTGGGGCTTGTAATGTCTCAAAAATACTTTAGTTTTTTATTATATTAACTTTTCTAAACCTCTTTTAAATAAGTTTGATCAAGCCTAGTTCATTACTAAGCCTCTTAAGATTTTAGGTGAGTATATTTTATGACTTTAGGGAAAATTGAATTTTAAGTGGTAAGAATTTCCATCAAAAGATCATAATAATACTTGGAAGACCAGGTAAAAGGGTCAGGTTGGTGGTTTATTAATTTCCAAAATCATGCCCCTAACCTTAAGATTCTTTTTAATTTGATTTTTCTTCCAAATTATAATAATTAAGGAAATTTAAATATTTAATTTTGATGTGACAAAATTGCAGTGAGTTTCTACCATTTATCCCTTAATGTTTCAATCATTCAAATGCACTTATTTAGAATCAAAATTTACCCATTTTTCCCTCTTGAATTTAAGCCTAAATATTAATTAAGGCTAAGTATCCAAAATCACCCTTTTACCCTTAACGTCCTATCACCTCATAATTCATCAAATTTAAATCAAATGACCTTAGAATTTTTATCCTGACTTACTAATAGGTTAATAAAAACATCAGAGAAGTAAGTGTAATTTTTCAAAGTTTAATTTAATTTAATTATTAATTTTCAAGAAAAAATAGGAATTTCAATGAAAAATCAATAACTTGACCAAGACAAATTCTAATCTCTTAAAATTTTTACTGGAGATAACCCTTAATCAGAGAATCACTTGGAACAAATTTCATGATTTATTGAATTGTAATTTAATTATTATAATTACTTTAATTTATGAAGTTTTAATTAATTATAAAATATTTTAAGATTTTAAAATTAAATTCTATATTTTCCAAAAAACTTTCTAATGTTAGGGAACCTAGAGAAATGAATTTCATATTCTTTTGATTTTTTTTTAATTATTAGAATTATTTTAGTGGATAATTAAGAAAATTCATTTTTAGCCTTTTTAAGAAATTTATTTAAACCTTTTAAAATTGATATTTTAATTTTTGAAACTTAGAAAAATTGTGGGGGTGGTTCATATGTGATAAGAAAACAATAGGTAACAATTTAATGATTTTTAAAATTTTTGTGGATTTTATTATTATTTAATTATTTAAATATTAAATATGATTAAAAATGAAAATTTTGTGAAAATCTCAATTTTATTTTTAAAAGAATTCTCTGTTCACAGATAACTCCCAAAACTATTCTTTTAATTTTTTGACACGTATTTTAATTTTTAAAATTCATTTAAGTGCCAAAAAGGCCATTGGACATAAAATAAATATTTAACCTATTAAATTAATTCCAAATGACTTCAAAAAATTTTAGGGGAGTTCCTCTGTCCCTAAAGCACAATGGAGAGAAATTTTTGTGTTATTTTGATTTTTATCTTGTCCTAATTAATTAAAAGTATGTTTTAGGTTTAGTGGACAATAAGGCTTATTTTCACCATTTAAAATCATGGTAAATTTTTCCTAGGACTCTCTGATCATAAAGAACCTACCATAATGTTTTGGGATTTTTATAAATAATATGCTAATTATTACATTTAATTTATCAAACAATAGATATAAACTTGAAAAATATGATTCGCTGTTTAGTTATCTCCTCTGACTTTGGAAAAATCAGAGAAGATTCCTCATGATAGAGGAAGCAACATACCAAAATTTCAAGCTATGGTGAAACTCCTACATGCATGGATAATTAAAAGACTAAAAATAGTATATAAATTATTAAAAATAAAATATGCATAAAAAATATTTTAAACAATTTACACATTGTTCTCCTATGTTCACTAAGCACTAGGATATTTTTCTTTTATTTTTATGATTATCAAGATATGGATTTTTTAAAGTTCAGGTGATTTAAATACATCAAAAAAATCAGATTTTCCTACTTAAGTGACTCAGCGCCACCTAAACCTACGGCGGATAGAACTCCCCACTCGGTGCGCTCCCATTTGACGCCACCAGCTGACTGGGATGCCACTCAGCTCACTGTTCCGTTCCATCCTCTCGACCGGCGTGATCCGAGCCATCCATTGAAAACATGTGCGAATCAATTACTGCCCATCTTCATCCCCAACTGGTGTGATCCCGTGACCATCCAAACTAAAAACCCAATTTCTAAGCCTAGACTCAACCAAATCACTTCGGGTTTGATCCTATAGACTCATCTAAGCATGGTGAACATATCCATACGGCTAAGCATTATTTAAATTAACCATAATTACATGGAGATTGCATAGAATCTCGGGAAGAAGAAAAATTCAATACCTTGGCTCGAAGAAGTGAAGATTCGATCAGAGATGCTCTACACCTTTGTTGGAGTCCCAGGAGCTCAAAGATGAAGCCTCTTGCCCTGGTGAATTGCCTAGCTATGAAAGTGACCAAGACCAATTTCGAGCTTCGATGAAAGTCTGGTGCAGAGGCTCATTGTGATGGGGCTTTGATGAGGGATCCTCTTCTTTCACTTTTGGGATGGTGTGGGCACATTTTAATTGCAATTTAGTGCACTGTGGAGCTATGAAGAAATATGTCCTGATTCCAGGCCAAATTTCAGTGATGAAATTGCTCTCAAACAGTGGGGACTAGTGGCTGAAGATAGTGTGATCACTCTTAGGACCTCTCAGGGAAGTCTGGAAGCAATTTGGTGGAGTTTTCTTGAGAAAATCTTCAGCACCCAGTTTTGGCCTTGAAGAGGTCTATTTATGGTCATGACCATTGGGCTGAGCTCAGGGGATGGCAATGGGTGGATTCAACTGCTTAGGTGGATGGCAGATGAGCTCCAATGACAATTCCAAGCTGCCTTAGCCATATGGTGGAGTTTGAGTTCAATTTGAGAGGGGGTGGCTCTCGGTTTTAGCGTTTTCCGGCCGCTAGGGTGGCCGACAGAGCTAGGGCTAGTGGCCAGGGGGTTCAGGTGAGCCAGGGGGATTAATGATGTTTTACCCCCAATGGCAACTGATGATGGTGAAGATATTTTGATTAGGCCAAATGTGGGGTGAAATACCTTAATTCAAAAGAACTTTGGTCCATGGCTCCACTAGGGTGGGCTAGGTGGGTCTAGGGTGGTTCTTATGGGCCACTTGGTGGCTGTGGAGGAGTTGGTTTGGTCACATTTGGTTCATTTGATTAATTTAGGTCATGGGTTTAATTTTGGGTAACATGGGTCAATGTTGGGCTAGGTTGGGTTTGAGCTTGGGTTAGACCCAAATGATTAAGCAAAATTGTGTGTATGATTTTCATGAAGTGTTTAGAAAAGGTTTAGAGTGGTTTTGGATTGGTTTGGTATATCAATTTAGCTTGGTTTGGAATTTTGGTCAATTTGGGGCAAGTTGGGTTAACTTGGGTTTAGGTTATGCTAGAATTGGATCCAAGTCTAATTGAAGATTCCAAATGGTCTATGGAGATGTCATAAAGAGTTCCCAAGACCAATTGAGTAGAAGTTTTGGGAGTAGGGCAATCAATTTGGAAGATTTTAGGCATATAGCATGTTTTGGTCAAAATTGGGTAGGCTTGGTCCAAGTAGATTTGAATGAGACTTGGGATCAAATAGGGGGAAATTGATGGTTGAATTAAATTTAGGGGAGTGTTATGAAGGGTTTAGAATTGAAATTGGTGAGAAATTGATTGGTGTTAGGTCATTAGGGGATTTGGATCATTTAGGTAAAATTGGGGACTTTGGATTTTAAGTGAAATTGAACTCAAACGTGGGTCTAATTGGGCTTCGATTTGATTTATATTGGCATTGGATATAATGAATTAATGTTTGGAATTCAAATTGGGCAAGATTGGGATCAATTGGGTAGACATTGGGTTTAATTTGGGCACTTTTTGGTTAAAATGGGTCACATTGGGGCTTTTGGTTAAATTGGGTTAAATTGGTCAAATTGGGTCATGTAGTAGTTCAGAGAAATGAAACTAGGAATATTTGGGAGGTTTTGGGAATTTATAGGGAATTTTTGAAATTTTTGGAATTTTGGGCTAAGAGGGATATTTTGGTCATTTTGGGAATTTTTTGGGAAATTTGGTAATTTTGGGTAATTTTTGTCAATTTGAGTGGTAGGAAGTATTTTGGGATGATTTTTGGAGAATTATGGGTAATTTGGATGTTTTTGGAAATTTTGTGGGATTTTAGGGTTTTGGGGATATTTTAGGTATTTTTAGGGCAAAAGGGGTTAGAAATTTGAAGTTTTGGGAAAATTGGGATTGGTTGAAGGTGAGTAGTATGGAATTATTTAGATTGAGCCATGGACCAAGGGTCACCCTCATTTGGTCCTCTATGTGTTGGTACTAGCCAAACCCTAGCATGAGGCTAAGAGCTTGGGAAAACCACTTGCATGAGTTTCCAAAGAGTTAAGGGATCAAAATGGGATGTGCCTTATTTAGGGGTGTGAGTGTGCAGTGTGAGTGTGGTGTGAGTTCCAGACCTCCCGGGGTAGATCCTATGGTCTGACCACCTATAGGAGACTTCCCTTGGGCTTCCTTATGCTTGGTATCTTCCTCCCACACTGGTGGTTAGGCCTTAAGCATATGAAAACCCCCAATGAAGTAAAAAAGGGTTTGAATTTCTATGGGGAGGGATGCCATGACTAGTCTTCTAAGAAAGTCACCAGGAGAGTCATATGGCTAGACCCTAGGCTATTCTAAAGAGAGACTAGACCTCAACCAAAAGTGAGGTCAACAGCAGGGTGGCTTTGTTGTTTAACATGTAAGTTTGTAAGGAAAGAAAATGCAGTAGAGTGCAGGTAAGTAAATTGCATTAATATAAAGCATACCTGGTAGGTCTTCCCATCGTCTCCACCTGAAACTTTAGTATTCTTGCAATAGAAATTTATATTTGTAGGGAAGTAAAACACTATGGATAGGTTTGTGACAGGCCTACTAAACTCTATGTCATAACTTGGTGGGTCCTATTCATTTTGAGAGATATTTTTCATTTAATATATATAATAGGTCGAGTTGTCCTATAAGGTGTCCAGAAGACTTGTGAAAAAGATCCAGGAGAGACCCGAATATTTCACAATACTTTTGAGCTTCCTTAAGTTCATTGGGACTTATCATAGCTATTAAATGATTTATCTATTTTATACCCTTATGCTCAGTGAGCTAGTGTTTTAGCTATCCCAAAAGGTGGGGTAATTATCACTTAGTGCTTTACTCAGGAATTATGTGAGTGGGCCTTTAAAGGCAAAATTTAACTTATGGAGAGATTTATCAAATTTTGATGGGCTTGTATTTTTTCAAAAGGTAGTTTGGGATCAATTGTTTTTTCTTTTATAGTTCTTACGAGTTAATTCCTTTAATCAAGCCTAGCTCACTACTAGGCACGTAACATTTTAGTAGATATTTTTATTTCTTTAGAAAAAGAAATTTCATGACTTTCATGATTATGATACTTATCAAAATATTGAATTATCATCAAAGCATCACATTAATGGGTACTAAATTAGGGGAATATTACTTCCCAAATTCAACCCCTAACCTTAAGGCTCTCTTTAATTTAAATTTCTTCCAAATTATGGTACTTAATGAAATTTAAATATTTAATTTTAATGTGACAAAATTGCAATGGGTTACTACCATTTATCCCATAAGGTTTCAATCATCCAACATAATAATTAAGGTCATTTATTTCCCTTTTCCCATTTTGATTAAGCCTAATTATTGATTAAGGCAAAATTTTCCAAAATTACAATTTTACCCCTAAAGGCCTTTATCACATCATAATTCATTAAATTTAGCTCAAATGACTTTGAAATTTTATGTGTTCTAACTTATGGGTTTATTAAAACATCAGAGGAGAAAGTGTGATTTTTCAAATTTTAATTTAATTTATATATTTTTTTAATGGAAAATTAGTTATTTTAAATGAAAATTCTATAACTTATCCAAGATAAAGCATTTGACTTTGAAATTTTTATTGGAGGTAGACCTAGACCAGAGAACAACTTGAACCAAATTTCTAAATTTTTGGAGTATTAATTTAATTATTAGAATTATTTTAAGTTCTGGAGTTTTAATTAATTATAAAATATTTTAAAAATTGTAAATTCAATTTTATATTTTTCTTAAGTTTTTCTAAGGTTAAGGAACCCAAAATAATAAATTTTATATTTTTTTGATTTTTATTTTAATTTTTACAATTATTTTAGTGAGAAATTAAGGAAATTCATTTTTACCCTTTTTTTTAAAAAAATTAATTTAAGCCTTTAAAAAATGATATTTTAATTTTGAAGCTTAGGAAAATTATGTGGATGGTTCCCAAGTGATTAGGAGATCAAATGTGACAATTTGGTGATTTCTAATATTTTTGTGATTTTTATTATTATTTAATTATTTAAATATTTAAAATATGATTAAAAATACAAATTTTTTAAAAATTACAATTTTAATTTTGGAAAAGTCCTCTGCTCACAGAGAACTCCCCGAACCAACTTTGCAAATTTTTGAGTTTTATTTTAAGTATTTAAATTAGTTTAATGTTCAAAATTATCATTTTACTTAGAAAAATCCATTTAGGTGACCAAATGAATTCCAAATGGCATGAAATTTTTATGGTTAATTCTTTGATCTTTAAAGTACAGTGGAGAATTGTTTTTAGGTTATTTCCATATTTAATGAACTCAAATTAATTTAAATTCAATTTTAAACCAAGTTGATGATTAGGTCATTTCTTAATGATTTAGCTCATGAGAATTTTATCTTAGTGTCCCCTGTCATAACGGACCTACCAAAAATTTTCTGGATTTTTATAATCACCATGCTAATTTTTGGAATTCGTTTATGAAAATAGATGTAAAAACTTGGAAAATATAGAACTCTTCATAGATTTCTCCTCTGACTTTGGAAAAATTAGGGGAGATCCCCCATGATAGAGGCTACAACATGCTAAATTGGCAAGCCATGGTTAAATGTCTATACGCATGGAGAATTGATAGACTACAAAGAGTATTTAATTAATTTAAATTCATACATGCATTAAATAAATTTCAAACCAACTCCAAATTATTTTCCTATATTCACTGAGTAAGAGGGTATTTTTATTTTATTTTTATGATTTTTCTAGGCCAAGATATGGATTTTTAAATTTCAGGTAATTTAAATAATTCAAAATCCTCTATTTTACTACTTAACCACGTGGTGCTGATTGGATCCTCGGCAGCTCCGAAAGACCATGCGGTGCACTCCTATTTGTCGCCGCCATCTAACTAGATATCCACACGACCGCGCTTTATTTACCTGATCTCCGTCCGACTTCACTCTGGTCATCTGTTGACCTCATTTTTGGTGAGGTCTTTTCTCTTCTTAGTGCTTAGGATCTAGCCATAGGTTTTCCTTTTGACTATCCTAGAGAACTAGAAACGGAACCCACAACTTAGAAATTCAAACACTTCTTAACTCTCCTTGAACCACACAGATGACCATAAACCTCCAAGCCACTTGGAAGGTTAAAAGTCTAATGTGGAGGTTCAAAGATAAGTTCCTATAGGATGGTCAAGCCTTAGGACAACCCTGGGTGGCCTGGTCTTGGTGAGCTTCAACTTGCACACACCACACTTCCACACACATTCCAAACGCTAAAACCACTCTTACCCAACTTGACTTTCTGACTCATGTAGGAAATTCATATGGATGGACCTCAACCTCTAAGCCCCTTGCTAAGAGGGTTAGGAACAACATATTGAGTACCCAAAATGAGTCCTCTCATGAATCTTGTGAGCTTAATATGGCTTCATGGCTCAGCCAAAATGGTTTCATTCTACTCACATCTAATCAATCTTCATTTTTCCCGAATTTCAATTTTTGACCACCAGGGGCCCTAAACCCACCAAACCTACCAAATACCCTTGAAATTGCCCAAAATTCTAAAAAATTGCCCAAATTACCAAAGTTCCTCAAAATCAATCCTAAACACCCCCACCACTCAAATTGATCATCCATGGCCAAATATACCAAAATTTTCAAAAATATCCCCCAATACCCTCCAAATACCCAAAAATACCCCTTTCTGGCCCAAAAATCCAAAAATTCCAAAAATTCCTAGGAAATTCCAAAAAATCCCAAATATTCCCAATTTCATTTTGTTCAACTGCCATATACTCCAATTTTTTCAATTTAACCCAATTTGATCAAAAGTCCCAAATTAGCCCTTTAGGCCCAAAATCGACCAACAAACCCAATCCATCCGAAATTCAACCCAAATGTCACCCAATTTTCCCCAAATTTGTTTTGAAATCTTCCTAAAATCCTCAAAAACCAAAATCTACACTAATTTGCCCCAAATTTGAAATCGAACTTCACCCAAACCCAACTCAAACCAAACTTTCCCAATTTGACCTAAACCAATCATGAACCCAAACAAGGCCAAATCCCAAAATCAAGACCCAACCAAAATTGGAAACTCTTTGTAAAACTCCCATAAACCTTTTGTAATATTAATTTTACATCAAAACCAACATTAGCCCAACTTTAGCCCAAGTTAGCCTAATTTGACCCACTTTGGTCCTATTACTAAAAGACCCAAATTAAACCTAATTCAACTCAAAATTACCCCAAACTTGTTCCAAGTCACTCATGGCACATTCCTAAACCAATCACAACATTTATTTGGTACAACCTTTTACCATTTTTTTTATCCAAAAGTCTATTTTAAAACTTAAAAGCCCACCTCTTTAAGACATTTCAAAAGCCCATCCAAAACAATTTCAAAAGCCCAAAATCTATCCTAAAGCCCACATGACATTTTCATTTGTCATCCATTTTAATCAAAATCAACCCCTATGTTTTAAATCCATGACCAAATGATTCCAAATCAAGCCTCATGCCAAATTACCCCTAAATACCAAAAATCCCTAAAAAACTCATTCTCATGAAACTTGGCCAAGCCATTCCCAAGCCAAATGAAGCCATGAAGCCATTATTAAGCCACATGTAAGACATGTGAGTTGTGCCCCATGTCATCATGCCATCTTGTGCAAAAGGAGGTGCCTCTTTCTTAATTCCCTTAAAGTGATTAAACATTCCCAAGTTTTCCTTATCCCATGCTTAAGCCTAATTGTACTTGGATTGTGACTTGACCCCACTAATCAAGCTGAGCCAAATGACTTTCTCTTCAGCCCACACTAGCCTTGGGGAGGTGCACCAAGCCTAATCCATGACTTGGGCCATTTTTGACCCAAAATAAACCCTTCCCCCATGCCATTTAAATCAGCTTCTTTACACATGTTCAAAGCCAATTGAACTCACAAAACCCCAGCCCTAACCTCACTGAGTCAGATGGTGACCCATGCTTGCCAGCCAGCCGCTTGGGTCACTAGAAAACACCACACCCGAGAGCTCCATGTGAGCAAAAAAATTCAAAACTCCCTTGCTGAGTTGTCCCATGGCCAGTGGTCATTAGAACTCTTCTTCCCTTGACCTAAGCAGCTGATCCCAGCCCCTGGTTTGCCCTGGGAAGCTCTCCAGCCATGGCTATTTAAACTCACCTCCCTCACGGCCATAGAAGGTGCTGAAACCAACCTTAGTGAAACTCTGCCCAATTCATTCCAAACCCTTCTCCTAGAATAGAGAACTCAATCCCCACTGCTTCCTTGCCCTAATCTCCATTAACAGAGCTCAATTTCTCAATCCAAAATCCACCCCCAAAGCAGGACACTTCACCACATTGGCCAAAACCTCAAATTTATTAACCCTACACCTTCACCAGACTAAGAGAAGAAGTTCCCCAGTGGAAGCCCCCTCACCAGGCCACTCATTCGTGCTGGAGACCAAAGCATGAAATCGAGTTGGGTGGAAATCATACCTAGGCATTTCACCATAGTTTCAGGCTTCATCCCCAGCTCCCCTGGACTTCAATGAATGTACCGAGCCTCTCTGATTGAAGCTTCACTTCTCAAAGCCAAGGTATGGACCTCTTCTTCCTCCCGAGATTCTATGAACTCTCCATTTTGTTTAAGTTAATTTCATAGCATCATAGCCATATAGATGTGTTTGTCTTGTCGAGACGAGTTCATAGAGCCTAAGATCATGTAATTTGGTTGAGTATCGAGCGAGATGTTAAGTATAGAAGGTGGACGGTTTTCAGGTTAGGGTGCCTGGGGACGATGAACGGATGCCATCCATTCGCGCGTGTATCCAATGGACGGCGGAGATCAAGCCGGAAGAGGAGATGGAGCGGAACTGCGGGCCGCGTGGCTGCAGAGTCAGATGGTGGCGTCAAATAGGAGTGCATCGCGTGGAGCTTCGACCCGGACGAGGTTGAGTTGGCGCCGCGTGGATAAGTAGAAAAATAGGATATTTTTGAATTATTTAATTACCCTGAACTTTAAAAATGTATATCTTTCGATAGAAAAATCATAAAAATAAACTAAAAATACCTTCTTGCTCAGTGAACAGAGGAGAACATTGTGGAAAAATAATTAAGTTATTTTGATGAATATTTAATTTTTTAATTAATTATTCACTGATTTGAGTATTTTAATTCTCCACCCATGCATACAATTCACCATGGCATGAGACCATAGGACTTTTGTAGCCTCTGTTCTTGGGAACATTCCCCGAATTTTCCAAGGCTAGAGGCCACCTCTATGGCAAGTTATCTATTTTTCATGTTTATATGTCTGTTATGGTATTTTAATCCCAATAATTTGCATGTTGCTTAGAAAATTCTAAAAAAATCAGGGGCTGTAGATTATGACCAGAGGATCTTAAAAAAATTATGATTTAATTTAATTCCTTAAAAATAACCCTAATTAGCTTAAAGACTCAAAACTGAACTTTAATTAATTAGGAGTAACAACACATCAAAATTACTTGAAATCAATTCTCCACTATCACTAAGGATATAGAGAACCTAACATAAAAATTTCAAGTCAATTGGAATTAATTTAACCCACTAAATGAATTAATTAAGTGACATAGTTACTTTGAAAATTAAAAAATTCATAAAACCCAAATACATTTCAAAATTTCACTAAATTTATTTTGGGGCTTCTCTGATGTCAGGGGAGTGTAAGAAAATTAAATTTGGGAATTTTATAAAATTTTCATTTTTGACCTAACTTTTACTATTTTAATAATTAAAAAATTATAAAAATCATAAAAATATTAAAATTCATAAAAATGTCATATTTGGTACCGTAATCACTTAGGAATCAACCAAATATTTTTCCTAAGCCCCAAAGTAAAGATATTGAATTTTAAAGGCTTAAGACAATTTTTAATATTAAAAATGGATTTTCCAACCTTTTCACTAAATTAATTATAATAAATCAAAGAAAAATCAAAAAATTATAAAATTTATTTCTCTGGACTCCTTGAAACCAGAGAGATTTAAGAAAAATATAAAACTTAATTTTCAAATTTAATTTTATTTTATAATTAATTAATATCCCAAAAATAAAATAATTATAATAAATTCAATATAATTTAAAAAATCTCCAAAATTGGTCTATGTGATTCTCTGTTCAGTAGGAACATTCCATAATTTTCCTAAGAATAGAAACCTTACCTTGGTCATGTTGTTGAATTTTCATTGAAAACCCTTATTTTCCACAAAAATAATTATATAAATTAAATTAAATTTAGAAAAAATCAATTTTTCTCCTCTAATGTCTTAATTGACATGTGAGTAAGGTGACATAAAAATTTCAAGTTCATTTGAGCTCAATTTAATGAGTTATGAAGTGAACAAGCTTAAGAGGGCATAAAGGTAATTAAGGGATTTTAACCCTAATTAATATTTTAGGCTTAACTAAAGGGAGGGATGAATATTTATCTTAATTTTCTCTTGGATGATTGAAACTTAGGGGATTAAGGGGTAGAAACCCATTGATCACCTACAACATAAAAAAATGTAATCCTAATTAATTAATTCATTTAAATTATGGAAGAATAATTAAAATTTGGATTACTAAGATAAGGGATATGACTTAAGAAAATGTCAATTCTTTAATTTAGGAACCTCTAAATAGATTAATTCAATAATATTCAACTCTTAGTTAAATTCTAAAAAAATAATGTTTGAAATTTACCATTAAAAGGGAGCAATCCTTAATTAAATAAAAAAAAAGCTTAAAACGCTAAATGATTTAATAATCAAAGTAAAATAAATTTAAAACATTTAAAACTAATTTGAAATCACTTGGAAACAAACTTAAAACAAATTTGAAACATAAAAAAAATAATCTCAAAACAATTCATAATTAAAAATGTGAAAATCAAATCTATTAAAATTAACCTAAAATACTATGATTAATTTAAATCAAATTTGAATCATTAAAATTTAATGAATTGTATAATCTAAACACCTCTTTTAATTTAAATAATTTGAAACATCAAAGATTAACCTAGAACAATTCATGATTAAAACATCATAAATTATAAATTAAATCAATTTAAGACATTAAAATTAATTTAAAACATTACGATCATTTAAAATATAAAGTTTAATTGAATTACAACAATATGAATACTATTCCAACTTAAAATGGTTTAAAACACTTAAAAAGATCAGATGAAACTTTATAATCAAAACAAAACCACTTTAAATCTTCAACTCAAATTTTAATTAAGAATGGCTAAATCCTTTAATTAATCTCCCCCTAAAAGCTTTCACCTTTATAACTCTCAAATAGAGTGTTAGATGAAATGTCACTTTACTCCTCAGATAATCAAATGTCTAAGTTCACTGAGCAAGAAATGAAACTTAGCTAAATTCTTGGATGACCAATTCACCTGTACAATGAAATTCATTTGGACTCGAAACAATCTCAGAAATATTGAAAAGATGTTCAGGATTCATCCCAAGCACTTTCTCAATATGTTTGCATGTTTTAGAAGAACAATCAAATTTAATTGTTCTTTGGTGAAGAAAATTATCCTCAAACAAAACATAAGTACCTACATGTCATAGGAGATGACTAGTAATAGGATTATGAGTTTGGTAGACAACCAGAACCTTCCCTTAGCTTTACCTAGGTGCTTTCCTTGAAATATATAAATGCTCTAATATGTGTTTTAAGTGCAGCTGGGAATGACGAGAAGACCCTTCAAGTACGCTTTTATTTTTTTGTGATTTATTTACCTGCACCGTACTTTCTTTCTTGTAAAATTTGCATGTTAAACAAGAATGTCACCCTGCATGATAAACTAAAACCTTTAGGATAGCCACAAAACTGAAACCCAAAACTAAATTAAAAATCACAACAAGATAAAATTCACCGCCAAAACATTCAAAATATCAAAACAACTCAAAATTTAATCACAAATGTAATAACAAAACTACAACAACAATTAAATTAAAACGTCTCGTTGGATGATCGGGAATCCCTCAGATGATGTAACCCACGTATTGCTAACGAGATTTCCCATGGTCTAAATGAAAGTGTGGAACTCATTCAGTTGAGTTTAGCAAATTCATTTGGACTAAGTGAATCCGATGAAAATAGCGGTGCCGGGATGACGGAACCGTGGGATCTTAATCGGTCCTGCTTAATCAACTTTAAGATTTATTTTAATTAAAACATTAAGACATCTGAACCTTAAGACTTTTCTAAACCAAAACACTTCTCTCATCTCTTGATTGCCACTTTCTAAAACTAAACCTATGCAACAACACAGAGCTTGGAGCATAGTGGGCAGCACGACCATCGTCGTCATCAAAACTTGTGTCTACTTCAGCAAAACCTTTCTTAGAATTAAATAACAAAGCCATAGGATTCTGAGGTAGTTTGCCTAGTGCAACATAAATTCTTAACTTTTCGTTAGGCATGATTTGCATAAAGCCCTAACCGGTCTTAGGACTCCGAGGTAGTCGTTTGGTACGACATAAACCCTCATATCTTCGAGGCTATTTGTATGATTATGTCATATAAATATAAGTCCTAATTAACTAAAATTAGCAGGCTTACAACATTAGATAAATTCTCAAATTGAAGCCAAACAATATGATAGTTGGGAAGTCACCGAAGTTCACTTCGGGTCCATGACATCCCCTACTTCTCTTCCTTTGGACTCTCAAAATAACTGTTCCAAATTTGATCTATTTCCTATTGAAATTTCTAAAATCCAATTGTTTGAAAATCTTGAACTTTGAAATTCTTGAGAGCAAAATCACTGATCATTACCGAGAGTTTTCTTAAATGATTCCTGTCATTTAAGATGTAATTAACTATAGGGGCTTGCCCTTATAGGGAACTTTAAGAAGCCAGATAATATAAACCCTGCTTAATTCCTTTATATTAAGCAGGGGAACTTCCCGGCTTATAAAATTGGTTTGCAGACCAAACATATGTCACAAATCTTTTAGTTTATTTAATCGAGCCCCCATTATCAAGCAGTGCATCTATTCCTCGGGATAGATACACGGTTTGTGGTGCGGTGCTCGTTTATATAAACTATTTGGGATGTGAGATCGGTTTAATTTCATATCTTAAAATTTTCAAACTTAAAATTATTTTCAAAATCAAATGCTACTTTCCAAATTATTTAAAACTATATATACAATAAATTAAATTTAAAATCCAAAATTCACCGACAACTTCTATAGGCGACCCCTTTTCAAAACACATAACCTAAAAATAAGCCGTACACCATCCAAGCATTACACTCACGATTCGATGATGCTCCTTCATCGTCTTCGACTGGTTCATTGATTCACATAAAATATATAGTATTTTTATGCACATTTTTATACCTATTTTTAATGATATTGCACTTTAATGGAAGGTATTTTGTGTTTTTTTTGCAGGTATGATGAAAATAGATGGTCATGATGAAAGGAGCAAAATTGGATCAAATTTGGAGCAAAAAAATGAAAAATAAAAAATTTGGCACTAGCGTCTAAGCGCTGCTAGGCCGGCGCTTAGCCGCCACAGTTATAATTTGAACTTTAATTAGATTTGGCGCCAAATTCAAAAGGGAATGGATGCAACTCTTGGTGGTAACGTCCATCACTTCCTTTGGGCGGCAAATTTGAATGAAGGGGTGTGTTCCTTGGTAGATACATCGAGTCTGGACACATTTTGAAGAGACACCAAGGCACCTTTTGGTTCACTATTTAAAGAGAGTCTTAGAAGTGAAGAAGTGAAGAATTGAAGAGGCTCTTCACTGTATTTCAAAGAGAGGAATTTAGAAGATTCTTCCACTGCATTTTAAGTTTTTATTTAGAATAGGAGTAGAGAGTAGAAAGGAGAAAAGGGTCGGAGTTAAGAGTTCTTCTCCCACTTCTTTTCTTTCTTTTAGTTTAGTTTTTATTGAAGTCCGAAGTCCGTATTCGAGTCATCGGAGTTTGGAGACTTGCTCTGAGGAGTAGTTTAGCGAAGAGTCAAAGTTTCAGAGGAACTTCCTTAGTCTTATGGAAAGGATTTTCCGATAAGTGTTTACTTTTATTTTGTTTATCAATACATTCTTTCGTTTATTATTTTTCTTATCGTTTTTAATTTCAAATGAATGTGTTTTTATATTTTCTCAATGCATTATGAGTAGTTTACTTTATTTTTTTCTTCCTTAAAATGGAGAAGTAATTAATTTAAAGAGAATTATTGTGGAAAGTATCAGTGTTTAAAAGTTGGAAGAAGTTGTGAAGATTGATTCTAAAAACTTTATTTACTTCTTAATTTAGCCCATTAAGTTGTAAAATTTCTTGAGATTATGTAAGATCCAATGCGGTATTGTCTCATAAAAGTTAGTAAGAATCACATGCAATTATATGGGTGAGAACTGTAGTCCATATAAGTGAATGTAATATTAGAAGATATTTTTATAGAAGGGAGTAAAATTAAAGGATTTTAGAGTGACACGCTAAAATCCCCTAATTTGATTTGAAGTTTTGAGTTTTGTTATGAGAAGTTAGCCCCCAGGTGGTGGGAATCGAGGGAACTCTAGAGTGAGAGACTGGTATCTTCCCTGCCTAACCATGTTCAAAATAATATAAATTTCAAATTAACCAATGTTCTTTATAGAACCAAGTAAGCGTAAAGAACACATTTGCTTCTATCTATCACAACAAAATTTAAATACTTCCACAACAATACTTTAAGAATTATTATTACTTCATGAAAGGAAAGAAAAAGATATTTTAGTTAATAGTATTTTTACATCCAGTGTTATTAGTTATTGAAACCTTTACTTTCATTGCTTAGCATTTTATTAAGAAAATTTCAAAAAGACAAATCAACTTTCTAAAACTATTCAAAATCAAGACATACTATTTCAAAAACAATTAAAGAAAGTAAAAAGATAATTTTCTAAATTCCTTTAAAGATTTTCAACTTTTCCCCGTGGGTTCGATATCTCGGGGCTTAATCAGAAAGTCCTATATTACTTGATAAACGATACGTATACTTGCGTAGTATCCCATATTATAAAATCATAATTTTCATATCTTAAATCATCAACGCACTTATATCCAGCGGAGTTAAGTTTTTGGCAATCGTTGCACTTATATCTATCGGGGATCAAGTTTTTGGCGCCGTTGCCGGGGAAAATTAAGTAAATTGCATTTTAAAGAGAATTAAGAAATTATAAATTATTACTTTTCTTTGTTTTTGTTAGTGTGTTGTGTTTTGTTTTGTTTTATTGTTGTATGCGTAGTTCAGGTTCTGAAATACTTGTGCCTTACGATTCTGAATTAGAAAGAACTATCAGAAAAATTAAAAAAATTAAAAATACAGAAAAAGATAAAAATATTCAAGAAATGGAAAATCATTAAGGTCAAAATGTTGGCATCCATCAAGAATTAAGACCTTTAAGAGATTATGTTAACCCTACAGTTGATGAACTTCATGCTAGTATTCAAAATCCTGTTGTAGCTGCTAATTCTTTTGAGCTTAAACCTGATATTATCTAAATGGTGTCAAATAATTAGTTTGGGGGAGCAACAACTGAAGATCCTAATTTACATCTTGCTAATTTTCTAGAGTTGTGTGCTACTTTTAAATATGATGGTATTTCGGATGATGCTATTAGACTTAGACTTTTTCCTTTCTCACTAAGGGATAAAGCTAAAATGTTGTTACATTCGTCAGCACTTGGATCAATTAGAACTTGGGGTCAACTGTCACAAAAATTCCTTGCTAAATATTTTCCACCATCTACGACTGCTAAGTTGAGAAATGATATAACATCTTTTTGTCAGTTTGAAGGGGAATCAATATATGAAACATGGGAAAGATTTAAAGATCTCCTTAGGAAATGTCCACATCATGCGATACCAGATTGGTTAATAATTCAAAGTTTTTATAATGGATTAGTTGGATCTCTTAGATCAATCATCGATGCTCGTCGCTGGTGGATCATTAATGTCTAAACCATTTTCTGATGCTTATGCTTTAATTGAAGAAATGACTACTAATAATTTTCAATGGCCTTCTGAAAGGTTAAATCCTAAAAAGGTAGCCAATGTTTATGAAAATGATGCTTTTATAATGTTAGCAAATCAAGTTGCTACTGTATCAAGGAAGATATACCAATTTGGGATGAATTTTTCTCAGCCAAATCTCACGATTGAAGAAAATTCATTAGGATAAATGGTTGATTCTTATTCTTCACCAGAAACTGTGATTGCTATAATCAAACCTAACAACCCATATTCCAATTATTATAACCCAGGTTGGAAGAATCATCTATATTTTAACTTGAATAATAATAATCAGGGTGGTGTTAATCAACATTGGGGGAACACCCAAGTAAACCCATTGGGGAATTGGAACAACCAATGTAATAATAATAATAAATTAACTTATCCTTCAGGTTATAACAATGTTTTAAAATTTAAAGAGAAGAAGTTGTCTATGGAAGAAGTAGTATCACATATGGGAAATCAATTACAAATTCAAGGAGCAACCATCAGAAATATTAAAAATCAATTGAGACAAATTGCAAATGCCTTAAGTAATAGATCCCAAGGAATGCTTCCATGTAATACTGAAGTGAATCCAAGAGAAAAGAATAAAGAACAAGTGAAAGCAATTCAACTGAGAAGTGGAAAAGAATTGGAAGGTAATGTTCAAAAAGAAAATGAAGTAGAGAAAGAAGAGATTGAAAGACCTAAAGAGGACGCTCCAAAAGGTTTTAAAAGACCTATTCTCCACCTAAGGTTGATTTAGAAAAACCACCACCTCCATTTCCTCAGAGACTTCGTCAACAAAAGTTGGATAAGAAATTTTCAAAATTCTTGGAGATATTAAAGAAGCTTACCATTAATATTCCATTTGCTGAAGCCCTAGAAAAAATGCCAAGTTATGCGAAATTTATGAAGGATATTCTTAATAAGAAGAGGAAGTTTGAAGAAAATGAGACTGTTGCACTTAGTGAGGAGTGCAGTGCGATAATTCAGAAAAGGCTTCCTGAAAAACTTAAAGATCCTGGTAGCTTCACAATTCCATGTGCAATCGAAGAAAGATTCTATGGGAAAGCTTTATGTGATTTGGGTGCAAGCATTAACCTTATGCCTCTATCAATATTCAAAAGAATGGGACTAGGAGAAATAACCCCAACTACTGTAACTCTGCAATTAGCAGATCGTTCGATATCTTAAAGGAGTTATAGAAGATGTTTTGGTAAAAGTGGATCAATTTATTTTTCCTGTGGATTTCATTGTGTTAGATATAGAGGAAGATAAATAGATACTCATAATTTTGGGGAGACCTTTTCTAGCTACAGGCAGAGCCATGATAGATGTGCAAAAAGGGGAATTAACGATGAGGGTTAATGATCAGACTGTTACATTTAATATTTCAAAATCAATGAAATATCCTGCAAGAGGTAAAGAAGATGAGTGTTTAAGGATGGATGTTATCGAATATTTAAGTGAATGTCATTTCAAATCAACTTATGAAGAGAAAGCTGAAAGAGAAGAATTTGAATATAAGCAAGAAGAGGAGTTATTTGATTCTGAAGATTTTCAAGAAGAAGATTTAAAGTATGTTCGTGAAAGTTTGAATTGTTGGATATGACTGAAGAAGATAAATCTTATGGTCCATCAATTGAAAAACCTCCTGAACTTGAGCTAAAAATGCTTCCTGAAAAATTTGAAGTATGCTTTTCTAGGTGAATCCTCAACCTTGCCTGTTATAATTTCCTCTCAATTAACTAAAAAAGAAGAAGAAAGTTTACTTGAAATTTTGAAGAAGTAAAAGAAAGCCTTTGGATGGACAATTGCTGATATTAAAGGAATCAGTCCTTCAATTTGTATGCACAGAATTCTTATGGAAGATAATTGCAAACCGCGGGTTGATCCCCAAAGGAGATTAAATCCTATTATGAAAGAAGTTGTTAAGAAAGAACTTTTAATGTGGTTGGATGCTGAAATTATCTACCCTATTTTAGATAGTGCATGAGTTAGTCCTATTCACTGTG
Source organism: Papilionanthe hookeriana x Papilionanthe teres (assembly GCA_022702705.1). Classification (NCBI taxonomy): domain Eukaryota; kingdom Viridiplantae; phylum Streptophyta; class Magnoliopsida; order Asparagales; family Orchidaceae; genus Papilionanthe; species Papilionanthe hookeriana x Papilionanthe teres. Next base: position 14,276,347 of record CM040437.1, on the reverse strand, counting down.
TTCCTAAGAAAGGAGGAGTAACTGTGACTGTTAATGAAAAGAATGAAATGATAACAACAAGACAAGTTACAGGGTGGCGAATATGAATTGATTATAGAAAATTAAACCTTGCCACAAGGAAAGATCATTTTCCATTCCCATTTCTAGATCAAATGTTGGATAGACTGGCTAGGCATAAATACTTTTGTTTTCTGGATGGATATACTGGTTACCACCAAATTCAAATTGCTCCTGAGGATCAAGAGAAAACTATGTTTAACAGTCCTTATGGTACGTTTTCTTTTAGAAGAATGCCCTTTGGTTTATGTAATGCCCCTGCTACATTTCAGAGATGTATGATGGCTAATTTTTTGATTTAATTGAAAAAGGGATTGAAATTTTTTTGGATGACTTTCAGTGTTTGGAATTTCATTTGAATCATGTTTAGAAAATCTATCTAAAGTTCTAAAATGCTGTAAAGAAACTAATTTGGTCCTTAATTGGGGAAAAATGCCAATTTATGGTAGCAGGAGGAATTGTTTTGGGACATCGGATTTCGAGAAAAGGTTTGGAGGTAGATCCTGCAAAAATTCAAGTTATATCTAATTTACCTTGCCTAACCAATGTAAGGGGAATTAGAAGTTTTTTAGGACATACTTGGATTCTACGAGCGTTTCATTAAAGACTTTTCAAAAATTACAAAACCTTTATGCCATTTACTGGAAAAGGATGCAATTTTTAATTTTGATGATAACTGCCGTAAAGCCTTTGAAACATTAAATGAAAAATTAATCACTGCACCTGTAATAATTTCACCAAATTGAGAAAAACCTTTGAATTAATGTGTGATACTAGTGATTATGCTATTGGTGTTGTTTTGGGTCAGAAATATGATAAAATTTTCAAAGTAATTTATTATGCTAGTAAAACTCTTAATGAAGCTCAAATTAATTATATCACTACTGAGAAAGAGTTATTAGCTATAGTATTTGCCTTTGATAAATTTCGATCATATTTAATTGGAACTAAATGTGTTGTGCATACTGATCATTCTACTATCAAATACTTAATGAAAGAAAAATGATGCAAAATCGAGACTTATAGGATGGATTCTTCTTTTGCAAGAATTTGATTTTGAGATAGTAGATAGGAAGGGTTCTGATAATCAAATTGCTGATCATTGTCCAGGCTTGAAATTGAAAAATCTCTCTGTGATATTGAAGAAATTAATGAACATTTTCCTGATGAAAAACTTTTCACTGTTAAAGAAAAGAATGTTCAGTGGTATGCAGACATAGTAAAATTTATTGTTAGTAATATTATACCCTATGGTTTGACATATCATGAAAAGAAGAAATTTCTGTCTGATGCTAAGACTTATTTTTTGGATGACCCATTTTTATATAAACAAGGAAAGGATCTTATAATTTGAAGATGTGTACCTTTGGAAGAGACTTATGAAATTATTCAAAAATGTCATGATTTTGATTATGGTGGACATTTTGGAAGTGATAAAACTGCATATAAAATATTACAATCAGGATTTTATTGGCCTACAATTTTTAAGGATGTGAATGATTATATTAAAAATTGTGATAGATGTCAGCGTGTAGGCAATATTTCTAGAAAAAATGAGATGCCCCTCAATTATATGTTGGAAGTTGAAATATTTGATGTTTGGGGATTAGATTTTATGGGACCATTTACACCATTTTTTGGAAATGTGTATATTTTGATAGCAGTTGATTATGTTTCTAAATGGATTGAAGCTATTGCTTTACCTCGATGTGATGCTCAAAGTGTTGCAAAGTTTTTAGAAAAGAATATATTTTGCAGATTTGGAATACCAAGAGTAATCGTAACTGATGGGGGAAGTCATTTTTGAAATGCGATTATTGGGAAGTTAGCAAAGAAATATCATATTAATCATCGCATTGCTACATCATCCGTAGACAAGTGGTTTGGTTAAATTATCGAATCGTGAAATTAAAAGAATATTGGAAAAAACTGTTAATCCAAATAGAAAGGATTGGTCAATTAAACTGGATTATGCTTTGTGGGCCTATAGGACTGCTTACAGAACATCTATAGGAATGTCCCCATATAAGCTCATTTTTGGAAAAGCTTGTCATTTACCTTTTGAACTTGAGTATAAAGCTTATTGGGCTATTAAAGAGTTAAATGATAATTTGAAAGATGCTGCTGAAAAGAGATTATTGCAATTGAATGAGCTTGAAGAAATAAAGAATGAATCTTATGAAAATGCGAAGATTTATAAGGATAAGATGAAATTATGGCATGATCGGAAGATTCTTACCAAAAATCTTATATCAGGACAACAAGTTTTGCTATATAATGCTAGATTAAGAATAGTTTCTGGAAAACTTAAGTCCAGGTGGATGGGTCCATTTATTGTGATAAAAGTTTATTCTTAGGGAGCTGTAGATATTCAAGATCCTAAGACTGGAAAAATATTTAAAGTTAACGGACATAGACTTAAACCATATTTTTCAGTCAATCAATCTAAATCTGATGAGAATTTAATGTTGGGTCACTCAGAATGAGTTCTGGGTATGTCAGGCTAAAGATGTTAAAACAAGCGCTTTGTAGGAGGCAACCCATATTTATCCGTGTGCTTTGCTTTATGTTTGTTTTGTGTGTTTCGTTTGCTTTGTTTTTATGTTTTTAATGGTAGTAATTTGGAGTTTTTAAACTTAAGTAGAGTTTATTCGACCTTAATTGATGATTAAGAGAAGTCAGAATGAAAAATTGGACACTTAATGGACCTATGCTAAAATGTGCACTGGCGACTAAGCGCCGACTAGTTAGCGCTTAGGCGCCACAGTTATAAAAAAACATGTAAAATATGGATCTAGAAGCCTAGATCGTGGGGGAAAAGTTATGGGAGTTATTTAGAAGATTCTAAACGTCTAGGGGAATATTCTAGCATCTCTAAAGTATATAAAAAGGATTAGACTTGATAGAAACACTTACCCTAAGTCCAAATTTCATTTATGAAGTCTAAGAAGAAAATTTTGAAGAGCACCATGTCTTCCTGGGAGAACGAGATGTGGAAGAAGCAAAATTCCGATAAAAGTAAGTTCATTAGTGATAGTGTTAAGGAGTTATTTAATGGATATCTGGTTGTTAGTATTCAAGGTATAGCAGAGATGATTGCAAAAATTGAAGCCCGAGTGACTTCATTGGAAGCAAAAATCAATGATATTACCTTACATCTGGATCACATGGGATGGCAACTCAAGATGCAATTCAATCATTCGAGGTATGTGGAAGAAATAGATAAAGCGATGTTTGTGAAAAATAAATGGATTAAAGAAGATGATATAAGAATGAACAATGATCGCCCGATCTATCAAATCTAGATTCCTGAAGTGTCAAATGAGAATAATAGTGGTCCTGGTTATATTCCGCCTAATGGAGAGTGGAATTAAATGTGTTTTGTTTGTATTTGTTTAGTGTCTTAATGTGTTATGTTAGTGTTCTTGTGAGTTCATGTTTGATGTGTTTAGTGTTTTTATATATGCCTGATGATGTGATGGGTACATCTTAGAGATGTACACTTATCAGTTTAAGATTATAGTGTCTTGTATTTTGAGAATTTTATCCTTTATGTTTGGATAGAAATTATAGTGTTGTATTAAATGTTACGTTTATTTGAATATAAGTTTGTGTTTTGTGAATTTTGTGTGGAATCAATAGTTATTAAACTTTGATTTGGAGTATTAGAAGACTTATGTGGGAGAATTAATTATTGTGGACTAATTAAGGGAAATTAACAAAGTGATTTAGTGCTTATACCTTAATTATAAAATTTTGGGTACTGGCCGTTAAGCGCCAGAATGCCGGCGCTTACGCCAGATTTCGCGGCCAAGCGCTGATAGTTCGCGCTTAAGCGCCAGTTCATGAAAATTGATTCCCGAAAGTTAAAAACCCGAAAATTGCCATTTTCAACCGCCCCATCCTCTTCAACCTTTGCTTTGCCGCGAAAGAGGATCCTAGGGTATCATATTGTGGATCATTTAAGAACCGATCTCAACAAAAATTGTTAGATTTGGATTCCTTGAGGTAAGAACACTACTCCTAAGTAAAAATTTTTTATTTTCACCATGTATTTTGAGTACATTATGGAAAATCTTAAAATCACTATTCATGGTGAAAATTTGAGGAAAAACTTGATAAATTACATGGATTTAGTGAAAATATCTTTTGAAAGATAATTTAGCAAGTTTAGTTTGATTTTGGAATTTATGGTGAATTTTTCGTGAATTTTTAGAGATGGCTCCAAAGTCAAAGCGCGCTTGAGATAAGACGAAGTTTGATTCTGACAAATGTGTTAGTTTGAGGGCTGAGGAACGATACGTCGATTCATTGTAATCACGTAAGTTGATTCCTGAGCGAGTGTTTAGTAAGCCATGAGAGGTGATTGAAGATATGATTGCAAGAAGAAAGCTGGCGAATTCTTGTTGCTTCTCCGTTTATTCTTGTTGTTTTTGTGGTAAGAGAATTTTATGCAAATTTACTCGTTGTAGAGGAAAATCAGGTGATGGTTAGAAGGCATGAAGTAAACTTTTCTTCGGGTGCAATCAATACCTTTTATGGACTACCTCCTGATATGTTTTGTTTTTATTCTAACTATCATCCTTCGGAAGGAGAATTAGATGAGATTATGGAGTTTCTGACTGATGGAAGAGGATTATGAAAAATTACAAATGATAGAAGAGTGAAATTTCCTGCTTCCAAATTGAATGCCAATTCAAAGGCATGACATTATTTTATCTCATCTAAGTTGTTACCTTCAAGTCACACTAGTGAAGTGAAGAGAGAAAGAGCGGTGTTGAACCATTGTATTCAGCGTGGGAAGCCGATTGATATTGGAAGCATAATTTATGATTATGTTTTGAACTGTGCTAGATCAACCATGACTGCAGGTATGGGATTTCCTTCCTTGATTCATTCACTTTGTGAAAGATCTGGAGTGAAATTTGAAACCTGGGAAGAGGTACTTCAGCCATTGAGACCAATTACTAGTGTAAACGTTGGTGCTTACATTGTACATTCAAAGTTTGGTTGGAGAGGAGGATTTGGTAGGGCTTCTACGCTACGCCTCGCTTGCTTCTACTTCTCGTGCTTCTACTTCACGTGCTTCATCATCTACTGATTCACAGACTGGTTTATTAAGAAAGATTTTGAAAAAAGTGAGTCTTAGTCGAGAGCATGTGAGAGATATGGATGGTAAGCTGGATAATGTTGAGGGATATATTATAAAACATGATGAATATGAGGAGAATTATCAGCAATACTTAGATAGACTGATTAGAGGAGATCAGAGTGCTGAGATGCCACATCATCCATTTTATATACCTTATGTTCCATCCAGAGATTGGAATGAGCAAGATGATGATGATGATGAGGATGAAGAGTAGTTGTATGTATGTTACTTTTAGTTATTGTGTTGTGTTTTTGTATGCTTCATCTAGTATTTTGTTTGATGATTATATTGTGATGTAAACCTTGATAGTATGCAGATTGTAGTTGTAGTATTTATCTGTTATGTATATTCAGGTATTGTTGTTGTTTTATTATGGATTTATATGTTGCTGTGTGGTAGTGTGTAATTGTAAATGTTTTTTATGTGTATGTTATGTCGAGTTTTTAATAGTGTGTACTTTAATTCAAAAACTGTTAGGAGATTATAAACCACTATTAGGAACTTCTATTTAGGAAAACTACATGTTTAAAATTCTTCAAATTCCACTATTATCTGTTATCTGTATTAGTATTTTATTTTAGTTGGTGTGTATTTGCTTTGAAAACCTCCACTACTGTAGAAGTCTTCTGAAATTTTCACTTTTCTTATTATAAAAAAAAAGAAAGAAAAATGTTTTGAAAAACTAAATTTGATTTCATGTTACTCCTGTTATTTAAATTGTTATACTTGCATATTAGGATATTAAAAATTCCTGCAAGCATGTTATGTCAGTTTTTTTTATTTTTCACCACTGTATCATTTCTTATGCTTAAATGTTTTATCTTAATTAAAAATTTAAAGTTTGGGGGGGGGGGATTTTTAAAACAAAGATTTTAAAAAACCTAAAATATTATTTGATTCTCAAGAATACTTAAAATAAATCTTATTTTTGATTGAGAACAATTATGTACATGAAGTTATATTAGGGGAATAAAATTTTGAATATAGAAATGAATAAAATAATTTAGTTAAAATTTATAGTAATCATGAAAAACTTAAAGTTCAAATTTTCTTAATAAAGAGGTGTTAAAATAAAGTTAAACTATCTTTAGTAAGAAGTTTTGTATTTTTGGATAAATAGAAGATTTGACTTTTATTCTTCAAAGCTTAAATTTATTTTATTGAAGATTAATTTTCAAATACTATTATTATGATTTTTAAGTGAAAGGTGTATATCTGACCTTTATTTTAAATGGAAGGGTGGAATTCAAAATCATTAAAGGCCTATCCAGATATAGTAATCCTTACCTTATAAAAAAAACAAAAAAATAAAAAAAAATAAAAAAGAGAAAAATAGTATATGAAAAGGGAGGAGAAGCTTGAGGATATAAGGGCCTAATCAAAAATTGGTTTCTTACCTAAAATTTAAGATATAAGATCAGAGAAAATCTAAAGCTTAAAGTTGTAATATAGTAAGTACAATTAATTTACAAATAAAGATTTTTATGTGAGAAATATAAATGTCTGAATCCTATATTTTGAAAAATCTACAAATATTTCTGAAATTGATAGAGACTTATATCTATCATTTTCTTTTACTTAAGAACTTTCTAAACTTTAAGTTGGGTTTAATTACTGAAATTTTTTCTAAATTGGACTATTCCATTTCTAGAATAAAATTTTGTTATCTTCCTAAGAAACTCGTTACATAATTTGCATGCTAAAATGTTTTATGAGATTAACTGTCACTTGAGGACAAGTAACATTTTAAGTTTGGGGGATTTTGATACACCTAAAATATATAGTATTTTTATGCACTTTTTCATACCTATTTTTAATGATATTGCACTTTAATGGAAGGTATTAGGTGTTTTTTTGAAGGTATGATGAAAATAGATGGTCATGATGAAAGGAACAAAATTGGATCAAATTTGAAGCAAAAAAATGAAAAATAAAAAATTTGGCACTGGCGGCTAAGCGCCACCGCCACAGTTATAAATCGAACTTTAATTAGATTTGGTGCCAAATTCAAAAGGGAATGGATGCAACTCTTGTTGGTAACGTCCATAACATCCTTTGGGAGGCAAATTTGAATGAAGGGGTGCTTTCCTTGGAAGATACATCAGAGCACCTAATGGTTCACTATTTAAAGAGAGTCTTAGAAGTGAAGAAGTGAAGAATTGAAGAGGCTTTTCACTGTATTTTGAAGAGAGGAATTTAGGAGATTCTTCCACTGCATTTTAAGTTTTTATTTAAAGTAGGAGTAGAGAGTAGAAAGGAGAAAAGGGTCGGAGTTAAGAGTTCTTCTCCCACTTCTCTTCTTTCTTTTAGTTTAGTTTTTTATTGAAGTCGAAGTACGTATTCGAGTCATCGGAGTTTGGAGACTTGCTGCGAGGAGTAGTTTAGCGAAGAGTCAAAGTTTCAGAGGAACTTCCTTAGTCTTGTGGAAAGGATTTTTAGATAAGTGTTTACTTTTATTTTGTTTATCAATACTTGCTTTCATTTATTATTTTTCTAATCGTTTTTAATTTAAAATCAATGTGTTTTTATATTTTCCCAATGCATTCTGAGTAGTTTACTTTATCTTTTTCTTTCTTAAAATGTAGAAGTAATTAATTTAAAAAGAATTGTTGTGGAAAGTATCAGTGTTTAAAAGTTGGAAGAAGTTGTGAAGATTGATTCTAAAAACTTTATTTACTTCTTAATCTGGCCTGTTAAGTTGTAAAATTTCTTGAGATTATGTAAGATCCAATGCGGTATTGTCTCATAAAAGTTAGTAAGAATCACATGCAATTATATGGGTGAGAACTGTAGTCCATATAAGTGAATGTAATATTAGAAGATATTTTTATAAAAGGGAGTAAAATTAGAGTATTTTAGAGTGACAGGCTAAAACCCTTTAATTTAGTTTGAAGTTTTGAGTTTTGTTATGAGAAGTTAGCCCCCAGGTGGTGGGAATCGAGGGAACTTTAGAGTGAGAGACTGTTATCTTCCCTGCCTAACCATGTTAAAAATAGTATAAATTTCAAATTAACCTATGTTCTTTATAGAAATAAGTAAGGGTAAAGAACACATTTGCTTCTATCTGTCACAACAAAATTTAAATACTTCAACAACAATACTTTAAGATTTATTACTACTTCATGAAAGGAAAGAAAAAGATATTTTAGTTAATAGTATTTTTACATCCAGTGTTAGTAGTTATTGAAATCTTTACTTTCATTGCTTAGCATTTTATTAAGAAAATTTCAAAAAGACAAATCAACTTTCTAGAACTTTTCAAAATCAAGACATTCTATTTCAAAAACAATTAAAGAAAGTAAAAAGATAATTTTCTAAATTCCTTTAAAGATTTTCAACTTTTCCCTGTGGGTTCGATATCTCGGGGCTTAATCAGAAAGTCCTATATTACTTGATAAACGATACGTATACTTGAATAGTATCCCATATTATAAAATCATAATTTTCATATCTTAAATCATCAACGAACTTATATCCAGCAGAGTCAAGTTTTCGACAACCGTTGCACTTATATCTATCAGGGATCATTCATCCCGAGAGCCGTCCACCTTCTAAACCTAAGAACTCTCTCGATACTCAACCAAACCACATGGGGGTTGTTTCTAGAGCTTCATCTGACCTAGACAAACCTATCAATATGGTTTATATGGTATGAAATAGGGTCTGCAATTATGGAGGATGAAGCAAAGCTCTGGAGGAAGAGTGAGTCCAATACCTTTATCTAAGAGGGGAGGCCTCAATCAGATGGTTGTTGCAGCTTCGATTGGTCCCAATGAACCTCCAGATGGAGCCATTTGCCCCGGTGAAGTGTCTAGCACCAAACTCGACCAGGCCCGATTTCAGGTGTTGATGGAATTCTGGTGTAGTGGCCTTCTGTGATGGGGTTTTGATGGGGGATGTTCTTCATTCACTACTGTGAAGGTGTGGGTATAATTAATTGAACTTTGGTGCACTGTGGAGCTGTGGTGAAATGTGTCCTGGTTTCCGGCCAAATTTGAGCTCTGAAATTGTACTCCGGCAGTGGGAATCAGAGGGGGAATGTGGTTGGAATGATCTTAGGGATGTCTGGAGAGGCTCTGATGAAGTTTTGTCAGAGTTTGGTTAGGAAATTTCAAGCACCTTGATTTTGGCCTTGAGGGGTGGTTTTAATAGCCATGGATAATTGGCTGAGCTCAGGGCCTAACAATGGGTGTATTCATCTGCATAGGTGGAGGGCAGATCAGCTCTAATGGCCAATCAGAGCTGGACAGCTTGGGAGGTGAGTTTGGGTTCAATTGAGAGAGGGTGTCTCTCGACATTGGCATTTGTCAGCCAGTAGCACGGCCAGCCAGGCCAAAGGAGGTAGCCAGTGGTCAGGTGGTGGTGCGACTTTTTTAATTTGCTAAAATTTATGAATCAGATTTAGGTATATATAATGATTTAGTTTTATAATGAGTCACACAATTAAACGCAAGTATACGTATCACTCAAGTAATACAGGGCTCTAGTGGAGTTTTGGATATCGATCCCACATGGAGGTTTTAATTTTATGATGAAGGATAGAAATCACTTATCGAATCACAGCACAATTGCAAGTAAGTTTAATTTTTAAAATAAGAAAAAACTATTATAGTTACTATTTATACCAAAATACATTCTAAAATCTAGCAAGTTAAACTAACACAAGACTAAACTTATAATAAAGTTCACTTGAAAGAAAGAGTCTTCCTCCTTTCCATTCATAATGTAATGATTATTGTGACATAGATCAGTGATGCAAATGTGTTTTGTCAAATAGGAGCATTCCTATTCTTTACCCATATTTCACGTATAAAGAACATTGGCTAATCCTAAGTTTAGTCCCCAAATCCATGGTTAGGCTGGGAGGATACTGGATCTCACTTCAGAGCTCCCACTTCCCTTCGCTTGAAGGCTAACTCTCGCTTCAGTTTCCAAACATTAGGACCACATTGAGGATTTTAGCCTGTCACTTTGAAATCTCTAATTATACGCCCATCAAAGTATATTTCCCTATTTATTTGCACTTAATCCCCATGAACTACGTCTCTCATTCATGGACATTGAATGTGACCTTCACTTTTATTATGGAACTCATAATCCTTTCGGAAAATATGTTTCCCAACAAGTTTTAATAATTCAATTGGCTAGATCAAAAAGTAAATGAAGTTCGAAGTGAAAACATCATCACAAAATCTTCATAATAAATTGGCACATCATTTCCATATCACAACATCAACAAATAACATGAAAAGGAGAAAGAAAAAGAAATCTACTTAAGATTCATGAGGAAGAGATGACAAAACATAAATTTTATATATAAATACAATGTTATACAAACAGAGTAATATAAAGACAACTTATCTCAAACTCTTCCCCAAGCAATCTCAAGGAATTCTTTTGACTCCTCTTCTTCCTTCACAACAACACAAAATTCTCTCTTTAGATAAGTATGGAAGAAGAAATCTCTCACTGTCCCTCTCCTCTTACACTCCTTAGAAGAGAAAACACAAAACCTAATTTCCTAATTACAATGGAAAGAAACTATTTCTAAACTCTAAACTCCTCTCTTCTCTTCTCCCCCTCTGAAATTTGGCTCCAAAAGTGTTTAAATTTGGCCAAAACTGAATTCAAAAGAGTTTCTTAAAGAAACCCTTCAAAATTTGGCCAAATACATTGAATCTAGCTTAAAATTAGGATAAGGCGTTGTCCAACGCTGGATAGGGCGCCGTTCGACACATTATTCTGCCAAAACAGTCACGACTCTATGTAAATTAGCGCGGACTGGCACTGGTGACAGTGCCGTTCGGCACTAGTTCAATAAAATGTGCTTTTATCCCTTTTTGCTACAAATTTGCTCCTTTTCGCTTCCTTTTACTCCAAAGACCTAAAATCATTGTACCTGCATGAAATCATGAAAAGTACCTTTCTTTAAAGTGCAATATCATAAAAAACAGGTATGAAATGAGAAGTAAAAAGCTATCAAATTTTCAGTGGATCAAGATCCCCCAAACTTAACTATTACTTGTCCTCAAGTAATTTTGGTTAATACATAAAATAATGATCTACTGCAATGAACTTTCTTTCTAGAATACCATAGTTTTGATTTAGATAAGTGCAATATTAAAATTTTCAAAAAGATCTTTGAATAATTCATGTAAATTCTGCAGGTGTAAGACTATCTAGTAGTCAAGTCTAAGAGTTCTAGCCTTCTATTCATTTAAAAAATGACCGTAGATTGTCCTATTAAGGCACTTAAAAGATTTACACGAAAAGAAGTTTATGAAAACACTACTAGTAAGGATGCTAATCCACACATATAAGTTCAGGAAAGTAATTACGTTTTTCCTTTTAGGTAGGTCCAAGTGAAGCCAATTTTTGATTAAGCATCTCCTCAAGCTTCTCCTTTCTTTCTTTCATTTTCTCTTGCTTTTCTTTTCTTTTCTTTTCAATGAGGATTACTATATCTGGAGAGCCTTTAATAATTTTGAACTTCACCCTTCTCACCCTAAATTTGAAACTTATCACATATCATTACCTTATAAGCATTTCTTTAGCTTATTAATGATTCATCATAGAGTCTTAATCCTTTCATATCACATAAAGTTTTAAGATTCTCAATTTTTCAAACATACATTTTTTCTTACTTTGAATAGTTGATTATAGACCTATTCTCTTATACCAAATATCTTAGCCTACAAAATTACTTTTCATTACCAAATACTTTCTTTCAACTTTACAAAATACTTGAATAAAATCAAAATACAGTTATTTGAAATTTAGTTCTATTATAGGAAATCATGTTAATAATTTTGAAAATACTTTTAAATGAGAACAATTAATAGTTAATTCTTTCCCTCCCCCAAACTTAGACTTTTGAATATCAATACAATTAACATGGAAGAAAGAAAAGATATAAACATATAACTCATACCTCAATATGTTGGGCTTTTCATACCTTTGAGTTTAAGCAAGTTTTTCTTTATAAAGTAGAACAGTAGGCCTGAAATAATTAAGAGCATTTCTATACACAAATATGGGTTAGAAATTTGTAAGGGTAGAAGTTTAAAAACATGAAACATAAACTATGCACTCAACATTAACGTCCAACTGTTACTATCACAAATTAAACTAACAAACAAAACACATGAAATCTACTATCACATCACATACATCACAAATTAACATAAAGTTTGCTACAAATATAACCAAATACACATTACATCACATATACTAATCAGAAAGAGTCACAGGTACATCACATATACAAAGCACAAATGCAAAATAAAATGAAAATAAATCTATCAAAACTACCAATCTTCATCTTCTGTAGAAGCTCCACCATCATCAGGTTCTTCAGGTTGGTATGGAGTATACTCAGGGTAAGTAGCAAATACAGCACTAGTGTCTCCCCTGAAAAATCTCATCTCTGTGTCATGATAAGCTATCTCATATTCTCTCCACCGCACCTGATAATCATCATTTATCTTATATCATTCTTCTAGTCCCTTTACTCTGGTGTTCAACCTTTCCAACTGATCCATAACATCATGCATAGTATGCTCTCTAAATGTAGATAGTCTATCATGACTAGAAGAAGGCTCATCAACTTTCTTACTCCATTTCCAACTTACATGGGCTTCATATGTTTTCAGATTTAGTTTATTAATGAGCTTCAAGGGATGGATTACCTCATCATTATCTTCAACTACTACTCCTGGCTAAATACACAAGGCATGAATCAGGCTAGGGTGTCCTAGTCCACATTTAGTCTCTCCTTTTAAACTTGTTAAAATACTTTTATGAATAATAGCCCCAACATTTATATTCTTCATGTTCTGAATATAGTAACTCAGAACAGCTCTATCTACATTGACTTCACTGTGATGGTTAGTAGGCAAAAGAATTGCAAAAATGAAATAGTGCCAGACTTTTGATACAGGATTCAAAGTAGAAAGGGGTAAGTTAACTTTTAACCTTTGTTTAACCTTCCACTCCCCTTTTCCATCAGTCAAAAATTTTACGATCATATCCAATGCATCATTTATATCAGGAAAATTTTTATAATCGCAAGAAAAAGTTGTTCTTAACTGATAAAATGCATTAATGCTGACAGAAGAGAATTCAACCATTTGGCCTCTAACCAGAATGTATTCACTCTCAGAATAATATAGATTTGCATAAAACTCTTTAACAATACCCAACATCGCTTCAACAGTGAAATGGCAGAAAATCTTCCATTGGCAGTTCGCAATAAGTTCTTCAAGCATACCTCCAGAATTTTCAAAGGCTTTCGCTTGAATACATTTCTTATTGCTAAGAAACATAATAAAGCTCGAATAAGCTTTGAAATTCACAAATTTGTTTTCATCATACTCAAATTTTCTCTTCCCCTTTGAAATTCTTGGAGCCATTTGTCTAAAAATACCAAATTTATCCAAATCAATTTTAAAATTGCAATGTAATGGACTCTAAGGTAAATTTAAAAAGATAATAACTCAAAATCCATGAAAAATATCCAACATTTCTCCAAAAACTTCAAAATTTCAAATCTTCCTAATGTAGGAGATTTCCACAGTCAAGATCAAAAAATTTTAGGTTAAAGTGCAGCTCTTACCAAGAGAAGATGAAATCTGAACTTTTCTGGCCACGAAATCGCTTCAAATCCAAATGCTAGTGAGCCCTAGGTGCGAAAATAGGCCATGGCAGGAGGTTAAAGACGATGGTTTGGGCAAAAAATGGCGGGTCCTAGGGTTAAATCGTAAAAATTTGGAGTTTCAGGCCTTTTTCTAGGTCAAGCGCTGTTCGGCTCTAGCGGCAGCGCCGTTCGGCGCATTATTCTGCTCTAATGACTAAACTCTCTGTCTTTTGGCATGGTCCGGTGCTGATGGCAGCGCCGTTTGTCACCACTTCAAAAACTGGGCTTCCGACTTTCATTTTCAATTTCAATCTTTTCAAGCCCGCTCCGACGTCTAATTAGTCTAATTAATCATTAAATAACAATCTAAAGCCATCAGAAAAGATACTTTTGAACACAAACAACACAAAACATCACTTTCATATAAAAAATCCAAGTGTCAGACAAATACACATAACACTAAACATTACACATCATCAAGCCATATAACCTTAAAGTTCAACGTTAATCACAACCACAACACAATAACACTGAAAACTAAACAAGAATGCAAGTCCAAATATAATATCCAAGCAAAGCAAAGCAAAACAGTCAGCTACACAAACATAGAAATACAATAATCAAGTTTTCATTGTTTCTCAGAACTATCATCAACTCTGAGATCTCTAATTAATTGAGCATGAACAAACAGATTATATAATGGACGAAACGGAAATTATTCAGTAGAATCCTCTTCAATCGCGTCAAACTTTTTTCAAGATATCCAGAATGATCAAAGTGCTCTTTCAATCTCCAATCCAAATGATTAAAGAAATCAGATAGATTGTTGATTGCATTAATCACATGTTGTACTTCCTTCTCTAATTTATTGTTTTTCTTCAAGATAATCTGTGAACTTATAGGAAAGTAAGGAGGAATAGGTGCTGAACTCTGAGATGGTTGATGTTCAATAATGTTCATATCATTCATATGACCAACTGCCTGGTTACTATATGTATCTGCTGGGTGTATAGGCTTCCAAGGCAAAAGTACTCTTTCCCAGTTCTCATATGGCACTTGTGATTGAATGAAGAGGAGAAATATGGTGTAAAGATTTCGAAGCCCAAACTTAGATCCGTGAACGATCAATCCCATAACATATTTAACATTTATTGAACCAACATCAATAGGGCATCCCCATTTAAATACAGTAGTTCAGAATAGCACACTCCTTAGTTACATTACTGATTTTTATAGTTGGGAACAATTTTACACATATGAAATAATGTAAGTATTTCGACGTAAGATTTAACAGTGAGGTCGAGAAACTTACATACCTACTATCTCTTATCTCCCATTCATCACTTTCATCCGTCATATATCTGTATATATCATTCATATTGTCCTTTGTCAGGGCAAAATTTGAATAGTGGCAGACTGGTTTATTCTCAATCATGTATAAATCATTAATCTTTACAGGAGTAAACTTGACAAACCTACCTCGCACATAGACTGATCCTTGGTTGATTCCATGAAGATTTGCATAAAACTCCTTCACAACTAGGACAGTTACGGCGGTAATACTATAACACAATACTTCCCAACGTCTTTGAACAATAATTTCATCAATTCTAGTTGTAGAAGAATTTTTACCTTGATTTACAAAGCCTCATTCCTCAATCAATCTGATTTTATAGATATTTTTGTTGAATAGACGCTGCGCCTCAAAACTGACAAACTTTCTAAGGTTGAAAACTTGAAATCTTGAAGTTTTCATCAAGTCAGAATCCATTTGGATGAGATTTAGGATCTTCCTCTTCGTTCCTAAGGTATTTCCTGCGTCTAGGGGTGGTTATTGGGAGTTCTAATGGATGCTTTACTGCCTAGAATTGTAAAAACTTGAATTTAAAGATGAGAAACTATTTTCTGAACAGTAGCGCTGTCCGACGCTAGTTTAAATTTTGCCAAACTTCACTTTTTCGAAATTCTTTCCAAACTTTGATTTGATTCAATTATTAAATGTTATTAATGATATTTAAGGAAGAATTAGACTTATTTAAGTAATAAACAAACACAAATAACACGTCAAACAAAGCAAACACTCAATAACTGTAGGTTGCCTCCCATAAAACGCTTGGTTTAACGTCGTTAGCTTAACATAAATTCTAGTTATTCAGGTTGATCCAACATTAAAACCACTTTAAATTTAGGTTTATTACCTTCAAAACATGGTTTTAATCTTTGGCCATCAACTTTGAATATTCTTCCAGATTTAGGATCTTCGATAGGCACAACTCCAAATTGATATATTTTTACGACAACGAAAGGTCCTGTCCATCAAGATTTTAGTTTCCTAGGAAATAATTTCAATCTTGTATTATATAATAAAACTTTTTGTCCTGGTTAAAATTCCTTTTTAACAATCTTTCGATCATGTCATATTTTTCTTCTCTCCTTATATATTCTATCATTAACATATGATTCATTTCTGATTTCCTCCATTTCATTCAATTGCAACAGTCTCTTCTCACCAGCATCTTTTAAATTAAAATTCAATTTCTTTATCGCCCAATATGCTTTATATTCTAACTCAACTAGCAAGTGACAGGTTTTTTGAAAGATTAATCTGTAAGGGGACATTCCTATAAGAGTTTTATAATCAATTATGTATGCCCATAAAGTAGTATCCAGTCTAGCAGACCAATCTAATTTATCAGGATTAATGACTTTCTCTAAAATTCGTTTAATTTCATGATTAAATACCTATGCTAAACCATTAGTTTCGGGATGATAAGCTGCAGAGATTCTATGCATAATATTATACTTTTCCATCAATCTCTGAATCAAATTATTCTTAAAATGGGATCCTCCATCAGTAATGATTACTCTAGGCATTTCATATCTTGTGAAAATATTTTTCATTAAAAACCTTGAAACACTTCTAGCACCACACTTAGGTTTAGCTATTGCCTCAATCCATTTTGATACATAATCAACAACAATCAATATATATACATTTCCATATGAAGGATAAATGGTACTATGAAATCTAATCCCCAAGCATAAAAAATTTCAACTTCTAAAGTGAAATGAAGAGGCATTTCATTTCTTCTATATATATTGCCTATTCTCTGACATCGATCACAAGTTTTGATAAATCTATAAACATCTCTGAAAAGTGTAGGCCAATAAAATCCATATTACAAAATCTTATTTGCAGTTCTATCAATTTTGAAATTTCCTCCAAATTTAGAATCATGCCATTCTCGAATAATTCATTAAGTTTCTTCATGAGACACACATCTTCTAATAATAAGATCTTTACATTGTTTTGTACATATAAGGATCATCCCAGAAATAAAATTTAGCATCATGCTTAAATTTTTTCTGCTGTTTCATTGTTAAGTCAGGTGGTAAAATATTACTAATGATGTAGTTCATAATATCAACATACCATGGTAAATTTCCATCAATAATATTATATAATTACTCATCAGGAAAAGTTTCAGTGAGTTCCTTTTCTAAATCATCCAACTTAGGTTGTTCAAGTCGAGATAAATGATCAGCTATTTGATTATCAACCCCTTTCCTATAAACGATCTCAAAATCAAATTCATGCATTAAAAGCATCCATCAGATCAGTCTTGGTTTTGCATCCATCTTTTGAATTAAATATTTAATAGCATAATGATCAGTATGCACTATGCATTTAGTTCCAATTAAGTAAGATCTAAATTTTTCAAAGGCATAAACGATCGCTAATAACTCTCTTTCAGTAGTGGTATAATTAATTTGAGCATCAGTAAGAGTCTTACTAGCGTAGTATATAACTTTAAACATTTTGTCATGTCTTTGCCCTAGAACAACTCCAATAACATAATCACTAGCATCACACATTAATTTAAATGGTTGCTCCCAATTACATGAAACTATTATAGGTGCAGTAATTAATTTTTCCTTTAATAGATCAAAAGCTTTTATGCGTTCAACATTAAAGTCAAACTTTCTATCTTTTTCCAAAAGTTGGCATAGAGGCTTAGTAATTTTTAAAAAGTCTTTAATATATCGCCATAGAATCCTACATGTCCCAAAAAGCTTCTTACCCCTCTCACAGTTGTTGGAGGTGGTAATTTTTCTTTAGTTTAAATCTTCGCAGGATCTACTTCCATGCCATGTTTAGATATCTTATGCCCAAGCACAATTCCTCCTACAACCATAAATTGTTACTTTTCCCAGTTTAGGACTAAATTTGTTCTTTCACATACTTCTAAAACTTTTTCTAGGTTGCATAGACATGCATCAAATGAATCTCCGAATACTGAGAAATCATGCATAAACACTTCTATTCCATCATCAATTAAGTTGCTAAATATGGATGTCATACATTATTGAAATGTTGCAGGTGCATTACATAATCCAAAGTGCATTCTTCTAAAAGAAAAAGTTCCATAAGGGCTAGTAAATGTAGTCTTATTTTGATCCTCAGGAGCAATATGTATTTGGTGATAACCGGTAAATCCATCTAAAAAACAATAGTACTTGTGTCCAGTAATTCTGTCTAACATTTGGTCTAAAAATGGTAAAGGAAAGTGATCTTTTCTGGTGGCGACGTTTAATTTTCTATAATCAATACATATTTGCCATCCAGTGACTTGGCTTGTCGATATGATTTCATTTTGATCATTTACGTCAACAATCACTCTCCTTTCTTAGGAACACAATGATTTGGATTTACCCAAACACTATAAGAAATATGATATATTATTCCAGCATCTAACCACTTTAAAATCTCTTTCTTAACCACTTATTTCATTATTGGGTTTCAGTCTCCTTTGTGAATCAACTGTAGGTTTGTGTGGTTCATTTAACAAAATTCTGTGCATACAGATTGATGGATTGATTCTTTTAATATCAGCTATGGACCAACCAAAAGCCTTTTTGTATCTTTTTAAGGTGTCCGATAATTTTTGTTCTTGATATTCATTTAAATCAGAAGATACAATGACTGGTAAAGTAGATAATTCTCCTAAAAAGATATACTTTAAATGATTAGGGAGAATTTTCAGCTCATGTTGAGGGGGTTTAATGATAGACGAAATTAAACTTTTATCTCCATTTTCAATAGTATCTAATCTTTCAAAATTTTCCTGAACAAATTCTAACTTTTCATTCTTCATATCATCCAAATAAACTTTATTTTCACTTTCATATTCATCCTCACATTCCAAATTTTCTTCAAATACTTCTTTAAAATGATCTTCCCTCAAATAATCACAGATTTCAATTCGATAGCACTCATCATCGTTTTCAGTTGAAAGGTATTTCATAGATTTCAGAATATTGAAAGTTACCTCTTGATCATTAACTCTCATAGTCAATTCTCCTTTTTGAACATCAATCATAGCTCTCCCAGTAGCAAGGAATGATCTTCCCAAAATAATTGGAATTTCTTTTTCTTCCTCCATATCTAATACAATAAGGTCCACAGGAAATATAAATTTATCCATATTTACTAATACATCTTCCACAACTCCTTTAGGATAAGTGATAGAACGATCTGCAAGTTGAAGAGTCAAAAATGTAGTTGAAAATTCTCCAATTCCTAATCTTTTGAATGTTAATAAAGGCATAAGGTTAATACCAGCTCCAAGATCACCTAAAGCTCTTCCGAAAAATTTTTCACCTATTGCACACGGGATAGTGAAACTACCTGGGTCTTTAAGTTTTTCAGGAAGCTTTTTCTGAATAATTGCACTACACTCACCGCTAAGTGCAACAGTCTCGTGGTCTTTGAACTTTTTTTTTTCTTTTTAAGAACGTCCTTCATAAACTTTGCATAATCAGGCATCTGCTCTAATGCTTCAACAAAGGGAATATTAATCATTAATTTCTTACGAATATCCAAAATCTTTACAAATCTGTTATCCTTGCTCTGTTTCTTTAATCTTTGAGGAAAAGGAGGAGGTGGTCTTTCAACAGTTATCTTCATTGGTTCTAGCGGATATTCATCTAGATATGTCTTATTAGAACCTTTCTTAATGTTCACTTCCTCTCTTTCAACTTTGACTTCTTTTTTAACTCTTGGTTCCAATTCTTTTCCACTCCTTAATTGAATAACCTTAATTTGCTCCTTGTTTTGATCTTTTGGGTTGATCTAAACATTGCTAGGAAGTTTCCCAGAAGGTCTATTATTAAGCGCAGTAAAGATATGTCCCGATTGATTCTCAATGTTCTTCGTTGCAACATTTTGAGCTTGAATTTGATTACCCATATTCAAAATCATTTCTTCAATAGACAACTTC
This sequence comes from Papilionanthe hookeriana x Papilionanthe teres, assembly GCA_022702705.1. Lineage (NCBI taxonomy): Eukaryota > Viridiplantae > Streptophyta > Magnoliopsida > Asparagales > Orchidaceae > Papilionanthe > Papilionanthe hookeriana x Papilionanthe teres. The sequence continues at coordinate 14,256,222 of CM040437.1, read as the reverse complement.
TTTTTCTTAAATTGTTGATTACTATTAAAATAGGATAATAAGAAGGTCTATAATTGGTGTTTCCATGGTTTTTTGGATTTCCAACTGGATCATAGGTTTGTTTCCCCATTACGGGTTAACAACAACATTGGTGTTATTCTAGTTGAAGTTCGGGTGATTCCTCGAACTAGGATTATAATAATTCGAATAAGGATTATTGACTTTGTTATTTATGGCATTCAATGTTTCATAAAACATTTGAGAGTCTATCATCTGTCCTGATGAATTTTCTTATAACACTGGGGGTGTTGGAGAATAATTCATTCCATATTGATCTATTTTCTTAGAAAGTGCAGCAATTGGAGATACTATCATAGTCATCGCATCAAAATCATGAATACTAGATACTCTCTTAGGATTTACCCGCTCAGAGGGCAATTGAAAATTATTAGTAGCCATCTCTTCAATTAACGCATATGCATCATCAAAAGGTTTAGACATTAATGATCCACCAGCAGCACTATCGATAATCGATCTCAAAGATCCCTGTTGACCAAATTTTTGGTGAGGTCTTTTCTTCTCTCCTTAGTACTTAGGATCTAGCCATAGGTTTTCCCTTTGACTAACCTAGAGGACAAGAAATGGAACCCACCACCACTTAGAAATTAAAATCACTTCTTGACTCCCTTCAAACCCCACAAGTTTTATTGTAAACCCCTAAACCACTTGGAGGGTTAAAATCAATATGTGTAGGTTTAAAGGATGAGTTTCCTACAGGACTCTATGGCCTTAGGACTACCCTGGATGGTCTGGTCTGGTGAGGGTTGACTTGCACACACACTACACTCTCACACACATTCCAACCCTAAAAGCACACCTATACCCAATTTGACTTCCCGACTCATGTAGGTAATTCATTTGGATGGACCTCAACCCTTAGGCCCCTGGCTAAGAGGGTTAGGAACAACATAGTGAATGTCTAAAATGAGTCCTCTCATGGCTCTTGTGAGCTTAACATGGCTTCATGGCTCTACCAAAAAGATTTCATTTCACTCACACTTGATCAACCATCATTTTTCCAAAATTTCAAATTTTGACCCCCGGGACTCTAAACCCACCAAACCTACCAAATGCCATTGAAATTGCCCAAAATTTACAAAATTGCCTAAATTACCCAAAATTCCTCAAAATCAGTCCTAAACATTTCCCACCACTCAAATTGATCATCCTTGGTCAAATATACCAAAATTTTCAAAATACCCCCCAATAACCTCCAAAAACCCAAAATACCCTTTTAACCCAAAAATTCCAAAAATTCAACAAAATTCCCAAAAAATTGCAAAAAATCCCAAATATTCACAATTTCATTTTGTTCAACTACACCATAAGCCAATTTTGTCAATTTATCCCACTTTTACCAAAACCCCCAATTTGACCTATTTTTAACCTAAGAGAGCCCAATGTCCAACCAAACCACTCCAATTGACCTCAATTTTAATCCAATTCAATCCTAAGCTTCAATTTAATATCCCTAATATCAATTTAGACCAAATCCAAGCCCAATTTGACCAACATGTGGATACAATTTTAATTTGAAGCTTAAAGCCCAATTTTGGCCCATGACCTAAACTTAGCCCAAACCAGCCTAACTCAACTCCAATTAGCCCCAAATCCTTTCTAAAAACTTCCTAACATCCCCACAAACAAAACACTAACATGATTTGCCCCAAATTTGAAACCAAACTCCACCCAAGCCTAACCCAAATAAAAAATCCCCAATTTGGCCTAAACCAATCATAAACCCAAATAGGCCCAAATCCCAAAATCAAAGCCCAACCAAAATTGAAAACTCTCTGTTATACTCCCATAAACATATTTCAACATTAATTTTACATAAAACCCAACATTGTCCCAACCTTAACCCAAGTTAGCTCAGTTTGATTCACTTTGGCCTTATTACCAAAAAGCCCAAATTAAATCCAATTCAACCCAAAATGACACCAAACCTTTTCTAAAATTCTCATGAAACATCCCTAAACTAAACCCAGCATTTATTTGGCACAATATTTTACAAAATTTTCATCCAAAAGTTTATTTTAAAACATAAAATCCCACTCCCCTAAAGCATTTAAAAGCCCATTCCAAAACAATTTCAAAAGCCCAAAATTGATCCTAAAGCCCATTTGACATCTTCATTTGTCACCCATTTAATCAAAATCATTCCCTAAGTTATAATTCCATCATCAAATAAATCTAAATCAAGCCTCATGCCAAAATACCCCTAAATTTCAAAAATCCCAAAAATCCCTTTCTCATGCAAGTGAGCCAAGCCATCCCTAAGCCATGAGCAAGCCTTGTAGCCATGCATAAGCCACATGAAAGCCATGAGAATCTTAGGATTGTCAACCCTGTGTCGATATATTTTTAGGTTATGTGTTTTGAAAAGGGGTCGCTACGAAAATTGTCGGCGAATTTTAAATTTAATTTATATATATATATATATATATATATATATATATATATATATATATATAGTTTTAGAAAGAAGTATTTGATTTTGAAAATAATTTTTAAGTTCGAAAGATTTTAAAGATATGAAATCAAACAGATCTCACGTCCCAAATAGTTTATATAAACGAGCGCCGCATCACAAACTGTGTATCTATCCCGAAGAATAGACACACTACTTGATGATGGGGCTCGATTAAATAAACTAGAAGATTTGTGACATCCGTTTGGTCTGTGAACCAATTATATAAGCCAACAAGTTCCCCTGCTTAATATTAATGAATTAGGCAGGGTTTATATTACCTGAGTTCTTAAAGTTCCCTATAAGGGCAAGCCCCTATAGTTAATTACATCTTAAATGACGGGAATCATTTAAGAAAACTCTCAATAATGATCAGTGATTTTACTCTCAAGAATTTCAAAGTTTAAGGTTTTCAAAGGATTGAATTTTGAAATTTCAAAAGGGATTAGCTCAAATTTGGAACAGTTAATTCAGGAGTCCAAAGGAAGAGAAGTAGGAGAAGCTGAGGATCCAAGAAGAATCTTGGCAACTTCCCAAACTATCCTATTGTTTGGCTTCAACTTAAGGGTATATTTAATGTTGTAATCTTACCAATTTTAATTAATTAGGACTTATGTTTGTATGACATAATCACACAAGTAGCCTCGAAGATGTGAGGGTTTATGTCGTACCAAACGACTACCTCGGAGTCCTAAGACCGGTTAGAGCTTAATTTGCATAACATGATAATGCTAATGCCTAACGAAAAGTTGAGGGTTTATGTTTCACTAGGCAAACTACCTCAAAATCCTATGGCTTGTTATTGAACAATAGGAAAGGTTTTGCTGGAGTAGACTCAGGTTTTGCTGATGACGATGGCCGTGCTGCCCATTATGCTCCAGGCTCCTTATTGTTGTAGAAGTTTGGTTTTAGAAAGTGAAAATTAAGAGATGAGAGAAGTGTTTTAGTTTAGATAAATCTTAAAGTCCAAATATTTTTAATGTTTTAATTAAAAAAAATCTTAAAGTTGATTAAACAAAACCAATTAAGATCCCACGGCTCCGTCAACCCGACACCATTATTTTCATCGGATTCACTTAGTTCAAATGAATTTGCTAAACTCAACTGAATAAGTTCCACACTTTCATTTAGACCGTGGGAAATCTCGTTAGCAACACGGGGGTTACATCATCCGAGGTATTCCCGATCATCCAATGAGACGTTTTAATTTAGTTTGAGTTGTAGTTTTGCTGTGATTAAATTTTGAGTTGTTTTATATTTTGAAATGTTATGGCGGTGAATTTTATCTTGTTGTGACTTTTAATTTAGTTTTGGGTTTCAGTTTTGTGGCTATCCTAAAGGTTTCAGTTTTCATGTAGGTTGACATTCTTGTTAAACATGTAAGAAAAATAAAGTACAGTGCAGGTAAATAAATTGCAATAAAATAAAAGCGTACCTGGAGGGTCTTCTCGTCATTCCAAGCTGCACTTAAAACGCATGTCAGAGCATTTAAATATTTGCAACAATTACCTAGATAAAGCTAAGGGAAGGTTCTGGTTGTCTACCAAAATCCTAATCCTATTACTAGTCATTTCCTATGACGTCTACGTTCTTATGTTTTATGGATGATTTTCTTCACCAAAGAACGATCAAGTTTGATTGTTCTTCTAAAACATCCCATTATATTGAGGAAGTGCTTGGGACAAATCCTAAACATCTTTTCAACACTTCTGAGATTATTTCGAGTCCAACTGAATTTCATTGTACGAGTGAATTAATCATTCAAAAGATTTAGTTAAGTTTTGCTTCTTGCTCAGTGAACCCAGACATTTGATTATTTGAAGAATAAAGTGGCTTGTCACTTGATGCTCCATTTAAGAGTTATGATAATGAAAACCTTTAGGGGAAAATTAATTCATTGAAGATTTTAACTATCTTTAATTTAAAATTGGAATTGATGATTTAAAGTGATTTGGTTTAGTTATAAAATATTAATTAACAATTTTAAGTTTGGAAAAGTGTTCAAGTTGTTTTAATTCGATTAGACCTTTATATTTTAAATGATCTTAATATTTCAAATTAATTTTACCGTTTTAAATTTGCTTAGGTTGAAAGACGTGTTTTAAGTTATTTATTTTTTTTGAATTTTGATGACTTGATTTAGATTAATTATAATACTTTAGGTTGATTTTAATTAGTTTGATTTTTTATATTTTTAATTATGATTAGTTTTGAAATTACTTAAGGTTTTAAATTTGTTTTAAGTTTGTTCTTAAGTGATTTCAAATTAATTTTAATGTTCTCAATTTAATTTAATTTGATTATCAAATCATCTAATGTTTTAAGCATTAATTTAATTAAGGGTTATTTTCCTTTTAATTATTTAATTATCATCTTAAGTTTAATTAAGAGTTAAATATTTTTAAAGTGATTCAGTTAGGGATTTGAATTTAAAGAATTGGTATCTTTTTAAGTCACATCCCTAATAATCCAAAATTTTAATTATTCTCAAAAAATTTAAATAATTTAATTTATTAATGTTCCATCTTGGTATTTTTTTTTAGGAGATTAATGGGTTTCTACCCTTTTATTCCCTAAGTTTCAATCATCCAAGGGAAGATTAAAATCAAATATTTTACCCTCCCCCTTTATTAGGCCTAAAATATTAATTAAGGTTAAAATTCTTAATTACCTTTATGCCCTCTCAAGCCTATTCACCTCATAACTCACTAAATTAAACTCAAATGAATTTGAAATTTTTATGTCACTTCACTCACATGTCAATTAAGACATTAGATGAGAAAATGTGATTTTTTCATTTTTAATTTAATTTATATAATTATTTTTGTTGAAAATATGTATTTTCAATGAAAATTCAACACATGAACAAAGTAAAGTTCCTGTCCTTGGGAAAATTATGGGATGTTACTACTGACCAGAGGACCACTTGGACCAATTTTTGGTGATTTTTTGAATTATATTTTATTTATTGTAATTATTTTAAATTTTAAGGTATTAGTTAGTTATAAAATAAAATAAAAGTTTAAAAATGGATTTTATATTTTTCTTAATTCTCTCTGACCTCAAGGAGTCCAGAGAAATAAATTTTATATTTTTCTAATTTTTGTTTGATTTATTAGAATTATTTTAATGAGAAAGTTTGAAAATTCATGTTTTAATATTAAAAATTACATTAAGCCTTTAAAATTCAATATTTTAACCTAGAGACTTGGGAGAAAATATTTGGTTTGCTCCTAAATGATTAGGGTGCAAAATATGACATTTTTATGAATTTTAATATTTTTGTGATTTTTATTATTTTTAAATTATTAAAATATTAGAAATAGGTAAAAAATGAAATTTTTTAGAAAAATCTAATTTTAATTTTCTTAGACTCCTCTAGTTTCAGAGAAGTCCCAAAACCAATTAGGTGAATTTTTGAAATGTATTTTGGGTTTTATGAATTTTTAAAGTTTGAAAATAGCCATATGGTTTAATTAATCCATTTAATGGGTTAAACCATTTCCAATTGATTCCAAATTTTTATGTGGGACTTCTCTGACCCAAAAGATCAGTGGAGAATTATTTTCAAGTGGTTTTGATGTGTAGTTAATCCTAATCAATTAAAATTATATTTTGGGTGTTTGGGCCAATTAGAAGTATTTTAAGGGAATTAAGCCAAACCATAATTTTTCTAGGGTTTTCTAGTCCTATGATACATTCTCGAATTTTTCTAGAATTTTCCAAGCAACAAGCTAATTACTGGAATTAAAATGGCAAAACGGACACATAAATTTTGAAAATCAATATCTTGCCACAGAGATGGCCTCTAACCTTAGAAAATTCAAGGAATGTTCCCAAGAACATAGGCTACAAAAGCCTTATGGTCTCATGCCATGGTGAATTGTATGCATGCATGGAGAATTAAAAATACTGAAATCAGTAAATAATTAATTAAAAATAAAATACTCATCAAAATAGATTAATTCTTTTTCCAAATTATTCTCCTCTATTCACTGAGCAAGTGGATATTTTTCTTTTATTTTTATGATTTTTCTACACAAAGATATGAATTTTTGAAGTTCTGGGTAATTAAATAAATAAAAAATACCCTATTTATCTACTTAAACCAGTCAGCGCCCCATCATCCTACGATGGATCGAAAGCCCACACGGTGCGCTCCCATTTGACACCATCTGATTGGGATGCCACGCGGCCAGCTGTTCCGTCTCATATCTTGATCCGGCGCGATCCTGACCGTCCATCTGATACACGCGCGATCCTGACTGTCCATCCGATACACGTGCGATCCGATGGCTGCTGGTCATCGTCTCCATCAGGTGTGTCTCGAGAGCCGTCCACACTAAAACCCTAAGATCTCTCTCATTTCTCCACCAAATTTTGTGTTCTTATGCTCGATGGATTTGTCTCGACAAGACAAACACATCCATATGGTTTTCATGCATTGAAATCAAGCCAAACAAAATTGAGAATTCCTGGAAGCTCGGGAGGGAGGAGAGGTCAATACCTTGGCTCTGAGAAGAGAAGCTTCAATCAGAGAGTTGTGGCACCTTCAATTGGGCCCAAGGAAGCTCCAGGTGAAGTCTCTGGCTCTGGGGAATCACCTAGGTATAACTTCGACCATGACCGATTTCAAACTTTGATGGCTGGAGAGATTGGGTGGTCTGGAGTTGGGGCTTTCACTGGGGAACTCCTTCTATACCTCTGGTGAAGGTGTGAGAGGAGTTAATTTGACTTCCGTGGAGATTTGAGGATTGTCCTGTTCTGGCCTGAGAATTGAGCTCCAAAATTGAGCTCAATCAGTGGGAATTAGGGCAGGAGGACAATAGGGCTCTTCTTCTCTAGGCTGGGAGAAGGTCTGGGAGCAATTTGGGGGAGTTTGGTGGAAGAAATTTCAGCACCTTTGGCGAGGCCGAAAGGTGGGGGTTTTTATAGCCATGGTCGGAGAGGGGAGCTCAGGGCCAGACAATGAGTGGTTTAGGCCACTTAGGGTGAGGGCAGTGCAGGTAGGGTGGCTGGTGAAAGGATTGGCCACTGCCCAGGTTCAAATTTTGGGTTTTCAAGGACAAAGGGGTGCTCGAGCGTGGCTGTTTCGGTAGCTGGGGTGGCTGGCAAGGACAGTCAGGCGGCTGGGTAGGCTGAGGAGGAGTGGAGGAGAGGTTTTGCTCAATTAATTTGGGCAGGGAGCTTGCTTAAAGGGAGATTAAGGATGGGACATGGCCTTAGCCATGTGGCTTAGCCATGGGTCCAAAGTGGTGGACCATTCGTCCATGGCTCATTGGGCATGGGTTAGGTGAGTTCAAACCCACCCTAGGAGGCCTAGGGTCAGCAGCCAAGAAGTTGGTTTGGTCAATTTTGGTTTAGTTTGGTTCAATTTGGTTCATGTGTACACATGGGTTCACATGGGTTTGAGTTGGGCTAACTTGAGTTTTTGTTTGAATTGGATCAAATTGATTGGTCAACATTATGTAGATGATTGTAAGGAAGATTTTTCATGAAGACATGAAGTGGATTTGAGTTCACTTGGGGTTTCAATTTGGAGGATTTTGGGGTCTTGGTCAATTTTGGTCACCATGGGTTAGGTTGGGTTTAGGTTTGGCTAGAGTTTTGTTCAAGGCCAATTGATGGTCCAAAATGTTTCAAATGATTGTTAGGAAGGGTTTAGGATAGAAATTGGGTGAAAATTTTGGGCTTAGGGGATTCAATTTGGAGATTTTGGGGTAGTTGACAACTTTATGACAAATTTGGGGGTTTTGATTTCAAATGGATTTTGAGTTGGGTTAGGGTTTAAATTGAGAGCCAATTGATGTTTTTTTTGGTGTATGGATGTATTAGGAAGAATTTGGAATTGAAATTGGGGAAAATTGAGTTGAATTGGGTTGGATTTGGGTAGGTTTGGGTCATAGGTTAACATTGGGGTTTTGGTTTCAAATTGAAATTGAATTCAAGTGTGAGTCAAATTGGGCTTGGTTTTAATTTAAATTGGTATTAAAAATGTTGAATTGAAGTTTAGAATTGAGTTTGAGCAAAATTGGGGTCAATTGAGTTGACTGGGTTTAACATTGGGTCCACATGGGTTAAAGATGGGTCAAATTGGGGATTTTAATAAAAGTAGGTTTAATTGGCAAAATTGGCTTATGGTGTGGTTGAACAAAATGAAATTGGGAATAGTTGAGATTTTCTGGAATTTTCTGGGAATTTTTTGAATTTTTGGGCCAAAAGGGGTATTTAGGGTATTTGGAGGTTATTTAGAGGGTATTGGGGTATTTAAGTGGATTTAAAAGGTAGGGATTGTTTTGAAATGATTCTTATGATTTTTAGGAATTTTGGGTAATTTTTGTGAATTTTTGGTGGTTATGGAGGCCATTTAGGTAGTTTTGGATAAGCTTAGGGGACCAAATGTCAAAACCAGAAATTTTGGCAATTGAATGGGGTTTTAAATAAGGAAGAATGAGACCATTTTAGTGGAGTCAAGATTGAGTAAAAATTGATTTGGAATTGAATTAGGGTTTGGAAGCATATGCCATGGACTTAGCTAAGTCCAACCACTTTGGGACCAAGTCTAGCGAAATGGGAACCACTTTATGATCCTTCACATATTGACCTTAGCCATCTTAATCAAAGATTAGTGTCTTGGGTTCAACCATGTGAGTTTCATAAGGGTAGAAAGGCAAGGTTTCAAGGTTTATGTTAAGTGGCTTAGGGGTGTGTGTGTGTGTAAGAGAAACTCAAGTCACCCAAGGTCACCCAGGGTAGCCCTAAGGCTTAGACATCCTATAGGAATTCACTATTCGTTGCCCATATGGTGGTTTTAACCTTCCAAGGTGATTTAGAGGTTTACAACCATCCAAGTGGGGTCCCAAGAGGAGTCAAGAGGTGGCTGAATTGCTAAAGGGTGGGACCCAATTCTAGTCCTCTAGGATAGTCAATGAGAAGTCCTATGGCTAGATCCTAAGCACTAAGAGGGAAGAAAAGACCTCACCAAAAATGAGGTCAACAAATGGACCCCCAATAGGTGTGGTGTGCTAACCAAGCACACCGCGCATATTGGCATTGACCGAAGAGACCAACAAAACCAACACAGAGGTCCAAGTGACACACTTAGAACGAAGCGTAGAAAAATTCCCACTGGGGAGTATCAGGTAAATCTCTAGGACTGAAGATTCTAGAACTCTCACTGGGGAAAAGGAGGTGGATTCCAAATCACAAGATCTGGAGGGATTCAATTTCAAATTTGTTTAAAGTTTTAAGTTTGAGTTTTGAATTGATTTGAGATTCAATTTTGGTTAAAATTTGACTTAAGAATGATTTCAAGGGTTTAAGATGAGAATTGGAACTAGGTTCCAACCTCAGGAGAGAGTCAGAAGTTAGGTACCAACCTCGAAAGAGAGGGAACTGGAAGTTAGGTACTAGCCTCGAAAGAGTGAGAACTGGAAGTTAGGTACTAGTCTCGGAAGAGAGCCGGAAGTTAGGTACCGACCTTGAAAGAGAGGGAACTGGAAGTTAGGTACCAGCCCCGAAAGGGTGAGAACTGGAAGTTAGGTACCGATCTCGAAAGAGAGTTGGAAGTTAGGTACCGACCTCGAAGAGAGGAACCGGAAGTTAGGTACCAGCCCGAAAGGGTGAGAACCGGAAGTTAGGTACCGATCTCGGAAGAGAGGAACCGGAAGTTAGGTACCAGCCACGAAAGGGTGAGAACTGGAAGTTAGGTACCAGTATCGGAAGAGAGTCGGAAGTTAGGTACCGACCTCGAAAGAGAGGGAACTGGAAGTTAGGTACCAGCCCCGAAAGGGGTAAGAAATGGAAGTTAGGTACCAGTCTCGGAAGAGAGTCCGAAGTTAGGTACCAACCTCGAAAGAGAGGGAACTGGAAGTTAGGTACCAGCCCCGAACGAGTGAAAACTGGAAGTTAGGTACCAGTCTCGAAAGAGAGGGAACTGGAAGTTAGGTACCAGCCCCAAAAGGGGTGAGAACTGGAAGTTAGGTACCAGTCTCAGAAGAGAGTCGGAAGTTAGGTATTGACCTCGAAAGAGAGGGAACTGGAAGTTAGGTACCAGCCCCGAAAGGGTGATAACTGGAAGTTAGGTACCAGTCTCGGAAAGTAGACGATTTATTCGTGAAGATTTCAATGATTAAAACCGTACTAGGAGATTAGCATGGGGCATGAAAGTGTTTCACATCCCGAAAGATTGTATCAAAGGTTGAAAGTTTGGCGAACGAAGTGAATCTATGCCATCAGAACCAAATCGAGAATCTCGTGGTTCTGTGTCAGTAGATTCAGCTACCTTCTCAAAAGAGGAGAGAAATCACAGAGAGCCAAAAAGATATCGAGAATAGCCGGAAGCTAGGGATTTTAGATTCGAAGTTTCGTTTTCATTGTTCGTTGTTTTTAGTGATTTAATTTTATTTTGATTTCCATGTTTCATTTCGATTGAAATTTCATTTTGATTTGGATTTTCATTCATTTATTTGGTTTACAATTTGAGGTTTTAGGTTGCTTTGCTTTAAGTTTCGGTTTTGTGTTTTACTCAAACCTTGAATTTGAATTTTTCTTTTATTTTGTTGTTATTATTTCATTGAAATTGTTCTTCGTTCAACTTTTCTCTAAATTGAGTCAAACTCAGATTTAGTGGCGTTTGCAGTCAATTGCACAAAACTGAAGGCAAAGTACGACAGTCATTTTCATTAAAAATGTCAAAGCTACATTAGGTGATTCCATCAAAACATTTCTGATGCCATCTTTCTGAAAGTAGACTTTTACAAAATCCATGTATGTCCTAACACGAGTACCGCATCGATATCCTCATGTATTCTGGCAAAACTGTCTGTTCGATTCATCCATGTCTGAAAAGTACACTGCATAGATAGTAACATCACCTTCTAAGCCACTTTCCGGAGGAGAATCCCACGTAAGTGTGCTTTAGAGGTGTGCTACTACTATGTAGCTGACAGCTTATAGGGCTACAGGTTTTATAATTCTGGATCTGGCTGGAAGTAGACCAGAATCTTGCTCTCATCCATCCTCCTGAAAGTGATGAAGTCAGGCTTGTAGGGAACTCCTGGTATGCAGTGCTTCGCTACATCTGCACCATTTCCTTGTAGTACGAGAACATAGCCTACCGGTAGAGGTATCTCTACTGGCCCTCGGAATTTTCCGGGGCCGACTATCCGGAGTTCTGTCCCGAACATGATGTTGCATTGGTTGATGAAGGAAACAGTGCAAAAGGGCCTCACAAAATCTTGATGATCTATGTGAGGTGGAATGCAGTCTCCTTCCGCATAGATGTTGATTATACAGATGTTTGGAATGCAGTCAGCGGGTATGACTCGCCAAGCCACCATCCTCTTTATCATCTTCTTAATCGGAACTGACATTGGATCCACTTCATCGTAACGGAGTATCCCTGGAGGAATTCCTTTCTTGTCATCAGCGAAGTTGTAACAGCATCTGAATTGGATTGTAATCCTTCCCTTGCCTCTTTTCCAATTCTTAGGCTCAGAGTAAGTCCTGCTGCGTAATCGTCCTGAACGACCCTTCTTCTTCAGCTGGGAGACGTAGTCCACGATCTCACTCTGCTCGTAGTGAGAGAAGACATCTGTATGCAACTCTAATCCTTCCAGGATATTGACATATCTGCCTCGGATCCTCTGAAAGTATTCAAAATTCTGCTTCCGCACCCTCTGGATCATTCCCAACTCGTGCTCTGAAATTACCTACAACTGTCGGGGTCTAGTGACATACTATGGGATGTATGGCTGCACACCGACACGCTCTCCTGGAATCATCACTGTCTAAGGTACAGGCTCTGTAGTAACCTCCTCTGGAACAACCTCTGCTATGGTGCTCCTGAGGACTGGCCTTTTCGGGCAACTTCTGTGGTCGCTGAAATTTCTTCCTTATTCTGTTCTTCTGTAAATTTCTTCAGCACCTTGGCGATACGGCGATTCTTGTTTCTTCTTTGGGTTGGGGTCAAAGTCTCTCTTCTCTCCCCCTGGATTTCAGTAGGGGCAGCACTGACGAGCATTCCTCCCGCTGCCGTTATTACTGATTTCATTTTGTTTTCTTCAATCGCGCTGATCTTCCTTTTCTGATTTGCAGTGTGTTGAATCTTCTCGCTGAGTTTCATTACTGTCTTTCCATGGAACTGCCCAAGGTCTACGGTAGTCCAAGCGGTTTCTTCATATTCCAGCTGCAACTGTGCAAAGTCTGAGCCAACCTCGATCATAGCACCAGCTTTCTGCTCTTCTTCGTTAAGTGCAAGACTTACGCCATCCTTGAAGTTCAAGAACAACCGCTCGTTCGACATTTCCCTGAAAAGAAAATAAGGAAAGGATTAGGGGCTGTACTCAGAACGAGAACAATAAGAAAATTTATTTATTAATGGAAGATTCTTATTCATTTCATTCAAATTTTAATAAGAGTAGGAAAAGATAAGAAAAGATCAAGAATGAGATCAACTCGAAAGGAAGGATCAAAATTTTATTATTATAATGATTTCACATGTTTTCTCTTAATGCGATTTTTAGTGATTTTTATCGTTCATTTTTATGTCTTGGGTTCGGACCCAGTTTTAAGTGATTACTTCACCCGTGCTTCTAGGAATGGGATTTCATTCATCGAAACATCAGGTTGCACAATACTTCTTCAAATATCATCCATTAATTGAAAGCAAAGATCGTTCTCCACGCAATTCACAAGTTGGTAGGAACCTCCAGAGTAGACTGTCTCGACCACGAACGGTTCCTCCCAAGTCAGTTCAAATTTACCTCCTATCTTGCGGTGTAGAAGAATAGGTCTCTTGAGAACTAGAACCAAGTCACCAACTTTGAATATCTTTGGGCGGACCAGTTTATTGTGGGCCTGGATCATCTTAGCTTGATATAGTTCCAAATTCTGCAACGCCGAAAGTCGTTTCCTATCCAAGCTTTCCAATTCTTCTAGCCGTAGTTTGGCATTTTCTTTTGTAGTAATCTTCTCTGCAACTGCAATTCTGAGTGACGGAAGCTGAACCTCCAAAGGCAAGACGGCCTCGGACCCGTACACTAGAGCGTAAGGTGTAGACTGAGTAGGAGTTCTGAAAGTTGTTCTGTAGGCTCATAAGGCTTCTAACAACTTCTCGTGCCAATTTCTCTTGTTGTCGTCCAAGGTTTTCTTTAGGATTTGGACGAGAGTTTTATTAAAAGCCTTAGCCAAGCTGTTTGCTCTTGGGTAGTAGATCGTCAAATAGCGCCAGTCGATCCCGTGTCTTCTAACAAAATTATTGATCTTCATGCTTCTGAACGCGGACCCATTATCTGAAATAATTCTGCGTGGTACCCCAAAACGGTAGACGACTTGATTTTTGAAGAACTGTAGCACGTGGTGTGCCTTTACTTCTCTGAGCGGTATTGCTTCTGCCCACTTGGAAAAGTAATCTGTAGCTGCAATAATGAAGCGATGTCCTCTTAAAGAAGGTGGTTCTATCGGACCCACTATATCTGTGCCCCAACACTCAAATGGCCATGACGCGATTGTCGGATGTAGCATATTTGGAGGTTGATGTAGAACCACTCCATGCACTTGGCATTGGTGACAACTCTTGGCGACCTTCATGCAATCGGTCATCATTGAGGGCCAATAGTACCCTTGTCTTTTTATCTTCATTTTCATCTTCGGACCCGACTGGTGAGCGCCACAGAGTCCTGAGTGCACTTCTTCTACAATTTCACGAGCTTCGGACCCGCTTAGGAACCTTAGCCACATATGATCAAAAGACCTTCTGTATAATGTGTTATTTATTAATGCGTAAGACAGAGTTCTTTTCTTGATCTGATGGGCTAACGACTTATCGTCCAGTAGATTTCCTGTTTGCATGTAATCTATTAATGGCTGCCGCCAATCTTCTGCATTTTCTGTTACTGCAGCAATTGATTCTTCTTCTTTTTCTGATTTGTGTATTGCATCCATGTCGAGCTGTGATAGGACCTGTTGTCCCTGAACTGACATTTCAACTGACTCATCCTGTAAGCAGGAAAATTCTTTTGCAAGCTAATGCATCTGCGAGCGCATTTTCTCTTCTGGGAATCTTGTATATTGTTATTTGGAATCCGTCCCAACAATTTCATTGCGTACTGAAAATATTGCTCGAGTCTCGGCTTCAGAATTCTGTACTGTCATGCAACTTGTTGAATGATCAACTGAGAATCCCCGTAGATGTTGATGTCGGTTATCCCCATCTGGATAATCAATTCCAGTCCAGTTATGAGAGCTTTGTATTCTGCTTCGTTGTTCGTACACGGTTCTGTTAGATGGTAGGAGTATCTTAACATCCCCCGCAACAGTGTTATAAAGATCAGTCTGATTCTTGCCTTACCGGGCACTATCATTTATGATTCTTTATCTTTTTGTGCTGAAGATGCTCAGTCGAAGTACAATTCCCAACGCTTATCGTCAGGGTCTTCTAAGCTCATTATCTGCTCGTCTGGCAAGTCGTCATTGAGAGGTGATTCTACAGGCAAAGGACATGCTGCGAGAAAGTCTGCTAGGATTTGTCCCTTTACGGCACGAAGAGGAACGAAAGTTATATCAAATTACAATAGTATAATCGACCACCTGGCAAGTCTGCCGGAAAGCGTCGGTCGGGTCTTCAAATATTGCAACAGATTAAACTTCAAAATAAGGGTGACCTTATGAGAAAGCATGTAGTGCCTGAGCTTTTGAGCGGCGAAGATCAGGGCCAAACAATGCTTTTCAATCGGGGGATACTTTACCTCCGTCGGAATTAGTTGACGACTCAGGTAGTAGAGTGTGTTTTCATTACCCTCGTCATTGACCTGGGCTAGCAGGGCTCTAAGGGAGTCGTCTAAAGCCGCGGTATAAAGTATCAACGGTCGACCCGAGACTGGGGCTGCTAAGACAGAAGGTGTCATTAAATACTGCTTAATGTCCTCGAAGGTCCACTGTCATTTCTCTTCCTAAACAAATTTGGCTTCCTTTTTAATTAATGCCGAGAAGGGCTGACACCTACCTGACAAATTCGAAATAAAGCATCGAAGATATGCCAGCTTCCCTTGAAAAGATCGTAGTTGTTTCAAAGTTTTGGTTGGCGGCATTTCTAGGATAGCTTTAATCTTCTCCGGATCTATTTCAATTCCGCGATGTCGGACAACAAATTCTAAGAATTTCCCAGAGGTGATGCCGAAGGAGCATTTCAAGAGATTCATCTTAAGGTTAAATTGTCTTAATCACTCGAAAACAATTCTCAAATCATACAAGTGATCTTCTTTCAATTTGCTCTTGATGACCACATCATCCACGTAGCATTCGACTTGGTTGTAAATGAGATCATCAAAAATCCTCGTTATTACTCTTTGGTAAGTCGCTCCTAAATTCTTCAATCCGAAAGGCATTACTGTGTAGCAGTACACTCCAATTGGCGTTCTGAAGGCTGTGAGCTTTTCGTCTTCTGGTGCCATCTTTATCTGATTATATCCAGATGATCCATCCATGAAAGAGAAGACTTTGTGTGTCGAAGCGATGTTGATCATCAATTCTGGAATGGGTAGCAGAAACTCATCTTTCGGGCATGCCTTGTTCAAGTCTCTGAAATCTATGCAGATTCTGATCTGACCATTCTTCTTTCTGACCGGTACTACGTTGGCTAACCAAGACGGGTATTTCTCTTCACGGATAATTTTAGCGTCTATTAGCTTCTTAACTTCAGCAATTACTTGTTGTTCAATCTCTAGACGCATTCTTCTGGGAGCTTGCCTGGTTGGAATGGCAGCGGGATCCACTCCTAGCATGTGAACTGCCACCTCTAGAGCTAATCCTGGCATTTTGTCGTAACTCCAAGCTCCCATTAGTAGCTTGACCATGTTTTTGTCGTCTTCTTTATTGAGCAAGGAGCTAACAAAGGTCGGCCTAGTCTCTTCGCTAGTACCTAAGTTAACTTCCATTAACTCGTCTATTGTAGATTAAATTTCTTCTTCAAATTCTGGCAGAGCGTTGTGACTGGCAGATCTTTAAGATCATCTGAAGTTTCTAAGCAGTCTTCATTAGGCTTGCAGGTGACAACCAAGAAAAATCCCGTATCATCAACTGATCCTACTGTGCCGAATCCGAGACCATGTTTTGAGTTTGGCGGTCGACTAGTATTATTCCATAGCTTTTCAAAGCGTTGTGATTTTCCTTTTGACCATTGCTTAGGCAAAATATCACGCTGAATTAAATTTTGAACATAAGGAGAATACCACTCAAACGATAATTCCATTAATTCAGAAGAAGTAACATCTTTGAAGTGTACATCATTTTCAACTTTAGAAGAAGAAGCACCACGGTTGAACTTGATCGGCTTAGTACCGCCACCATGCATTTCTTTGACCACCATACCCTCGACCTTACTAGGATAGATCGGGGTTAGGGTCATAGTATGTACACAGCGGTTAATCTTCTCGTACATTGATTTGTATTCTTCATTCTTTTCATCTTCAAGAGAGATCTTGAATTTGGGTTTCTTTTGATTTATTGTTGCTGCTTCTTTCTTAATTTCTTCTTCTTCTTCGGAGCTGTTCTCCCAATCAACATTGATTACCGGTTTCTTCTGTTCAACTGTTCCACCGTTTCTTCCACGACCTCGTCCTCGGCCTCGACCTCGGGTGTGAGTTCTGGAGAAACCTTCACCATCTCGCCGTAAGGGAGTGGCGAGTAACTGTTGAACAAGAACTTCAGGTTCTTTGCCATCTTGTATTCCTTTTTCTTGATTTGGTATAGCATTTCTGGAAAAGATTGTTTTCTTCGGAGGTGCGTAGTAAGCTGCATCTTCGTGAATTCTGATTTCATGCAGGGAGATGTTGACCTCAATTTTGATGAGGTCTTCTCTTCTTCTTTTTAGTACTTAGGATCTAGCCTTAGGCCTTTCCTTTGACTATCCTAGAGGATTAGAATTGGGACCCACCATTTAGAAATTCAAACCACTTCTTAACTCCCTGCAAACTCCACAAATTTGATTGTAGACCCCTAATCACCTAGATGGTTGAAATCAAATGTGGAAGTTTAAAGGATGAGTTCCTATAGGACTCTTTGGCCTTAGGACTGCCCTGGGTGGCCTGGTCTGGTGAAGGGCTAACCTACACACACACTACACTTATACACTACACTTTCACACACCTCCTAAAACCACACCCATACCCAACTTGACCTTCTGACTCACGAAGGTGATTCACATGGATGGTCCTTAACCCCTAAGCCCTTGGCTAAGAGGGTTAGGAACAACATAGTGAATGCCTCAAATGAATCCTCTCATGGCTCATATAGGCTTAATATGGCTTCATGGCTCAACCAAAATGATTTCATTTCACTTACATTTACCCAATCTTTAATTATCCAAATTTTCAATTTTTGACCCCCGGGACCAGACCCGCCTAGCCTACCCAAAACCCTTGAGATTACCCAAATTTTCCAAAAATCTCCAAATCACCCAAAATTCCTCAAAACTAATCCCAAACATTCCCAAATCACTCAAATTGATCATACATAGCCAAAAATACCAAAAATTCCAAAAAATACCCCCTCAATACCCTCTAAATACCCAAAATGCCCCTCTTGACCCAAAAATCCAAAAATTCAGAAAATTCCCAGAAAATTTCAGAAAATCTCAAATATTCCCAATTTCATTTTGTTCAACTACACCATGGGCCAATTTTGTCAATTTACCCCACTTTTGTCAAAATCCTCAATTTGACCCATTTTATCCCAAAGTGAACCCAATGTCAAACCAAACCTACCCAATTGACCCAAATTTTGGTTCAATTCAATTCTAAACTTCAATTCAACATCTCCAACACCAATCTAAACCAAATCCAAGCCCAATTTGATTGGCATTTGAATCCAATTTCACTTTTGACCTTAAGGCCCAATTTGGACCCATGACCCAAACTTAGCCCAAACTAACCCAATTCAACTCCAATTAACCCCAAATCTTTTCTAAAACAATCCCAAACATCCCCAAAAACAAAACACTAACATAATTTGCCCAAAATTTGGACCCAAACCCCACTCAAATTCAACCCAAAACCAAAAAGCCCAATTTTGACCTAAACCCAAACTTAACCCAAATAAACCCAAACCCCAAAATCCAACCCCAACAAAAGTTGAAACCTCTTTGAAACACTCCCATAAACATTTCCCAACATTAATTTTACATCAATTTCAACCCTAGCCCAATATTGGTCCAAATTAGCCCAATTTGACCTACATTAACCCCTTTACCAAATGAACCCAAATCCAACCCAATTCAAACCCAAACCACTCCAAACTTGTTTCAAATCAATCATGACACATCCTTAGACAAAACTCAACATTTATTTAGCATGGCCCATTGCAAATTTTTCTCTTCAAAAGCCCATTTTCTAACACTAAAAGCCCATTCCCTTAAACCATTTTAAAAGCCCACCTTTACCAAATTTTAAAAAGCCCAAACCCATCCTAAAGCCCACACTACAATCTCATCTCATCCTCACTCAATTAAAACCATCCCTAAGTCCTAATCCAATGATCAAATAATTCTAAATAGAGCTTCATCCAACTTTCCACCAAAATATCCAAAATCCTTAAAATCCATTTTTATGAAATTGACGAAACTTTTTCCGAAGCCAAATGTGAGCCATTGAGCCATGTACAAGCCACATGGAAGCCATGGGAGCCACTTTCCACCTCACCAAGCCATTAATGGCAAGAGGAGGAGACCCTTTCCTAATCCTTCATTAAGCCTTTTAACCATACTCATGTCACACTCTAAACCATGCTTAGCTACCTCACCATGGATGGAGACCATACCATTTTCTCTTGGCTGACCCAAGTGATCCTTTTCAGCCCAAGACCAGACCTTGAGAGGTGAACCTAGCCCAAAATCATGGGTTGACTCATTTGAAACCAAAATGGTCTTCCCCCCATTCCATTTCAATCCAAACTCTTTACACATGGCATTGGCCAATTGCCTACATAAAACCCCAGCCCTGACCCACCTGAACTTGAGGGTGACCATTGCACTGCGGCCAGCTACTGGATCGTCGGAAAATACCATGGCCGAGACCTTGGGAGGAGCCAAAAAATTGAATTCTCCCTTGCTAACTTGTCTCAACCCAAATGGACAGCATAGCTCTTCTTCTCCTCACCAGAGCAGCTGATCCCCAGCCTTAAACCCCCCTGGGAGGCGCTCCAGCCTCTCCTATTTAAACCCCACCTCCTCTCGGCCATGAGAGGTGCTGAACCAGACCTTACTGAAACCCTGCCAAAATTGCTCCAGATCACTCTCCACACTTAGAGCAGTTGATCCCCAGTGACAATTTGCCCTAATCCCCACTAACGAGCCCAATTTCTCGACCAAAATTCCGCCCAAAAACGGGACATCTCCCAATTCTCCACCAAACTTAAATTAAACTCACCCACACCCGCACAAGGTAAAGAGAAGGAGTTCCCCAGGTGAAAGCCCCCTCCCTGGGCCACCCATCCGTTCCGGACTCCAAGCTTTGTAATCGGGCGTGGTCGAAATCATACCTGGACAATTCACCAGCCCAAGGGACTTCATCTGGAGCTTGCTTGGACCCAATCGAAGGTGACACAACTCTTAGATCGAAGCTTCACTTCTTTAAGCAAAGGTATGGACTCACTCTTCTTCCCGAGCTTACAAAGATTCTCTATTTATTTTGAGTCAATTTCAAAACATGTTTACCGTATGGATGTGTTCGTCTCCTCAAGACGAATCCATAGAGCATAAGAACTCGAAAATCCATTGAGAATCGAGTGAGAAATTAGGGTTAGAAGGTTGACGGTCACGGGTGCACACCAGTCGTAGACGATGACTGGGAGCCGTCTGATCGAGCGTGTATCGAGCAGACGGCCAGGATCGCGCCGCACGGAGCAACGAAACATGAACTGCGGGGCCCTAGAGCTCTGAGTCGGATGGCGGCGCCGAATAAGAAGACGACACGCGGCGCTTCGGAGATGCCTAGGTTGAGTTGGCGTCGCGTGGATAAGTAGGAAATTAGGTTATTTTCCTATTTATTTAATTCCCTAAACTTCAAAAATGCATAACTTTGTGTAGGAAAATCAGAAAAATAAAATAAAAATACCCTCTTGCTCAGTGAACAGAGGAGAATAATGTGGAAAAGAAATCATTCAATTTCATTGAGTATTTGATTTTTAATAATTTATTTACTCTCTGCACATTTTCAATTCTCCATGCATGTATACAATTCACCATGGCATGAGACCATAGGGCTTTTGAAGCCTCTGGATTTGGGAACATTCCCTGAATTTTCCAAAGTCAGAGGCCATCCCTATGAAGAGTTATTGATTTTTCAATTCTAGGTTGCTAGTTTGAGTCATTTAATTCCAATAATTAGCATATTGTGGGATAAATTCTAGGAAAATTTGGTGATGTTTATTATGACCAGAGGACCCTAGGAAAAATAGGTTTTGAGTTAATTCACTTGGAATAACTCTAATTTGCTTAAACACCCAAAATGGAGCTTTATATAATTAGAGCTAATCATACATCAAATTGACTTGAAATCAATTCTCCACTGACCTTTAGGATCGAAGGAACCCACCATAAAAGTTTGAAGTCAATTGGACTTGGTTAGCCCTATCAAATGGGTTGATTAAGCCATTTAGCCAAAATTAAAATTAAAAAATTCATAAATTTCAAAATACTTTTCAAAAATTCACCAAATTGGTTTTGGAGCCTCTCTGATATTAGGGGAATTTAAGAAAATTAAAAATGCAATTTTTTAAAAAAGTTGATTTTTTGCATTATTTTAATATTTTTAATAATTAAAAAATAATAAAAATCACAAAAATAATAAAATTCACCAAAATGTCACATTTTGAATTTTAATCACTTAGGAATAAATCCCATATTTTTCTTAGGTCTCTATGATGAGATATTAAATTTTAAAGCCCTAGGGTAATTTTAAAATTAAAAAAATGTATTTTCTAGCATTTCCACTAAAATAATTATAATAAATCAAAGAAAAATTAGAAAATTATAAAAATTAGTTCTCTGATTTCCTTGATATCAGAGAGATTTTTGAAAAATATAAAAGTCGTTTTTCAACCTTTATTTTATTTTTTAAATTAATTAATACTCCAAAACTCAAAATAATTATAATAAAAAGAATATAATTCAAAAAATCACCAAAATTGGTCCAAGTGGTTCTCTTGTCATTAGGAATGTCCCATAATTTTCTTAAGGACAGAAACTTTCCCTTGGTCATATTATTAAATTTTCTTTGAAAATCCCTATTTTCCACCAAAAATAATTACATAAATAAATTAAATACAGAAAAATCACATTTTCTCCTCTAATGTCTTTATTGACATATGAGTGAAGTCACATAAAAATTTCAAATTCATTTGAGCTCAATTTAGTGAGTTATGAAATCATTAAGCTTGAAGGGCAAAAAGGTAATTAAAATTTTAACCCTTAATTAAAACTTTAGGCTTAATAAAATGAAATAGTAAAATATTTGATCCTAATCTGATTTGGATGATTGAAATTCAAATAATTAAAGGGTAGAAACCTACTAAACAATTTAAAAATAATTAAGATAAACCTTAATTAAGTAATTAATTAAATTTGGAAGAATAGTAAAAATTGGAATTATTAAAATAGGGATGTTATTAGGAAGAGATTTGTTCTTTAATTTAAGAATCCCTAAATTAATCATTTCAATAATATTTAATTCCCAATTAAAATGATAATCCAAATTTAAAATTTAAAATGCTAAAAAATTTAATCATTAAATTAAATTAAAGTTAAATTATTTAAATTAAATCCTTTTAAAATTTCAATTAAATTAATACTTTAACAATTAAAATTAAATCATCTTTAAAATATAAAAAATAAAATATTAAATTAAAATTAAAAATAAAATTAAATTGAAAATTAAATTAAATTAAATTAAATTAAATTAAATAAAATTAAATAAAATTAAATTAAAACATATTAAATTAAAATCAAATTAAATCAAATTAAATTAAATTAAATGAAATGAAATGAAATTAAATTAAGTTAAATTAAATTAAATTAAATTAAATTAAATTAAATCATATTAAATTAAATTAAATTAAAATAAAAAATAAAATCAAGTTAAAATTAAAATTAGATTAAATTAAATAAATTAAATTAAAATTAAAACTAAACCAAATTAAATTAAATTAAAGTTAAATTAAATTGAATTAAAAATAACATCACCTAAGACATAAAGAATTCAAAAATAAATCTAAAACAACTTGAACACTATTCCAAACTTAAATCCCTTAATTGAAATTAAATTAAATCATAAACCATTTGAACATCAATTTGCCCTCGAAAGCTTTTGTTGTCATAACTCCTAAATGGAACGTTAAGTGAAGTGTTACTTCACTCATAGGATATTCAAATGTCCTAGTTCACCTGAGTAAGATAACAACAAAACTCGAACTCCGGACGATTAATTCATTTGTATAATTAAATTCTCTTGGACTTAAAATAATCCTAGAAATATTGAAAAGATGTTTAAGATTCGTCTTAAGCACTTCCTCGATATGATGAGATGTTTATAAGAACAATTGAACTTAATTGTTCTTTGATGAAGAAAATCGTCCTCAAACCAAAACACAAGAACCTAGACGTCATAGGAGGTGACTAGCTATAGGAATAGGACCTTGGCAGAAAACCATAACCCTTCCCTTAGCTTTACCTAGGAACTTGCTTAAAATGCTTAAATATTCTAATTGTGTTTTAAGTGCAGCTTGGGATGACGGGAAGACCCTCCGGGTACGCTTTTATTTTATTACAATTTACCTTATTGCAATTTATTTAATCGCATCGCACTTACCTTTTTGCATGATAAACAACTTGTTGCATGAAAACCAAAACCTTTAGGGTAGTCCCTAAAACAGAAACCAAAACTAAATTAAAAGTCATTACAAGATAAAATTCACCGCCACGACATTTCTAAATATAAAACAACTCAAAATTTAATCACAAACGAACAACAAAACTACAACTACAACTAAATTAAAACGTCTTGTTGGATGATCGAGAATACCTCGGATGATGTAACCTACGTGTTGCTAACGGGATTTCCCACGGTACGAATGAAAGTGTGGAACTCATGCGGTTGAGTTTAGCAAATTCATACGGACTAAGTGAATCCGATAAAAATAACGATGCGGAAGGATGGAACCGTGGGATCTTAACTAGGTGTTGTTATAACCAATTTAAGATTTGTTATAATTAAAACATAAAAAACACTTGGAAATTAAGACCTTCTCTAAACCAAAACACTTCTCTCATCTCCTGATTTATAACTTCTAAAACTAAACCTCTGCAACAACAAGGAGCTCGGAGCATGGTGGGCGGCACGGCCATCGTCATCAGCAAAACCTGAGTCTACTTCAGGAAAACTTTCTTAGAATTAAATAACCAAGCCATAGGACTTCGAGGTAGTTTGCCTAGTGCAACATAAATCCTCAACTCTTTGTTAGGTATTTGCATTGCAAATTAAGCCCTAACCGGTCTTAGGATTCCGAGGTAGTCGTCCGATACGACATAAACCCTCACATCTTCGAGGCTATTTATATGATTTTATCATACAAATATAAGTCCTAATTAATTAAAATTGGCAAGATCAAAACATTAAATAAAAATTAGGACCTTCCTAAATTCAAGCCAAACAATAGGATAGTCGGGAAATTACCAAAGTTCGCTTCGAATCTGTGATTTCTCCTACCTTTCTTCCTTTGGATTCCCAAAATAAAATGTTCCAAATTTGATCCATTCCCTATTGAAAATTCTAAAATTCAATCCCTTGAAAACTTAAACTTTGAAATTCTTGAGAGCAGAACTACTGATTATTATCGAGAGTTTTCTTAAATGATTCGCTTCATTTAAGATGTAATTAACTATAGGGCTTGCCCTTATAGAGAATTTTAAGAACCCAGGTAATATAAACCCTGTTTAATATTTTCATATTAAGCAGGGGAACTTGTCGGCTTATAAAATTGGTTCGCAGACTAAATGGATGTCACAAACCTTTCTAGTTTATTTAATTGAGCCCCATTATCAAGCTATGTGTCTATTTTTCGGGATAGATACACGGTTTGTGGTGCGGTGCTCGTTTATATAAACTATTCGGGATGTGAGATCAGTTTGATTTCATATCTTAAAATTTTCAAATTTAAAATTATTTTCCAAAATCAAGTACTACTTTTTTAAATTATTTATTTAAATTAAATTAAAAATTTGCCGACAACTTCTGGCGACTCCGCTGGGGAAAATTCCTCTCTCCATTTTTAATCAGATAGTTCTGCTTTCAAAAATCAGTAGTATATCCATGTCCCTAATGGATCAAACTACCCTTCTTTCCGTTGGAATACTATGTTCATTTCTACCTTGAACGAGTATAGCCAACATCCTCTCGGATTTAGGAGCCACTGTTTAGACACCCCTAAACAGAGAGGTTCCAAGATCCTTTTGCCTCATTTCTGAGGTGGGGTGGACCCCCAATAGGTATTAGTTTAGGAGCGGTCTTACGGGTCGAGATGTTCCTACAAGACTTTCTCTTCCTTTTCCAGTTCCTAATCAATTCCTTTACCCTTCCTACAACTCTCCTTCTTTTAATAATTTCTTCATCTTAATGAACAAATCTTTTCGAAAAAACAATTATCTAGATAAATTTTCTTTTAATACCCCAAATACATTAAGATAAACGGGAATGGGTTCGGACTCTTTTCGATTCCTTTCTTTTCGTCTCGATGAGAAGAAGCATAACTTGGGACTGACAATCAAGATCTACCTTGCAGAAATGGAAGCCCCAAAACTGATTTTCTCCTTCACCAACGGACTAGACTTCGCTGTTTATAAGGATGAGCTGCCCAACAATGGGATCATCCGGTTTGGACAAGGATTCGAGAACACAAATGTCAAGATCACCGACGTTACCCTTTTCACACCGACGGACAAAGTATCTAAAGGCGAAAGACCTTTGATCGAGTTCAACCTTAAGTCAACTCAAGAGTTTCCTCCCCTGCAAAGGGTTCCAGTCGAGAGGAGTACCACTTGTCCATAGAAGGACCGTTATCTCTACCCCCACCTGAGTGCTAGACGTCTCCGAACCTACCCGGCTTCCGCCAAGCCGAAGGGGAAGGAAGTTCGAATTTGTAACGAGCATGTTACCGTGGAGGGTACGGATTTCCGTGCAAGACCTTATGTTTTTGAAATTGGGTCCGGCTCGAGGGTTCCACCCCTAACACGGACTCGGAGGAGAAACGAGGCGGGAAGATTGCCGGGAAGGCCGGAGGCTGCCGAAGTCGCTTTCTTAGAAGAAATCCCTGAGTACACACCACTACCTGAATACATACCATTGCCTGCGTATACACCGCTTTTGGAAGGAAGTAGATTCCATCCCCTTTCCGCCGCAGATGACGAGGAAAATGTCCGCAGGATTACCTCCACATTACCTCGGCCCACATACTATAGCGACAGCAGAAAGAAAAGGGTAAGGATTACACCATTTGCCCGACTACAGACTGTGATTGAAAAGTTAGCAAAGGAAGAGAAATGCCCTGTATCAGAGATTTTAAGAAGGATAGGACGGGTGCCGGCCAAATCCCGTCTTGGGCCACGAGTAGAACCTGCTATCGCTGCAGAAAAGCCGAATAAGAAGATAAAGGCTAGTCCACTTCGTTGTTGTTTCGGGTTTACGGATCGGGGAGGATACCACCTTCCGGCATTCGGCAGACGGACCATCCGGTCCTAGGCCTTCGCTGCTAGAAGGATGGTATGGCGTCCCACTACTCGGCCGATTAAGACCGAAACAACGACACGAGAAGGAAAGTCTCGTCAGAAGACTTGAGTCAGAAGAAAGCGCTACCGCAATGAAGGGGACTCATGAGAAGGAAACCCGGCAGCCATCGCATGATAACTGCGAAACCGCACGAAAAAGACCATTGGAAGACGCTATGAAAAAGCTAAGAACCGACATTCAACGATTAACAAGAGAAAGAGAAGAAAAGTTTGGAGATGAAGTTGACTCGTCAGAGTTCATGGATGATGAATATGCAGAAATTAACATGGTTGAAACACGAGCATCGTCAGCTTCGCAAGGTGCTCCGGCAGCTGCGGAAAGAGATGAACCGGAAGCATTAAGAGCACAAATTCGAGAAAAAGACGATACAATCTCTCAGTTGGCAAAAAGAATGGAAGAGATGGCTGCGGCCCTAGCCACTCTTCGAGTCGAAGCTCGACCCCCAAGAGAAACGCCTCCGAAGTTATTCATATTACGAGATGGAGGAAAAGAGATTACATCCGTTAACGGAGACGATCGACCAAAGAAAGATTCTACCCGGAATATGATTCCGGAGAAGGATATCAAGAGCATGGTGGAACGAGCGGAGTGCGAGAAGCCTTGGCACAATCAAAGAGCGGGACATCCATTCGGACGGGTAGACCTTACCCGAAGAATTCGACGGCATCCCGATATCCGAAAGGCTTCGTACCACCTCTGTTCAAGACCTTTGATGGAATTTGAAACCCTCGGCAGCATGTTGCACATTTTCGTGCCAGTTGTTGCAATGCCGGCGGAAGTGATGCTTTACTCTTTAGACAATTTGTCAGCAGCCTATCAGAGATCGCCTTTGATTGGTATGCGGAATTACCAAACGGCTCGGTGAAGACATTTTCAGAATTAGAGAACCTCTTCATCGAGCGATTTGCGGAGCTCGGCACCACATCACTATAGGTGATTTAGTGGTAGAGAAGCGAAGTCGAACGAAACTTTGGTGGACTACATACTTCGATGGAGGAATCTAAGCATGAAGTGTGAGCCACGGCTTACAAGAACAACACGCGATCGGCATTTTACTTAAGAGCATTCATGGCCCGATAGCACTTCTCCTCGAGGGATTTACTATTAAGACTTTCGAGAAGTTGTTAAGCAAGGCCGGAAGCTTGCAAGAGGAGGCGAAGCAATTAAGTTTCACCGACAAAACGGAAAAACGAAGCCCGTGAAAACATTTGAAAAGAAGTCGGGATCGTCGCGGCGATCGATAAAGGCAAGCGACCCAATACAAATGCGCGTCGAACGGCCGCGGCAAATTCAACGAGTACCGGCAACCCCGACCCGGCTATTAGTCATCTCGACGGTATGAACAACCGCCTCGTCCACAACGTACGCTAAGGGAGCTTCGAGCGAGGAGTATCCGTTCGAGAATGAGGCGATGCTCGAAAATGTTCCGCGATCCGATGAAGACTCCGGATTTCCAATCTGCCATAGCCTAAAAGACTAGAAGAAGTCGACAAGAAAGGTGATCCCGACTTTTGCCCTTACCACCGGATGCTTGGACACAAGATAGAAGATTGTATTACCTTCGAAAGTTGGCTCAACGACAATCTTCGAAAAGAGAACATAACAATCCCGAAGGAATACATGAAGGAACCCCAGAAAGGAGGTTCCGTCAATGTTATCTCGACGGATCTCATTGTTCCGATAGATCCCTATGCGACTGATGATGGATGGACTACCGCTTGGACAAAATCTTTGAAAAGATTTTGGATCGCATCCAAACCACTTCGGTGCGAGCTTCAATTCAAAGTTCGAAACTTGTCGAGTCGGCACTATCACTTGCGATAGAAGAACCACCTCAACAAGAGACAATTGAAGAAAAGAAGAAAATTGATGAAGAAGAAAAGACCGAGGCTCTTAAGGCTAGACTAGGGGCTGCTTATCCTAGGATAGTTGTTTCGATTCGGGGAGAAATCCCTCGAACCTCCGACTCTATATGATTATTTACTCACTCCGGTGGGATCTTATAATGATGAGGGTTATGGCGTTGGCTACGTTTTGATCGTTTCTAACGATTACGTAACTAGCGACAATCAACCTAATCCGGACGTCGATTCCGATACAAATGACAATTCTCAAATCATACACAATCTCGACGATCATAATGATGAAGAAGACATCCACCAAGGAGGCTACGAGAGTTCAACGAAGCAACGAATCTATTTGTGAGTTTCGAGGAGCTCCGAATCACAATAGAGTTAGAGCCTTCAGACTCCGAAGCTAATCCAGAAGAAACTGTCATTCCGATTCAGAAGGAGACATCAACAAACTTAATACTAGATTCAGAAGAAATCACAGAAGTCAACTTAAGAAGTGGAAGAGTTCTACCTCCGAGAATGGGTCCAAAGGACAAAGGAAAGCAGGTGGTTGTTCAGGAAGAACCAACCCCGACAGTAGAAATACCCATCCGGGAAGAAAACAAGACACATGAAAATAAAGTGGACTACAACGTGCTAGCCCATCTTAGGAAACTACCGACCAACCGAGCATCTACGACGCTCTCATCTTATCAAAGGAGATGAGAGAAGCTCTGATCAAGGCCTTACTTGATCCAAAAATTTGCTTAGCTCAAATGAACGGAGATTCCTTAGATGAGGTTTGCTCGTTAAAAGAACAGCGAGGTGTTACCTTCACGGACAATGACCTACTACTCGGGACAGCAGACCACAACCGACCGTTGTACATTTCAGTTACAATTGGAAAGTTTACATTCTCCAGAGTATTGGTGGATCCAGGAGCATCAATCAATATAATGAATCTTCGAACACTAGCATACTTGGAAATTGACGCTCGGGAGCTCGAAGCGGACACAATGTTATTAAGAGGATTCAACCAGAAAGGAGAAATAGCCCTCGGATCAATAACACTGCTAATGAAGACCGGTGACTTAGCAAAGACAACCGCAAAATTTCACAGCTCTATTGGGCCGACCATGGATACATGAAAACGGGATGGTACCATCATCTCTACATCAGTGCATCAAATACTACGATGGAGGGGAACAGTGCATCAAAGGTGACTTACAACCATTCTCCGTACATGAAATTGGAATCCATGAAGATGCAACTTATTACGCACCTCCGAAGAAAACAATCTTCTCCAGAGATACCATAACGAATGAAGCAAAGGAAGTTCGGGACGACGAAGAGCCTGAAGTTCTAGTCCAACAGTCACTCACCACTCCCTTACAGCGAGATGGTGAAGGCTTCTCCACAACTCGCATCCGAGGTCGAGGCCGGGGACGAGGTCGTGGCAGAGACGTTAGGATAGTTGGACAAAGGAAACCAGCCATCAATGTTGATTGGGAAGATAGTTCTGAAGAAGAAAAAGAAATCAAGCAAGAAGCGACGACAATAAGTAGGAAGAAGCCGCAATTCAGGATTTCTCTCGAAGATGAAAAGAATGAAGAATATAAATCGATGTACGAGAAGATTAACCACTATGTACATACTATGACCCTGACCCCAATCCATTCTAATAAGATCGAGGGTGTGGTGGTCAAAGAGGTGCGTAGCGGCGGTGCAAAGCCCATCAAATTCTACCGTGGTGCTCCTTCCTCTAAAACTGACAATAATGTACAATTTGAAGATGCTACTTCATCAGAATTAATGAAATTACCTTTTGAGTGGTACTCTCCCTGTGTTCAAAATTTAATTCAGCGTGGTTTCTTACCTCGACAATGGACAAAAGGTCAATCGCAACATTTTGAAAATTTATGGAATAACTCCGGTCATCCACCCGATTCAAGGCATGGTCTCGGATTCGGCACAGTAGGATCAGTTGAAGATACTGAATTTTGCTTGGTTGTCACTTGCGAGTCTAACGAAGACTGCATGGAAACTACAGAAGAACTTGAAGATTTACAAATTGGAAACGCTTCACCAGAGTTTGAAGAAGAGATCAAATCTACAATGGATGAGTTAACGGAAGTTAACTTAGGTACTAGCGAAGAACCTAGACCTACCTTTGTTAGCTCCTTACTCACTAAAGAAGACTCCGAAGAAATAATCAAGTTATTGATGGAATTTAAAGACTGTTTTGCTTGGAGCTACGATGAGATGCCAGGATTAGCTCCAGAGGTTGCAGTCCATAAGCTAGGAGTGGATCCCACTCGTTCCGATCGGACAAGTTCCGGAAGAATGCGTCTAGAAATCGAACAACAAGTCATAGTTGAAGTTAAAAAGCTAATAGACGCTAAATTTGTCCGTGAAGAACAATACCCGACTTGCTTAGCCAATGTGGTACCAGTCGGAAAGAAGAATGGTCGGATCGGAATTTGTGTGGATTTCGAGAGATTTAAACAAGGCATGTCCAAAAGATGAATTCCCTCTACCGATCCCGAATTAATGATCGACATTGCTTCAACACATGAAATATTCTCATTCATGGATGGATCTTCGGGATACAACCGGATAAAAATGGCTCCGGAAGATGAAAAACTTACAGCATTCAGAACGCCGATCAGAGTATATTGCTACACAGTGATGCCATTCGGACTGAAGAACGCAGGAGCAACCTACCAGAGAGCAATGATAAGAATTTTTGATGTTCTCATCCACAATCAAGTTGAATGCTACGTGGATGATGTGGTCATCAAAAGCAAAGTAAAGGAAAACCACCTGTATGATTTGAGAATTGTTTTCGAACGATTAAGACAATTTAACCTTAAGATGAATCCCTTAAAATGCGCCTTCGGCGTCACCTCCGGAAGTTCTTAGGATTCGTTGTCCGACATCGTTGAATTGAAATCGACCGGAAAAGATTAAAGCTATCTTAGAAATGCCACCTCCCAAAACCTTAAAACAACTACGATCTTTTCAAGGAAGTTGACATATCTTCGACGCTTTATCTCGAACTTGTCGGTAGGTGTCGACCTTTCTCGGCATTAGTTAAAAAGGACGCCAAATTTATTTGGGAAGAGAAATGCCGGAGGGCCTTCGAGGACATTAAACAATATTTAATGACACCTCCTTTCTTAGCGGCCCCGAGCCTCGGGTAGGCCGTTGATACTTTACACCGTGGCTTTAGACGACTCTCTCGGAGCCTCGGTAGCCTGGGTCAATGATGAGGGTAAAGAAAATGCTCTTTACTACCTAGGCCGTCGTTTACTTCCAACGGAGATAAAGTATCCCCCAATTGAAAAGCATTGTTTGGCCCTGATCTTCGCCGCTCAAAAGCTCAGGCACTACATGCTTCTCATAAGGTCAACCTGATCTCGAAATTTAATCCATTGCAATGCTTGATGACCCGTCCAACGCTTTCTGGCAGATTTGCCAGGTGGTCAATGTTATTATTGCAATTCGATATAACTTTCGTGCCTCTGCGTACCGTAAAGGGACAAGTCCTAGCAGACTTCCTCGCAGCACACCCTTTGCGGCGAATCTCCTCTCAATGACGACTTGCCGGATGAACAAATAATGAACTTAGAAGACCACGATGATCGACGTTGGGAATTATATTTTGACGGAGCATCTTCGGCACACAAAGAACGAAGAATCGCAAGTGATAGTGCCCGATAAGGCGGGAATCGGACTAATCTTAATAACACCGGAGCGGGGGATGTTAAGATATTCCTACCACTTAACGAGCCGTGTACAAACAACGAAGCGAGAATACAAAGCTCTCGTAACGGGATCGGAATTAACTATTCGAATGGGGATAACAAACATCAACATCTACGGGGATTCGCAGTTAATCATTCAACAGATCACCGGACAGTACAGAATTTTAAAGCCAAGACTCGAGCAATACTTCCAGTATGCCATGAAATTGTTGGAACAGATTCCGAATGTGACGATCTACAAAATTCCCAGAAAAGAAAACTCTTTAGCAGATGCGTTAGCCCGCCTCGCAAAAGAATTTGCCTGCTTGCAAGATGAATCAGTGGAAGTGTCAGTTCACGGACGTCAGGTCCTATCACAGCTCGACATAGACACAATACACAAATCGAAAAAGAAGAAGAATCGAGTTACAACGATGACGGAAAACATAGAAGATTGGCGACGGCCATTAATAAACTACTCGCGAAACAGGAAAACTACCGGATGATAGGTCGTTGGCCCATCGGATCAAGAAAAGAACTCGTCCTACGCATTAATAAACAATACATTATACGAAGGTCTTTTGATCAAATGTGGCTAAGATGCCCGAGCGGGTCCGAGGCTCGTGAAATTGTTAAAGAGGTGCATTCGGGACTCGTGGCGCTCACCGGTCGGGTCCGAAGAAGAAAATGAAAATTAAAAGACTAGGGTACTACCGACCCTCGATGATGACCGACCGCATGAAAATCGCCAAGAGCCGTCACCAATGCCAAGTGCACGGAGTGGTTCTACACCAACCTCCAAATGTGCTACATCCAGACAATTGCGTCGTGGCCATTTGAATGTTGGGGCACGGATATAGTGGGTCCAATAGAACCACCATCTTCAAAAGGACATCGCTTCATTCTTGCGGCTACGGATTACTTTTCCAAGTGGGCGAGGCGGTTCCACTCGGAGAAGTGAAAGCACACCACGTGCTACAGCTTTTCAAGAACCAAGTTGTCTACCGTTTCGGAGTGCCGCGCGGGATCATCTCGGATAATGGGTCGGCATTCGAAGCACACAAATCAACAATTTTGTCGGGAGATACGGAATCGATCGGCGGTATTCAACAATTTACTACCCAAGAGCAAACGGCTCGGCTAAGGCTTTTAATAAAACTCTCGTTCAAATCTTAAAGAAAACCTTGGACGATAATAAGAGAAATTGGCACGAGAAGTTATTAGAAGCCTTATGGGCCTACTCGGACAACCTTCGAACTCCTACTCAAGCTACACCATACGCTCCGGTGTATGGGTCCGAGGCGAGTGTTACCCTTAGAGGTCCGAGCTTCCTTCACTCGGAATTGCGATTCTGCAAACAAAATCATGACAGAAGAGAATGTCAAATTACGACTCAGAGGAATTAGAAAGCCCGGAAGGGAAAAGACTTGCAGCGCGACGAGAATTTAGAACTATACCAAGCTAAGATGGTTCAAGCCCATGACAGAGCGGGTCCGCCCAAGAACCTTGAAAGTTGGTGACTTAGTTCTCGTTCTCAAGAGACCTATCCTTGCACACCGCAAGATAGGAGGAAAATTTGAACCCACTTGGGAAGGGCCGTTTGTGGTTGAGGCAGTCTACTAAGGAGGCTCCTACCAGCTAGTAAATTGCCAAGGAGAACGACATATGCTTCCGATCAATGGACGATACTTGAAAAAGTATTACGCTACCTGATGTTTCGAAGGAATGAATTTTTCATCCCTAGAAGCACGGGTGAAGTAATTACTTATGACTGGGTCCGAACCCAAAAATAAAAAAAAAAATGTGCTAAAATAAATAAAATCATGGTAATAAAGTTTTCCTTATTTTCTCTTCCATATCAAAATCTCTTTCCTGATCTTATCCCACTTCATTCTTGTTAAATTTAAAAATACAAAAGTAATAATAAAAAAAGAAAACACTGTCTTTAATAAACATTTTCTTAATGTTCTTGTTCTTAGTACAGCCCCTGATCCTTTTCCTTGTCTTTTCGCAGGGAAATGTCGAACGGGCGGTTGGTCCTGAACTTTAGAAATGGCGTAAGCCTTGCACTCGATGAAAAGAGGGTGAAAGATGGAGCGATAATAGAGATTGACTCGGACTTCGCACCGGCGGGCACCGCAATACGAGGAAGGTGAGCGGGTCCCGATTGATCGAGAGGAACCGCCTGATCGGACGAGTAATGAAAGTGGGTGCCCCAAGCCACCAATCCAGCGAGCAAGAAAAGGAAAACAAACACTTGAAGAAGACAAGAAAATCAAGTACGTAGTCGCTACGGCGAGAGGGCGAGCTTGTCGGCGCCGCGCCCACGAAATTCGGGAAGTACGAAGAGCTACTCTCACGACAACTCGGCGAAGAAATAAAAATCGCCGTATCCGCAAGATGTTAACTAAACTAGCGACGGACCGGCGCGACGAGGCGATTCTTCTCGCCGGTGCATATACTTCGAGGATACGGTTCGCCGGGAACTCGAAGGAAGGAGGCCGGCTCAGAGGATAACGAAGAGACCAGGGAAACCTCGAGAAGATCGAAGAAGGAAGGCTACCACACCACCGGATAAAGCCACCGGTAATGCATAACCTTGTTGCGAAGCAACCCCGGAGGATGTCCCGGCGGAAACCATCCCCGAGGAGCCGAGGTATGCAGGAGAACGCAAAGGGATTGAGCCATATATCCCACAGTACGTCACCAGGCCTCGTCATTTGCAGATCATTCCAGAATACGAGCTAGAAAGGATGCAAAATGTCGAGAAACAAATTTTTGAATACTTCGAGAGAATCAGAGGCAGGAGGATCAATATACTAGAAGGCCTCGAGCTACATACAGACATGTTCTCAGAAAATGAACAACAACAAATCGTGGACTGCATCCGGGATTTGAATAGAATGGGCCGAGCGGGCCGCCTAAGAGAAAACACTTACTCAGAACCCCGGAGATGGATGCCAGGGAAAGGAAGAATTACAATACAATGTGGATGCTGCTACAACTTCGCAGAAGACAGGAAGGGAAACCCACCGGGGATACTCCGTCATGGCCAGGTGGATCCAATGACGTTAGTCATCAAAAGGATGGTGAAAAGAATGATAGCATGGAGGGTACTGCCAGAAGATTGCATACCCAACGGTTGCATCATTAACATTTACAAGAAGGGTGACTGCATACCCCCGCACATAGATCACCACGACTTTGTCGGACCTTTGCGCACGTTTCTTTTACGAACGAGTGTAATATCATGTTCGGATCCGACCTCCGGATAAGCAGGCCCAGGTGAGTTTCGAGGGCCAGTAAAGATACCATTACCGGTAAGTTCCGTCATGATACTAAAGGGCAACGGAGCAGATGTCGCTAAACATTGCATACCGGGAGTACCAATGAAGCGGATCTCAGTTACTTTCAGAAGGATGGATGACAGGAAAGCACCTTACCACTTCCGACGGACCGGAGCTAGAGAGCCTCCGGCCTTACGAGTCGTGAGTTACATGGAAAATATCACACCTCCAACGTACATCCATACGGCATCCTTGCCAAGGATGGCTTGGAAGGTGATGTTATTGACCATGTACCTCACTATTCAGACATGGATTTTTGACAGATACCTTTTTGGATGGATCGACAAAGATCATACATAGTCCGTTTTGAGTCACGTATGGATTGTATGAGATGTATTCCGGATCGAGTTGTATGATGTATCTTCGACATGATTGGAATGAAAGTGACCATGTCACATTTTTGGCCTTCACCTCTTTTATGCAAGTTGACTGGGAAACACCATTAAAGTTAAATGAACTTCGAACAAAGAACAGAAAAGAAACAAAAAGAATAAAAGAAAACTTTCCTTAAAAATCTAAAAAAAAATGATGGACTCCAAATTCACATAAACATTAAATGAACGATAAATCGTTAAAGGACAAACAAAATGAACACAAATTTTAAATCAAAATTTCAAATTCAACTTTCCAAATTGTAAATCAAATCTCAATCAAATTCAAATTTTAACCTTCTAGATCTCAAATCAAATCTCAATCAAATTCAAACTCAACCTTCCAAATCTGAAATCCAATCTGTTCTACTCTCTCCCTTGTCTGGGATGGAAGCGATCGATTCAATTGACACGGAGCCGCGAGGTTCTCGATTCGGACCTGATGGCGAGGAATTATATCCAATCCAAACCAGCAACTCTCAATCAACTCTTTTGAATGGGATATGTAACATCTACATATTCTCTCATAATCTGTTTCTTTCCACAAAAATCTTTTGCAACTTTCATGAAGTTCTCGAAACACCAAAATTCCACACTTTTCAAATCAACACTACAAATCTTTGCAAAATCAATTACCATTCAAAATAAAATTCTTGGGGTCGAGGATTTTACATCCGAGACTGCATTGCTTTAGGTTCTTTCCCTATCGCAATGAAATACATCAAAATCAAATTCTTGGGGTTGAGGATTTTACATCCGAGACTGCATTGCTTTAGGTTCTTTCCCTATCGCAATGAAATACATCAAAATAAAATTCTTGGGGTTGAGGATTTTACATCCGAGACTGCATTGCTTTAGGTTCTTCCCCATCGCAATGAACTACATCAAAATCAAATTCTTGGGGTTGAGGATTTTACATCCGAGACCGCACGTGCTTTAGGTTATTTCCCTATCGCAATGAAATACATCAAAATCAAATTCTTGGGGTTGAGGATTTTACATCCGAGACTGCATTGCTTTAGGTTCTTTCCCTATCGCAATGAAATACATCAAAATCAAATTCTTGGGGTTGAGGATTTTACATCCGAGACTGCAATGCTTTAGGTTCTTTCCCTATCGCAATGAAATACATAAAAATCAAATTCTTAGGGTTGAGGATTTTACATCCGAGACTGCATTGCTTTAGGTTCTTTCCCTATCGCAATAAAATACATCAAAATCAAATTCTTGGGGTTGAGGATTTTACATCCGAGACCGCATTGCTTTAGGTTCTTTCCCTATCGCAATGAAATACATCAAAATCAAATTCTTGGGGTTGAGGATTTTACATCCGAGACTGCATTGCTTTAGGTTCTTTCCCTATCGGAATGAAATACATCAAAATCAAATTCTTGGGGTTGAGGATTTTACATCCGAGATTGCATTGCTTTAGGTTCTTTCCCTATCGCAATGAAATACATCAAAATCAAATTCTTGGGGTTGAGGATTTTACATCCGAGACTGCATTGCTTTAGGTTCTTTCCCTATCGCAATGAAATACATCAAAATCAAATTCTTGGGGTGGAGGATTTTACATCCGAGACTCGCATTGCTTTAGGTTCTTTCCCTATCGCAATAAAATACATCAAAATCAAATTCTTGGGGTTGAGGATTTTACATCCGAGATCGCATTGCTTTAGGTTCTTTCCCTATCGCAATGAAATACATCAAAATCAAATTCTTGGGGTTGAGGATTTTACATCCGAGATCGCATTGCTTTAGGTTCTTTCCCTATCGTAATGAAATACATCAAAATCAAATTCTTGGGGTTGAGGATTTTACATCCGAGATTGCATTGCTTTAGGTTCTTTCCCTATCGCAATGAAATACATCAAAATTAAATTCTTGGGGATGAGGATTTTACATCCGAGACTGCATTGCTTTAGGTTCTTTCCCTATTGCAATGAAATACATCAAAATCAAACTTTTGAGGTTAAGGATTTTACATCCAATACCGCATTGCTTTAGGTTCTCTCCCTATCGCAATGAAGCACTCCAAATCAAGCTGTTGAGGTTAAAGATTTTACATTCAATACCGCATTGCTCTGAGTTCTTTCCTCATTGTAATGGTTCAATCCAATCAATTCAAATTTTTTTGAGGTTGAAGATGTTACATCTAAAACCACAAAATTCCAATTTTCATTTCAAGTTCAAATCCCTTCAAATTAATTTTAACAAAACTTCAATCTAAATTAAAACTCAAACTAAAATCTGAACTCTCACACCAAAATTTAAACTGAAACAATTGAAATCTAAATCAAAATTCCCCCAGATCATGTGATTTGGGATTCACCTCCTTTTCCTTTCCCCAGCGAGAGTTCAGGAATCTCCAGTCTCAGAGATATACTTGACACTCCCAGCGGAAGTTCTTCTACTCTGTCCCAAGTTTGTCACTTGGACTTTTGTGTTGGTTTTGTTGATCGCTTCGGTCAACGCCAATACGCGCGGTGTGCTTGGTTAGCACACCACACCTATTGGGGGTCCATTTGTTGACCTCATTTTGATGAGGTCTTCTCTTCTTCTTTTAGTACTTAGGATCTAGCCTTAGGCCTTTCCTTTGACTATCCTAGAGGATTAGAATTGGGACCCACCATTTAGAAATTCAAACCACTTCTTAACTCCCTGCAAACTCCACAAATTTAATTGTAGACCCCTAATCACCTAGAGGGTTGAAATCAAATGTGGAAGTTTAAAGGATGAGTTCCTATAGGACTCTTTGGCCTTAGGAGCGCCTCAGGTGGCCCAGTGCCAGTGAAGGGCTAACCTACACACACACTACACTTATACACTACACTTTCACACACCTCCTAAAACCACACCCATACCCAACTTGACCTTCTGACTCATGAAGGTGATTCACGTGGATGGTCCTTAACCCCTAAGCCCTTGGCTAAGAGGGTTAGGAACAACATAGTGAATGCCTCAATTGAATCCTCTCATGGCTCATATAGGCTTAATATGGCTTCATGGCTCAACCAAAATGATTTCATTTCACTTACATTTACCCAATCTTCAATTATCCAAATTTTCGATTTTTGACCCCAGGACCCGATACCGCCTAACTTACCCAAAACCCTTGAAATTACCCAAATTTTCCAAAAATCTCCAAATCAACCAAAATTCCTCAAAACCAATCCCAAACATTCCCACATCACTCAAATTGATCATCCATAGCCAAAAATACCAAAAATTCCAAAAGATACCCCCTCAATACCCTCCAAATACCCAAAATGCCCCTCTTGACCCAAAAATCCAAAAATTCAGAAAATTCCCAGAAAATTCCAGAAAATTCCAAATATTCCCAATTTCATTTTGTTCAACTACACCATGGGCCAATTTTGTCAATTTACCCCAATTTTGTCAAAATCCCCAATTTGACCCATTTTATCCCAAAGTGAACCCAATGTCAAACCAAACCTACTCAATTGACCCAAATTTTGGTCCAATTCAATTATAAACTTCAATTAAACATCCCCAAAACCAATCTAAACCAATTTCACTTTTGACCTTAAGGCCCAATTTGGACCCATGACCCAAACTTAGCCCAAACTAACCCAATTCAACTCCAATTAACCCCAAATCTTTTCTAAACCAATCCCAAACATCCCCACAAACAAAACACTAACATAATTTGCCCAAAATTTGGACCCAAACCCCACTCAAATTCAACCCAAAACCAAAAAGCCCAATTTTGACCTAAACCCAAACTTAACCCAAATAGACCCAAACCCCAAAATCCAACCCCAACAAAAGTTGAAACCTCTTTGAAACACTCCCATAAACATTTCCCAACATTAATTTTACATCAATTTCAACCCTAGCCCAACATTGGTCCAAATTAGCCCAATTTGACCTACATTAACCCCTTTACCAAATGAACCCAAATCAAACCCAATTCAAACCCAAACCACTCCAAACTTGTTTCAAATCAATCATGACACATCCTTAGACAAAACTCAACATTTATTTAGCATGGCCCATTGCAAATTTTTCTCTTCAAAAGCCCATTTTCTAACCTAAAAGCCCATTCCCTTAAACCATTTTAAAAGCCCACCTTTACCAAATTTTAAAAAGCCCAAACCCATCCTAAAGCCCACACTACAATCTCATCTCATCCTCACTCAATTAAAACCATCCCTAAGTCCTAATCCAATGATCAAATAATTCTAAATAGAGCTTCATCCAACTTTCCACCAAAATATCCAAAATCCTTAAAATCCATTTTTATGAAATTGACCAAACTTTTTCCAAGCCAAATGTGAGCCATTGAGCCATGTACAAGCCACATGGAAGCCATGGGAGCCACTTTCCACCTCACCAAGCCATTAATGGCAAGAGGAGGGGACCCTTTCCTAATCCTTCATTAAGCCTTTTAACCATACTCATGTCGCACTCTAAACCATGCTTAGCCACCTCACCATGGATGGAGACCATACCATTTTCTCTTGGTCGACCCAAGTGATCCTTTTCGATCCAAGACCAGACCTTGGGTGGTGAACCTAGCCCAAATCATGGGTTGACTCATTTGAACCCAAAATGGTCTTCCCCCCATTCCATTTCAATCCAAACTCTTTACACATGGCATTGGCCAATTGCCTACACAAAACCCCAGCCCTGACCCACCTGAACTTGAGGGTGACCATTGCCTGCCGGCCGCACGGATCGTCGGAAAACACCATGGCCGAGACCTTGGGAGGAGCCAAAAAATTCAATTCTACCTTGCTGACTTGTCTCAACCCAAATGGACAGCATAGCTCTTCTTCTCCTCACCAGAGCAGCTGATCCCCAGCCTTAAACCCCCCTGGGAGGCCCTCCAGCCTCTCCTATTTAAACCCCACCTCCTCTCGGCCATGAGAGGTGCTGAACCAGACCTTACTGAAACCCTGCCAAAATTGCTCCAGATCACTCTCCACACTTAGAGCAGTTGATCCCCAGTGACAATTTGCCCTAATCCCCACCAACAGAGCCCAATTTCTCAGCCAAAATACCACCCAAAAACAGGAC
Organism: Papilionanthe hookeriana x Papilionanthe teres; assembly: GCA_022702705.1. NCBI lineage: Eukaryota > Viridiplantae > Streptophyta > Magnoliopsida > Asparagales > Orchidaceae > Papilionanthe > Papilionanthe hookeriana x Papilionanthe teres. The sequence continues at coordinate 14,215,540 of CM040437.1, read as the reverse complement.
ATCTCCCAATTCTCCACCAAACTCAAATTAAACTCACCCACACTCGCACAGAGGTCAAGAGAAGGAGTTCCCCAGGTGAAAGCCCCCTCTCCGGGCGACCCATACGTTCCGGACTCGAAGCTTTGTAATCGAGCTGTGGTCGAAATCATACTCGGACAATTCACCGGCCCGAGGACTTCATCTTGAGCTTGCTTGGACCCGATCGAAGGTGACACAACTCTCGGATCGAAGCTTCACTTCTCTCGAGTAAAGGTATGGACTCACTCTTCTTCCCGAGCTTACGAGAGATTCTCTATTTAATTTGAGTCGATTTCGATACATGTTTACCGTATGGATGTGTTCATCTCCTCGAGACGAATCCATAGAGCAGAAGAACTCGAAAATCCATTGAGAATCGAGTGAGAAATTAGGGTTAGAAGGTTGACGGTCACGGGTGCACACCAGTCGTAGACGATGACTGGGAGCCGTCGGATAGAGCGTGTATCGAGCGGACGGCCAGGATCGCGCCGGATGGAGCAACGGAACATGAACTGCGGGGCCCTAGAGCGCTGAGTCAGATGGCGGCACCGAATCAGAAGATGACACGCGGCGCTTCGGAGAAGCCTAGGTTGAGTTGGCGTCGCGTGGATAAGTAGGAAATTAGGTTATTTTCCTATTTATTTAATTCCCTAAACTTCAAAAATGCATAACTTTGTGTAGGAAAATCAAAAAAATAAAATAAAAATACCCTCTTACTCAGTGAACAGAGGAGAATAATGTGGAAAAGAAATCTTTCATTTCATTGAGTATTTGATTTTTAATAATTTATTTACTCTCTGCACATTTTCAATTCTCCATGCATGTATACAATTCACCATGGCATGAGACCATAGCGCTTTTGAAGCCTCTGAATTTGGGAACATTCCCTGAATTTTCCAAAGTCAGAGGCCATCCGTATGAAGAGTTATTGATTTTTCAATTCTAGGTTGCTAGTTTGAGCCATTTAATTCCAATAATTAGCATATTGTGGGATAAATTCTAGGAAAATTTGGTGATGTTTATTATGACCAGAGAACGCTAGGAAAAATAGGTTTTGAGTTAATTCACTTGGAATAACCCTAATTTGCTTAAACACCCAAAATGGAGCTTTAATTAATTAGAGCTAATCATACATCAAATTGATTCTCCACTGACCTTTAGGATCAAAGGAACCCATCATAAAAGTTTGAAGTCAATTGGACTTGGTTAGCCCTATCAAATGGGTTGATTAAGCCATTTAGCCAAAATTAAACTTAAAAAATTCATAACTTTCAAAATACTTTTCAAAAATTCACCAAATTGGTTTTGGAGCCTCTCTGATATTAGGGGAATTTAAGAAAATTAAAAATACAATTTTTTAAAAAAGTTGATTTTTTACATTATTTTAATATTTTTAATAATTAAAAAATAATAAAAATTCACCAAAATGTCACATTTTGAATTTTAATCACTTAGGAACAAACCCCATATTTTTCTTAGGTCTCTATGATGAGATATTAAATTTTAAAGCCCTAGGGTAATTTTAAAATTAAAAAAATGTATTTTCTAGCATTTCCACTAAAATAATTATAATAAATCAAAGAAAAATCAAAAAATTATAAAAATTGGTTCTCTGATTTCCTTGATATCAGAGAGATTTTTGAAAAATATAAAATTCATTTTTCAACCTTTATTTTATTTTTTAAATTAATTAATACTCCAAAACTCAAAATAATTATAATAAAAAGAATATAATTCAAAAAATCACCAAAATTGGTCCAAGTGGTTCTCTGGTCATTAGGAATGTCCCATAATTTTCTTAAGGACAGAAACTTTCCCTTGGTCATATTATTAAATTTTCCTTGAAAATCCCTATTTTCCACCAAAAATAATTACATAAATAAATTAAATATAGAAAAATCACATTTTCTCCTCTAATGTCTTTATTGACATATGAGTGAAGTCACATAAAAATTTCAAATTCATTTGAACTCAATTTAGTGAGTTATAAAATCATTAAGCTTGAAGGGCAAAATGGTAATTAAAATTTAACCCTTAATTAAAACTTTAGGCTTAATAAAATGAAATATTAAAACATTTGATCCTAATCTGATTTGGATGATTGAAATTTAAATAATTAAAGGGTAGAAACCTACTAAACAATTTAAAAATAATTAAGATAAACCTTAATTAAGTAATTAATTAAATTTGGAAGAATAGTAAAAATTGGAATTATTAAAATAGGGATGTTATTAGGAAGAGATTTGTTCTTTAATTTAAGAATCCCTAAATTAATCATTTCAATAATATTTAATTCCCAATTAAAATGATAATCCAAATCTAAAATTTAAAATGCTAAAAAACTTAATCATTAAATTAAATTAAAGTTAAATTATTTAAATTAAATCCTTTTAAAATTTCAATTAAATTAATACTTTAACAATTAAAATTAAATCATCTTTAAAATATAAAAAATAAAATATTAAATTAAAAATAAAAATAAAATTAAATTGAAATTTAAATTAAATTAAATTAAATTAAATTAAATAAAATTAAATTAAAACATATAAAATTAAAATCAAATTAAATCAAATTAAATTAAATTAAATTAAATTAAATTAAATTAAGTTAAATTAAATTAAATTAAATTAAATTAAATCATATTAAATTAAATTAAATTAAATTAAATTAAATTAAATTAAAATAAAAAATAAAATCAAGTTAAAACTAATTAGATTAAATTAAATAAATTAAATTAAAATTAAAACTAAACCAAATTAAATTAAATGAAAGTTAAATTAAATTGAATTAAAAATAACATCACCTAAGACATAAAGAATTCAAAAATAAATCTAAAACAACTTGAACACTATTCCAAACTTAAATCCATTAATTGAAATTAAATTAAATCATAAACCATTTGAACATCAATTTGCCCTCGAAAGCTTTTGTTGTCATAACTCCTAAATGGAACGTTAAGTGAAGTGTTACTTCACTCATAGGATATTCAAATGTCCTAGTTCACTGAGTAAGATAACAACAAAACCTGAACTCCCGGACGATTAATTCATTTGTATAATTAAATTCTCTTGGACTTAAAATAATCCTAGAAATATTGAAAAGATGTTTAAGATTCGTTTTAAGCACTTCCTCGATATGATGGGATGTTTATAAGAACAATTGAACTTAATTGTTCTTTGATGAAGAAAATCGTCCTCAAACCAAAACACAAGAACCTAGACGTCATAGGAGGTGACTAGCTATAGGAATAGGACCTTGGTAGAAAACCATAACCCTTCCCTTAGCATTACCTAGGAACTTGCTTAAAATGCTTAAATATTCTAATTGTGTTTTAAGTGCAGCTTGGGGTGACGGGAAGACCCTCCAGGTACGCTTTTATTTTATTGCAATTTACCTTATTGCAATTTATTTAATCGCATCGCACTTACCTTTTTTGCATGATAAACAACTGTTGCATGAAAAACAAAACCTTTAGGGTAGTCCCTAAAACTGAAACCAAAACTAAATTAAAAGTCATTACAAGATAAAATTCACCGCCAAAACATTTCAAAATATAAAACAACTCAAAATTTAATCACAAACGAGAACAACAAAACTACAACTACAACTAAATTAAAACGTCTTGTTGGATGATCGGGAATACCTCGGATGATGTAACCTACGTGTTGCTAACGGGATTTCCCACGGTCTGAATGAAAGTGTGGAACTCATGTAGTTGAGTTTAGCAAATTCATCAGGACTAAGTGAATCCGATAAAAATAACGATGCCGGAAGGATGGAACCGTGGGATCTTAACCGGTGTTGTTATAACCAATTTAAGATTTGTTTTAATTAAAACATAAAAAACACTTGGAAATTAAGACCTTCTCTAAACCAAAACACTTCTCTCATCTCCTAATTTATAACTTCTAAAACTAAACCTCTGCAACAACAAGGAGCTCGGAGCATGGTGGGCGACGACGACCATCGTCATCGCTCAAAACCTGAGTCTACTTCAGCAAAACTTTCTTAGAATTAAATAACCAAGCCATAGGACTTCGAGGTAGTTTTCCTAGTGCAACATAAATCCTCAACTCTTCGTTAGGCATTTGCATTGCAAATTAAGCCCTAACCGGTCTTAGGATTCCGTGGTAGTCGTCCGATACGACATAAACCCTCACATCTTCGAGGCTATTTATATGATTTTATCATACAAATACAAGTCCTAATTAATTAAAATTGGCAAGATCAAAACATTAAATAAACATTAGGATTTTCCTAAATTCAAGCCAAACAATAGGATAGTCGGGAAATTACCAAAGTTCACTTCGAATCTGTGATTTCTCCTACCTTTCTTCCTTTGGATTCCCAAAATAAAATGTTCCAAATTTGATCCATTCCCTATTGAAAATTCCAAAATTCAATCCCTTGAAAACTTAAACTTTGAAATTCTTGAGAGCAGAACTACTGATTATTATCGAGAGTTTTCTTAAATGATTCACTTCATTTAAGATGTAATTAACTATAGGAGCTTGCCCTTATAGGGAATTTTAAGAACCCAGATAATATAAACCCTGTTTAATGTTTTCATATTAAGCAGGGGAACTTGTCGGCTTATAAAATTGGTTCGCAGACTAAACGGATGTCACAAACCTTTCTAGTTTATTTAATTGAGCCCCATTATCAAGCAATGTGTCTATTTTTCGGGATAGATACACGGTTTGTGGTGCGGTGCTCGTTTATATAAACTATTTGGAATGTGAGATCAGTTTGATTTCAAATCTTAAAATTTTCAAATTTAAAATTATTTTCAAAAATCAAGTACTACTTTTTCAAAATATTTATTTAAATTAAATTAAAAATTCGCCGACAGGAGAATGGTTGCAAATCACCTTTGATACATTGCTCTTGTCCTCCTTCATAATATTTTATACACTGGTGTAGAGACGACGGTACCATCCGGTTCTCATTGATCCACGGCCAACCCAGTAGAGCGTTGAATGATGTCTCATAATCGATTATGTGGAATTTTGCGGTTGTCCTTGCTAACTCACCGATCTTCATTAACAGTGTTATTAATCCGAGAGTTCTTTCTCCTTTCTGGTTGAAGCCTCTCAGCATCATCTTGTCTGCCTCGAGATCGCGGGCATCAATCTCTAAATAGGCCAGCGTTCGAAGATTCATTATATTAATTTATGCTCCTGGAGTAACTAACACCCTAGAGAGTGTGAATTTTCCAATACTGACTGAAATGTACAACGGTCGATTGTGATCAGCTGTTCCCAGTAGTAGATCATTGTCCATGAAAGTAACACCGCGTTGTTCCCCTAACGAGCAAACCTTGTCTAAGGAATTACCTGCCATTTGAGCTAAGCAAATTTCTTGATCAAGTAAAGCCTTGATCAAAGCTTCCCTCATCTCCTTTGACAGGATCAGAGCGTCGTAGATGCTCAGTTTGGCTGGTAGCTTCCTAAGATGGGCTAGCACGTTATATTCCATTTTGTTACGAGGCTGTTCAATTTCTTCCTGAACGGGCAATTCTTCTACCGGGGTTGGCTCTTCCTGAGCAACCACCTGCTTTCCTTTATCCCTTGGACCCATTCTCAGGGGTAGAACTTTCCACTTCTCAGGTTGACTTCTGTTATCTCTTCTGAATTTGTTGGTGTCTCCTCTTGAATCGGAACAACTGGCTCTTCTGAAATTGCTTCAGAATCTGATAATTCCAATTTTGTCGTGATTGGAGCTCCTGGGAATTCACAAACGGGCTCGTCACCTGTTGAACTTTCATAGTCATCCTCATGAATGTCTTCTCTTTCGGCAGGGTCATCGAGTTTTTGTATGATTTGAGAATCATTATTCGCATCGAGATTGAAATCTGGGTTAGGTTGGTTGTCGTTAGTTACGTAATTGTTAGAAACAGTCAAAACGTAGCCAACACCAAAACTCTTATCATTATAAGATCCCACCGGGGTGAGCAAATAATCATACAGAGTCAGAGGTTCGAGGGACTTCTCCCCTGAAGCGAAAACAACCATCCTAGGATAAGCAGCTCCTAGTCTACCCTTCAGAGCTTCGGTCTTCTTTTCTTCCACGATCTTCTCCTCCTTCTGGGGTGGTTCTTCAATCGCAAGCGATAGTGTCGACTCAGTACGTTTCGAACTTTGAGTTGAAGTGTGCACCGAGGCAGTCTGGATATTATCCAAAATTTTCTTCGAGGGCTTTGTCCAGACAGTACTCCATCGATCGTCAGTCACATAAGAGTCTATCGGAACAATAGGATCCGTTGAAATAAGATTGACGGAACTTCCTTTTTGGGGCTCATTCATGTATTCCTTCGGAATCGTTATGTTCCATCTCCGAGGATTTTCCTCAAGCCAATTCTTGAAGCTGAAGTAGTCTTCTATCTTATGTCCGAGCATCCTGTGGTAGGGACAGTAGTTTGGATGATCCTTCTTATTGACTTCTTCTGGCCTCCTGGGCTCTGGCAACTGAAAGTTGGGCGTCTTCATCAAACTGCAAAACATCTTAGCCACTGCTTCAGTTTTGAAGGGATATTCTTTATTCAAAAGCTCCTTCAGGGCACGTGGTTGACGAGGTGGCTGCTGATCATGCTGCAGTGACTGGTAACTCGGTTGAAGCTATTGATAGCTCTGCTGAGGTTGTTGATAAGTCCGCTGTGATGGTTGATAACTCGTCGTGGCCGCTCTCGGTCGTATCTGCACTAGCTGCTTGCCTTTATCCACTGTCGCGACCTGATTTCTTCTCGAAAGCTTTCACGGGCTTCTGTATATCGGTCTTGTCGATGAAACTTAGCTGTTTCGCTTCTTCCTGCAAACTCTCGGCCTTGCTACGTAACTTCTCGAAAGTCTTAATTGTGAATCCTTTAAGGAGAAGTGCTATCGGGCCATGGATACTCTTAAGCAGAATACCGACCGCATGTTGCTCCTGAAGCTGTGGCTTACACTTCATGCTTAAGTTCCTCCATCGAAGTATGTAGTCCACTAAACTTTCGTTCGGTTTTTGTTGCTCCACCACTAAGTCACCGATGGTGATGTGGTGCTGAGCCCCGACAAACCACTTTACGAAGAGGATTTCCAATTCTGAAAAGGTCTTGCATGAGCCATTCGGAAGTTCTGCATACCAATCGAATGCAATCCCTGACAAACTGCTAATGAACTGACGAAAGAGCAAAGCATCGCTCCCACCGGCATTACAACAACTATCACGAAAGTGTGCTACATGCTGTCAGGGGTTCTCGGTACCGTCGAAAGTCTTAAACAGAGGTGGTACGAAGCCCTTTGGGTATTGGACTGCATCAAACACTTCAGGGTAAGGTCTACCCGTTTAAATAGATGCTCCACTCTAAGACTGGGCTAAGGCTTCTCGCCCCACCATGTTCTTAATATCCTTTTCAGGAATCATGCTTGGCATGGAATCCTTCTTTGTCTGTTCGTCTCCATTAACAGACGTAATCTCTTTCCCTTTGTCTGCGATGTGAATGATCTCCAGGGGTGTTTCCTTCTGAGGTTTTAGCTGACTCTGGAGAGTGGCTAAAGGGTGGCCATCTCTTCCATCCTCTTTGCCATTGAGAGATCATGTCATCCTTTTCCTGAAGCTGCGCTCTCATTGCTCCCGGCTCATCTCTCTCTGAAGCTGACGGAGCTCCCTACAAAGCTGATGATGCTCGGGTTTCAACCATGTTAATCTCAGCAAACTCTTCATCCATGGACTCTGATGAATCGACTTCATCTCTTAATTCTTCTCCTCTTTCCCTTGCCAACCGTCGGATGTCTGTCCTTAACTTCCCTATGGCATCCTCAAGTGGTATCTTCCGAACTGTCTCGTGGTTATTTGGCGACGACTGTCGAACTTTCTCTTCAGGAGTTTCCCTTGAAGCTGCAATACTTTCTTCAGATCCGGGCTCATTAACAAGACTTTTCTTCCCAGAATATTGTGTGGGTATCGGTTCGGCAATAGTAGGTCGCCACACCATCCTTCTTGTAGTAGAAGGCCTAGGACCAGATGGTCTGTTGGCTGTACGTAGGTAGGTGGTGTCCTCCCTAATATGATGACCCGATACAACAACATGCAGACTCTTCTCATTAGCTCGCACCTTCTTCCTTGGCCTTTCTGTGGCAGTGATAGGCTCTACTCGTGGTCCGAGGCAGGATTTAATTGGCACTCATCCCATTCTTCTCAGAATTTTTGACACGGGACATTCCTCTTTTCTAGCCAGTTTCTCCACTACCGCCGCAATCGGGTAAACGGCGTAGTCTTGATTTTCTTCCTCTTGCTATCCCTGTAATATGCAGGTTGGGGTAACACAGCGACGATTTTCCAGGCATCTTCTTCATCAGATGCATCAGAGAGAGGGTGGAATCTACTCCCTTCCAACAGCGATGAGTACTCGGGCAGTTCTTCTTCTTCCTCTGGAATCTCTTCAAGGAAGGTGGCTTCAGCAGCCCTGTCCTTTCTGGTCTTAGCAATATTTCTGTTCTTATTCCTCCTTTGTGTCCGGGTTAAGGGTCTAAACATCAAACTGGACCCTATCTCGAAAACAGATGGTATTGCAGCAAAGTTTGAACCCCCAATGGTAACAGGCTCACCACATACCTGGACTTCCTTCCCCTTCAGTTTGGCTGGAGCTGGGGTAGGTGCAGTGATGATTAGACCAGTGGGGGTAGAGATGACAGTTCTGGGGGTAGCAGCTAACCTCCTGTGAACAGCAGTGTTCCTTTCAACTGGAACCCTCTATAGGGGAGGAAATTCTTGAGTTGATTTCAGGCTGAACTCAATCACGGGTTCCTCAGTTTCATGTACTTTGTTCATCAGTGCAAACAGAGTAACGTCAGTAAACTTAATGTCCGTATTGTTGAACCCTTGTCCGAAGCAAATGATTTCATTGTTAGGCAGTTCATCCTTGTATACAGCTAAGTCTAATCCGTTGGTGAAGAAGAAAATCAACTTCGGGGCAGACATTTTCTGCAGGGTAAGTTTCGATTGTCAGTCCAGGATTATGCTTCCTTTCGTCAGGACGAAAAGAAAGGAATTAAAATAGTCCAAACACATTTCCATTTATCTTTCGTTTTATTCGTGCATTTGCAATTTTTAAAAGATTTTGTTTATTGAGAGGTTGTTGATTAGAAGGTTTACTTGTTAAGAACGAAATAATTAAAGGAGGAAGATTAGAATTAGAAAGAGTAAGGAATCCAATCCAGAATTGGAAAGGGAGAGAAAGTCTCGAAGGACCGCTCCTAAGCTAACACTGATTGGGGGTCCACCCCACCTCTTTGGAGAGGTAATAAAAAGAAAGATTCTAGAACCTCTTTGTTTAGGGGTGTTTAAACAGTGGCTCCGAAATCTAAGAGGAGTTGACTATACTTGTTCAAGACAGAAATGAACAAGATATGTCAACGGAAGAATGGTAGTTTGATCCACTAGGGCCATGGACTTACTACCGATTTATGAAAGTAAAACCATCTGATCATGATGGAGAGAGGAACTAGTCCCCAGCGAAGTCGCTAGAAATTGTCGGCAGATTTTTAGGTTGTGTTTTAAAAGGGGTCGCCTATAGAAATTGTCGGCGAATTTTAAATTTAATTTAAATATATATATATATATAGTTTTAGAAAGAAGCATTTAATTTTGAAAATAATTTTTAAGTTCGAAACATTTTAAAGATATGAAATCAAACAGATCTCACGTCCCAAATAATTTATATAAATGAGTGCCGCATCACAAACTGTGTATCTATCCCGAAGAATAGACACACTACTTGATGATGGAGCTCAATTAAATAAACTAGAAGATTTGTGACATCCGTTTGGTCTGCTAACCAATTTTATAAGCTGACAAGTTCCCCTGCTTAATATAAATGAATTAGGTAGGGTTTATATTACCAGAGTTCTTAAAGTTCCCTATAAGGGCAAGCCCCTATAGTTAATTACATCTTAAATGACGAAAATCATTTAAGAAAACTCTCGATAATGATTAGTGGTTTTGCTCTAAATAATTTCAAAGTTTAAGGTTTTCAAAGGATTGAAATTTGGAATTTCAAAAGGGATTAGCTCAAATTTGGAACAGTTAATTCAGGAGTCCAAAGGAAAGGAAGTAGGAGAAGCTGAGGATCCAAGAAGAATCTTGGCAACTTCTCAAACTATACTATTGTTTGGCTTCAACTTAAGGGTATATTTAATGTTGTAATCCTACCAATTTTAATTAATTAGGACTTATGTTTGTATGACATAATCACACAAGTAGCTACCAAACGACTACCTCGGAGTCCTAAGACCGGTTAGGGCTTAATTTGCATAACATGATTATGCTAATTCCTAACGAAAAGCACTAGGAAAACTACCTCAAAATCCTATGGCTTGTTATTTAACACTAGGAAAGGTTTTGTCAGAGTAGACTCAGGTTTTGCTGACGACGATGGTCGTGCTGCCCATTATGCTCCAGGCTCCTTGTTGTTGCAGAGGTTTGGTTTTAGAAAGTGAAAATCAGGAGATGAGAGAAGTGTTTTGGTTTAGAGAAATCTTAAAGTCCAAATATTTTTAATGTTTTAATTAAAACAAAACTTAAAGTTGATTAAATAGAACCGATTAAGAACCCACGGTTCCGTCATCCCGACACCGTTATTTTCATCGGATTCACTTAGTCCAAATGAATTTAATAAACTCAACTGAATGAGTTCCACACTTTCATTTAGATCGTGGGAAATCCCGTTAGAAACACGTGGGTTAAACCATCTGAGGTATTCTCGATCATCCAACGAGACGTTTTAATTTAGTTGGAGTTGTAGTTTTGCTGTTATGTTTATGTTTAAATTTTGAGTTATTTTATATTTTGAAATGTTGTGGCGGTGAATTTTATCTTGTTGTGACTTTTAATTTAGTTTTGGGTTTCAGTTTTGTGGCTATTCTAAAGGTTTCAGTTTTCATGCAGGGTGACATTCTTGTTTAACATGCAAGAAAAATAAAGTACAGTGCAGGTAAATAAATTGCAATAAAATAAAAGCGTACCTGGAGGGTCTTCTCGTCATTCCAAGCTGCACTTAAAATGCATGTCAGAGCATTTAAATATTTACAACAATTACCTAGATAAAGCTAAGGGAAGGTTCTGGTTGTCTACCGAAATCCTAATCTTATTACTAGTCATTTCCTATAACGTCTAGGTTCTTATGTTTTATGGATGATTTTCTTCACCAAAGAACAATCAAGTTCGATTGTTCTTCTAAAACATCCCATTATATTGAGGAAGTGCTTAGAACGAATCCTAAACATTTTTTCAACACTTCTGAGATTATTTCGAGTCCAACTAAATTTCATTGTACGAGTGAATTAATCATTCAAAAGATTTAGTTAAGTTTTGCTTCTTGCTCAGTGAACCCGGAAATTTGATTATTCGATTAATAAAGTGGCTTTTCACTTGATGCTCCATTTAAGAGTTATGATAATGAAAGCCTTCAGGGGCAAATTAATTCATTGAAGATTTTAACAATCTTTACATTAAAATTGGAATTAATGATTTAAAGTGATTTGGTTTAGTTATAAAATTTTTAATTAATAATTTTAAGTTTGGAAAAGTGTTCAAGTTGTTTTAATTCGATTAGACCTTTATATTTTAAATGATCTTAATATTTCAGATTAATTTTACCGTTTTAAATTTGCTTAGGTTGAAAGACGTGTTTAAGTTATTTTTTTTTATTGAATTATGATGACTTGATTTGGATTAATTATAATACTTTAGGTTGATTTTAATTAGTTTGATTTTTTATATTTTAAATTATGAATTGTTTTGAAATTACTTAAGGTTTTAAATTTGTTTTAAGTTTTTTCTTAAGTGATTTCAAATTAATTTTAATGTTGTCAATTTAATTTAATTTGATTATCAAATCACCTAATGTTTTAAGCTTTATTTTAATTAAGGGTTATATTCCTTTTAATTATTTAATTATCATCTTAAGTTTAATTAAGAGTTAAATTTTATTAAAGTGATTCATTTAGGGATTTTAAATTAAAGAATTTGTATCTTTTTAAGTCATATCCCTAATAATCCGAAGTTTTAATTATTCTCCCAAAATTTAAATAATTTAATTAATTAATGTTCCATCTTGGTATTTTTTTTAGGTGATTAATGGGTTTCTACACTTTTATTCCCTAAGTTTCAATCATCCAAGGGAAGATTAAAATCCAATATTTTATCCTCCCCCTTTATTAGGCCTAAAATATTAATTAAGGTTAAAATTCTTAATTACCTTTATGCCCTCTCAAGCCTATTCACCTCATAACTCACTAAATTAAATTCAAATGAATTTGAAATTTTTATGTCACTTCACTCACATGTCAATTAAGACATCAGATGAGAAAATGTGATTTTTTCCATTTTTAATTTAATTTATATAATTATTTTTGTGGAAAATATGTATTTTCAATGAAAATTCAACAACACGACCAAGGTAAGGTTAATGTCCTTGGGAAAATTATGAGATGTCCTTATTGACAAGAGGACCACTTGGACCAATTTTGCTAATTTTTGAATTATATTTTATTTATTGTAATTATTTTAATTTTTAGGGTATTAATTAGTTATAAAATAAAATAAAAAATGGATTTTATATTTTTCTGAAGTCTCTCTGACCTCAAGGAGTCCAATGAAACAAATTTTATATTTTTCTGATTTTTTTTTTATTTATTAGAATTATTTTAATGAGAAAGTTTGAAAATTGATTTTTTAATATTAAAAATTACATTAAGGCTTTAAAATTCAATATTTTAACCTAGAAACTTGGGAAAAAATATTTGGTTTGCTCCTAAATGATTAGGGAGCAAAATATGACATTTTTGTGAATTTTAATATTTTTGTGATTTTTATTATTTTTTAATTATTAAAATATTAGAATTAGGTAAAAAATGAAATTTTTTAGAAAAATCCAAATTTAATTTTCATAGACCGCTCTAGTATCATAGAAGTCTCAAAACCAATTTGGTGAATTTTTTAAATGCATTTTGGGTTTTATGAATTTTTAAAGTTTGAAAATAGTCATATGGTTTAATTAATCCATTTAATGAGTTAAACCATTTCCAATTGATTCCAAATTTTTATGTGGGACTCCTCTGACCCTAAAGATCAATGAAGAATAGTTTTCAAGTGGTTTTGATGTGTGGTTAATCCTAATCAATTAAAATTCAATTTTGGGTGTTTGGGCCAATTAGAAGTATTTTAAGGGAATTAAGCCAAACCATAATTTTCCTAGGGTCCTCTGGTCCTAAGATACTTCCTCTAATTTTTTAGGAATTTGTAAGTAACAAGTTAATTACTAGAATTAAAATGGTAAAATAGACACATAAATTGGAAAATCAATATCTTGCCACAGAGATGGCCTCTGGCCTTGAAAAATTCAGGGAATGTTCCAAAGAGCATAGGCTACAAAAGCCCTGTGGTCGCATGTCATGGTGAATTGTATGCATGCATGGAGAATTAAAATATTGAAATTAGTAAATAATTAATTAAAAATAAAATACTCATCAAAATAGATCAATTCTTTTTTCACATTATTCTCCTCTATTCACTGAGCAAGACAATATCATGGAACCCTCCCCATAGAAATTCAAAACTCTTCTTGCTTCACTAGGGGTTTTCATATGCTTAAGGCCTGACCTCCACCTTTTGGTAGGAAAAAGGCAAGCATAAGGAATCCAAGGGGAAGTCTCATATAGGTGGTCAGACCTTAAGATTTTCCCTGAGGGAGGTCTGGACTTCACCACTCACATGCACACATTCCCCTAAACTTTTGGAAACTCATGTAGATGGTTCTTCTCAACTCTTAGCATCAAGCTAGGGTTTGACTAGTACCAATACATAGAGGACCAAATGTGAGTGACCCTTGGTCCATAGCTCAATTTAAACCATCTCATGACATTCATCTCAAATAAAGCTTTAATTTTCCAAAAATTCAAAAATTTTGCCCTTGACCTCCCAAAATGCCCTAAATTACCCAAAATTCTTTAAATTCACCAAAATTTCCCAAAAATCATTCCAAGATATTCCTTACCACTCAAATTGACCATCCATGACCAAAAACTCCAAACTTTCCAAAAAATACCCCCCAATACCCTCAAAATACCCAAAATACCTTTTTAACCCAAAAAATCCAAAAACTCCAAAAATTCTCAAAAAATTCCAAAAAAACCTAAGAATTCCCCATTTCATTTTGTTTAACTACACCATAAGACAATTTTGTCAATTTAATCCAATTTAAATAAAAAAACCCCAATTTTGCCTATGTAGCCCAAAAGTGCCCAAATCAAACCCAATCTTGACCCAATTGACCAAAATCTTGCCCAATTTCAATTCCAAACTTCAATTCGACATCCCCAATATCAATTTAAACCAAATTCAAGCCCAATGTGACCCACATTTGAATCCAATTCCACTTGAAATCCAAAATCCCCAATTTTTCCTAAATAATACAAAATCCCCTAAATAAACCCAATGTCAATCAATTCCTCCCAAATTTCAATCCCAAGCTCTTTATAACACCTCCTTAAACTGAATCTAATCATCAATTATCCTCAATTTGAGCTCAAGTCTTACCCAAATACATTTTGGACCAAAACCCCCAATTTTGACCCAAATTGAACAGATGTCCTAAATCCACCATATTGACCCTCCAAACTTTGTCAAAACCATTTCATGTCTTCATGAAAAATCTTTGAGACAACCATATCTACACTATTGTTGAAGACCTCTGGACCACATTCCCACTCAAACTCAAGATAACTTGACCCAAATCCAATATGGTCCAAAATAATAAAAAATCCTATCCATACCAAAATTGAACTTCCAAATGAGCTCAAAACCACTTTATGTCTTCATGAATCATCTTCATTACAATCACGTGGACAATATTGATCAAAGCACTTGGGCTTCATTCAAGCTCTAACCCAAGTTAAGTCAACCCAAACCCAAATGAACTTAATTGAACTATTAATTCAAATCAAACCAAATTAAACCAAATTAACCAAATTGGCATCCCTAAAATATATATATATATATATATATATATATAATAAAAAAATAAATAATAAGTAAATAAAAAAATATATATATCTCTCCCTCACCTCTCCCTCACCTCTCCCTCACCCTACCCGCCACCCTACTCCTTACCTTCACCATATCTCCACCTCACCCCTCCCATACCTCCCTTACTCCCTCCTTAATTCCAAAACCATGAGCTTCCTCCCTCTTAACCCTCTCATCATCTCATTTTTCACCACTCCCTTACACACTCCCCCCCCCCCAAATCCCTCTCCTAGCCATGAGCCTCCCTCCTCTCCTTCTTGTTCTTCCAAGCAAGCCACACTCTACCCAAATCCTCCTAGCCGTGAGCTCCTTCAAAGGCTTCTCCAAGGTTTCTTCCATCACTCCCTCCAAGGCAAGGTAATCTCCTCCCCCTCTCTTTACTTTTGCTTTTGTTTCAAAATTTCTTTAAAAAAAAAACAAAAATGGCATCATCATGTTCACCTTTACATAGGTTTTCAAAAATTATGTGTTAATTATCATTTCTTTTACAAATCTTCATGCTTAGCTCTAAATTTTTTTTTATGCAAGCTTTATAACTTTTCTTTTAGGTGCATAAATTTCTTTCATGTACATGTTTAAATCTTTATGTGTTTAGCCTTAGGATTTCGTTTTCATGCAAATTATCTAATTATTTAACTAGTTTAAATATTTACAAATCTACCACCTAATTTTTACTAACTTGAAAAGTGAATTTTAAATTTTAAAAAAGAAATAAAATAACATAAAGGAAATAATAATAAAACAAAAGAAAAGGAAAGGAAAATTTAAATAACATATAACATTGTAAATAAAATAATAAATAACAAATGTAAAAACATAATTGATATAATCATTGTAAATATAAATAAATTAAATAATAATTTTACTAAATTTTAAATAAAATAACTACACTAAATAAATAACTAAATTAAATTTAAAATATAACTATACTAATGTAATAAATCATAATATATATATATATATATATATATATATATATATATATATATATATATATATATATATATATATATATATATATATATATATATATATATATGAATTAATGATAACTAAATAAATAATAATAATGAAAATAAGTTTTATACGAATAATTAACATAATAATATAACCATACTAAATGTAAAATAAATAAAAATATTAAATTTAAAAATAAATAAATACCACTAAAATATCAAAGTACTAACTAAATGCTAAGTATGTATATTTGTAAATTAATGATATTATAAAAATAATGAAAATAATGTTATAATTTTAAAAGAAAACTAAAAATATAAGAAAAAAATATAATAATAATAATAATAATAATTGAAAATAGTTGTAAATTCAAGATAAATAATAAAAATAAGCACATAAAAATATCATGCCTCCTTAAAATAATGTAAATGTAAATATATGTGTAAATAATAAATTTAATAGATTATAACTTAATAAAAACGATAATAACTTCAAAATAAATAAAAGAATAATTGAGGAGAGAGAAAGTTTAAAAGCTTTATAATTAAATAAATAATAATATAAAAGATAAATAAATGATATAAATAATAAACTTAAATATACATATAATTAATAACAATAATAAATTAGAAATAAAAATAACTTATAGTTTATGTATATTAAATGATAAGAATATAAGGATAAAAAAATAAATAACAAATATATATATACATAAATTGAAAATAATTTAAATAATATAATGAATAATAAATTAAATTAAAATTAAATAGTTAAAACTAAATAAAACCAAAAATATAAATAATAATTAAATTAAATTAAATAATAATTAATTAAATAAACCGAAAACAATTATATAAAAAAATATTAAATTAAATTAAATTAAATAATAAATAATAAATTAAATTAAATTAAAATTAAATAATAATGTAAATAAATAATAACTTAAATTAAATTAAATAAATTAAATTAGATTAAGATTAAATAATAATGTAAATAAATAATAAATTAAATTAAATTAAATTCATTAAATTAAATTAAAATTAAATAATAACATAAATAAATAATAAATTAAGTTAAAATTAAATAAAATAAAATTACATAAAACCGAAAATAAATAAAAATTAAAATTAATAAATAAATTAAATTAAATTAAATTAAATAATTGTAAATAATAATAAATTAAATTAAATTAAAATAATTAAATTAAATTATATAATAATATAAATAAATGATAAATTAAAATAAGATAAAATAAATAAAATAAATAAATTAAATTAAATTAAATAATTGTAAATAATAATAAATTAAATTAATCTAAACAAATTAAATTAAATTAAATAATAATATAAATAAATGAAAAGTTAAAATAAAATAAAATAAAGTAAGTTAAATTAAATAAAATAAAATAAATAATAATTAAATAAAATAAATTAAATTAATTAAATTGAATTATATAATAATATAAAAATTAATAAAATAAATTAAATTGAATTAAATAAATAATAATAAAATAATAATAAATAAGTATTAAGCAATCATAAAGAAATAACGATAAATAAATAACAACTAATTAAGTAAAGTAAATGATGATCAATCAATTAAGTAAAAGAAAGAAATAACAATCAAATAAAAGTAAATAAATCACAATGAATTAAATAAGATAATAAATTAAATAAACAATTTCAATTACAAATAAAAGATAATGACTTTAAATAACACATAATAAAACTAACGACACATAAATAATAATTAACGATAATAACATAAAATGATAACACATAATAAAAGAAACAATAATAAGATAATAAACAACAATAATGACATATAAATAACATAATAATCACATACAATCACAACTATAATCACATCAACAATCATACACATTACACACATACTATCACATATAATCATAACACAACACAACCATCACAAATCACAACAATCACAACATACAACAACAATCCCGACCACAATACAATACCAACACGATAACAATCAAACCTAGGATTGGCCTCCTGAGGCATGGTTTATTTTTTCCCTTTATAAAGTCCCCTAGGAAATCACAACTTGGTGTAAAAAATAAATAATAATAATAATAATAATAATAATAATAATAATAATAATACCCTTATGCTTAGTGAATGCATGGAGTAACCAAAATTTTACCCGATGTCCACATAACCTTCCCAATTCACATTCCAACTTCAAAATCCCTAGTTTCAAAACCTAACACAAACCAAATCCAAACACAAACCAAATTTAAACATAAACCAAACCCAAACCCAAACCCAAACCAAAAACCAAATCCAAACAAAAACTCAAGCAAATCTTCCACAAATAAAATCACAAACTCTTCACAGCACTCCCATAAGTCCAAATCAAACTACCAATTGCCACCAATCCAAATCCAAAGCACACCTAAACCCATCTGCCCCAACCTACCCCGAACACCTGTGTTCATTAAGCATAAGGGTATAGCTAGGATGAGTTGTTCAGCAACATAGTAAGTCTAAATGAGCCCGAGACTTTTCACCAGGCTGTGAGAGGGAAGCATGGACCTGCATCCTTCTCTGACCTTTTGGATACCTCAGAGGTCTATTAAACTTAATATGTCTGCTTAACGAAACCATCTTCAATTAAATTAACAAAGTTCATTGAAACACAACATAAAAATTCGCATAGACATCATAGGACTTGGTAGACAACCAGGATCTAAACATAGACATCATAGGATTGAGTAGTTACTTCTTGTTAGTCCTACTTCTTCCTGTTTTGTGGCATGCTTTAATTTCTGCAAAATTATAATCACATACATGCAATGCAATACTAAAGTTTCAGGTGGTGGAACTTGAAAACCCATAAGGTACATTTTTATTTTAATGTAATTTACTTACATGTACTGTACTTTACTTCTCTTACATGTTAAACAACAATGTCACCCTGCATGAAAACTGAAACCTTTAGGATTTTCACAAAACTGAAACCCAAAATTAGATTAAAATCAACACAAGATAAAATTCACCGCCACAACATTCAAAAGATAAAACAACTCAAAATTTAATCACAAACAAAACAACAAAAACTACAAACAACTACAACTAAATTAAAATGGCTCGTTGGATGATCGGGAATACCTCGGATGATGTAACCCACGTGTTGCTAATGGAATTTCCCACGGTCTAAATGAAAGTGTGGAACTCATCCATTTGAGTTTAGCAAATTCATCTGGACTAAGTGAATCCGATGAAAATAACGGTGCCGAGATGACGGAACTGTGGGATGTTAATCGGTTCTGTTTAATCAACTTTAAAATTTGTTTTAATTAAAACACAAAAACACTTGGACTCTAAGACTTTTCTAAACCAAACACTTCTCTCACCTCCTAATTTTCATCTTCTAAAACTGATCCTCTGCAACGACAAAGGAATTTGGAGCATAGTGAGCAGCACGACCATCTTCTTCAGCAAAACCTGAGTCTACTTCAGCTAAACCATTCTTATCATTAAGCAACTAGCTATAGGATTTCGAGGTATTTGCTCGATGCAAAGTAAACCCTCATCTCATATTTTAGGCTTTTGTACCCGGTGCATTATAAGCCCTAACTCTTCTAGGTTTCCGAGGTTGTCATCCCGATATGACATAAACCTCACATCTTCCAGGTAATTCATATGATCGACATCAAATGAATGTAATCCCTAAATAATAAAATTGGCATGATGAAATATAAATTAAATCTTTTCCTAAACTAAGCCAAACAATAGGATAGCTTAGGAAAACACCGAGATTCTTCTCGAATCTGTGTTCTTCGCCTAGTCTTCTCTTCCTTTGGACTCTGATAAAATGAAATGTTCTGAAATTTGAACCATTCACCCATTGAATTCCGTTAATCACATTTCGTTGAAAGAAATCCTTACCTTTGGAAGTCATGAATATAATTATTTTCTGATCTTTATCAAGAGTTTTCTTAGGTGACTTCGGTTTTCTAAGATGTAATTAACTATAGGGGCTTGCCCTTGTAGGAAACCTAAAAGACCCCAGATTAATATAAACCAAATTTAATCCTCTTATATTAAATGGGGGAAATTGTCGACAAACATGCAGGTTTCGTAGACCAAACAGATGTCATACTTTTCCTTAGTTCATTTGATTGAGCCTCATCCTCAAGTTTTGTGTTCATCCTTCAGGATATATACAAAGCTCGAGGTATAGTGCTCTTTCATTCGAACTTTGAAAAATATGAGATCAGTTTGACTCCAAATTTTTCTAAACTAAATTATAATAAAAATAATATTGTCCTTCCGAAGCGGGCGATGGGACTTCGATTCCAGTGACTGACAGCTTCTAATGGGCAACCCCAACAAAAAACATATATTTAAAACTTTTTATATGCCGATAATTCGCCATTTCACAATATTTTTCAGTTTGTTTTTGTTGTTTTCTAATTTTTCTAATAGTACGCTCTAACTCTGAATTGTAAGATATCAAACCTACAGATCCACTACTACGCATATAAAATCACACTACAAAGTAAATGTTTTCAGTTACTACAATATTTATAAATAAGTACCGTTTATCTACCTCCCCAGCAATGGTGCCAAAAACTTGACCGCGACTTTATATATTAAGCAAGAATTTATGAAGTCAAATTTATATATATTTAGAATGATTTAGTAAAGTCACAATTTCAATGCAAGTATACGTATCGTATCAAGCAATACAGGGCTCTAATGGAGTCCTGGTTATCGATCCCACAGGGAGGTGAACGTTCTTTAAATCAGATAATATAGCACTAAAATCCAATACCCAATGTAACAATTACGTAAGTGTACTACCACTAGTTAATGCAAAGTATAATAAAGCTACTACAATTACTTCTAATTACTGAACTATATTAACAAACAAACACACTAACTTATGTGATTTATAAGATACTTCTATATGAAAAGTGTCTTTCTTCCTGCATAAAGATTATTATGTGTAGAAGATGAAGAATGGTAATTATTTGTGTTGTGCCAAATATGAACATATTTGCTTCTTTACCTTTAAAAGAGTACCCCCTCTTCCAAGCGTGTAAAGAACATTGCCATATCTTAAGTTTAGTTACTAAATCTAAGGCTAGGCTGGGAGGATACCGGCTCTCACTTCGGAGCTCCTACTCACCCTTCACCCCGAAGGTTAACCATAGGCTTTAGTTACAAATCTTAAGACCAAATTGTGGATCCCATTCTGTCACCATGAAACCTCCAATTTGAAATCCATCAAAACTCATTTCCCTATTTATTTGCACTTAATCCCCATGAACTACGCAATTCATTCACAGATATTAAATGGTTTCTTCATTCTTGTTGTAGAACATTCAATTCTTTTGGACTTAATGTTCCTCAACATATTTTAACAATTCAATTGGCCAGATTGAAAAGTAAATTAAGTTCCAAATTAAAGAAACATCACAACTTTTATAACATTTGAAGGGCACATCATTTCCACATCACCACATCATAATTACTTCATGCAAGAAGAAAGGCAAGGGAGACTACTCACTAACCATGGAGAAGATATAAAAACACATGGATTTTATATATAAAAGAAGAGTCATAGAAACTACAATAGTAAATACAACTTATCTCTTTCTCTTCCCCAAGCAAATTCCTTCAAAGTCCCCTTGATTCCTTTTCTCTTCCTTGCAACACTTGATTATCTCCTTGGAACAAAAATGAAGAAGCAATCTCTCACTTTACACCCTCTTCTCCGCTCCTTATAGAAGAATCTCTCTTCAAATCACAAACCTTAACTCTCTCTCACACTTTCCTCACACTCTCTACAGCAATTCTCTTCTCTTCTTCCTCTCTATTTTCGTCTTGGACACTTAATTTAATGTTACAAACAAATTCCCCAAGAGTTTCTTCAATCACCTCTTCAAAAATCCGCCAAAACTTTTAAATTCGAAGTGAACCGACATAGGGCGCCGGCGGCGCCCCATAGTGGCGCCGGCAGCGCCCTATGGTGGAGCCGGCGGCACCCGATAGTGGCACCGGCGACGCTTTATCGTGCCAATTAATTCTGGAGTCTCTGGAATAGGGCACCGGTGGCGCCAAGGCTGGTTTCCTCCAAATTTCTCCATTTTTCTATAAATTAGTTCCTTTTTGCATCTTTTCGCTCCAATCACCTATAATCATCATACCTGTAAGAAACCATGAAAATACCTTCCTTTAAGTGCAATATCACCAAAAATAGGTAAAATCATATAGCTAAAAGAGTATATATTTTTGGTGCATCAATGGGTTAATCTACGCTCACACTACTAGATGTTCAAGGGTGGCTATGGTCGGCCTTACCAGTGACCCGTTACCTTTCTATAAACCAATTTATTAGAATTTAGTTTGTCACTCTAAAAAATAATTAATTTTACGCCCAATAAATATTATCTTCCTTTTTATTTGCACTTCACCTTGAATAATCCGCGTATAGCCTGCGATTACTTAAGGATTCATGTGATATCTACTAGTTAAGAATTTATCTCCGGATAGGTCTCAAAATTATTCAACAGGTTTTAACAAATTAAATGGCCAATTTAACAAGTAAACTAAGATCAAGTATTAATATCATCATAATGTTTTAAAATATTTTATCTTTAATTCTCCGACAAAATTTATTTAATTTATAATCTTTTCATAGTTGAAAGGAGAAAGATAACTAACTACTCAGAACTCATTGAAATAACACAACAAAACATATATATAAAACATTGAACCAAAGTACAAATACTTATTTGAAGTGTTCCTTCAAGAGATTCGCTGACTTCTACTGACTCCAAAGCAACGATGAAAGACTCCAACAATAATAACACAAAATAAACACTCAAAATAAACTCACTAGATACAAAATAAAGTGGCACCCTAAGTATGGAAGAGACTAAATAAAACTAGAGAAGAGAGAGAAGATGCTAAAATGGGTATGTGTACGAAGATGGGGGGAGTTTGGTGTGATTTTCTCTGTAGAATGGGCTCCTATTTATAGAGCTCTGAATTTGACCAGGGCTTACTTAAGGCACCTCTTCAAAATTCGTCCAAATTCAATGTATCTTCTAGAAGGTAACTGTCGCGCCTAGGCGCCGGGATCAGGCGCCTAGGCACCGAACTTCGTGACTAGGTCTTTCGCACCTCTTCACTTTAGGTCGCACCTCTTCGCGATCCAGACCGTTTCCTTGTGTCCAAATACATTGTATCTTATGTCCTATATATTAGGAGTAACTTCCAGTCTTCTAGAAGCTCCAATAACCGCTTAACACCGTCAAAATAACTGCACAAAGTCATCAGAAAAACTTGACAGTGTCTGTATCAAACTGGCTCTTAGGCGCTGGATTCTGGCACCTAGGCACCAGATTTTTTCTCCATAAGCTCCATTTTTGCTCCTTTGTCCTTCTTTTTCTTTCTTGTACTCTTTTTAAATCATCTACATCCAAAAACATAAAAATACCTTTCATTAAAGCATAATATCCTTAAGAATAGAATCATAAATAAGGCATAAAAATGGGTATTTTTTAGGTAGATCAGGCGCCGGAGTCCGTGATCAAGTCTTCGCACCTCTTCACTTTGGATCACACCTCTTCGCAATTAAAGCTATTTTCTCGTGTCCAGATGCATTGTATCACATGTCCTATGTATTAGGAGTAACTTCCAGTCTTCTAGAAGGTCTGATAATCGCTTAACATTATCAAAATAACTGCTCAAAGTTATCAAAAATCTTATCTGCTTCAGTATCGAACTGGCGCTTAGGCGCCAGATTCTGGCGCTTAGGCACTAGATCTAAAATTTCAGCAATTTTTCTTTTTAGCTCTATTTTTGCTCTTTTTTGTTCATTTTTTCTTCTTAAACTCTTTTTTTATCACCTATATCCAAAAACATAAAAATACCTTTAATTAAAGCATAATATCCTTAAGAAATGAATCATAAATATGGCATAAAAATAGGTATTTTTTAAGTGGTTCAGACACCATTTGGATAATAGCAGGTTTAAGTTCAAAGGAATTAGCAGCTACAGTAGGGTGTTGAATACTACTATGAAGTTCATCCACTATAGGGTTAGCATAATTTCTTAAAGGTCCGACTTCTTGATAGATGCCGACATTTTAGTATTGATGATTTGTCATTTCTTGAATATTTTTATCTTTTTCAGAATTTTTATTTTATTTTTATTTTTCTAAAAGTTCTTTCTAATTCAGAATTGTAAAGCATAAGTCCTTCAGAACCTGAGCTACACATACAACAATAAAATAAAACAAAACACAACACACTAACAAAAACGAAGAAAAGTAAAAATTTAATTTTGTCCTAATTTTCTTTAAAAATGCATTTTTAATTAATATCCCCGGCAATGACGCCAAAAACTTGATCCCCAATAATTATATGTGCACCAAAAACTTGACTTCACACTGAATATGTGTGTTGATGATTTAGATATGAAAATTATTATTTTATAATATGGGATACTACGCAAGTATATGTATCGTTTATCAAGTAATATAGGACTTTATGATTAACCCCCGAGATATCAAACCCAAAAGGAAATGTAAAAACTTTTTAAAGAATTAAGAAATTAGACTTTTACTTTTTTTAATGACTTTTGAAAGTAAGTTTTGATTTGAAAAACTTGAAAATTATTTTTGGTATTTTTAATTAAAGCTAAGCAGTAAATGAAAATTATCAGAACTTTAAAATGCGGTATAAAATACAAGGAAATAAAATATCTTTTTCATTCTCTTATAAAGCAGTAATAATTATGAAAGTATTGTTGTGGAAGTATTTAAATGTGTTGTGATAAATAGGAGCAAATTTATTCTTTACCCTTACTCGGTTCTATAAAGAACATTGGTTAATTTGAAATTTTAAAATCTTGAACATGGTTAGGCAGGGAAGATAGCAGCTCTCACTCTAGAGTTCCCTCGATTCCCTTCATCTGGGGACTAACTTCTCATAACAAAATTTAAAATATCAAACCAAATTAGGGGGCTTTAGCCTGTCACTCTAAAGACCTCTAATTCTACTCCCCATTAAAAACATATCTTATAAGCATTTAATTATATGGACTGCAATTCTCAACTATATAATTAAAAGTGATTTATATCATTTGTTGTTTGAGACAATACCGCATTGGATCTTACATAATCTCACAAAAAATTTTACATCTTAACTGGCCAAATTAAGAAGTAAATTAAGTTCATGGAATTAGATCTTCACAACGTATTCCAACTTTAAACACTTATACATTCCACAACAATCCTACATAATTTAATTACTTTTTTATTTAAGAAAGAATAAGATAAAGAAAACTACTCAGAATTCATGGAGAAAACACAAGCAAACTTTGATTTGAAAATAGAAATCATAAAGAAAGCAGAACAATAAAACTAAATATAGAAAACAGAAGTAAACACTTATCTGAAAATCCTCTCCACAAGACTCTGGAAGTTCCATTCAAACTTGACTTTCCACAAGACAACACTATAGAGGTTGGCGCCCAACTCTGTTGACTCCAAATATGACTTTAGACTTCAATAAAAACTAGATAAATGAATGAACTTAAATTGGTGGAAAGAAAGTTTCATACCAAACTAACTAACTTTAAACAATAAAAGACTGAAAGTAAATCTCTATAAACTAGAAGTTGAAACTGAAACTAGAAGAGACTCATGAAAACTAAACTAAAAGACTAACTCTCACTAAAGAAACACACACATACACACTCATGACATAACTTTAATAATAATCCAAAAGGTGCCTTGGTGTCTTTTCAAATCATGTCCCGATTAAACGTATCCACCAAAAGATGCATCCCTTCATTCAAATTTGTCGCCTATGGGAAGTTAAGTAAGTCACCACCAAAAGTTACTTCAAACACCCCTTGAAATTGGTGCCAAAAATGAAGAAAATTTGATTTTTAACTGTGGCAGCTAAGCGCCTACCAGGCGGCGCTTAGCCGCTAAGGTCCAATTTTTCATTTTTTTTTTATTTTTTTGTTCCAAATTTGATCCAATTTTTGCTCATTTCATCATAATCACTCATTTTCATTATACCTGCAAGAAAAACACAAAATACCTTCCATTACAGTGCAATATCATCAAAAATACTAATAAAAATGTGGAAAAAAATACTATATATTTTAGGTGTATCATCCTTTAATTTTACTCCCCATTAAAAACATATCTTCCTATTTATTTGCACTCAACCATATGGACTACAATTCTCACCCATACAACAGCATGTGATTCTTTCCAATTGTTGATTGAGACAATACTGCATTGGTTCTTACATGTTCTCACAACAAATTTTAACATCTTAATTGACCAAATCAAGAGGTAAATAAAGTGCAAGGTAGTGAATCATCATAAGTTCTTACAACATTAAAATCCTTTACTTCACAAAACTTCCTTCCATAATTTAATTATTTCATCATTTAAAAGGGAAAAGATAATGAAAAATACTCAGAACTCATGAAGAAAACACAATCACAACATAATTTAAAAGTAGAAATTACAGTGAAAACACAACAAGTCTTACTTTAAAACCAAATGTAAAACAAAGATAATGACCCTATATAAATATCTGTATACTAAAATATTATTCTCTGGCAACGGCGCCAAAAACTTGACCCGAAGTCCTCTGAAGATCAGCATACTAATTAATGCTTTCAAAAATATATGTTATAAATAATAATAACAGCTAGTCTACATAAATATAAATTTATGAAAAATATTTTACACACTAGGGGTACTACACAAGTATACGTATCGTATCAAGTAATATAGGGCTTTGAAACAAAGACCCCAGTATCGTTCCAACGAGGACAGAGTTATAGATCTTTAAATATTTTTATTTTAAAGTACTTCTTCTATAGTCAAAAATAAAATATCTTTAATTTACTAGATGCAATAATAAAACATAATAAATAAACTTTGAATCAAAATAAAAATACTTATCTTAGATGTTTCTCTTACTGAACTTCTGATTCCTACTGACTCCACAGTGTAATGAACTCCAGATGCATCAACTCTTTTAAACTTTAAATACAAACTCTAAAATAAACTCACTAATTTTTGAAAGAAAGTAAAAAGTTGGCCCTAATATTATCTCTCTAATTTTCTCTCTAGGTTGGGCGTTTTTCTCTGAAGGAGTACCATCCTATTTATAGTTTTCAAAGGTTGCCTCAAGACACCTCTTCAAAATGTGTCCAAATTCAATGAATCTTCTAGAAGGTGTGTCTGACGCCTAGGCGCTGGACACCGCGTCCAATTCTTCGTACCTCTTCACTTTGGATCGCACCTCTTCGCGATTAAAATTGTTTTGAAGCGTCCAAATACATTGTATCACATGTCCTATAAACCAGGAACAACTGCCAGTCTTATAAAAGGTCCAATAACCGCTGACACCGTCAAAATAACCACCCAAAATTCGTCAAAAACTTAACAGTATTTTGTATTGAGCTGGCGCTTAGGCGCCGGACTCTAGCGCCTAGGCGCCAGGCTAGTAATTTCGACAATTTTGCTTTTTGTCTCTATTTTTGCTCATTTTTTCTCCTTTTTGCTCCTTTTTCATATTTTTCTCCTTCTTGAACATTTTTGCATCACCTACATCCAAAAACACAAAAATACCTTTCATTAAAGCATAATATCCTTAAAATTTAATAAAAATTAAGGCATAAAAATAGGTATTTTTTCTTGGATCAAAATCCCAAACTTAAACGTTACTTGTCCTAAAGTAACCCTTTTTACTATATAAAATGTATAACATTTGGAATAAAAGGTAAATATTTAAGATTCCTTATGATTTTTGATTTTATAAAGGCTTTAGTAAATCATTAACCAAATTTCACTAACTAAGTTTAATTTTAAGAATTTAAAGAATATTCTAACTACCAAATCATAAGACTTCAAAAAATTTTCATTCACTTCGAAAATAATTATAGTTTATTATATTAAGATCTCATAAATTATTCACAAGAAAAAGATCTTCATGAAATTCTTTTCTAATAAAAATACATGCATAAAAATTAAGTAATATATGTAATCAGTTTTTTTTTTAATAAGTTAATTCAAGTGAAGCCAATTTTTGATTAGGCATTTCCTCAAGCTTCTCCTCTCTTTTTCTCTTTCTATCTTTTCCTTTCTTTTTTTTTTAAAAGAGAGAGGATTACTGTATTTGGATAGCCTATTAATGGTTTTGAACTTCACTATCCTTAACGTATATTTTCAAACTTATATATTTTCACTTAATTATTATAACATAAATAGATTTCAAAAAGAATTTTAATCTATTCTTTTTCAAGTTATAATTTTTTATTTCTTAATAATTCTAAAATTCAATTATCTCTACTATGAATAGAAAAAAATTTTAATCTTATGCTTCCTTATGTTGAATAATTCTATTCGTAAAATCAATCAAAGTTATCAAAATATTTGGTTAATCGGGCTACTAATCACTGTCTGTAGCCTCATCATTGTCATCATCACCAAAAGAAAACTCAACATCCTTAGGATCAACATATTGTGAGAATCTAGGAAAGGTAGGAAACTGAACATCATGCTCTCCCTTCAGGAGTCTAACGAGAGCTTCATCATACTCAGCATCGTAACTACTCTTCCTCTGGGTATACTCAGATAAATGATCAATTTTCTTATCAATAGAATCAACTTTGCAGTGAGTTTGAAATAACTCATGCTGCTGCTCTATAAACTGATCATGCATCGATTCCCAAAACTAGATGGTGGCTCGGCAGAGAAGTAGAAGGTCGAGAAGTAGAAGGTCTACCCGAAGTGGGTGCAGAAGTAGAAGAAGTGGTCGATCTCTTCCCTCGAAGACGATCATATATGCTAACACTCTCCTGCCCAATTGGTTTGGTAGTTTTCAGCTTCTCCTCAGAAATATCAACAGTAACTCCATTGTTAACACATAAAGAATAGATAAAAGATGGGAATCCCAGAAGTGCTGGATCTAGCAGTAGACTCCACAGAATCATAAATGATACTGCCAACATCTATCAGCTTCCTCTCTTGAATGCAATAGTTTAAGATAGCATGATCTCTAGTGACTTCGCTCAGGTGGTGGTAAGGTAGAAGTCTAGCAGAAATAAAGTAATGCCATGCCTTGGTGTCGGCATTTTTTTAGGTTAGGTGTTTTATTTTGAAAAGGGGGGTCGCCTAACAGAAATTGTCGGCGAATTTTTTAATTTAATTTAGATAAATAATTTGAAAAGTAGTATTTGGTTTTGAAAATAATTTTAAATTTGAAAATTTTAAGATATAAAATCAAACTGATCTCACATCCCGAATAGTTTATATAAACGAGCACCGCACCAAAAACCGTGTATCTATCCCGAAGAATAGAGACACTGCTTGATGATGGGGCTCAACTAAATAAACTAGGAGATTTGTGACATCCGTTTGGTCCGCAAACCAATTTTATAAGCCGACAAGTTCCCCGCTTAATATGAAAACATTAAACAGGGTTTATATTACTCAGGTTCTTAAAATTCCCTATAAGGGCAAGCCCCTATAGTTAATTACATCTTAAGTGATGGGAATCACCTAAGAAAACTCTCGATAATAATCGTAGTTCGCTCTCAAGAATTTCAAAGTTTAAGTCTTCGGGGATTGAATTTTGGAATTTCAATAGGAATGGATCAAATTTAGAACATTTTATTTTGAGAATCCAAAGGAAGAAAGGTAGGAGAAATCACAGATTCGAAGCGAACTTCGGTAATTTCCCGACTATCCTATTTGTTTGGCTTGGATTTAGGAAAGTCCTAATGTTTATTTAGTATTTTGATCTTGCCAATTTTAATTAGTTAGGACTTATATTCGTATGACAAAATCATACAAATAGCCTCGATGATGTGAGGGTTTATGTCGTATCGGACGACTACCTCGAAGTCCTAAGACCGGTTAGGGCTTAATTTACATGATATGATCATGCAAATGCCTAACGAAGAGTTGAGGATTTATGTTGCACTAGGAAAACTTCCTCGAAGTCCTATGGCTTGGTTATTTAATTCTAAGAAAGTTTTGCTGAAGTAGACTCAGGTTTTGCTGATGACGATGGCCGTGCTGCCCACCATGCTCCGAGCTCCTTGTTGTTGCAGAGGTTTAGTTTTAGAAATCATAAATCAGGAGATGAGAGAAGTGTTCTGGTTTAGAGAAAGTCTTAATTTCCAAGTGTTTTTATGTTTTAATTAAAACAAATCTTAAAGTTGATTATAACAATACCGGTTAAGATCCCACGGTTCCATCCTTCCGGCATCGTTATTTTTATCGGATTCACTTAGTCCAGATGAATTTGCTAAACTCAACTGAATGAGTTCCACACTTTCATTTAGCATCGTGGAAATCCCGTTAGCAACACGTAGGTTACATCATTCAAGGTATTCCCGATCATCCAACAAGACGTTTTAATTTAGTTGTAGTTGTAGTTTTGTTGTTTTGTTTGTGATTAAATTTTGAGTTGTTTTATATTTTGAAATGTTGTGGCGGTGAATTTTATCTTGTAATGACTTTTAATTTAGTTTTGGTTTCAGTTTTAGGGACTATCCTAAAGGTGTGGGTTTTCATGCAACGAGCTTGTTTATCATGCAAGAAAACTAAGTGCGATGCGATTAAATAAAATGCAATAAGGTAAATTGCAATAAAATAAAAGCGTACCTGGAGGGTCTTCCCATCATCCCAAGCTGCACTTAAAACACAATTAGAATATTTAAGCATTTAAAGCAAGTTCCTTGGTAAAGCTAAGGGAAGGGTTATGGTTTTCTACCATGTTCCTAATCCTATAGCTAGTCATCTCCTATGACGTCTAGGTTCTTGTATTTTGGTTTGAAGACGATTTTCTTCATCAAAGAACAATTAAGTTCAATTGTTCTTATAAATATCCTATCATATCGAGGAAGTGCTTAAGACGAGTCTTAAACATCTTTTCAATATTTCTAGGATTATTTTAAGTCCAAGAGAATTTAATTATACAAATGAATTAATCATCCGGGAGTTCAAGTTTGTTATTTTGCTCAGTGAACTAGGACATTTGAATATCTTATGAATGAAGTAACACTTCACTTAACTCTCCATTTAGGAGTTATGACAACAAGAGCTTTCGAGGGCAAATGGATGTTCAAATGATTTATGATTTAACTTAATTTCAATTAATAGGTTTAAGTTTGGAATAGTGTTCAAGTTGTTTTAGATTTATTTTTGAATTCTTTATGTCTTAGGTGATGTTATATTTAATTCAATTTAATTTAATTTAATTTAATTTAATTTAATTTAATTTAATTTAATGTGGTTTAATTTAATTTAATTTAATTTAAGTTAATTTAATATAATATGATTTAATTTAATTTAATTTAATTTGATTTGATTTAATTTGATTTAATTTAATTTAATTTAATTTAATTTAATTTAATTTAATTTGATTTAATTTGATTTAATTTAATATGTTTTAATTTAATTTTATTTAATTTTATTTAATTTAAACTTTAATTTAATTTTATTTTTAATTTTAATTTAATATTTTATTTTTTATGTTTTAAAGATGATTTAATTTTAATTGTTAAAGTATTAATTTAATTGAAATTTTAAAAGGATTTAATTTAAATAATTTAACTTTAATTTAATTTAATGATTAAGTCTTTTAGCATTTTAAATTTTTAAATTTGGATTATCATTTTAATTAGGAATTGAATATTATTGAGATGATTAATTTAGGGATTCTTAAATTAAAGAACAAATCTCTTCCTAATGACATCCCTATTTTAATAATTCCAAATTTATTATTCTTCCAAATTTAATTAATTATTTGATTAAGGTTTATTTTTATTATTTTTAAATTGTTTAGTAGGTTTCTACCCTTTAATTATTTAAATTTCAATCATCCAAATCAGATTAAAATCAAATATTTTACTTTTTCATCTTATTAAGCCTAAAATTTTAATTAAGGGTTAAAATTTTAATTACCATTTTGCCCTTCAAGCTTAATAATTTCATAACTCACTAAATTGAGCTTAAATGAATTTAAAATTTTTATGTGACTTCACTCATATGTCAATAAAGACATTAGAGGAGAAAATGTGATTTTTCTGTATTTAATTTATTTATGTAATTATTTTTTGTAGAAAATAAGGATTTCCAAGGAAAATTCAGTAACATGACCAAGGGAAAGTTTCTGTCCTTAAGAAAATTATGAGACATTCCTAATGACCAGAGAACCACTTGAACCAATTTTGGTGATTTTTTGAATTATATTCTTTTGATTATAATTATTTTGAGCTTTTGAGTATTAATTAATTTAAAAATAAAATAAAGGTTTAAAAATGAATTTTATATTTTTCAAAAATCTCTCTGATATCAATGAAATCAGAGAACTAATTTTTATAATTTTCTGATTTTTCTTTGATTTATTATAATTGTTTTAGTGGAAATGCTAGAAAATACATTTTTTTTAATTTTAAAATTACCCTAGGGCTTTAAAATTTAATATCTCATCATAGAGACCTAAGAAAAATATGGGGTTTGTTCCTATGTGATTAAAATTCAAAATGTGACATTTTGGTGAATTTTATTATTTTTGTGATTTTTATTATTTTTTAATTATTAAAAATATTAAAATAATGCAAAAAATCAACTTTTTTAGAAAATTACAATTTTAATTTTCATAAATTCCACTGATATCAGAGAGGCTCCAAAACCAATTTGGTGAATTTTTGAAAAGTATTTTGAAAGTTATGAATTTTTAAGTTTAATTTTGGCTAAATGGCTTAATCAACCCATTTGATAGGGCTACCCAAGTCCAATTGACTTCAAACTTTTATGGTGGGTTTCTCTGATCCTAAAGGTCAGTGGAGAATTGATTTCAAGTCAATTTGATGTATGATTAGCTCTAATTAATTAAAACTCCATTTTGGGTGTTTAAGCCAATTAGGGTTATTCTAAGTGAATTAACTCAAAACCTATTTTTCCTAGGGTCCTCTGGTCATAATAAACATCACCAAATTTTTCTAGAATTTATTTCACAATATGCTAATTATTGGAATTAAAATACTCAAACTAGCAACCTAGAGTTGAAAAATCAATAACTCTTCATAGGGATGGCCTCGACTTTGGAAAATTCAGGGAATGTTCCCAAATTCGGAGGCTTCAAAAGCCCTATGGTCTCATGCCATGGTGAATTGTATACATACATGGAGAATTGAAAATGTGCAGAGAGTAAATAAATTATTAAAAATCAAATACTGAATGAAATTGAATGATTTCTTTTCCACATTATTCTCCTCTATTCACTGAGCAAGAGGGTATTTTTATTTTATTTTTCTGATTTTCCTACACAAAGTTATGCATTTTTGAAGTTTAGGGAATTAAATAAATAGGAAAATAACCTAATTTCCTACTTATCCACGCGGCGCCTTGTCATCCTCGGCATCTCCGAACGACCACGCGACGTGCTCCCATTCGATGCCGCCACTCGAGTCGGCGGCCGGGTCCCGCCTTCCGCGTATCATCCGCTGGTCCAACCTAATCTGAGCCATCCATCCGCGCGTGTATTGAATGAACGGCATCCGTTCATCGTCCCCAAGCCTCTTAGCCCGAGAACCGTCCATCTTCTAGCCTTAAGATCTCGCTCGATACTTGACTAAATTAAACGTTCTTATGCTCTATGGATTCGTCTCGAGAAGACGAACACATCCATATAGTTAATGTGGCATGAAATTGACTCAATAAAAATGGAGAATGATCAGAAGCTCAGGAAGAAGAGTAAGACCATACCTTTGCTCAGAGAAGTGTGGCTTCGATCCGAGGGTTGTGTCACCTTCGATTGGGTCCAAGCAAGCTCCGGATGAAGTCTCCTGGCCCAGTGAATTGCCTGGTATGATTTCGACCACAGCTCGATTACAAAGCTTGGAGTCCGGAACGGATGGGTGACTCGGAGAGGGGGCTTTCACTGGGGAACTTCTCCTCTTGACCTTGTGCAGGTGTAGGTGAGTTTAATTTGACATTGGTGAAGGATTTGGGAATGTCCTGTTCTGGCCTGAGAATTGAGCTCCAAAATTGAGCTCAATTAGTGGGGATTAGGGCAAATTGACAGTGGGGATCAAGTGCTCTAGGTGTGGAGAGAGTCCGGAGTGATTTTGGCGAGTTTCCTTAAGGTTGGTTCGGCACCTCCTCATGGCCAAGAGAGGTGGGGTTTAAATAGGAGAGGCTGGAGGGCCTCCCGGGGGAGTTAGGACTTGGGATCAGCTGCTTAGGTCAGGGAAGAACGGCCATGGTGGCCATTGGGCATGGGGCAACTCGGCGAGGTGGAATTCCAAAGTTTGGCTCCTCCCCATGTCTCGGCCATGGCGTTTTCGGCGGCCAGGTGGCTGGCCGGCGAGCAAGGGTCACCATCTTGACCGGGGAGGTCGGGGCTTGGCAATGGTGAAGTCAATCGGGCTTGGACATGTGTAAAGTGCTTGGATTAAAATGGTATGGGGGAGAGGCCATTTTGGCTTGATTTGGGTCAACCCATCCTTTTGGGCTAGGTGCACCACCCAAGGCTCGGTTTTGAGCGAGAAAAGAGCCATTTGGGTCGACTAGAGAAAATGGCGTGGTCTCCATCAAAATAGTTTAAGTTAATTTTGGGTTATGGTGTTGCATTAAAGAGGTTAAAATGGCTTAAGGAAGGCTTAAGAAAGGACTCCCTCCTCTTGCCATAAATGGCTTGGTGACAAGTCAAACCCCCCATGGCTTCATGTGGCTTGTCTATGGCTTGCATGTGGCTTCATTTGGCTCATCCTTGGCTTAGGAAAAGTGGAACCATTTATATGAAAAAGGAATTTGGGGATTTTGGCAATTTAGTGAAAAATTTAGATGGTGCTTAATTTAGGTTGATTTGATGATTGATTTGGGACTTAGGAATTGATTCCAATTAAAGGGATGATGAGAAGGAATTGTCATGTGGGCTTTGGGCTTTTAGATTTCACTTTGGATGGGCTTTCAAGATGGTTTAGAGAGTAGGCTTTTAGATTTCAAAACAAATTTTAGGATGAAAATTTTGCAAAGGATTGGTTCCAATAAGTGTTGAATTTAATTTAGGAATGTTTCATGAATGATTTGGAATCAATTTGAAGTAGTTTGGGCTTGAATTAGGTTGGATTTGGACTTCTTTGGTAAGTGGGCCAATGTAGGTCAAATTGGGCTAACTAGGGTCAATGTTGGGCTAGAGTTGAAATTGATGTAAAATTAATGTTGGGAAATGTTTATGGGAATTTTTCAAAGAGGATTTGGCTTTGGTTGGGTTTTGATTTTGGGGTTTGAGCTTATTTGGGTTAGGTTTGGGTTTAGGTCAAAATTGGGTCTTTTAGCTTTGGGTTGAATTTGAGTGGGGTTTGGATCTAAATTTTGGGCAAATCATGTTAGTTTTTTGCTTGTGAGGATGTTAGGAAAGGTTTAGAAAAGATTTGGGGTTAATCGGAGTTGAATTGGGTGAGTTTGAGCTAAGTTTGGGTCATGGGTCCAAATTGGGCTTTAAGGTCAAAAGTGAAATTAGATTCAAATGTCAATCAAATTGGACTTTGATTTGGTCTAAATTGGTGTTGGGGATGTTGAATTGAAGTTTAGAATTGAATTGGACCAGAATTTGGGTCAATTGGGTAGGTTTGGTTTGACATTGGGTTCACTTTTGGGTTAAAATGGGTCAAATTGGGGATTTTGACAAAACTGGGGTAAATTGACAAAATTGGCCCATGGTGTAGTTGAACAAAATGAAATTGGGAATAGTTGGGATTTTCTGGAATTTTTTGGGAATTTTCTGAATTTTTGTATTTTTGGGTCAAGAGGGGCATTTTGGGTATTTGGAGGGTATTGGGAGGTATTTTTGGAATTTTTGGTATTTTTTGCTATGGATGATCAATTTGAGTAATGTGGGGATGTTTGGGATTGGTTTTGAGGAATTTTGGGTGATTTGGAGATTTTGAAAATTTTGGGTAATTTCAAGGGTTTTGAGTAGGCTAGGCGGGTGTAGGGTCCCGGGGTCAAAAATTAAAAAATTTGGAAAATTGAAGATTGGGTAACTGTAAGTGGAATGAAATCATTTTGGTTCAGCCATGAAGCCATATCAAGGCCACATGAGCCATGAAGGGACTCATTTGAGGCATCCACTATGTTGTTCCTAACCCTCTTGCCTGAGGGCTTAGGGGTTAAGGACCATTCATGTGAATCACCTTCATGAGTCAGGAGGTCAAGTTAGGTATAGGTGTGTTTTTAGGAGGTGTGTGAAAGTGTAGTGTATAGGTGTAGTGTGTGTGTAAGTCAGCCCCTTTCACCAGACCAGGCCACCCAGGGCAGTCCTAAGGCCAAAGAGTCCTATAGGAACTCATCCTTTAAACTTCCACATTTGATTTCAACCCTCTAGGTGATTAGGGGTCTACAATCAAGTTAGTGGAGTTTGCAGGGAGTTAAGAAGTGGTTTGAATTTCTAAGTGGTGGGTCCCGATTCTAATCCTCTAGGACGATCAAAGGAAAAGCCTAAGGCTAGATCCTAAGTACTAAAGAGAAGAAGAGAAGACCTCATCAAAAATGAGGTCAACAAATGGACCCCCGATAGGTGTGGTGTGCTAACCTAGCACACCGCACGTATTGGCGTTGACCGAAGCGATCAAAAAACCAACACGGATGTCCAAGTGACAAACTTAGGACGAAGTAGAAGAGTTTCACGTGGGGAGTGTCAAGTATATCTACGAGACCGGAGATTCCCGAACTCTCGCCGGGGAAAGGAAAAGGAGGTGAATTCCAAATCACATGATGCTGGGGAATTTCGATTTAGATTTCATTTTGTTTCAGTTTAAGCTTTGATGTGTAAGTTCAGATTTTAGCTTGAGTTTTAATTTAGATTGAAGTTTTGTTAAAATTAATTTGAAGGGATTTGAACTTGAAATGAAAATTGAAATTTTGTGGTTTTAGATGTAACATCTTCAACCTCAAAAGAAAATTGAATTGATTGGATTGAATCATTACAATGAGAAGAGATCTCAGAGCAATGCGGTATTGGATGTAAAATCCTTAACCTCAACGACTTGATTTGGTGTGCTTCATTGCGATAGGGAGAGAACCTAAAGCAATGCGGTATTGGTTGTAAAATCCTTAACCTCGAAAAGTTTGATTTTGATGTATTTCATTGCGATAGGGAAAGAATCCTAAAGTAATGCGATCTCGGATGTAAAATCCTCAACCCCAAAAGTTTGATTTTGATGTATTTCATTGCGATAGGGAAAGAACCTAAAGCAATGCGGTCTCGGATGTAAAATCCTCAACCCCAAAAGTTTGATTTTGATGTATTTCATTGCGATAGGGAAAGAACCTAAAGCAATGCGGTCTCGGATGTAAAAATCCTCAACCCCAAAAGTTTGATTTTGATGTATTTCATTGCGATAGGGAAAGAACCTAAAGCAATGCAGTCTCGAATGTAAAATCCTCAACCCCAAAAGTTTGATTTTGATGTATTTCATTGCGATAGGGAAAGAACCTAAAGCAATGCAGTCTCGGATGTAAAAATCCTCAACCCCAAGAATTTGATTTTGATGTATTTCATTGCGATAGGGAAAGAACCTAAAGCAATGCAGTCTCGGATGTAAAAATCCTCAACCCCAAGAATTTGATTTTGATGTATTTCATTGCGATAGGGAAAGAACCTAAAGCAATGCAGTCTCGGATGTAAAATCCTCAACCCCAAAAAGTTTGATTTTGAATGGTAATTGATATTGCAAAGACTTGTAGTGTTGATTTGAAAAGTGTGGAATTTTGGTGTTTCGAGAATTTCATGAAAGTTGTAAAAGACTTTCATGGAAGGAAATAGATTAGGAGGGAATATGTAGATGCTACATATCCCATTCAAAAGAGTTGATTGAGAGTTGCTGGTTTGGATTGGATACAATTCCTCGCCACTAGATCCGAATCGAAAACCTCGTGGCCCCGTGTCAATAGAATCGACCGCTTCCATCCCAGACAAGGGAGAGAGTAGAACGGATTGGATTTCAGATTTGGAAGGTTGAGTTTGAATTTGATTGAGATTTGATTTGAAATTTGGAAGGTTGAATTTGAATTTGATTGAGATTTGATTTGAAATTTGGAAAGTTGAATTTGAATTTGATTGAGATTTTTGTTCATTTTGTTTGTCCTTTAACGATTCAAATTTGCTTTATCGTTCATTTAATGTTCATGCGAATTTTGAGTTCATAATTTTTTTTTATTTAGATTTTTAAGGAAAGTTTTCTTTTATTCTTTTTTTGTTTCTTTTCTGTTCTTTGTTCGAAGTTCATTTAACTTTAATGGCGTTTCCCAGTCAACTTGCACAAAAGAGGTGAAGGCCAAAAATGTGACATGGTCACTTTCATTCCAATCATGTTGAAGATACATCATACAACTCGATATGGAATACATCTCATACAATCCATATAAATCCAAAACGGACTGTGTAAACTTCTTGTTGATCCATCCAAAAGGCATCTGTCAAAAAAAATCCATGTCTGAATAGTGAGGTACATGGTCAATAACATCACCTTCCAAGCCATCCTTGGCAAGGATGCCGTATGGATGTATGTTGGAGGTGTGATATTTTCCATGTAACTCATAGCTCGTAAGGCCGGAGGCTCTCTAGCTACGGGTCCGGTCGGAAGTGGTAAGGTGCTTTCCTGTCATCCATCCTTCGAACGTAACCGAGATCCGCTTCATTGGTACTCCCGGTATGCAATGTTTAGCGACATCTCGCTCCGTTGCCCTTTAGTATCATGACGGAACCTACCGGTAATGGTATCTTTATCGGCCCTCGGAACTCACCCGGGCCTCGCTATCCGGAGGTCGGATCCGAACATGATATTACACTCGTTTAGAAAAGAAACCGTGCGAAAGGTCGACAAAGTCGTGGTGATCTATGTGCGGGAGTATGCGATCACCCTTCTTGTAAATGTTAATGATGCAACTGTTGGGTATGCAATCTGCGCGGTACCCTCCATGCTTATCATTCTTTTTACCATCCTTTTGATGACTAATGGCATTGGATCCACCCGGCCATGACGGAGTATCCCGGTGGGTTTCCCTTCCGTCTTCCGCGAAGTTGAAGCAGCATCCACATTGTATTGTAATTCTCCCCTTCCCTGGCATCCATCTCCGGGGTTCTGAGTAAGTGTTTTCTCTTAGGTGACCTGCTCGACCCATTCTTTTCAAATCCCGGATGCAGTCCACGATTTGTTGTTGTTCGTATTCTGAGAACACGTCTGTATGTAGCTCGAGGCCTTCTAGTATATTGATCCTCCTCGCCTCGATTCTCTCGAAGTATTCAAAAGTTTTCCTCTCGACTTTCTCGCATTCTTTCTAGCTCGTATTCTGGGATAATCTGCAAATGGCGAGGCCTAGTGACGTACTGTGGGATATATGGCTCAATCCCTTCGCGTTCTCCTGCATACCTCGGCTCCTCGAGGATGGTCTCCGTCGGGACGTCCTCCGGGGTTGCTTCTGCAACAAGGTCATGCATTACTGGTGGCTTTATCCGGTGGTGTGGTAGCCTTCCTTCTTCTGATCTTCTCGAGATTTCCCTGGTCTCTTCTGTTATCCTCGGAGCTGGCCTCCTTTCTTCAGGTTCCTGACGAACCGGTATCCTTGAAGAACATGCACTGGCAGTAGCAACTGCCTCGTCGCGCTGGTCCACTGCTAGTTTAGTTAACATCTTGCGGATACGGCGATTTTTGTTTCTTCGCCGAGTTCTCGTGAGAGTAGCTCTTCGTACTTCTGAATTTCGTGGGCGCGGCGCCGACAAGCTCGCCCTCTCGCTGTAGCGACTACGGATTTGATTCTCTTGTCTTCTTCGGTGTTTGTTTTTCTTTTCTTCTGCTTGGATTGGTGGCTTGGGCCACCCACTTTCATTATTGTCCGACGGGCGGTTCCTCTCGGTCAATCGGGACCCGGTCACTTTCCTCGTATTGCGAGCTCTGCCGGTGCAAAGTCCGAGTCGATCTCTATTATCGCTCCATCTTTCACCCTCTTTTCATCGAGTGCAAGGCTTACGCCATTTCTAAAGTTCAGGACCAACCGCCCGTTCGACATTTCCCTGCGAAAAGACAAGGAAAAGGATCAGGGTCTGTACTAAGAACAAGAACATTAAGAAAATATTTATTAAAGACAGAATTTTCTTCTTTTTTTTATTACTTTTGTACCTTTTTTTTTCGAATTCAACAGGGATGCAGTGGGAAAAAATCAGGAAAGTGATTTTGATTTGGAAGAGAAAACAAGAAAAACTTTATTATCATGATTTTATTTATTTTGGCACATTTTTTTTATTTTTGGGTTCGGACCCAGTCATAAGTAATTACTTCACCCGTGCTTCTAGGGATGAAAAAAAATTCATTCCTTCGAAACATCAGGTAGCGTAATACTTCTTCAAGTATCGTCCGTTGATCGGAAGCATATGTCGTTCTCCTTGGCAATTCACTAGCTGGTAGGAGCCTCCTGAGTAGGCTGCCTCAACCACAAACGGCCCTTCCCGAGTGGGTTCAAATTTTCCTCCTATCTTGCGGTGTGCAAGGATAGGTCTCTTGAGAACAAGAACTAAGTCACCAACTTTGAAGGTTCTTGGGCGGACCGGTCTGTCATGGGCTTGAACCATCTTAGCTTGGTATAGTTCAAAATCCTGCTTGCGCACAAGTCTTTTCCCTTCCGGGCTTTCCAATTCTTCTAGTCGTAATTCGGCATTCTCTTCTGTCGTGATTTTGTTTGCAATCGCAATCCGAAGTGAAGGAAGGCCGGACCTCTAAAGGTAACACTGCCTCGGACCCATATACCAGAGCGTAAGGTGTAGCTTGAGTAGGAGTTCTGAAGGTTGTCCGGTAGGCCCATAAGGCTTCTAATAACTTCTCGTGCCAATTTCTCTTATTATCGTCCAAGATTTTCTTTAAAATTTGAACGAGAGTTTTATTAAAAGCCTCAGCTGGGCCGTTTGCTCTTGGGTAGTAAATTGTTGAATATCGCCGGTCGATTCCGTGTCTCCCGACAAAATTGTTGATTTGTGTGCTTCGAATGCCGACCCATTATACGAGATGATCTGCGCAGACACTACGAAACGGTAGACAACTTGGTTCTTAAAAACGCGTAGCACGTGGTGTGCTTTCACTTCTCTGAGTGGAACTGCCTCTGCCCACTTGGAAAAGTAATCTGTAGCCGCAAGAATGAAACGATGTCCTTTTGAAGATGGTGGTTCTATCGGACCCACTATATCTGTGCCCCAACATTCAAACGGCCACGACGCAATTTTCGGATGTAGCACATTTGGAGGTTGGTGTAGAACCACTCCGTGCACTTGGCATTGGTGACAGCTCTTGGAGATTTTCATGCAGTCGGTCATCATCGAGGGCCAGTAGTACCCTAGTCTTTTAATTTTCATTTTCATCTTCGGACCCGACGGTGAGCGCCACGAGTCCTGAATGCACCTCTTTAACGATTTCACGAGCCTCGGATCCGCTTAGGCATCTTAGCCACATCCGATCAAAAGACCTTCGTATAATGTATTGTTTATTAATGCGTAGGACGAGTTCTTTTCTTGATCCGGTGGGCTAACGACCTATCGTCTCGGTAGTTTTCCTGTTTGCGGGTAGTCTATTAATGGTCGTCGCCAATCTTATGTGTTTCGTCATCTGTTGCAGCCGATTCTTCTTCTTTTCGATTTGTGTATTATGTCTATGTCGAGTCGTGATAGGATCCGACGTCCGTGAGCCGACACTTCCATCGATTCATCTTGTAAGCGGGCAAATTCTTTTGCGAGGCGGGCTAACGCATCTCGCTAAGCGTTTTCTTTCGGGAATTTTGTAGATCGTCACATTCGGAATTTGTTCCAACAGTTTCATGGCATACTGGAAGTATTGCTCGAGTCTTGGTTTTAAAATTACGTCTTGTCCGGCGATCTGTTGAATGATTAACTGCGAATCCCCATAGATGTTGATGTTTGTTATCCCCATTTGAATAGTTAATTCTAGTCCTGTTATGAGGGCTTTGTATTCCGCTTCGTTATTTGTACACGGCTCTGTTAAGTGGTAGGCATATCTTAACATCCCCCGCTCCGGTGTTATAAAGATTAGTCCGATTCCTGCCTTACCGGGCACTATCACTTGCGATTCTTCATCTTTGTGTGCTGAAGATGCTCCGTCAAAATATAATTCCCAATGTCGATCATCAGGGTCTTCTAAGCTCATTATTTGTTCATCTGGCAAGTCGTCATTGAGAGGAGATTCGCCGCGAAAGGGTGTCGTTGCGAGGAAGTCCGCTAGGACTTGTCCCTTTACGGCACGAAGAGGCATGAAAGTTATATCGAATTGCAATAATATCATTGACCACCGGCAAGTCCGCGGAAAGCGTCGGACGGGTCATCAAGTATTGCAATGGATTAAATTTCGAAATCAGGTTGACCTTATGAGAAAGCATGTAGTGCCTGAGCTTTTGAGCGGCGAAGATCAGGGCCAAACAATGCTTTTCAATTGTGGGATACTTTATTTCCGTTGGAAGTAAACGATGGCTTAGGTAGTAAAGAGCATTTTCTTTACCCTCATCATTGACCTGGGCTAACAGGGCTCTGAGAGAGTCGTCTAAGGCCGCGGTATAAAGTATCGATGAGTCTACACCGAGGCCGGAGCCGCTAAGACAGGGAGGTGTCATTAAATATTGTTTAATGTCCTCAAAGGCCCTCTCGGCATTTCTCTTCCCAAATAAATTTGGCGTCCTTTTTAACTAATGCCGAGAAAGGCTGACACCTACTCGACAAGTTCGAGATAAAGCGTCGAAGATATGCCAACTTCCCTTGAAAAGATCGTAGTTGTTTTAAGGTTCTGGGAGGTGGCATTTCTAAGATAGCTTTAATCTTTTCCGGGTCAATTTCAATTCCACGATGTCGAACAACGAATCCTAAGAACTTCCCGGACGTGACGCCGAAGGCACATTTTAAGGGATTCATCTTAAGGTTAAATTGTCTTAATCGTTCGAAAACAATTCTCAAATCATACAGGTGGTTTTCCTTTACTTTGCTTTTGATGACCACATCATCCACGTAGCACTCGACTTGATCGTGGATGAGATCATCAAAAATTATTGTCATCGCTCTCTGGTAGGTTGCTCCTTCGTTCTTCAGTCCGAATGGCATCACTGTGTAGCAGTATACTCCGATCGTTGTTCTGAATGCTGTAAGTTTTTCATCTTCTGGAGCTATTTTTATCTGGTTGTATCTTGAAGATCCATCCATGAATGAGAATATTTCATGTGTTGAAGCGATGTCGATCATTAATTCTGGGATCGGTAGAGGAAATTCATCTTTTGGACATGCTTTGTTTAAATCTCCGAAATCCACACAAATTCGATCCGACCATTCTTCTTCCCGATCGGTACCACATTGGCTAACCAAGTCGGGTATTGTTCTTCACGGATAAATTTGGCGTCTATTAGCTTTTTAACTTCGGCTATGACTTGTTGTTCTATTTCTAGACGC
This sequence comes from Papilionanthe hookeriana x Papilionanthe teres, assembly GCA_022702705.1. Taxonomy (NCBI): domain Eukaryota; kingdom Viridiplantae; phylum Streptophyta; class Magnoliopsida; order Asparagales; family Orchidaceae; genus Papilionanthe; species Papilionanthe hookeriana x Papilionanthe teres. Next base: position 14,171,978 of record CM040437.1, on the reverse strand, counting down.
ATTCTCCTGGAACCTTGTCCGACCTGGAACGAGTAGGATCCACTCCTAGCTTATGGACTGCAACCTCTGGAGCTAATCCTGACATCTCATCGTAGCTCCAAGCAAAACAATCTTTAAATTCCATTAATAACTTGATTATCTCTTTGGAGTCTTCTTTATTGAGTAAGGAGCTAACAAAGGTAGGTCTAGGTTCTTCGCTATTACCTAAGTTAACTTCCGTTAACTCATCTATTGTAGATTTGATCTCTTCTTCGAACTCTGGTGGAGCATTTCCAATTTGTAAATCTTCAAGTTCTTCCGTAGCTTCCATGCGGTTTTCATTAGACTCGTAAGTGACAACCATGCAAAATTCGATATCGTCAACCGATCCTACTCGTGCCGAATTCGAGACCATGCTTTGAATTGGGTGGACGACCGAGTTATTCCATAAATTTTCAAAATGTTGTGATTGACCTTTTGTCCATTGTCGAGGTAAGAAACCACGCCGAATTAAATTTTGCACACAGGGAGAGTACCACTCAAAAGGTAATTCCATTAATTCTGATGAAGTAGCATCTTCAAATTGTACATTGTTTTCAGTTTTGGAGGAAGGAGCACCACGGTAGAACTTGATGGGCTTTGTACTACCGCTACGTACCTCTTTGACCACCATACCCTCGATCTTATTAGAATGGATCGGGGTCAGGGTCATAGTATGTACATAGTGGTTAATCTTCTCGTACATCGATTTATATTCCTCGTTCTTTTCATCTTCGAGAGAGATCTGAATTGCGGCTTCTTCCGACTTATTGTCGTCGCTTCTTGCTTGATTTCTTTTTCTTCTTCGAACTATCTTCCCATTCAACATTGATGGCTGGTTTCCTCCGTCCAATCGTCCTAACATCTCTGCCACGACCTCGTCCCCGGCCTCGACCTCGGATGCGAGTTGTGGAGAAACCTTCACCATCTCGCCGTAAGGGAGTGGTGAGTGACTGTTGGACTAGAACTTCAGGTTCTTCGTCGTCCCAAATTTCCTTTGCTTCATTCGTTATGGTATCTCTGGAGAAGATTGTTTTCTTCGGGGGTGCGTAATAAGCCGCATCTTCATGGATTCCAATTTCATGTACGGAGAATGGTTGTAAGTCACCTTTGATGCACTTGTTCCCTCCATCGTAGTATTTAATGCATTGATGTAGAGATGATGGTACCATCCGGTTTTCATGTATCCACGGTCGGCCTAGTAGAGCGTTGAACGACGTTTCTGAATCAATTATGTGAAATTTCGCGGTTGTCTTTGTTAAGTCACCGGTCTTCATTAGCAGTGTTATTGAGCCGAGGGCTCTTTCTCCTTTCTGGTTGAATCCTCTTAATAACATTTTGTCCTCTTCGAGCTCGCGAGCATCAATTTCCAAGTATGCTAGCATTCGAAGATTCATTATATTGATTGATGCTCCTGGATCCACCAATACTCTGGAGAGTGTAAACTTCCCAATTGTAACTGAAATGTACAACGGTCGGTTGTGGTCTGCTGTCCCAAGTAGTAGGTCATTGTCAGTGAAGGTGACACCTCGTTGTTCCTTTAACGAGCAAACCTCATCTAAGGAATCTCCAGTCATTTGAGCTAAGCAAATTTCTGGATCAAGTAAGGCCTTGATCAGAGCTTCTCTCATCTCCTTTGATAAGATGAGAGCGTCGTAGATGCTCAGTTTGGCTGGTAGTTTCCTAAGATGGGCTAGCACGTTGTAGTCCACTTTGTTTTCATGTGTCTCGGCTTCTTACCGAATGGGTATTTCTTGTGCCGGGGTTGATTCTTCCTGAACAACCACCTGCTTTCCTTTGTCCTTTGGACCCATTCTCGGAGGTAGAACCCTTCCACTTCTTAGGTTGACTTCTGTGATTTCTTCTGAATCTAGTATTGAGTTTCATCGATGTCTCCTTCGAATTGGAATGACGAGTTCTTCGAGATTAGCTTCGGAGTACGAAGGTTCTAACTCTATTGTGATCGGAGCTCCTCGAAACTCGCAAATAGATTCGTTGCTTGTTGAACTCTCGTAGCCTCCTTGGTGGATGTCTTCTTTGTCATTGTGATCGTCGAGATTGTGTATGATTTGAGAATTGTCATTTGTATCGGAATTGACGTCCGGATTAGGTTGATTGTCGCTAGTTACGTAATCGTTAGAAACGATCAAAACGTAGCCAACGCCATAACCCTCATCATTATAAGATCCCACCGGAGTGAGCAAATAATCATATAGAGTCAGAGGTTCGAGGGATTTCTCCCCTGAATCAGAAACAACTATCCTAGGATAAGCAGCCCCTAGTCTAGCCTTGATGCCTCGGTCTTCTCTTCTTCGTCAATTTTCTTCTTTTCTTCAGTCGTCTCTTGTTGAGGTGGTTCTTCTATCGCAAGTGATAGTGCCGACTTGACAGGTTTCGAACTCTGAATTGAGGCTTGCATCGAAGTGGTTTGGATGCGATCTAAAATCTTCTTCGAAGACTTTGTCCAAGCGATAGTCCATCCATCGTCAGTCGCATAGGGATCTATCGGAACAATGAAATCCGTCGAGATAACATTGACGGAACCTCCTTTCTGGGGTTCCTTCATGTATTCCTTCGGGATTGTTATGTTCCCTTTTCGAAGATTGTCGTTGAGCCAACTTTTGAAGGTAATACAATCTTCTATCTTGTGTCCAAGCATCCAGGTGGTAAGGGCAAAAGTTGGGATCACCTTTCTTGTCGACTTCTTCGGTCTTTTAGGCTCCGGCAGTTGGAAATCCGGAGTCTTCATCGATGCGCGGAACATTTTCGACATCGCCTCATTCTTGAACGGATACTCCTCGCTCGTAAGCTCCCTCAACGTACGTTGTGGACGAGGCGGTTGTTCATACTGTTGAGATGACCGATAGCTGGGTCGGGGTTGCTTGGTAACTTCGTTGAGGTTGCTTGCGGCCGTTCGACGGTATTTGTATTGGTCGCTTGCCTTTATCGGCTATCGCAACGATCCCGGACTTCTTTTCAAAAGTTTTCACGGGCTTCTGTTTGTCTGTTTTGTCGATGAAACTTAATTGCTTCGCTTCCTCTTGCAAGCTTCCGGCCTTGCTTAACAACTTCTCGAAAGTCTTAATAGTAAATCCCTTGAGGAGAAGTGCTATCGGGCCATGAATGCTCTTAAGTAAAATGCCGACTGCATGCTGTTCTTGTAGATGTGGCTCACACTTCATACTTAGGTTCCTCCATCGAAGTATGTAGTCTACCAAAGTTTCGTTCGGCTTACGCTTCTCTACCACTAAATCACCTATAGTGATGTGGTGCTGAGCTCCGGCAAATCGGTTGATGAAGAGGTTCTCTAATTCTGAAAATGTCTTCACCGAACCGTTCGGTAATTCTGCATACCAATCAAAGGCGATCCCTGATAGGCTGCTGACAAATTGTCTAAAGAGTAAGGCATCACTTCCGCCGGCATTGCAACAACTGGCACGAAAATGTGCAACATGCTGCCGAGGGTTTCCGGTTCCATCAAAGGTCTTGAACAGAGGTGGTACAAAGCCCTTTGGATATTGGACAACATCGAATTCTTCGGGGTAAGGTCTACCCGTCCGAATGGATGTCCCGCTCTTTGATTGTGCCAAGGCTTCTCGCACCTGCTGTTCCACCATGCTCTTGATATCCTTTTCTGGAATCATATTCTGGGTAGAATCTTTCTTTGGTCGATCGTCTCCGTTAACGGATGTAATCTCTTTTCCTCCGTTTGTAATATGAATAACTTACGGAGGCGTTTCTCTTGGGGGTTGAGCCTGACTCTGAAGAGTGGCTAGGACTGCAGCCATCTCTTCCATCCTTTTTGCCAATTGAGAGATTGTATCGTCTTTTTCTCGAATTTGTGCTCTTAATGCTTCCGATTCATCTCTTTCCGCAGCTACCGGAGCACCTTGCGAAGCTGACGATGCTCGTGTTTCAACCATGTTAATTTCTGCATATTCATCATCCATGAATTCTGACGAGTCGACTTCATCTCCGAATTTTTCTTCTCTTTCTCTTGCTAATCGCTGAATATCCGTTCTTAGCTTTTCCATAGCGTCTTCCAATGGTCTTTTTCGTGCGGTTTCGCAGTTATCATGCGATGGCTGTCGGGTTTCCTTCTCATGAGTCCCCTTCATTGCGGTAGCGCTTTCTTCGGACTCGAGTCTCCTGACGAGACTTTCCTTCTCAGGTCGCTGTTTCGGTCTTAATTGGCCGGTAGTGGGACGCCATACCATCCTTCTAGCGGCAGAAGGCCTAGGACCGGATGGTCTGTCGGCTGAATCCTGGAAGGTGGTATCCTCCCTATCTGTAAACCTGAAACAACAACAGGTGGACTAGCCTTCATCTTCTTATTCGGCTCTTCTGCGGCGATAGCGAGGTTCTACTCGTGGCCCAAGACGGGATTTGGCCGGCACCCGTCCTATCCTTCTTAAAATCTCCGATACGGGGCATTTCTCTTTCTTTGCTAACTTCTCGATCACGGTCCGTAGTCGGGCAAATGGTGTAATCCTAGCCCTTTCCTTTTGCTTGTCGCTATAGTATGCGGGTCGAGGTAATGTAGAAGCAATCCTGCCGACATTTTCCTCTTCGAGTCTGCGGCGGAAAGGGGATGGAATCTACTTCCTTCCAAAAGGGGTGTATATTCGAGCAATGGTATGTATTCGGGTAGTGGTGTGTACTCAGGGATTTCTTCTAAGAAAGCGACTTCAGCAGCTCTGGCCTTCCTGGCAATCTTCCTACCTCTGTTTCTTCTCTGAGTCCGTGTTAGGGGTGGAACCCTTGAGCTGGTGTCGGCACTATTTTTTAGGTTGTGTGTTTTATTTTGAAAAGAGAGTCTCCTACAGAAATTGTCGGCGAATTTTAATTTAATTTAAATAAATAATTTGAAAAGTAGTATTTGATTTTGAAAATAATTTTAAATTTGAAAATTTTAAGATATGAAATCAAACCGATCTCACATCCCGAATAGTTTATATAAACGAGCACCGCATCACAAACCGTGTATCTATCCCGAAGAATAGACACACTGCTTGATGATGGGGCTCGATTAAATAAACTAGAAAGGTTTGTGACATCCGTTTGGTCTGCGAACCAATTTTATAAGCCGACAAATTCCCCTGCTTAATATGAAACTATTAAACAGGGTTTATATTACCTGGGTTCTTAAAGTTCCCTATAAGGGCAAGCCCCTATAGTTAATTACATCTTAAGTGACGGGAATCACCTAAGAAAACTCTCGATAATAATCAATAATTCTGCTCTCAAGAATTTCAAAGTTTAAGTTTTCAAGGGATTGAATTTTGGAATTTCAATAGGGAATGGATCAAATTTGGAACATTTTTATTTTGGGAATTCAAAGGAAGAAAAGTAGGAGAAATTATGGATTCGAAGTGAACTTCGATAATTTCCCGACTACCCTATTGTTTGGCTTGAATTTAGGAAAGTCCTAATGTTTATTTAATGTTTTAATCTTGCCAATTTTAATTAATTAGGGCTTATATTTATATGATAGAATCATACAAATCGCTTAGAAGATATGAGGGTTTATGTCGTATCGACGACTACCTCGGAATCCTAAGACCGGTTAGGGTTTAATTTGCAATGCAAATGCCTAACGAAGAGTTGAGGATTTATGTTGCACTAGAGCAAACTACCTCGAAGTCCTATGACTTTGTTATTTAATTCTAAGAAAGTTTTGTCGAAGTAGGTTCAAGTTTTGCTGACGACGATGGCCGTGCTGCCCACCATGCTTCGAGCTCCTTGTTGTTGCAGAGGTTTAGTTTTAGAAATCATAAATCAAGAGATGAGAGAAGTGTTCGGTTTAGAGAAGTCTTAATTTCCAAGTATTTTTTGTGTTTTAATTAAAACTAATCTTAAAGTTGATTATAACGACACCGAGCTAAGATCCCACTGGCTCCATCCTTCCGGCATCATTATTTTTATCGGATTCACTTAGTCCGGATGAATTTGCTAAACTCAACTCGAATGAGTTCCACACTTTCATTTAGACCGTGGGAAATCCCGTTAGCAACACGTAGGTTACATCATCCGAGGTATTCCCGATCATCCAACAAGACGTTTTAATTTAGTTGTAATTGTAGTTTTGTGTTTTGTTTGTGATTAAATTTTGAGTTGTCTTATATTTTGAAATGTTGTGGAGGTGAATTTTATCTTGTAGTGTCTTTTAATTTAATTATGGGTTTCAGCTTTGGTTTCCGTCCTAAAGGTGTCGGTTTTCATGCAACTCGTTGTTTATCATGCAAGAAAAGTAAAGTGCATTTGCAATAGAATAAACCGCAATAAAATAAAAGCGTACCCGGAGGGTCTTCCCGTCATTCCAAGCCGCACTTAAAACACAATTAGAATATTTAAGCAAGTTCCTAGGTAAAGCTAAGGGAAAGGTTTATGGTTTTCTACCAAATTCCTAATCCTATACTTAGTCATTTCCTACGACGTCTAGGTTCTCATGTTTTTAGTTCGAAGACGATTTTCTTCATCAAAGAACAATTAAGTTCAATTGTTCTTATAAATATCCTATCATATCGAGGAAGTGCTTAAGAAGAATCTTAAACATCTTTTCAATATTTCTAGGATTGTTTTAAGTCCAAATGAATTTAATTGTGTAAATAAATCGATCGTCCGAGGTTTTCAAGTTTTCGTTTACTTGCTCAGTGAACTAGGATGTTTGAATATCCTTATAAGTGAAGTAGCATTTCATTTTAATGTTCTATTTAGGAGTTATGATAACTAAGGCTCCTAAGGGCAAAATGATATTTAATGATTTCGTGATCCAAATTTAAGTTCAAATTAATGATTTAAGTTCGAATAGTTGTTCAAGTTATTTTTAGATTTATTTCTTCATGTCTTAAGTGAGGTTATTTAATTCAATTTAATTTAATTTAATTTAATTTAATTTAATTTAATTCAATTTAGTTTGATTTGATTTAATTTAATTCAATTCAATTTAGTTTATTTAATTTCTTAATTTAATTTAATTTAATTTTTTAATTTAATTTAATTTAATTTAATTTAATTTATTTAATTTAATTTAATTTATTTAATTTAATTTAATTTAATTTAATTCAATTTAGTTTGATTTGATTTAATTTAATTCAATTCAATTTAGTTTATTTAATTTCTTAATTTAATTTAATTTAATTTTTTAATTTAATTTAATTTAATTTAATTTAATTTATTTAATTTAATTTAATTTATTTAATTTAATTTAATTTTATTTAATTTATTTAATTCATTTAATTTAATTTAATTCAACTTTTAATCTTAATTTAATTTAATTTAATTTAAAATTTTTGAAAGAGTTTAATGATTTAATTTTAGTTTAATGATTAAGTCTTTTAATATTTTAAATTTGAGTTATCATTTTAATTAAGAGTTGAATATTAATGGGATGATTAAATTTAGGGATTTTTAAATTAAAGAATAAATCTCTTCCTAATAATATCCCTATTTTAATAATTCCAATTTTATTATTCTTCCAAATTCAATTAATTATTTAATTAAGGTTTAATCATTTTAAATTGCTTAATGGATTTCTACCCTTCAATTATTTAAATTTCAATCATCCAAATCAGATTAGGATCAAATATTTTACTTGTTAATTTTTATTAAACCTAAAGTTTTAATTAAGGGTTAAAATTTTAATTACCATTTTGCCCTTTAAGCCTAATAATTTCATAACTCACTAAATTGAACTCAAATGAACTTGAAATTTTTATGTGACTTCACTTATGTGTCAATGAAGACATGAGAGGAGAAAATGTGATTTTTCTGTATTTAATTTATTTATATAATTATTTTTTTGTAGAAAATAGAAATTTCCAAGGAAAATTCAATAATATGACCAAAGGAAAGTTTCTGTCCTTAAGAAAATTAGGGGACATTCCTAATGACAAGAGGACCACTTGAACCAAATTTTGTAATTTTTTGAATTATATTTTATTTATTAGAATTATTTTAAGTTCTGGAGTATTAATTAATTTAAAAATAAAATAAATGTTGAAAAATAAATTTTATAATTTTTAAAATTCTCTCTGATATCAAGGATTCCAGAGAACCAAACTTCACAATTTTCTGACTTTTTCTTGATTTATTATAATTATTTTGGTGAAAATGCTAGAAAATATATTTTTTTAATTTTAAAATTACCCTAGAGCTTTAAAAATTAATATCTCACTAAATAGACCTAGGAAAAATATGGGACTTGTTCCTAAGTGATTAAAATTCAAAATATGACATTTTGGTGAATTTTATTATTTTTGTGATTTTTATTATTTTTTAATTATTGAAAATATTAAAATAATATTAAAAATCAACTTTTTTAGAAAATTGAAATTTTAATTTTCTTAAACTCCCCTGATATCAGAGAGACTCCAAAACCAATTTGGTGAATTTTTGAAAGATATTTTGAAAGTTATGAATTTTTAAAGTTTAAAATGACTAAGTGGCTTAACCAACCCAATTAGTGGGGCTAACCAAGTCCAATTGACCTCAAATTTTTATGATGGGTTCCTCTGATCCTAAAGGTCAGTGGAGAATTGATTTCAAGTCAATTTGATCTATAGTTAACTCTAATCAATTAGAGATCTATTTTGGGTGTTTAAGCCAATTAGGGTTAATCTAAGTGAATTAACCCAAATCCTATTTTTCCTAGGGTTCTCCGGTCATATGGAACATCACCAAATTTTCCTAGAATTTATTTTACAACATGCTAATTTTTGGAATTAAAACACTTAAAATAGCAACATGCATTTGAAAAATCAATAACTTTTCATAGGATGGCCTCCGACTTTGGAAAATTCAGTGAATGTTCCCAAATTCAGCAGGCTTCAAAAGCCCTATGGTTTCATGCCATGGTGAATTGTATGAATGCATGGAGAATTAAATGTATGCAGAGAGTAAATAAATTACTAAAAATAAAATACTGGACAAAATTGAATGATTTCTTTTCCACATTATTCTCCTCTCGTTCACCGAGCAAGAGGGTATTTTTATTTTATTTTTGTGATTTTTCTACACAGAGATATGAATTTTCCAAGTTTAGGGAATTAAATAAATAGGAAAATACCCTATTTTTCTATTTATCCACGCGGCGCCGCGTCAACCTCGGCAGCCTCCGAATGCACACGCGGCGCGCTCCCATTCGACGCCGCCATCCGAGTCGCAACCCGGGCCCCGCGGTTCTCGCACCGTCTCCCGGTCCGACGCCATCCGAGCCGTCCGTCCGCGCGTGTATTAAATGGACTCGCATCCGTTCATCGTCCCCAAGCGTCCTCACCCGAGAGCCGTCCACACTAAATCCTTAAGATCTCACTCGATACTCAACAGATTTTCATGTTCTTATGCTCTATGGATTCGTCTTGAAGAGACGAACACATCTATACGGTTATCATGCATTGAAATTAAGGCATTTGAAATGGAGAATCTCCAGAAGCTCGGGATGAAGAATTAATTCATACCTTAGCTCGAGAGGTGAAGCCTCGATCGGAGATGCTCGGCACGTTCGTTGGAGCCGCAGGAGGCTAGGGGATGAAGCCCGGGGATGTGGTGAATCGCCTAGGTGTGATTTCCACCAAAGCCGATCACAACCTTTGGAGTCCGGAACAACCGGGTGACCCGGAGATGGGGCTTTTGCTAGCGGACACCTTCCCTCGACTCGGTGCGGTGTGTAGGACCAATCAATTTGGGGATTGGCTCACCGTGGAGAAATGTCCTGGTTTGGGGTGAAATTTCAACTCCGAAATCGAGCTCACAGAGAAGAAATGGCAGGGGGATCTCACCTGGGATCAAGTGCTCTATGTGTGGGGAGGAGTCCGAAACAATTTTGCGCAGTTTCAGCAAGGTCTCGGTTCAGCACTTCTCATGGCCGAGAAGGTGAGGGGTTTAGGATCAGGAGATGTCGGAGGGCCTCCCGTGGGGAGCCGAGGGCCGGGATCACCGCTCTCGGCATGTGAAGAACAGCCATGGTGGCCACTAGTGCATGGGGCAGCCTCGACAAGGAGAATTCCAAAGTTCGGCTCCTCCCAAGGTTTCGGCCATGGTGTTTTCCGGCGGCCTCGGTGGCCGGCCGGCTGTGCATTGGTCACCATCTTGTTCAGGTGGGTCGTGGCCGGGTTTAGTGTGGCAATCGGCAAATGCCATGTGTAAAAGGCTTGGATTAGAATGGAATGGGAGAGGGCTTATTTTGGCTCAAATTGGTCAACCCCTCCACTTGGGCTAGGTGCACCACCCAAGGCTTGGTTTTGGCTCGAGGGAAAAGTGATTTGGCTCAAGCATAATCAGTAGGGTCAAGTCACCATCCAAGCACAATTAGGCATAAGCATGGTTAAGGGGAATCATGGGAGTGGTTAATCACCTTTAGGAATTAAGGAAAGAGCCTCCTCCTTTTGCCCAAAATGGCATGGTGACATGTAAAGAGGCTCTCATGGCTTGCATATGGCTTGTGCATGGCTCCATGGCTTCATTTGGCTTGGGAAAAGGTTGGGTCAATTTCATAAAAATGGGTTTTAAGAATTTTGGATATTTTGGTGTGAATTTGTATGGGGCTTGATTTGGAATTGTTTGATGATGGAATTATAACTTAGGGAATGGCTTTGATTAAATGGATGGCAAATGGAAATGTCATGTGGGCTTTAGGGCCAAATTTGGGCTCATTGAAATGGTTTTAGATCAGCTTTTAAATGGTTTAGGAAAGCTGGGCTTTTGAATTTTAAAATGGATTTTTGGGATGAAATTTTGGTAAAGGCTTGGGCCAAATAATTGTTGAGTTTGGTTTAGGGATGCTTCATGAGTGGTTTGAAACAAATTTGAGGTGATTTGGGTTTGAATCGGGTTGATATGGGCTTTTTGGTAAAGAGGCTAAAGTGGGCCAAAATGAGCTACCATGGGCCAAAGTTGGGCTAGAGTTGAAATTGATGTAAAATTAATGTTGGGAAATGTTTTTGGGAGTGTTTCAAAGAGGTTTTGGCTTTGGTTGGGTTTTGATTTTGGGGTTTGGGCTCATTCTGGGCTAGGTTTAGTGTTTAGGTCAAAATTGGGCCTTTTGATTTCGGGGTTGAATTTGAGTGGGGTTTGGGTCTAAATTTTGAGCAAATCATGTTAGTGTTTTGTTCATGGGGATGTTAAGAAAGGTTTGGAAAAGATTTGGGGTTAATTGGAGTTGAATTGGGTGAGTTTGGGTTAGGTTTGGGTCATAGGTCCAAATCGGGCTTTAAGGCCAAAAGTGAAATCGGATCCCAATGCCAATCAAATTGGGCTTGGATCTGGTCTAGATTGGTGTTGGGATGTTGAATTGAAGTTTAGAATTGAATTGGACCAGAATTTGGGTCAATTGGGTAGGTTAGGTTTGACATTGGGTTTACTTTGGGTTAAAATGGTCAAATTGGGGGTTTTGATAAAAGTGGGGTAAATTGACAAAATTGGCCCATGGTGTAGTTGAAGAAAATGAAATTGGGAATATTTGGGATTTTCTGGAATTTTCTGGGAATTTTCTGAATTTTTGGATTTTTGGGTCAAAAGGGGTATTTTGGGTATTTGGAAGGTATTGGGGGTATTTTTGGAATTTTTGATATTTTTGGATATGGATGATCAATTTGAGTGATGTGGAAATGTTTGGGATTGATTTTGGAGAATTTTGGGTAATTTGGAAATTTTTGAGAAATTTGGGCTATTCGTGCTTTGGGTAGGTCAAGGTGTCGGGTCCCTGGGGTCAAAAATTGAAAATTTGGAAAATTGAAGATTGGGTGGATGTAAGTGGAATGAAATCATTTTTGTTGAGCCATGAAGCCATATCAAGCCCACATGAGCCATGAAGAGACTCATTTGAGGCATTCACTATGTTGTTCCTAACCCTCTACCTGTGGCTTAGTGGTTAAGGACCATCCATGTGAATCACCTACATGAGTCAGGAAGTTAAGTTGGGTAAGGGTGTGTTTTAGGAGGTGTGTGAAAGTGTAGTGCATAGGTGTAGTGTATGTGTAAGTCAGCCCCTCACCAGACCAGGCCACCCAGGGCAGTCCTAAGGCCAAAGAGTCCTATAGGAACTCATCCTTTAAACTTCCACATTTGATTTCAACCCTCTAGGTGATTAGGGGTCTATAGTCAAGTTTGTGGAGTTTGCAGGGAGTTTAGAAGTGGTTTGAATTTCTAAAAGGTGGGTCCCAATTCTAGTCCTCTAAGATAGTCAAAGGAAAAGCCTAAGGCTAGATCCTAAGTACTAAAGAGAAGAAGAGAAGACCTCATCAAAAATGAGGTCAACAAATGGACCCCCAATAAGTGTGGTGAGCTGACGGAGCACACCGCGCGTATTGGTGTTGACCGAAACGATCAACAAAACCAACACAGTATGTCCAAGTAACAAACTTAGGACAAAGTAGAAGAGCTCGCCGGGGAGTGTCAAGTATATCTCCTGGACAAGGAGGTTCTCGAACCTCGCCTGGGAAAGGAAAAGGAGGTGAATCCCAAATTACATGATTTGGGAGAAATTCGATTTAGATTTTATTTTGTTTCATGTTCAAGTCATGATGTGTGAGTTTAGATTTCAATTTGGAGTTTCAATTTAGATTGAAGTTTGTCAAGATTAATTTGAAGGAATTTGTTTTGAAATGAAAATTGAATTTCGAAGTTTTAGATGTAACATCTTCAACCCCAAAAGAAGATCGAATCGATTGGATCGAGTCATCGCAATGAGGAAAGACCTCGAATAATGCGGTATTGGATGTAAAATCCGTAACCTCAAGAGTTTGATTTGATGTATTTCAAGTGCAATAGGAAAAGAATCCTAAAGCAAAGGCAGTCTCGGATGTAAAATCCTCGACCCAAAAGTTTGAATTTGATGTATTTCAAAGGCATAGGAAGAGAATCCTAAAGCAAGGCAGTCTTGGATGTAAAATCCTCGACCCAAAGGTTTGAATTTGATGTATTTCAAGTGCGAGAGGAAGAGAATCCTAAAGCAAGGCAGTCTTGGATGTAAAATCCTCGACCCAAAAGTTCGAATTTGATGTATTTCAAGTGCGATAGGAAGAGAATCCTAGCAAAGTGCAGTCTTGGATGTAAAATCCTCGACCCAAGAGTTTGAATTGATGTATTTCAAAGGCAACAGGAAGAGAATCCTAAAGCAAGGCAGTCTTGGATGTAAAATCCTCGACCCAAAAGTTCGAATTTGATGTATTTCAAGTGCAGTAGGAAGAGAATCCTAGCAGTAGGTACTGGATGTAAAATCCTCGACCCAAAGGTTTGAATTTGATGTATTTCAAAGGCAATAGGAAGAGAATCCTAAAGCAAGGTAGTCTTGGATGTAAAATCCTCGACCCAAAAGTTTGAATTTGATGTATTTCAAAGGCAATAGGAAGAGAATCCTAGCAAAGTGCAGTCTTGGATGTAAAATCCTCGACCCAAAAGTTCGAATTGATGTATTTCAAATGCAAGAGAAAAGAATCTTAAAAGGCAAGTCTTGGATGTAAAATCCTCGACCCAAAAGTTTGAATTTGATGTATTTCAGAGGCAATAGGAAGAGAATCCTAGAAAGCAGTGCAGTCTGGATGTAAAATCCTCGACCCAAAAGTTCGAATTGATGTGTTCGAGTCATGATGTTGTGAGTTTAGATTTCGATTTGGAGTTTCGATTTAGATTGAGGTTTGTCGAGATTGATTTGAAGGGATTTGATTTGAAATGAAAGCTGGAATTTTGAAGTTTTAGATGTAACATCTTGACCCGAAAGAAGATCGAATCGATTGGATTGGATCATTACGATGAGGAAAGATCTCGGAAGTAATGCGGTATTGGATGTAAAATCCTTAACCTCGAGAGTTTGATTTGATGTATTTCGGTGCGATAGAGGAAGAATCCTAAAGCGATGCGGTCTCGGATGTAAAAATCCTCGACCTCGGGAGTTTGAATTTGATGTATTTCGGTGCGATAGGAAGAGAATCACAGAGCGATGCGATCTTGGATGTAAAATCCTCGACCAGAGTTTGGATTTGATGTATTTCGGTGCGATAGGAAGAGAATCCTAAAGCGATGCGGTCTTGGATGTAATATCCTCGACCCAAAGGTTTGAATTGATGTATTTCGGTGCTGGTAGGAAGAAAATCCTAAAGCGGTGCGGTCTTGGATGTAATATCCTCGACCCAAAGTTTGAATTGATGTATTTCGGTGCGGTAGGAAGAAAATCCTAAAGCGGTGCGGTCTTGGATGTAAAATCCTCGACCCAAAGTTTGAATTGATGTATTTCGGTGCGGTAGGAAGAGAATCCTAAAGCGGTGCGGTCTTGGATGTAAAATCCTCGACCGAAGAGTTTGAATTTGATGTATTTCGGTGCGATAGGAAGAGAATCCTAAAGCGATGCGGTCTTGGATGTAAAATCCTCGACCCAAAAGTTTGAATTGATGTATTTCGGTGCGGTAGGAAGAAAATCCTAAAGCGGTGCGATCTTGGATGTAAAATCCTCGACCCGAAAAGTTTGAATTGATGTATTTCGGTGCGGTAGGAAGAAAATCCTAAGCGGTGCGGTCTTGGATGTAAAATCCTCGACCCGAAGTTTGAATTTGATGTATTTCGGTGCAGATAGGAAGAGAATCCTAAAGCGGTGCGGTCTTGGATGTAAAATCCTCGACCCGAAGGTTTGAATTGATGTATTTCGGTGCGGTAGGAAGAAAATCCTAAAGCGGTGCGGTCTTGGATGTAAAATCCTCGACCCGAGAGTTTGAATTTGATGTATTTCGGTGCGATAGGAAGAGAATCCTAAAGCGGTGCGATCTTGGATGTAAAATCCTCGACCCAAAAGTTTGAATTTGATGTATTTCGGTGCGGTAGGAAGAAAATCCTAAAGCGGTGCGGTCTTGGATGTAAAATCCTCGACCCGAGAGTTTGAATTTGATGTATTTCGGTCGCGATAGGAAGAGAATCCTAAAGCGAGTGCGGTCTTGGATGTAAAATCCTCGACCCAAGGTTTGAATTGATGTATTTCGGTGCGATAGGAAGAGAATCCTAAAGCAGTGCAGTCTTGGATGTAAAATCCTCGACCCAAAGGTTTGAATTGATGTATTGTTTGATGTGAGATCTGGAAAGATCGAATTTGAGATTTGATCGAGATTTGGAATCTGGAAAGATTGAATTTGAAATTTGATAAAGATTTGGAATCTGGAAAGATTGAATTTGAAATTTGATAAAGATTTGGAATCTGGAAAGATTGAATTTGAAATTTGATAAAGATTGGATTCGAAATTTGATTGAGAATTTGATTTAACATTCTTGTTGATTTTGTTTATCCTTTAATGATTCAAATTTTATTTTGTTGTTTGTTTAATGTTCATGTGAATTTGGTGTTTGTCGTTTTTTAGATTTTTTTTTTAGAAAGTTTTCTTTTATCTTTTTTGTTTTATTTCTTTTACATTTCTTTGTTCGAAGTTCATTTAACTTTAATGGCGTTTCCCGATCAATTTGCACTGAAAAGAGGTGAAGGCCGAAAATGTGACATGGTCACTTTCATTCCAATCATCTTGAAGATACATCGTACAACTTGATCTGGAATATATTTCATACAATCCATGTAGACTCAAAACGGACTGTGTATGATCTTTGTCGATCCATCTAAAGAAGCCTCTGTCAAAAAAAATCCATGTCTGAATAGTGGGATACATGGTCAATAACATCACCTTCCAAGCCATCCTTAGCAAGGATGCCGTATGGATGTACATTGGAGGTGTGATATTTTCCATGTAACTCACAGCTCGTAAGGTCGGAGGCTTTCTAGCTCCGGGTACGGCTGGAAATGGTAAGGTATCTTTACGTCGTCCATCCTCACGAGCATAGCGAGATCCGCTTCTTGGTACTCATGGTATGCGATGCTTGGCGATATACTGCTCCGTTACCCTTCGGTATCATGACGGAACCTACCGGTAGTGGTATCTTCAACGGCCCTCGGAACTCACCTGGACTGCTATCCGGAGGTCGGATCCGAACATGATGTTACACTCGCTCGGGAAAGAGGCTGTGCGGAAAGGCACGACAAAGTCATGGTGATCGATGTGTGGGGGTATACGGTCCCTACTGCTTGTAGATATTGATGATGCAACTGTTGGGTATGCAGTCTGCTGGCAGTACCCTCCATGTTATCAATCTCTTTACCATTCTCTTGATGACTAATGGCATCGGGTCCACTTGCCCATGACGGAGTATTCCGGCGGGTTTCCCTTCTGTCCTCGGCAAAGTTGTAACGGCATCCACATTGTATTGTGATTCTTCCTTTCCCTGGCATCCATCTCCGGGGTTACGAGTATGTGTTTTCCCTTAGGCGGCCCGCTCGGCCAGGTCTTTTCAAATCCGGGATGCAATCCACGATTTGCTTCTTGCTCATACTACGAGAATACATGCCGTATGTAATTCGAGGCCCTCAGGTATATTGATTCTTACGCCTCTAATCCTTTCAGAAGTATTCGAAAGGTTTTCTTTTCAACATTTTGCATTCTCTCCGGCTCGTATTCCGGAATGATCGGCGGATGGCGAGGCCTTGTGACATATTGTGGGATATACGGTTCGATCCCTTCGCGTTCTCCTGCATACCTCGGCTCCTCGGGGATGATGCTCGTCGGGACATCCCCGGGGTTGCTACTGCAACAAGGTCATGCATCATTGGTGGTTCTATCCGGTGGCGTGGTAGCCTTCTTTCTTCGATTTTACGAAGATTTCCACAGTTCTTCTGTCATCCTAGGAGTGGCCTCCTTTCTTACAGTTCTGCAGTGAGCTTGGTGTCCTTGAAGTGTATGCAGCGACATTAGCAAGCTGCCTCGTCGTCTTTGATCCGCGGCTAGTTTTGTTAACATCTTGCGGATACGGCGATTCTTATTTCTTCGTTGCGTCGGCTGTGAGAGTAGCTCTCCGAATTTCTTGAATCTACGTAGGCGCGGCGTGACTAGGCTTGCCCTCGCTGTAGCGACTACGAGACTTCATTTTCTTATCTTCTTCAATATTTGTCTTTCTTTTCTTGTTCTTTGGATTGGTGGCTTGGGCCACCCACTTTCATCCTTGTATGTCGGGCGAGTTCTTCTCGGTCAGCGGGACCCGGTCACTTTCCTCGTACTTGCTAGGCCTGTGGTGCGAAATGCGAGTCGATCTCGATTATCGCTCCATCTTTCACCCTCTTTTCATCGAGTGCGAGGCTTACGCCATTCTTAAAGTTCAAGACCAACCGCCAGCTCGACATTTCCACTGCGAAAAGACGAGGAAAAGGATCGAGGAGATTTGTCTAAGAACAAGAACATCGAAAATGTTTATTAAAGACATCTTGTTTTATTATTATTCTTATATTTTCAAACTTAACGGGAATAAAGTGGGATAAGATCAGGTAAAAGATTTTGATTTGGAAAAGAAAACAAGGAAAATTTTATTGTCAGGATTTTATTTATTTTAGCACATTTTATTATTTTTGGGTTCGGACCCATTCATAAGTAATCACTTCACCCGTGCTTCTAGGGATGGAAAGTTCATTCCTTCGAAACATCAGGTAGCGTAGTACTTTTTCAAGTATCGTCCATTGATCGGAAGCATATGTCGTTCTCCTTGGCAATTCACTAGGTGGTAGGAACCTCCGAGTAGGCTGCCTCGACTACAAATGGTCCTTCCCGAGTGGGTTCAAATTTTCCTCCTATCTTGCGGTGTGCGAGAATAGGTCTTTGAGAACGAGAACTAGATCACCAACTTTGAAGGTTCTTGGGCGGACCGGTTTATCATGAGCACTGAATCATCTTAGCTTGGTATAGTTCTAAATTACATTGCGTTGCAAGTCTTTTCCCTTCCGGGCTTTCTAATTCTTCGAGTCGTAATTTGGCGTTCTCTTACATGTTGTGATTTTGTTTGCAAGCTGCAATTCGAGTGAAGGGAGAGCTGAACCTCTAAAGGTAACACTTGCCTCGGACCCATACACCGGAGCGTAAGGTGTAGCTTGCGTAGGAGTTACGAAGGTTGTCCGGTAAGCCCATAAGGCTTCTAACAACTTCTCGTGCCAATTTCTCTTATTGTCGTCTAAAGTCTTCTTTAAAATTTGAACGAGAGTTTTATTAAAAGCCTCGGCAAGGCCGTTTGCTCTTGGGTAGTAAATTGTTGAATATCGCCGGTCGATTCCGTGTCTCACGACAAAATTGTTGATTTGTGTGCTTCGAAGGCTGACCGTATACGAGATGATCTGCCGCGGCACCCGAAACGGTAAACAACTTGGTTCTTGAAAAATTGTAGCACGTGATGTGCTTTCACTTCTCTAAGTGGGCTGCCTCTGCCCACTTGGAAAAGTAATGCTGTCAGCTGCAAGAATGAAGCGATGTCCTTTTGACGACGGCGGTTCATTGGACCCACTATATCCGTGCCCCGACATTCGAATGGCCACGATGCGATTGTCGGATGTAGCACATTTGGAGGTTGGTGTAGAACTCACTCCGTGCACTTGGCAGCGGTGACGGCTCTTGGCGATTTTCATGCGGTCGGTCATCATCGAGGGCCGGTAGTACCCTAGTCTTTTAATTTTCATTTTCATCTTTGGACCCGGTGGTGAGCGCCACGAGTCACGAATGTACTTCTTTAACAATTTCACGGGCTTCGGACCCACTTAGGCACCTTAGCCACATTTGATCGAAAAGACCTTACGTATAATGTGTTGTTTATTAGTGCGTAGGACAGAGTTCTTTTCTTGATCGATGGGATTTAACGACTTATCATGCGGTAGCTTTCTGTTTGTAGGTAATCCATCGATGGTTGTCGCCGATCTTCCGTGTTTTTACATCCTTCTTTGCAATTGATTCTTCTTCTTTTTCGATCTGTGTATTGTGTCGATGTCAGTTTGTGATAGGACTCAGCGTCAGTGAGCCGAGCACTTCCTCTGATTCATCTTGCAAACGAGGCAAATTCTTTTGCGAGACGAGCTAGCGCATCCGTTAGAGCGTTTTCTTTTACGGGAATTTTGTAGATTGTCACATTCGGAATCAATTCAACAATGGTATGGCATACTTTGGAAGTATTGCTCGAGTCTTAGTTTTAAAGTTCTGTCTTGTCCGGCGATACGTTGAATGATTAGCTGTGAATCCCCGTAGATGTTGATGTACTGTTATCCCCATTTGAATAGTTAATTCCGGTCTGTTATGAGGGCTTCGTATTACGCTTCGTTGTTTGTACACGGCTGCGTCGAGTGGTAGGAGTATCTTAACATCCCCGCTCGGTGTTATAAAGATTAGCCCGATTCTGCCTTGCCGGGCACTTATCACTTGCGATTCTTCGTCTTTGTGCTGCTGAAGATGCTCCGTCGAAATATAATTCCCAACGTCGATCATCGAGGTCTTCTAGGTTCATTATTTGTTCATCGCGAGATCGTCGTTGAGAGGAGATGCTAGCGGCGAAGGGTGTCTTTGCGAGAAAGTACTGCTAGGGCTTGTCCCTTTACGGCACGAAGAGGCACGAAAGTTATATCGAATTGCGATAATATCATTGACCATACGGCGAGTCTGCGGAAGCGTTGGACGAGTCATCGAAGTATTGCGATGGATTAAACTTCGAGATCGGGTTGACCTTATGAGAAAGCATGTAATGCACGAGCTTTTGAGCGGCGAAGATCGGGGCCGAAACAATGCTTTTCGATTGCGGGATACCTTATTTCCGTTGGCGATAAACGACGGCTTAGGTAATAAAGAGCATTTTCTTTACCCTCATCATTGACACAGGCTAACGGGGCTCGCGAGAAGTCGTCTAAAGCCGCGGTATAAAGTATTAGCGGTCTACACGAGGCCGAGGGCTGCTAAGACGGGAGGTGTCATTAAGTATTGTTTAATGTCCTCGAAGGCCCTACGGCATTTCTCTTCCCGAATAAATTTGGCGTCCTTTTTAACTAGTGCGAGAAGGTGACACCTGCACGACGGGTTTGAGATAAAGCGTCGAAGATATGCCGGCTTCCCTTGAAAAGATCGTAGTTGTTTTAAGGTTTTGGGAGGCGGCATTTCTAAGATAGCTTTAATCTTTCCGGATCGATTTCGATTCCACGATGTCGGACAACGAATCCTAAGAATTTCCGGAGGTGACGCCGAAGGCGCATTTTAAGGGATTCATCTTAAGGTTAAATTGTCTTAATCGTTCGAAAACAATTCTCGAATCATACGAGTGGTTGTCCTTTACTTTACTTTTGATGACCACATCGTCCACGTAGCATTCGACTTGATTATGGATGAGATCATCAAAAATTCTTGTCATTGCTCTACGGTAGGTTGCTCCTGCGTTCTTCGATCCGAATGGCATCCTTTGTGTAGCAAAATACTCCGATCGGCGTTACGAATGCTTTGTAAGCTTCTCATCTTACGGAGCCATTTTTATTTGGTTGTATCTGAAGATCCATCCATGAATGAGAATATTTCATGTGTTGAAGCGATGTCGATCATTAATTCAGGATCGGTAGAGGAAATTCATCTTTTGGACATGCCTTGTTTAAATCTGCGAAATCCACACAAATTCGATCGACCATTCTTCTTCACTGGCAGTACCACGTTGGCTAACCAAGTCGGGTATTGTTCTTCACGGACAAATTTAGCGTACTATTAGCTTTTTAACTTCGGCTATGACTTGTTGTTCGATTTCTAGACGCATTCTTACGGGACCTTGTACGTGGAGCGAGTAGGGTCCTCTAGTTTATGGATTGCGACCTGCGGAGCTAAACACGGCATCTCATCGTAGCTCCGAAGCAAAACGGTCTTTGAATTCCATTAATAACTTGATTATTTCTTTGGAGTCTTCTTTATTGAGTAAAGAGCTAACAAAGGTAGGTCTAGGCTCTTCGCTAGTACCTAAGTTAACTTCTATTAACTCATCTATTGTAGATTTGATTTCTTCTTCAAATTCGGTGGAGCGTCTCGATTTGCAAATCTTCGAGTTCTTACGTAGTTTCCATGCGAGTTTTCATTAGATTCGCAGGTGATAACCAAGCAAAATTCGAGTATCATCGGCGGTCCTCTTGTGCGAAATCCGAGACCATGTTTTGAGTTGGGTGGACGACCGGAGTTATTCCATAAATTTTCAAAACGTTGTGATTGACCTTTTGTCCCTTGTCGAGGTAAGAAACCACGTTGAATTAAATTTTGAACACATGGAGAGTACCACTCGAAAGGCAATTCCATTAATTCGATGAAGTAGCATCTTGAGTTGTACATTATTTTCGGTTTTGGAGGAAGAAGCACCACGGTAGAATTTGATTGGTTTTGCACCACCGCTACGTACCTCTTTGACCTCCATACCCTCGATCTTATTAGAATGGATCGGGAGTCGGGGTCATAGTATGTACATAGTGGTTAATCTTCTCGTACATTGATTTATATTCTTCGTTTCTTTCATCTTCGAGAGGGATTCGAATTGCGGCTTCTTCAGACTTATTGTCGCTGCTTCTTGTTTGATTTCTTTTTCTCCTTGAGAACTATCTTCCCGATCGACATTAATGGTTGGTTTCCTCGCGTCCGATCGTCTAACGTCTCTACCACGACCTCGTCCCGGCCTCGACCTCGGATGCGAGTTGTGGAGAAACCTTCACCATCTCGCCGTAAGGGAGTGGTGAGTGGCTGTTGGACTAGAACTTCGAGGTTCTTCGTTGTCACTGAACTTTCTTTGCTTCATTTGTTATGGTATCTGCGGAGAAGATCGTTTTCTTTGGTGGTGCATAATAAAAGTGCATCCTCGTGGATTCCAATTTCATGTACGGAGAATGGTTGTAAGTCACCTTTGATGCACTGTTCCCCTCCATCGTAGTACTTGATGCACTGATGTAGAGATGATGGTACCATCCTGTTTTCATGTATCCATGGTCGGCCCGGTAGAGCGTTGAACGATGTTTCTGAATCAATTATGTGAAATTTCACGGTTGTCTTTGCTAAGTCACCGGTCTTCATCAGTAGCGTTATTGAGCCGAGGGCTCTTTCTCCTTTACGGTTGAATCCTCTTAATAACATTTTGTCCGCCTCGAGCTCGCGAGCATCAATTTCAAGTATGCTAGCGTTCGAAGATTCATTATATTGATTGATGCTCCTGGATCCACCAATACTGCGGAGAGTGTAAATTTTCCGATTATAGCTTGAAATGTACAACGGTCGGTTGTGATACTGCTGTTCCAAGTAGTAGGTCGTCGTACGTGAAGGTAACACCTCGCTGTTCTTTTAACGAGCAAACCTCATCTAAGGAATCTCCGGCCATTTGAGCTAAGCAAATTTCCGGATCAAGTAAGGCCTTGATCAGAGCTTCTCTCATCTCCTTTGATAAGATGAGAGCGTCATAGATGCTTAGTTTGGCTGGTAGTTTCCTAAGATGGGCTAGCACGTTGTAGTCCACTTTGTTTTCATGTGTCTCTGCTTCTTCTCGAATGGGTGTTTCTTCTGCTGGGGTTGGTTCTTCTACGAACAACCACACCTTTCCTTTGTCTTTTGGACCCATTCTCGGAGGTAGAACTTTTCCACTTCTTAAGTTGACTTCGCAATTTCCTGCGAATCTATTGTTGAGCTTGCCGGTGTCTCTTCTTGAATCGGAATGACGGGCTCTTCCGGATTAGCTTCGAGTCGAAGGCTCTAACTTTCTATCGTATTTGGAGCTCCTCGGAACTCACGGGATAGATTCGTTGCTTGTTGAACTCTCGTAGCCTCCTTGATGGATGTCTTCTTCGTTATTTTGCTTGTCGAGATCGTGTATGATTTGAGAATTGTCGTTGGTATCGAAATCGATATCCGGATTATCGTTAGTTACGTAATCGTTAGACACAGTCAAAACGTAGCCAACGCCATCACCCTTATCATTATATGATCCCACCGAAGTGAGCAGATAATCATACGGAGTCGGGGGTTCGAGGGATTTCTCCCCGAATCGGAAACAACTATCCTAGGATAAGCGGCCCCTAGTCTAGCCTTAGGTGCCTCGGTCTTCTCTTCTTCGTCGATTTTCTTCTTTTCTTCGATCGTCTCTGTCGAGGTGGTTCTTCTATCGCAAGTGATAGTACCGGCTTAACGGGTTTCAAACTACGAATTGAAGCTCGTACCGAAGCGGTGCGGATCTTTGTCTAAAATCTTTTCGAAGACCTCGTCCGAGCGGTAGTCCATCCATCGTCGGTCGTATAGGGATCTATCGGAATGATGGGATCGGTCGAGATAACATTGACGGAACCTCCTTTACGGGGTTCCTTCATGTACTCCTTCGGGATCGTTATATTTCCTTTCCGCGGAGTTGTCATTGAGCCAACTTTTGAAGGTAATGCAATCTTTATTTTGTGTCCGAAGCATGCTGGTGGTAAGGGCGAAAGTTGGGATCACCCTTCTTGTTGACTTCCTCCGGTCTTTTAGGCTACGGCGGTTGGAAATCCGGAGTCTTCATCGAAGCTTGCGGAACATTTTTGGCCTTTGCTTCATTCTTGAACGGATATTCTGCTGCTCAAAGCTCTCTTAATGTACGTTGCGGACGAGGTGGTTGTTCATATTGCGGAGATGAGTGATAGGTTGGGCCGGGGTTGTTGTGTAGTCTGTTGTGGTTGTTGCGGCCGTTACGGTGGTATTTGCATCGGTTGCTTGCCTTTGTCAAGCTACTGCGACGATCCGGATCTCTTTTCAAAAGTCTTTACTGAGGCTTTTGTTTGTCCGTCTTGTCGGTGAAACTTAATTGCTTCGCCTCTTCTTGCAAGCTTCCGGCCTTGCTTAACAACTTCTCGAAAGTCTTAATAGTAAATCCCTTGAGGAGAAGTGCTTATCGGGCCATGGATGCTTTTTAGCAAAATGCCGATGCATCTTGTTCTTGCGGTTGTGGTTCACACTTCATACTTAAGTTCCTCCATCGGAGTATGTAATCCACTAAAGTTTCATTCGGCACGCTTCTCTACCACTAAATCACCTATAGTGATGTGGTGCGAGCTCCGGCAAATCGCTTGATGAAGAGGTTCTCTAGCTGCGAAAATGTCTTAGCAGAACCGTTTGGTAATTCGCATACCGGTCGAAGGCGATTCACGACGGACTGGCGACGAGCTGTCGGAAGAGTAATGCATCGCTCCCGCCGGCATTGCAACAAGCGGCACGAAAGTGTGCCACATCGTTGTCGGGGGTTCCGGTTCCGTCGAAGGTCTTGAACGAGAGGTGGTACGAAGCCTTTCGGGTATTGGACGGCGTCGAATTCTTCGGGGTAAGGTACTGCCGTCCGAATGGATGTCCCGCTCTTTGATTGTGCTAAGGCTTCTCGCACTGTCTTTGTTCCACCAAGTTCTTGATATCCTTTTCGGGAATCATACTTTGTGTTGTATCCTTTTCGGTGATCATCCCCAATTAACGGACGTAATCTCCTTTCCTCCGTCTCTGATGTGAATAACCTCCGGGGTGTTTCTACATGTGGTTGTACTTGACTGCGGAAGTGGCCGGAGCTACGGCCATCTCTCCCATCCTTTTCGCCATTTGAGCGATCGTGTCGTCTTTCTCCTGAAGTTTGCCTTCTCATCGGTTACGGCTCCTCTCTTCTCGCGAGCTGCGGGAGCACCTTGCGAGGCGATGAAGCTCGTGTCTCGGCCATGTTGATTTCGCGTATTCGTCGTCCATGAATTCCGATGAATCAATCTCGTCTCCGAACTTTTCTTCTCTTTCTTTTGCCGACCGTCGGATATCGGTTCTCGGCTTTTCCATGGCATCTTCTAGCGGGGCTTTACGTATTGTCTTCGTGGTTGTCGTGCGATAGCTGCAGGGTCCCCTTCTCGCGAGTCCCCTTCATTGCGGTAGCACTTTCTTCGGATTCGAGTCTCTGGCGAGACTTTCTTTCTCGAGCTGTTGTTTCGATCTCGGCGCCCGGTGGTGAGACGCCATACCATCCTTCGGCGGCGGAAGGTGCTAGGACCGGATGGTGCGTCGGCCGAATGCTTTGGAAGGTGGTATCCTCCTGTCTGTAATCACGAGACGACAACGGGCGGACTAGCCTTCATTCTTTTACTTGGCTTTTACTGCCATGATGGCGGGTTCTACTCGGGGCCCGAGACGGGATTTGGCGGCACCGCCACATCCTTCGTAGAATTTCGATACGGGGCGGTTTTCCTTCTTCGCTAACTTTTCTACCAAAGTTTGCGGTCGAGCAAACGGCGTAGTTCTAGTTCTTTTCTTGCGGTATCGTTGTAATATGCGAGGTTTGTGGTAATTTGGCGGCAATCTTGCGAATGTTTTCTTCATCTTCTGCGGCGGAGAGGGGATGAAACACTGCTTCCTCCCAACGGTGGTATGTATTCGGGCGGCGGTGTATATTACAGCGGTTCGGAATTTCTTCTAGGAAAGCAATTTCGGCGGCCACAGCTTCTTTAGCGATCCTACATTTCGTTTCTTCTGCGGGTCTTTGTTAGTGACGGAATTCTTGAGCTGGACCCGATCTCGAAAACGAGAAGGTCTTACGGGAAGATGCTGTACCCTCCACGGTAACGGGTCCATCATAATTACGGATTTCTTTCCCCTTTGATTTGGCAAAAGTCGGGGTAGGTGCGGAAACGACTAGACCGGTGGGGGTAGAAAGAACGGTCCTCTACGTGGACGACGGTATTCCTCTTTGTCGGGATCCTTTGCGGAGGAGGGAATTCTTGGGTCGACCTAAGGTTGAACTCGAGCGGCGGCTCTTCGGCTTCGGATACCTTGTTCATCGGTGCGAAAGGGAGACGTCGGTGATCTTGACGTTCGTGTTTTCAAATCCTTGTCCAAATCGGATGATTCCATTGTCGGGCGACTCATCCTTATAGACGGCGAGGTCCGATCCATTGGTGAAGGAGAAAATCAGTTTCGGGGCTTCCATTTCTGCAGGGTAGATTCTAGTTGTCAGTCCCAAGTTATGCTTCTTTTCTTTAGGACGAAAAGAAAGGAATTGAAAAGAGTCCGAACTCATTCTTGTTCATGTATTTATAAAAAGGAATCGTTTATTAAAAGAATCACTTATTAGAGGGTTTGTTTATTTAGAACGGAGTGTTCGAAAGGTGTAGAGAAGGTAAGGAATCGAATCGGAGTTGGAAGGGAAAAGAGAGTCTTAAGCGAGACTTCTCGACCCGAAGGATCACTCCTAAACTAACACTTATTGGGGGTCCACCCCACCTCGGAAATGAGGTAAAAGGATCTCGGAACCTCTGCATGCAGGGGTGTCTAAACGGTGGCTCCTAAATCCGAGAGAATGTTGGTTATACTTGTTCAAGGTAGAAATGAACATAGTATCCAACGGAAAGAAGGGTAGTTTGACCCACAAGGGATATGGATACACTACCGATTTTTGAAAGCAGAACTATTTGATTAAAATGGAGAGAGGAACTAATCCCCAGCGGAGTCGCCAGAAATATGTCGGCATTATTTTTAGGTTATGTGTTTTATTTTGAAAAGGGAGTTGCCTACAGAAATTGTCGGCGAATTTTAATTTAATTTAAATAAATAATTTGAAAAGTAGTATTTGATTTTGAAAATAATTTTAAATTTGAAAATTTTAAGATATGAAGTCAAACTGATCTCACATCCCGAATAGTTTATATAAACGAGTGCCGCACCACAAGCCGTGCATCTATCCGAAGAATAAACACCATTGCTTGATAATGAGGCTCGATTAAATAAACTAGAAAGGTTTGTGACATCCGTTTGGTACTGCGAACCAATTTTATAAGCCGACAAATTCCCTGTTTAATATGAAAACATTAAACGGGGTTTATATTACCAGGTTCTTAAAGTTCCCTATAAGGGCGAAGCCCCTATAGTTAATTACATCTTAAGTGACGGGAATCACCTAAGAAAACTCTCGATAATAATCAATAATTCTGCTCTCGAGAATTTCAAAGTTTAAGTTTTCAAAAGGATTGAATTTTGGAAATTTCGATAGGGAATGGATCAAATTTAGAACATTTTTATTTTGGGAATTCAAAGGGAGAAAAGTAGGAGAGATCACGGATTCGAAGCGGACTTCGGTAATCTCCCGACTATCCTATTGTTTGGCTTGGATTTAGGAAAGTCCTAATGTTTATTTAATGTTTTAATCTTGCCAATTTTAGTTAATTAGGGCTTATATTTATATGATAGAATCATACAAATTGCACAGAAGATATGAGGGTTTATGTCGTATCGGACGACTACCTCGGAATCCTAAGACCGGTTAGGGCTTAATTTGCAATGCAAATGCCTAACGAAGAGTTGAGGATTTATGTTGCACTAGAGCGAACTACCTCGAAGTCCTATGGCTTTGTTTATTTAATTCTAAGAAAGTTTTGTTGATGTAGGTTCAAGTTTTCGCGACGACGATGGCCGTGCTTGCCCACCATGCTCCGAGCTCTTTGTTGTTGCGAGAGATTTAGTTTTAGAAATCATAAATCAAGAGATGAGAGAAGTGTTCGGTTTAGAGAAGTCTTAATTTCCAAGTGTTTTTTTTTGTGTTTTAATTAAAACAAATCTTAAAGTTGATTATAACGACACTAGGTTAAGATCCACGGTTCCATCCTTCGGCACCATTATTTTTATCGGATTCACTTAGTCCGGATGAATTTGCTAAACTCAGTTGAATGAGTTCCACACTTTCATTTAGACCGTGGGAAATCCCGTTAGCAACACGTAGGTTACATCATCCGAGGTATTCCCGATCATCCAACAAGACGTTTTAATTTAGTTGTAATTGTGGTTTTGTGTTATGTTTGTGATTAAATTTTGAGTTGTATTATATTTTGAAATGTTGTGGGGGTGAATTTTATCTTGTAGTGTCTTTTATTTTAGTTTTGGGTTTCGGTTTTGGTTTTCGTCCTAAAGGTGTAGGTTTTCATGCAAGCTTGTTGTTTATCATACAAGAAAAGTAAATGCGATGCGATTAAATAAATTGCAGTAAAGTAAATCGCAATAAAATAAAAGCGTACTGGAGGGTCTTCCCGTCATCCCAAGCTGCACTTAAAACACAATTAGAATATTTAAGCAAGTTCCTAGGTAAAGCTAAGGGAAAGGTTTTGGTTTTCTACCAAGTTCTAATCACTATGGCTAGTCATTTCCTATGACGTCTAGGTTCTTTGTGTTTTTAGTTTGAAGACGATTTTCTTCATCGAAGAACAATTAAGTTCGATTGTTCTTATCGACATCCTATCGTATTGAGGAAGTGCTTAGGAGAGATCCCAAACATCTTTTCGATATTTCTAGGATTGTTTTAAGTCGAAATGAATTTAATTGTGTAAATGAATCGATCGTCGAGATTTTCAAGTTTTGTTAACTTGCTCGGTGAACTAGGACATTTGAATGTCACTATAAGTGAAGTAACATTTCATTTTAATGTTACATTTAGGAGTTATGATAACTAAAGCTCTAAGGGCAAAATGATTCTTAATGATTTGTGATTCAAATTTAAGTTAAATTAATGATTTAAGTTTGGAATAGTGTTGAGTTATTTTAGATTTATTTCTTCGTATCTTAAGTGAGGTTATTTAATTCGACTTAATTTAATTTAATTTATTTTAATTTAATTTAGTTTAATTTAGTTTGATTTGATTTAATTTAATTCAATTTAATTTATTTGATTTAATTTCTTAATTTAATTTAATTTAATTTTAATTTAATTTAATTTAATTTAATTTAATTTAATTTAATTTAATTTAATTTAATTTATTTATTTAATTTTATTTAACTTAATTTAATTTAATTTTATTTATTTAATTTAATGTATTTAATTCATTTAATTTAATTTAATTTGTTTATTTAATTTAATTTAATTTTAATTTAATTTAATTTAATTTAATTGAAATTTTTGAAAGAGTTTAATGATTTAATTTTAGTTTAATGATTAAGTCTTTTAATATTTTAAATTTGAGTTATCATTTTAATTAAGAGTTGAGTATTAATGAGGTGATTAATTTAGGGATTTTTAAATTAAAGAATAAATCTCTTCCTAATAATATCCCTATTTTAATAATTCAATTTTATTATTCTTCAGAATTCGATTAATTATTTAATTAAGGTTTATTTTAATTATTTTTAAATTGTTTAGTAGGTTTCTACCCTTTAATTGTTTAAATTTCAATCATCCAAATCAGATTAGGATCAGATATTTTATTTGTTAAAAATTTTATTAAACCTAAAGTTTTAATTAAGGGTTAAAATTTTAATTACCATTTTGCCCTTTAAGCCTAATAATTTCATAATTCACTAAATTGAACTCAAATGAACTTGAAATTTTTATGTGACTTCACTTATGTGTCAATGAAGACATGAGAGGAGAAAATGTGATTTTTCTGTATTTAATTTATTTATATAATTATTTTTTGTAGAAAATAGAAATTTCCAAGGAAAATTCAATAACATGACCAAGGGAAAGTTTCTGTCCTTAAGAAAATTAGGGGACATTCCTAATGACCAGAGGACCATTTGGACCAAATTTTGTAATTTTTTGAATTATATTTTATTTATTAGAATTATTTTAAGTTCTGGAGTATTAATTAATTTAAAAATAAAATAAATGTTGAAAAATAAATTTTATAATTTTTAAAATTCTCTCTGATATCAAGGATTCCAGAGAACCAAACTTTACAATTTTCTGATTTTTCTTTGATTTATTATAATTATTTTAGTGAAAATGCTAGAAAATACATTTTTTAATTTTAAAATTACCCTAGAGCTTTTAAAAAATTAATATCTCACTAAATAGACCTAGGAAAAATATGGGACTTGTTCCTAAGTGATTAAAATTCAAAATATGACATTTTGGTGAATTTTATTATTTTTGTGATTTTTATTATTTTTTAATTATTAAAAATATTAAAATAATATTAAAAATCAACTTTTTTAGAAAATTGAAATTTTAATTTTCTTAAACTCCCCTGATATCAGAGAGACTCCAAAACCAATTTGGTGAATTTTTGAAAGATATTTTGAAAGTTATGAATTTTTAAAATTTAAAATGACTAAGTGGCTTAATTAACCCGATTAGTGGGGCTAACCAAGTCAATTGACCTCAAATTTTTATGGTGGGTTCCTCTGATCCTAAAGGTCAGTGGAGAATTGATTTCAAGTCAATTTGATCTATGGTTAACTCTAATTAATTAGAGACCTATTTTGGGTGTTTAAGCCAATTAGGGTTGTACGAAATGAAATAACTCAAAACCTATTTTTCCTAGGGTTCTGCTGGTCATAAGGAACATCACCAAATTTTCCTAGAATTTATTTCACAACATGCTATTTATTGGAATTAAAATACTCAAAACGGTGACATGGATTTGAAAAATCAATAACTCTTTATAGGGATGGCCTGCGACTTTGAAAAATTCGGGGAATGTTCCCAAATTCGGAGGCTTCAAAAGCCCTATAGTCTCATGCCATGGTGAATTGTATACATGCATGGAGAATTAAAACAATGCAGGGAGTAAATAATTAATTAAAAATAAAATGCTTGGACAAAATTAATTAATTTCTTTTCCACATTATTCTCCTACATTCCACTGAGCAAGAGGGTATTTTTATTTTATTTTTATGATTTTCCTACACAAAGATATGAATTTTTCAAAGTTTAGGGAATTTAAATAAATAGGAAAATACCACTATTTTTCTATTTATCCACGCGGCGCCGCGTCAGCCTCGGCGACTCCGAAGGGCCGCGTGGCGCGCTCCTATTCGACGCCGCCGCTTGAGTCGGCGCTCCCGGGACCCGGCTGTCATCGCTCGGTCTTCGGTCGACGCGATCCGGCCGTCCGTCCGCGCGTGTATTAAATGGACGGCATCCGTTCATCGTCCCCAAGTGTCCTCGCTCGAGAGCCGTCCACACTAAATCCTTAATATCTCACTCGATACTCGATGGATTTTCATGTTCTTATGCTTCTATGGATTCGTCTTGAAGAGACGAACACATCTATACGGTTATCATGCATTGAAATTAAAGCATTTGAAATGGAGAATCTCCGGAAGCTCGGGATGAAGAATTAACTCATACCTTAGCTGCGAGAGGTGAAGCCTCGATCGAGAGATGCTTGGCACGTTCGTTGGAGATGCGGGAGGCTAGGGATGAAGCACAGGGATGTGGTGAATTGCTCAGGTGTGATTTCCACCAAAGTGATCACAACCTTTGGAGTCCGGAACAAGCTGGGTGACACGGAGATGGGGCTTTTCTCTGGTGGACACCTTCCCTTGGTGCGGTGCGGGTGTAGGACCAA
Organism: Papilionanthe hookeriana x Papilionanthe teres; assembly: GCA_022702705.1. Lineage (NCBI taxonomy): Eukaryota > Viridiplantae > Streptophyta > Magnoliopsida > Asparagales > Orchidaceae > Papilionanthe > Papilionanthe hookeriana x Papilionanthe teres. The sequence continues at coordinate 14,140,819 of CM040437.1, read as the reverse complement.
TCGATTTGGGGATTGGCTCCGCTGTGGAGAAGTGTCCTGGTTTTGGGTGAGATTTCGACTACGAAATTGAGCTCGCGGAGAAGAAATGGCGGGGGGATCTCACTGGGGATCAAGTGCTCGTGTGTGGGGAGGAGTACGGAACAATTTTGGCGAGTTTCGGTAAGGTGCGGTTCGGCACCTCTCATGGCCGAGAAGGTGAGGGGTTTAAATAGGCGAGTGGAGGCTCTCCCGGGGGAGTTGAGGGGCTGGGATCGGTGCTCTTGGCATGTGAAGAACGGCCATGGTGGCCATTAGGCATGGGGCGGCTCGGCGAGGGAGAATTCCAAAGTTTGGCTTCTCCCGAGGTTTCGGGCATGGTGTTTTCCGGCGGCCGGGTGGCCGGCCGGCCGAGCATTGGTCACCATCTTGTTCGGGTGGGTCGGGGGCGGGGTTTAGTGTAGGCGATTGGCAAATGCCATGTGTAAAAGGCTTGGATTAGAATGGAATGGGAGAGGGCTTATTTTGGCTCAAATTGGTCAACCCCTCCACTTGGGCTAGGTGCACCACCCGAGGCTTGGTTTTGGCTGAGGGAAAAGTGATTTGGCTCGGCATAATCGGTAGGGTCGAGTCACCATCCAAGCACGATTAGGCATAAGCATGGTTAAGGGGAATCATGGGAGTGGTTAATCACCTTTAGGAATTAAGGAAAGAGCCTCCTCCTTTTGCCCGAAAATGGCATGGTGACATGTAAAGAGGCTCTCATGGCTTGCATATGGCTTGTGCATGGCTCCATGGCTCCATTTGGCTTGGGAAAAGGTTGGGTCGATTTCATAAAAATGGGTTTTAATAATTTTGGATATTTTGGTGTGAATTTGTATGGGGCTTGATTTGGAATTGTTTGATGATGGAATTATAACTTAGGGAATGGCTTTGATTAAATGGATGGCAAATGGAAATGTCATGTGGGCTTTAGGGCCGAATTTGGGCTTTTATATTTGGTGGAAATGGGCTTTTAGGGAGGTTTAGGGAAGTGGGCTTTTAAATTTAAAATGGATTTTGGGATGAGATTTTGGTAAAGGCTTGGGGCCAAATAATTGTTGAGTTTGGTTTAGGGATGCTTCATGAGTGGTTTAAAACAAGTTTGAGGTGATTTGGGTTTGAATTGGTTTGAATTTGGGTTTAATTGGTAAGTGGGCTAAGGTGGAGTCGAATTGGGCTAACTTGGGCCAATGTTGGGCTAGAGTTGAAATTGATGTAAAATTAATGTTGGGAAATGTTTATGGGAGTGTTTCAAAGAGGTTTTGGCTTTGGTTAGGTTTTGATTTTGGGATTTGGGCTCATTTGGGCTAGATTTGGGTTTAGGTCGAAAATGGGCCTTTTAGCTTTGGGTTGAATTTGAGTGGGGTTTGGATCAAAGTTTTGGGCAAATCATGTTAGTGTTTTGTTTATGGGGATGTCAAGGAAGGTTTAGAAAAGATTTGGGGTTAATTGGAGTTGAATTGGGTGAGTTTGGGTTAGGTTTGGGTCATAGGTTCAAATTGGACTTTAAGGTCAAAAGTGAAATTGGATCCAAATGTCAATCAAATTAAGCTTAGATTTGGTCTAGATTGGTGTTGGGGATGTTGAATTGAAGTTTAGAATTGAATTGGACCAAAATTGGGGTCAATTGGGTAGATTTGGTTTGACATTGGGTTTACTTTGGGTTAAAATGGGTCAAATTGGGGGTTTTGATAAAAGTGGGGTAAATTGACAAAATTGGCCCATGGTGTAGTTGAACAAAATAAAATTGGGAATATTTGGGATTTTCTGGAATTTTCTGGGAATTTTTTGAATTTTTGGATTTTTGGGTCAAAAGGGGTATTTTGGGTATTTGGAAGGTATTGGGGGGTATTGGGTCCCGGGGTCAAAAATTGAAAATTTGGAAAATTGAAGATTGGGTGGATGTAAGTGGAATAAAACCATTTTGGTTGAGCCATGAAGCCATATCAAGCCCACATGAGCCATGGAGGGACTCATTTGAGGCATTCACTATATTGTTCCTAACCCTCTTGCTGAGGGCTTAGGGGTTAAGGACCATCCATGTGAATCACCTACATGAGTCGGGAAGTCAAGTTGGGTATGGGTGTATTTTCAGGAGGTGCATGGAAGTGTAGTGTATGAGTGTAGTGTGTGTGTAAGTCGGCCCTTCACCGGACCGGGCCGCCGAGGCGATCCTGCGACCGAAAGAGTCCTATAGGAACTCATCCTCTAAACTTCCACATTTGATTTCGACCCTCTAGGTGATTAGGGGTCTATAGTCGAGTTTGTGGAGTTTGCGGGGAGTTAAGAAGTGGTTTGAATTTCTAAAAGGTGGGTCCCGATTCTAGTCCTCTAAGATAGTCGAAGGAAAAGCTGAAAGCTAGATCCTGAAGTACTAAAGAGAAGAAGAGAAGACCTCATCAAAAATGAGGTCAACAAATGGACCCCCGATAGGTGTGGTGGTGACGGAGCACACGCGCGTATTGGTGTTGACCGAAGCGATCAACGGAACCAACACGGATGTCGAAGTAACAAACTGGGACGAAGTAGAAGAATTTCCGGCTGGGGAGTGTCGAGTATATCTGCTGGAGCTGGAGATTCTTGAATTCTTCTTTGGGGAAAGGAAAAGGAGGTGAATCCCAAATCACATGATTTGGGAGAATTTCGATTTAGATTTTATTTTGTTTCATGTTCGAGTCGTGATGTTGTGAGTTTAGATTTCGATTTGGAGTTTCGATTTAGATTGAGGTTTGTCGAGATTGATTTGAAGGGATTTGATTTGAAATGGCTTGGAATTTTGAAGTTTTAGATGTAACATCTTCAACCCCAAAGAAGATCGAATCGATTGGATTGGATCATTACTGATGAGGAAAGATCTCGGAGTAATGCGGTATTGGATGTAAAATCCTTAACCTCGAGAGTTTGATTTGATGTATTTCGGTGCGATAGAGGAAGAATCTAGCGAGTGCGGTCTCGGATGTAAAAATCCTCGACCTCGGGAGTTTGAATTTGATGTATTTCGGTGCGATAGGAAGAGAATCCTAGAGCGATGCGGTCTTGGATGTAAAATCCTCGACCCGAAGTTTGGATTTGATGTATTTCGGTGCAATAGGAAGAGAATCCTAAAGCAGTGCAGTCTTGGATGTAATATCCTCGACCCAAAGGTTTGAATTGATGTATTTCAGTGCAGTAGGAAGAAAATCCTAAAGCAGTGCAGTCTTGGATGTAATATCCTCGACCCAAAAGTTTGAATTGATGTATTTCAGTGCAGTAGGAAGAAAATCCTAAAGCAGTGCAGTCTTGGATGTAAATCCTAAAAATCCTTAGTCATAAGGTGTGAATCTAGGACAAGTAGGGAACTATGCACTGTTCTCCCTTCAGGAATCTAACAAGAGCTTCATCATAATCGACATCGCTAATTGCTCTTCATGGGTAAAATCGACAAGATCATCGTTGCATCGATCGTATCTATGTGACAATGAGCTAAATGTAACACATTCTCTTTGCTCGAATAACTCTCATCCATAGTCTTCTACAAACTAGGTGGTGGTGTAGCAGAAGTAGAAGGTCTAGAAGTAGAAGCACTACATGGAGTAGAGTGGGAAGTGAAGAGATAGATCTCTTCCTGTGAAGACGATCATAAATCTTAACACTCTCACCAATCGGCATTGTAATCTTCCTTCTCTCAGAAATATCAGCAATAACTCAATCGCTCACGCATAAGAGAATATATACGAAGATGGGAATCCTAATCCGCGAGAAGTGTTTGGATCGTGCGGTTGATTCTGAGAATCGTAGATAATCTTTACTTGACATCGATCGACTTCCTTTCACGAATGCGAGTGGTTCCAGGATAGCTCTATCTCTGGTAACTTCACTCAGATGGTTGGAAGGAAGTAATTACAACGAAATAAAAGTGTCGAGCCTTTGAAATACCATTGACTTAGAAGATTTAAAATTTACCGTTCGTCATTCCGGGTATTCTAAGCTCAGGGTCTTGTGATTTAGATATGCAATGATCATCCCGAGATCTCAGCAGTTGGAGATAGACCAAAATAGTAGCACTCTACGGTAGGTGGTAGGCCGTAGAAAATGTTGATCCGCTCGGAGTGAATCCCGCTCCGACACCTCTAACGAAGACTTCGTAGTCTTCCGCATCCATAAAGTTGGCGTAAAATTCTTGTACCAGCAGGAATAACCGCAACGGCGATGAAATAACGGGGCTCATTTGTGAGTTGTGTGCAACCGATACGTGTTTTCGATCATCTCGGGACAAAAGCGCTCTCAGGAATAAATTTCCTCGATGTTGCAAATTCGTAGTACTTGGTCTGCCTTGCCTTGATAGCGAACTTGCTGAGGGTAAATTTTCTTGTTCTTTTCGCGTATATAATTAGGTGCCATCCTAAACGTGAAGAAAATACAAATAAATTAAGGAACCAAATAAACTAAACTCTTTTAAGCTTGAGAAACTTAAAATAGGTTTAAAAATCCATCGAAGAGAAAATATTAAAAATCAAAATTTTTCTCCAAAATTTCAATTTTTAGTAAAAATAGGAAAATCCATGGTAGAAATCAAAAATAAATGGATTAGAGAAGGTACATCTGACCTCGGGATGAAGAAATCGAGTGATTTCGGGCTAAAAAAACGTGAAGATTTGGCCTTAAAATGGATCATGGGGTAGGTTTTTTCACAAAAATGGAGGAAGAGGAGAGCTTAAGCGTCGGCCATGACATGGGGGTTTAAGAAGATGAAATTTTTGGTTCGGACGGAACACACGCCTAAGCGCCAACCTCTAAGCGGATTTGGACTCGCCTTTCACAAAAATCATTTTAAAATTTTAATTTTCCACCAAAACTCACAACTTCAACTTTCAATTACTCATATAAGAGTATTGCTTCAGTTTTCAACTTCAAAATATTTTTCAAGAATTTTAAAAAATTATAAATTGAATCCGCCCAATCCAACACTAGTTTAAGTCAAACTCTTCTAATTCCATTTCATAATCTTGATTTCGGCCTTAATGAATTACGAGATAAGTATAATAATGATTCGAGTCTTAACGAGCAATCGGCTTAAACACAATTTCAAAGAAAATACAACACGCATTGAACAATAAAACAAACACACAAACAACACATTCGATTTACCAAATAGATTCAACGACACACAAGATAAGGTCTTGATCGAGCCATTTACTATCTAATCTTGAATTTGAAATTTCCCGGCTCTTGTATTTATGAAGATTACTCGGCTTTATGAGAAACCTTGCGCCCTTGGAAAATCCGCGGCTAATTTCTCATTGATCCATTTGTTCTTCGCATACATCTCCACTTGAGCGTCTTGATAGGCCACTAAATGATTGAATTGAAGCTTTGCCTGCTCATTCAGAGATGCTCGATTTGATGATACATCTCGTGGAGGTGATCTCCGAGTACTTTTGAATTCCGCTTGAACTTATACGAAACATTGAAAACTTCTCCAAACTAACAACAATAAAACCATTGAAGAAAGGTTGAAGTTCCTTAGAACACTTGTCTCTAGCCTCTTCTCCATGATTTCTTTTCTCCATTTCTTAACGAAATGTTTCTCTTATCTCTCGAATGAAGTGTAAAGGTTGTATCTTATGATTGTAGGGATTGGAATGAAGATGGGTAAGTTTATAGGGAGAAATCGTGTGAAAAACTGAGAGAATTTTCAGTTTTTACAAGTTGATACGGCGCTTAGGCGCCAAACTAAACGCCTAGGTATCGGACCCCAATCGATACACGATCTGCTACGGCGCTTAGGCGCCGAGCCATGTTCGACTCCGTTTCGCCTAACGTCGAATTTCAAATTTTCGATCTCAAAAATAGGTAAATTAGAATGGTAAGATCAATACAAACTCAGTAATTAAATTAACTTAAATTATAAACAATGTCTAATGAAGGTTAACTTGATCTCCTTTTTACTCGCATACAAAATGGAGTGATCGAAGTCCAAACTTTATATACTTCGAGATAATCTTTAGCTTAAGTCAATAAAGACTTGTTAGCATCCAATTTTCTAAAGTTATATAAAATTTAGTCAAGACAAGGCATAACCTTACATTAAAAATGTAAAAACACACAAAAATAACTATGGGTTGTCTCCAGCGCTTGGTTTCGGCGTTGTCGGCCCAGGCCTAATTAAGTCTTTAATAGAATTAATTTCAACTCGTAAGCCTCTTTATAAATCATTTTTATGTCTCCCAAATAAGGCTTCGGTCTTAATCCGTTAACTGCAAATATTTTCCCGTTTTGGGGTCTTTAATATCCACGACTCCATAATGGTATACTTTCAATTATATATGGTCCCATCCATTTAGATCTTAATTTTCCGGAAAAAGTCTTAAATGAGTATTAAATAATAATACTTCTTGTCCGGGCTCGAATATTTTTCTGAAATCTTTTTATCATGTAATATCTTCATTTACTCTTTATAAATTTTTGCATTTTCATATGACACATTTCTTATTTCATGTCGTTTAATTGTAATAATCGTTTTTCTCTGCCGGTATTGAATCAAATTAAACTCCATTATCGCAAATCGCTTTATGTTCAAGTTCAACGGGTAAGTGAAATGTTTACCATAAACTAACCGGTAAGTTGACATTAGATTGGTGTCTTATAAAGACGTATAAAGCCCATGTCATGTCAGAGTTTATCGACTGATCGGTTCTTTTAGGATTAACGGTTTTTTTCTAAAATTCTTTTAATTTCTACGGTGTTTGATACTTCGGCCATTCCACTTGTTTGTGGGTGATAAGCGATTGCAATTCTATGTTTGATTCCAAATTTTCCGGTAATGATTGAATTCTTATATTTGCGAAATGGCTTAGCGAAGTACGTGATAATTCTTGGCCAGAGCATTCCCAAATCTTGAAAAAATCATTTTCTTTAAAAATTTGAAACACCTTTGGAATCACGGTTAGGTAAAGCTACGAGGTTGATCCACTTTGAAACATAATCAGGGTTGCTAATAAAATATAAATATTTCCGGATGACGGTCTGAATGGTCACGTAAAGTCTAAACCCCGTATCGAAATTTCCAACTTCCAATATATAGTTTAAAGGCATTTCATCTTTCCTAGATATATTTCCCATCCTTTGACATCGATCGCATGTTTTCACATATTGTCTCACATCTTTGAACCGAGTAAGACGTAAAATCCTGAATTTAAAATTTTAAATGCGAGTTTTATCTACTCAGTATCCTCGAAATTTGGAATCATGACATTTTTTGAATAATAGCAAAAGTTTCTTCAAAATTTTTATCTTCGAATTCTGAGAATCTGCAAATCCCAGATTTAAATAAATGAGGATCTTCCTAAATATAAGATTTAGCATAATTTTTAAATTTCTTAATATATTTGTTATTCGATCCATAAGGTAGAATATTGCTAACTAAATAATTAACTATATCTGCATACCGAGTGTTTGGCATCGTTGAATAATATATAGCTGTTCATCGGGAAATTTCTCATTTATATTTTCTTGATAAATAATATCGTTATTTAATTAGATAAATGAACGACGATTTGATTATCGGTTCACTTTTTTATCCTTTATTTGAAAAATCAAATTCTTGTAGAAGTAAAACCCGTCTTATCAGTCTAGGTTTAGCATCCTTTTTTGACATTAAATATTTAATAGAAAAATGATCGGTATAGTATAGAAATTTGGTACGAAGCCAAAGGTCTAAATTTAACAAGCGCAAACATAAATAAAAGGTCTTTCTCGGTAGTAATTAATTTCTTTGAGTTTCAGTAAGAGTTTTACTAGCATAATATATAGCTTTGAAAATTTTCGCATATTTTGTCACAATACAGCTCCAATTGCAAAATCACCTGCTTATGCGGTAAATTTAAAAGGTTTGTCCAAATTAGATTAACGATAATAATATGTGCGGTTATTAATTTTCTTTTAAACTATTGAAAGCATTAATACGATCTTCATTAAATTCAAATTTAGCTTCTTTTTCCAATAAATGACAAGAGGTTTAGCAATTTTAGAAAAATCCTTTATATATCTTCTATAAAATCCGACGCATGTCGAGAAAACTTCTCACATCGGTAACGGTAGTAGGAGGTTGCGAGTTCGGCGATAATTTTCACTTTTGCTTGATCGAAGCTTTCATCCCTTTTTGTGAAATTTTGTGACCAAGTACAATGCCTTCTGTGACCATAAATTGACATTTTTCAGTTAAGAACTAAGTTTTTTTCTTTACATCTTTTCGAGAACTTTGGAAATATTTTCAAAGAAACGAGATTAATTTGGCAGAAAAAATCGTCCATAAATATTTCAATTCCTTTGTCGATCAAATCACAAAATATTGACATCGACATCTTTGAAAAGTTGCGAGGTGCATTACATAAACCGAAAGGCATTCTTCTAAACGCAAATGTTTCATAAGGGCTTGTAAATGTTGTTTTTCTCTTGGTCCTCGGGAGCGACGAGGTAATTGATGATAACCGGAATATCCGTCAGAGAAAACGAAATATGAGTGTCCGGCTAATTTATCAAGCATTTGGTCCCGAAAAGGTAAAGGAAAATGATCCTTTCTAGTGGCGTTATTTTAATTTACGATAATCGATACCAAATTCGCCATCCGGTAACTTTGTCTTGTAGGAATTAGTTCATTTTTATCATTGGCAATGGCAGTTACTCATCCGCTTTCTTCGGAACACAATGAATAGGACTCACCCATTGACTATCTGAAATAGGATAAATAATTCCAGCATCTAACCATTTTAAAATTTCTTTTAAGCCACTTTCATGATAGGATTTAATCTTCCTTGAGGTTGATAGTAGGTTTAAAATCTTCTTGAAATTAAAATCTATGCATACGGATGGAAGTGCTTATTCCTCTTATCGGCAATAGTCCAACCAAAATCTTTCTTATAATTCTTTAACACTCCTGATAATTTTCTTCTTTATCTAGCTTAGTTTAGAAGAAATAATAACGAGGTAAAATTAATGAATTTCAAGAAAAGCATACTTTAAATGTGCGGGTAACATTTTTAATTCCGGTTCGGGGGCTTTTTTAATCGTAGGTAAAAGTATATCATTTTGAGTTATGTCCAAAATTTCTCAGTTATCTTTAATATAATGAGTTTCTTTAGATAATTCTTCTACTTTTAGTTCTTCGTTTAAGTCGAGTTAATAATTCGATTTTTTTCTTTAAAAAATCACTTCACATTTTTCTTGATAATGTTTTTCAATTATATAATCATTAATATCCATTCAATAGCATTTTCTTTGTCGGGGTACTTCATTGATTTAAGGACATTGAATTTAATCTCTTAATCATTAACTCTCGCAGTTAATTCTCCTTTTTACATCGATCATGGCAGGTCAGGTAGTAGAAAAGGTCTCCCTAAAATAATAGGTGTTTCTTTATCTTCTTCCATATCAATTACAATGAAATCCACGGGGAAAATAAATTTATCCACTTTAACAAGAACATCCTATATAACTCCTTTAGGTAGAAGTGATGAATCATGTCCATTAGCGAAGGTTACGATGGTGGGAGAAATTTCTCTAAATTCAACCTTGAAAATAGAAAATGGCATGAGATTAATACTTGCTCCTAAATCACACCAAAACTTTTCCACAAAATTTTTCTCCAATAGCACAAGGTATAGTGAAACTTCCAGGATCTTCAGTTTCGAGTAATTTCTTTTGAGCTGTTACTGTACATTCTTCGCTTAATGCAACGGTTTCAAAAGCTTCAGAATACTAGTTTCTTACTTAAAATATCCTTCATACATTATGCATAAGTTGGCATCTGTTCTAAAGCTTCAGCAAAGAGTATGTTAATGATAAGTTTCTTAAAAATTTGAAGAACTTAAAAAATTGTTGATCAGCATCTGTTGTTTTAGTCTTTGAGGAAAAGGTGGTGGTGGTTTCTACATCCACATTAATAGGAATATTTGTCTGACCTCTACTAGGAGAAGGAGTTTCTTTAGGTTTTCAATCTCTTCAACCTCGATCTCATTTTTGATTTCATCTGAATTCTTTCTTTTAATTCCTTTCCACTTAAGTTGTACGGCTGCAACATGTTCATGTTCTTTTCAGTTTCTTTTGGGTTGATTTCAACATTACTAAAAAGTGTTCTGGAAGTGGAGTAATTAAATTAGCGTTTGTCCCATTTGATTCTCGATATTACTAATAGCAGTGTTTTGATTTTGTAATTGATTACTCGGTAGTAAAATTAATTTTTACATAGATAACTTTATACGAATTTATTATTAAATCCAGAGGTTTATAGTTTTAAATTTACTTGATTGTTAATTTCAGTTGGATGACATTGATTATTAACCCAACATTTGTTATTGTAAATTATTCTAGTTAAAATTAGGGTGATTTTTCCATTCAGGATTATAATAATTTGAATAAGGGTTATTTTTTATAGCGATAGCTTGTAAAAGTTTCGATAGTTTGAGAATCTTGATAACGGAGAGTTGTTATGTGATAAATTAATAGCAAAATTATCTAATTTCTTAAGTGTTGGCAACTTGTGAAGCTAAGATAGAAAAGGCTTCGTTATCGCGGAATACTTGTCATTCTTTTAGGATTAACCCTTTCGGAAGGCCATTGAAAATTGTGTGAAGATGTTTCTTGATTAAAGTATAGAAAGCTTCTTGAAATGATTTAACCATTAAAGAACCTCGTGACGGCATGATAATTGATTTCGGTGATCCCGATAAGTCCGTTATAAAATGTTTGAATAAGTGCTTCGTCGGGTAAAGCATGATGAGGAAACTTTCTTAATAGTTCTTTAAATCTTTCCCGAGTTTCATAAATTGTCTCCGTCGAATTGATTAAACGAAGTAATATCATTTCTTAATTTAGCAGTTTTAGAAGGAGAAGAAAATATTTAGCAATGAATTTTTTTGCCATTTAAACCCATGTTTTAATAGAGCCGCACTTATTCTTTAATGGTTCGATACTGTCTTTGCTTTATCTCTCTTAGAAAGGAAAGAGTCTAAGTCTAACGGTACCATCGAAACATTGTTATAATTAAAGGTAGCACAAAGTTCTAAAAAAACTAGCAAAGTTTGTAAATTTGGATCCTCATTGGGTGTTCTCCCAAAATTGATTATTTTGAACCATTTGAAAATAGACGGTTTTAAGCTCGAAAGAATTAGCATCTACATTAATTATTTGAATATTAATATGAAGTTCGTAATTTGTAGGGTTAGCATAATCCCTTAATTGTTTGTAAACATTTTGTTTATTAATTTCAATTGGATGCAGCAGAATTGTTATGTAAATTAGCCATCTCTTAATATTTTTGAATTTGTTTTCCTTTTTTAATTTTTCTTACGAGTTCTTTCCTATTCGAAATTAAAGGTAATAATCCTTGAGATCGAGAACTACACATAAAAAACAAATAAAAAGTAAAAAAATAAACGAAATAAAATCTCTTCTTTTTTATTTTTTTGTAAATGTTTTTGTATTTTATATTTTTGTATTTTAACAATAAAAAAATAAATAAAATAAAAAAATATTTAAAATCTAAAAATTTGCCTCACGACGACGACGCCAAAAACTTGACCCGACCGCAAATAACGCAGTAATTTATGCTTCAAAAATATGTTATAGCCGATACTTTGACCCAGATAATAATAGTAGCTAGTGTATATAAATATAATTTTATGGAAAATATTTTACACCTTAGAGGTACTACACGATATACGTATCGTTTCAAGTAATATAGGGCTTTAAATAAAGACCCCAGTATCGATCCCACGATGAAGTTTATAGATTTTTAAATATTTTAATTTTATTTTTATGTATTTCTTTTAAAGTTATAAGTTTAATATTTAATTTACTAAATGCGAGAAATAAAACGAGTACTAAAATAATGAGTGATGTAAATAATAATAAACAGAAACAACTTTATTCCTTCCAATTAATCCAAGACTTTTTAGATAATGTAATACTCGTGGAGAATATAAATTTATGGTATTGTGCCGAATAGGCGCATTGTATTCTTTGCCTTCACTCGATAGTATAAAGAACATTGTTAATCTATAGATCGAATGCGGATATATTGTTAGTAGAATGGAGTTAATCTAGGCTCACACTAAGAGGTCGAGGGTGGTATGAGGAGTGGCCTGTGGTGACTGTTCCTTTACATAGAAACGGAAATTAAAATAATTTAGTGTTTGTCACTCTAAAAACTTATTAATTCTACGCACGTTGAATAATATTTTCCTATTTATTTGCTCTTAGCATGAATAACCTGCACAAGGCCTTCGACTACCGAGGATTCATGTGATATCTATTAGTTAAATTCATCTCTCCTTCTAGGTCTCAAAATTCTTCAATAGATTTTAACAACTTAAATGACGATTTAAATAGTAAATTAAGATCTGCTTTATTAATATTATCACAATATTTAAACATATTTAGTTTTTATTTCTCATTAATTTATATTATCTTATTTATCTTTTCATAATTGAAAGGAGAAAGGAAAGTAACAACTCGTAACACATTGAATTTAAATAATAAAATATATAAATAAAACTTTGAATCAATTACAAATACTTATCTCAAGTGTTTGTCCAATGGGCACCTCGATTCCTCTTGACTCCACGAAATTGAAATAGACTTGAAAAGCACCAACTCTTCCAAACTCTCGATACAAACTCTAAATAAAATAAACTCACTAATTTATGAAGGAAAGTAAACTAAAAGTGTAGCCCATTATGTTAAAATTATCTCTCGATTGGGGAGGCCTTTTACGTAAGAAATGGCCTCACATTTTGTAGGCTTCATCGGTTGCACAAAAACACACTCTAATGTTTCGATTTCGATGAATGCTTCCAAAAGTTGTGTCGGCGGCACCAGGCGCGGCGGCCCTGACACCTGGCGCCGGCCTCCCGGCGCCTAGCGCCGACATCCCCGGCGCCGCCAGGGCGCCCAGGACTCCCCGCATCCGAGTTCTTCGCACTCTTCCTATATGCATGGAGAATTAAAACAATGCAGAGGGTAAATAAATTATTAAAAATAATATACTTGATGAAATTAAATGATTTCTTTTCCACATTATTCTCCTCTGTTCACTAAGCAAGAGGGTATTTTTATTTTATTTTTAAGATTTTTCTACACAAAGTTATGAATTTTTGAAGTTCTGGGATTTAAATAAATAAGAAAAAATCCTATTTTTCTACTTAAGTGACGCGGCGCCGCGTCAACCTCGGCAGCTCCGAACGCACACGCGGTGCGCTCCCATTTGACGCCGCCTTCGACTCGGCGCCACGCGGCCCGCGGTTCACGTATCGTCTCCTGGTCCGACGCCATCTGAGCCGTCCGTCCGCGCGTGTATTGAATGAACGGCATCCGTTCATCGTCCCCGAGCGTCCTAGCCCGAGAGCCGTCTACCTTCTAGCCCTAAGATCTCACTCAATTCTCCATGGATTTTTATGTTCTTATGCTCTATGGATTCGTCTTGAAGAGACGAACACATCTATACGGCTAATGCTCATTGAAATTGACTCATTTGAAATGGAGAATGTTCAGAAGCTCGGGATGAAGAATTGATCCATACCATGGCTCTGAGAGGTGAAACCTCGATCAGAGATGTTTGGCACGTTCGTGGGAGCTGCAGGAGGCTAGGGATGAAGCCTGGGGATGTGGTGAATTGCCTAGGTGTAATTTCCACCAAGGCCGATCACAACCTTTGGAGTCCGGAACAACCGGGTGGCCTCGGAGAGGGGGCTTTCACTCGGAAAACTTCTTCTCTTGGCACGGTGAAGGTGTGGGTGAGTTTAATTTGGTTTTGGTGAAGGATTCGGGAATGTCTTGTTCGGCTCGAGAATCGAGCTCCAAAATCGAGCTCGATCGATGGGGATTAGAGCGGGAGAACGAGTGGGGATCAATTGCTCTAAGTCCGGAGGGGAGTGAGGAGTGATTTTGGCGCAGTTTTGGTATGGTTCGGTTCAGGCACCTCTTCATGGCCGAGAGGTGGGGGTTTAAATAGGCGAGGGTCGGAGGGCCTCCTGGGGGAGTCGAGGGTCGGGATCAGCTGCTCATGGCAAGTGAAGAACACCGCAATGGCCACTGGGCATGGGGCGGCTCAGCGAGTGAGAATTCCAAGCTTGGGTTGATTTGGACCTCTCGGCCATGGAGTTTTCCGACGATCGGGGTGGGTCGGCCAGCGGCGGGGTCACCCTCGGGGTCGGGTGGTCGTGGTCGGGTGTTTGTGCAAGCAATTGGCAATGGCCAAGTGTAAAGGCTTTGATCCAAAGTAGAATGGGGCATGGCTAGTTTTGGGTCTAAATGGGTCAACTCACCCATTTGGGCTTGGTGCACCCTTCAAGGTGGCTTTGGGTGCTGTGGGGAATCAAAGGGATCGACTGGTTTGGCATGGAGAAGTCTCCATCCAAATATATTTGGATTAAATTTAGGTTTAGGTGAATCATGATTAAGGCTAATGAGCTTTAGGGATTAAGGAAAGGGTCCCTCCTTCCTACCCAATATGGTATGGTGACATGTAAAGAGGCTCTCATGGCTTCCATGTGGCTCATGCATGGCTTCATGGCTCACCTTCGGCTTGGGAAAAGTCAAGTCAATTTCATGGAAATGGATTTAAGAAAAATTTTGGTATTTAGGGGTGATTTGGCATGAGGCTTGATTTGGAATTATTTGATGATGGAATTATAACTTAGGGAATGGCTTTGATTAAATGGATGGCAAATGGAAATTTCATGTGGGCTTTTAGGGCCAATTTTGGGCTTTTGTATTTGGTGGAAATGGGCTTTTAGGAAGGTTTAGGGAAGTGGGCTTTTAGATTTTAAAATGGATTTTAGGATGGAATTTTAGTAAAAGCCTGGGCCAAATAATTGTTGGGTTGAGCTCATGGGTGTGTCATGAGTGACTTGGAGGAAATTGGGAGTGATTTGGGTTTGAATTGGGTTGAATTTGGGCTTCTTTGGTGAATGAGCCAATATAGGTCAAATTTGGCTAACTTGGGCCAATGTTGGGCTAGGGTTGAAATTGATGTAAAATTAAAGTTGGGAAATGTTTTTGGGAGTGTTTCAAAGAGGTTTTGACTTTGGTTGGGCTTTGATTTTGGGGTTTGGGCTTATTTGGGTTAGGTTTGGGTTTAGGTCAAAATTGGGCTTTTTGATTTTGGGTTGAATTTGAATAGGGTTTCGGTCAAAATCTTGGGCAAATCATGTTAGTGTTTTGTTTATGGGGATGTTAAGGAAGGTTTAGAAAAGATTTGGGGTTAATTGGAGTTGAATTGGGTGAGTTTGGGCTAAGTTTGGGTTATGGGTCCAAATTGGGCTTTAAGGCCAAAAGTGAAATTGGATCCCCATGTCAATCAAATTGGGCTTGGATTTGGTCTATATTGGTGTTGGGGATGTTGAATTGAAGTTTAGAATTGAATTGGACCAGAATTTGGGTCAATTGGGTAGGTTTGGTTTGACATTGGGTTCACCTTGGGTTAAAATGGGTCAAATTGGGGGTTTTAATAAAAGTGTGGTAAATTGACAAAATTGGCCCATGGTGTAGTTGAACAAAATGAAATTGGGAATATTTGGGATTTTCTGGAATTTTCTGGGAATTTCCTGAATTTTTGGATTTTTTGGCTAAGAGGGGTATTTTGGGTATTTGGAGGGTATTGGGAGGTATTTTTGGAATTTTTGGTATTTTTGGGTATGGATGATCAATTTGATTGGTGAGGCAATGTTTAGGATTGATTTTGGAGAATTTTGGATAATTTAGGTGATTTTGCAAATTTTGGGGGTTTCGAAAGGTTTTGGGTAAGTTAAGCGGGTGTAGGGTCCCGGGGGTCAAAAATTGAAAATTTGGAAAATTGAAGATTGGGTGAATATAAGTGAAATAAAATCATTTTGGTTGAGCCATGAAGCCATATCAAGTCCACATGAGCCATGAAGGGACTCATTTGAGGCATCCACTATGTTGTTCCTAACCCTCTTAACCAGGGGCTTAGGGGTTAAAGTCCATCCATATGAATTACCTACATGAGTCAGGGAGTCAAGTTGGGTATAGGTGTGGTTTTAGGATTTGGATTGTGTGTGTGAGAGTGTAGAATGTGAGTGTAGTGAGTGTGTAAGTCAACCCTCACTGGACCGGGCCACCTGCGAGGCGATCCTAAGGCCAAAGAGTCCTATAGGAACTCATCCTTTAAACTTCCACATTTGATCTCGACCCTCTAGGTGATTAGGGGTTTACAATCAAGTTTGTGGAGTTTGCAGGGAGTTAAGAAGTGGTTTGAATTTCTAAGTGGTGGGTCCCAATTCTAATCCTCTAAGATAGTCAAAGGAAAAGCCTAAGGCTAGATCCTAAGTACTAAAGAGAAAAGAGAAGACCTCATCAAAAAAGAGGTCAACAGTGGCTTTTAAAATGGCTTAAGGGAATGGGCTTTTATGTTTCAAAATGGGCTTTTAGATGAAAACTTTTGCAAAGGGCTATGCTAAATAAATGTTGGGTTTAGTTTAGGGATGTGTCATGAGTGATTTGTAATCAATTTGAAGTGATTTGGAGTTGAATTGGGTTGAATTTGGGTTTCTATGGTAGAGGGGCCAAGGTGGGTTAAATTGGGCTAACTTGGATCAAGATTGGGCTAAGGTTGAAATTGGTATAAAATTAGTGTTGGGAAATGTTTATGGGAGTGTAACAAAGAGTTTTCAAACTTGGTTAGGCTTTAATTTTGGAATTTGGGCCTATTTGGGTTCATGGTCGATTTAGGCCTATTTAGAGAATTTTGGGTTTGGGTTGAATTTGGGTAAGGTTTGGGTCCAAATTTTGGGCAAATCAAGTTAGTGTTTTGTTTTTGGGATGTTAGGGACAATTTAGAAAAGGTTTGGGGTCAATTGGGGTTGAGTAGGGTTGGTTTGGGCTAAGTTTAGGTCATGGGTCAAAATTGGGCTTTAAGCTTAAAATTGAAATTGGATTCAAATGTCAATCAAATTGGGCTTAGATTTGGTCTAGATTGATATTGGGGATATTGAATTGAAGTTTAGAATTGAATTGAACCAAAATTGGGGTCAATTGGAGTGGTTTGGTTTGACATTGGGTTCACTTTGGGTTAAAATGGGTCAAATTAGGAGTTTTGGTAAAAGTGGGGTAAATTGACAAAATTAGCCCATGGAGTAGTTGAACAAAATGAAATTAGAAATATTTGGGGTTTTCTGGAAATTTTTGAAAATTTTTGAAATTTTTGAATTTTTGGGTCAAGAGGGGCATTTTGGTAATTTGGAGGGTATTGGGGATATTTTTGGAAATTTTGGTATTTTTGGCTGTAAATGATCAATTTGATTGGTGGGGAAATGTTTAAGGTTGATTTTGGAAAAGTTTTGGGTGATTTGGAAATTTTGGCGGTTTTGGGTAGTTTCAAGGGCTTTTAGTAGGTTTGGTGGGTCCGGGGCCCCGGGGGTCAAAAATTGAAATTTCAAAAAATAAAAATTGAGCAAGTGTGAGTGAAATGGAATCACTTTGCTTGAGCCATGAAGCCATATTAAGCCCATAGGAGCCATGAGAGGACTTATTTGAGGCATTCACTATGTTGTTCCTAACCCTCTTAGCCAAGGGCTTAGGGGTTAAGGACCATCCATGTGAATTACCTACATGAGTCAAGAGGTCAAGTTGGGTGAGAGTGTGGGTTTTAGGATTTGGAATGTGTGTGTGAGATTGTAGTGTATGTGTAAGTCGGCCCTCACTGGACCGGGCCACCTGAGGTGATCCTGAGGCCAAAGAGTCCTATAGGGAACTCATCCTTTAAACCTCCACATTTGATCTCAACCCTCTAGGTGATTAGGGGTTTACAAGCAAGCTTGTGGGGTTTGCAGGGAGTTATGAAGTGGTTGAGTTTCTAAAGGGGTACGTTCCATTTCTAGTTCTCTAAGATAGTCAAAGGAAAAGCCTAAGGCTAGATCCTAAGTACTAAAGAGAGAAGAGAAGACCTCATCAAAAATGAGGTCAACATCCCATTTCTAGTCCTCTAAGATTAGTCAAAGGAAAAGCCTAAGGCTAGATCCTAAGTACTAAGGAGAGAAGAAAATACCTCACCAAAAATGAGGTCAACACTTTCGTACCATCATCTGGAAAAAATTATATTTTATTAGAAGTTGATTATGTTTCAAAGTGGATCGAAGCTGTAGGTTTACCTAACTGTGATTCCAAAGTGTTTCGAAATTTTAAAAAAATGATTTTTACAAGAATTGGAATGCCCAGGATAATTATCACAGATGGGGGAAGTCATTTCAGAAATATAAGAATTCAATCATTGCTGGAAAAATTCAGAATTAAACATAGAATTGCAACTGCTTCTCATCCTCAAACAAGTGGAATGGCTGAAGTGTCAAACAGAGAAATTAAAAGAATATTAGAAAAGTCTATTAATCCTAAAAGAACTGACTGGTTTGATAGACTTGATTCTGCATTATGGGCTTATAAGAAAGCTTATAAGACACCTATCGGAATGTCACCTTATCTATTAATTTATGGTAAACATTGTCACTTACCTATTGAACTTGAACATAAAGCTTATTGGATGATAAATGAGTTCAATTATAATTTGAATACTACAGGAGAAAAATGATTATTACAAAATGAATGAAATGGAAGAGATAAGAATTGAGTCTTATGAAAATCCAAGATTTTATAAGGAAAGACTAAAGAAATTGCATGACAAAATGATTTTAAGGAAAATATTCGAGCCTGGACAAGAAGTATTATTATTTAATACCTGTTTAAAACTTTTTCCTGGAAAATTAAAATCTAAATAGATGGGACCATTTATAATTGAGAAAGTATACCCTTACGGGGCTGTGGATATTAAAGATCCCAAAACTGGAAAAGTATTTAAAGTTAACGGATTAAGACTGAAGCCTTATATGAGAGAAATGAAATTAAATTAAAAAGAGGCTTATGAGCTGAGTCTACTCTATTAATTCAATTAATTAGGTCGGGCTGACAACGTTAAACTAAGCGCTTTGAGGGAGGCAACCAATATTTATTAGTGTGAGTTAAATTATTGATGTAAGGTTATGCCTTGGTCTTGACTAAATTTGTATATAACTTCTGGAAATAGAAGGCTAACAAGTCTGTATTGGCTTAAGCTAAAAATTTTCTTAAAGTATACAGAATTTGGACTTGGATCACTCCATGTCAAATGTAAGTAAGAAGGAGATCAAGTTAACCTTCGTTTGTGATTATTTGTGATTTGAATTTTTTGTAATTGTGTTTGTGTGTTGATCATACCCGTTTATTAGGCATATTTTTACGATCGAAACTTGCAAAATTTGATGATAGGCGAATCGGAGTCGATCAAGGTTCCGGCGCCTAGGCGCCAAAAGTTGGCGCCTAAGCGCCAGAATGGCCTGCATATCGAAGATCCGGCGCCTAAGAGACACGGTTAAAGATCATGGAAAAACCGAAATTCTTCAATTTTTCACACGAAATCTCTTTATATATTTCCTATTCTTCGTCCCCCATCCCATAGAAACCTTAATTTTGACCAGAGTAATCCAATTTTGGAGGAGTTAAGAAGGATTTGGAGGCAATGGATAGAGGAAATCATGGAAATGAGGTAAGAGACAAATCTCCGAAAGATCCTCAGCCTTATTTTAATGGTTTTATTACTGCTAGTATGGAGAAAATGTTTAGTCGATTGGAGGAGATTGAAGCGAAACTTCAAAATATTGGTAATCGTCTCCATGAGATGTACCACTAATACGAATACTTGGAATGGCAAACCAAACTTCAATCTGATCATATGGTTATCTATCATGATGCTCAAGTAGAAATGTATGTTAAGAACAAGTGGATTGATGAAAAGACGGCTTTGGAATTTCCAAGGGCGTTGGTATTTTATCCCTTCAATCCTAGCGAACTTCATTACGAAAGACATGGTAATTGAAGATCGGTGTTAAATAGATCTTATATGTGTTTTAGTTATGATCGAGTCTTGTGTTATTGTGTTAAATATTGAATTTGTGTGTTTGCTTAATTTTTCAATGTGTGTTGTTGGATTTGAATGTTTGCTTTGAATATTTTGTTGTTTGTGTTATTTATAAAACTATGAACCTTGATACAGTCTTGTACTGAAATTTATTGAATTTAGAATGGAAATTAGGGATTGGAATTGAAAATTTTGGATACATTTTTGTGGATCTATACTATCATTTTAAATTGATTGGGAAAATGTTTGGAGGATATAAATTGGATTAATACTCTCATAAGAGTAATTAGGAGTCAAATTTGATAATGTTTTATGGAAAATATAAAATTTAAGTTGAATTTTCGGAAAGACGAGTCTAGCGCCTAGGCGCAAGAATTCGGCGCCTTGGCGCCGGTTTGGCCTGAACCCGAAAACTCATTTTCTTAAACTCCCCCGAAGCCATTTTTGATGCCTAAGCTTCCTTCTCCACTGGTTTTCATGAAAATACCCCTAGAGATCCCATTTTAAGCCAAATTTTCAAGTTTTTGAGCTTGAAATCACCAGATTTCTTCATCCCGATGTCAGATCTACATTTTAAACTCATTATTTTTTATTTTTACCATGGATTTTGCTCTCATTGAGAAAAATTGAAATTTTGAGAAAAATTTTGATTTTTAAGGTTAAATCCATGAATTTTTAAGCTCATTTAAGTTTGAAAAGCTTAAATTAGTTTATTTCCTAGATCCATTGAATTTATTTTGCGTTTTTATTTCACGTTTAGATGGCACCCAAATCTAAGCGAGGAAAGGAACAAGAAAATTTTGATCGTAGCAAGTTCGTCACTGCTGCTGCACACTTCCGATACAATGATTTTGCTACGACTCAAAAATTTATCTCGGAGCAAAGTTTTTATAACCCTGGAGGAAGAATTGAAGAGACTATTATTGCGCTTAACTGGCAACGATTCTGCTATTTCGCTGTTGTGGCCGTTATCTCAGTTGTTAGAGAGTTTTAGGCTAATTTCGTGGATGCTAAAGAATACGAGATTTTCGTTCAAGGAGTTGGAGTAGGATTCACACCTGAACGCATCAATATTTTCTATGGCCTGCCGCCAAATATTGAGTGTTATTACTCTGGATTATCTCCATCTGAGGGAGATTTGGATATGATCATTGCCTACTCGATCGATAAGATCGGAGCCTGGAAGATTAGGAATGGAAAAAGGGTAAATTTTTCATCTTCTAAGCTTAATAGTATTTCAAAGGCATGACACTACTTTATTTTTGCTCGTCTCCTTCCATCCAATCATCTTAGCGAGGTTGTCAAAGATAGAGCTATTCTCAACTACTGCATTCAAGAGAGGAAGCCTATTAATGTAGGGAGCATTATTTATGATTCTGTAGAGGCTACTGCTCGTACTAGCACTTCTATTGGACTTGGTTTTCCATCTCTAATCTATTCTCTATGTGAAAGTGCTTGAGTAGTTGCTGAGCTTTCTGAGGAAAAGCTTAAGTCGACAAAACCTATAGGAAGAGAAAGTGTCAGTATTTATGATCGACTTCGAGGTAAGAGTTATACTGCACCATCTGGTTCATTTCCTACTTCAGGTAGAGCTTCTACTTCTAGACCATATACTTCTGCTGAGCCACCATCTACTTTTTGGGAAACCATGCATGATTAGTTTATAGAGCAACAGAATGACTTATTCCTAACTCATTGTAGAGTAGATTCGATAGATAAGAAGATCGATCATCTTTCTGAGTATATACAAAGAAAGAGTGATTAGGATGTTGAGTATTCTGAGTCTTTAGTGAGATTTCTGAAGGGTGAGCATGATGTTCAATTCCCTACTTGTCCCAGATATTCACCATATGTTGATCCAAAGGATATGAAGTTTCCTTTTGGTGATGACGATGATGAAGCTACAGACAGTGATTAGTAGCTTGACTTACCTCTAGAGATTGTTGGTTCTATTTTTTTAGTGTGTTTCTTGTTTCTTGTGTTGTTTAGTGTGATGTTAGTTGTTAGTGTTTATGTGAACTTTTTATGTTGAATTTGTTTTTAGATGATCTAATGTGTGTTTAGGACTGAAATGTGAATGAACTTTATAAAAGTTTATTTCTGTTTCAGTCTACTGTTTAGTGTTCATGAATAGTTAGTATGTTTGCATGTTTAAAAATAAATAAATAAATAAAAAGAAAATATTTTTTTTAGAAAGTAACTCCCGCTCTGCAAAACTTTTCTCTATATGCTTAATCATTTCTGTTATATTCATATTGAAGCAACTGTAGAAGTAGAAGTTAGTTTTTCCTTACTACATCATTATTGTACTTAGATTAATTCCTGTTTATTTCTTTCTCTCAATCTTTATAAAATTTCACGATTTATATTTATACTAAAGCTGAAGTTTGGGAGAAGGGAAAACATTTATCAAATTTAAATATTATTTGTCCTTAAAGAACTAATATTTTCTTTAAAAATATATTTACATAACATAAGGAATGAAAAATCTGTTTAAGATTAACTAAATTTTTGAATTTATAAATAATTTAGTAAACTTAACTAAAATTCAAATATTTTGATTGATTTTAAGAATAGGATTATTTAGCTTAAAGAATAATAAAATCAAAATTTTTCTATTTATAGTAAAGAGAGTTCTATTTTTGAATACTAAGGAATCAAGATTATTGCTTGAAAAAGAAAAGATTAAAATAAGTTTTGAAAAATAATAAATTATTAATGTCATATTTATTAAGTAAGAATGTATAAGTTTTTGAAAATAAGTTAAGGATAGTGAAGATCAAAATCATTAACAGGCTATGTAAAAATAGTAATCCTCACTTAAAAAAAAAAGGATCGAAAAATAATCCAAAAGAAAAAAAAAGATGTGAGGAGAAGCTTGAGAAAATGCCTAATAAAAAATTGGCTTCACTTAAATTACCTTATAGGAAGAAAACTGATTACATTTTTAACTTAATTTCTATGTACAAATATTTTTATTAGAAAAATATTTCATGAAAATCATTTTCGTGTAAATATTCAATAGGACCTTAATATGATGAACTACAATTAATATTAAAATAAATGAAAAATTGGAAGTCATATGATTTGGTAATTAAATGTTCTTTAATTCTTAAAATTAAACTTAATTAGTGAAATTTGGTTAATGATTTGCTAAAGCATTTATAAAACCAAAAATTAAAAGGAATCTTAAATATTTTAACTTCATTCCAAATGTTATCTATTTTATGTAATTAAAAGGGTTACTTGAGGACAAGTAACGTTTAAGTTTGGGGAATTTGATCTACCTAAAAAATACCTATTTTTATGCCTTATTTATTATTCAATTCTTAAGGATATTATGCTTTAATGAAAGGTATTTTCATGTTTTTGGATGTAGATGATTAAAAAGAGTCTAAGAAAGAAAAAAAAAAGAAAAAGGAGCAAAATGGCACAAAATGGAGCAAAATTTTGGAATTATTGGCCTGGCGCCAGAATCCGGTGCCTAAGCACCAATTCGATACAGACGTTGTCAAGATTTTTGACAACTTTAAACAGTTATTTTGACGGTGTTAAGCAGTTTTTGGAGCTTCTATAAGACTGGAAGTTACTCCTAATATATAGGACATGTGATACGATGTATTTGGACACAAGGAAACGGTCTAGATCACAAAGAGGTGTGATCCAAAGTGAAGAGGTGCGAAAGACCTGGTCACGGAGTCCGACGCCTATGCGCCAGATCCCGGCGCCTAGGTGCGACAGTTACCTTCTAGAAGATGCATTGAATTTGGTTGAATTTTGAAAAGGTGCCTTAAGCAACCCCTAGTCAAATTCAGAGCTCTATAGCTAGGAGCCCATGCTATAGAAAAAATGGCACCAGCCCCCCCCCCTCTTAGTACCTATACCTCTTTTAGCATCTTCTCTCCCCTTTTAGTTTTACTTAGTCTCTTCCATACTTAGGGTGCCACTTTATTTTGTATCTAGTGAGTTTATTTTGAGTATTTATTGTATGTTGTTGTTGTTAGAGTCTTTCATCATTGCTTTGGAGTCAATAGAATTCAGCGGATCACTTGAAGGAACACTTCAGATAAGTATTTATACTTTGGTTCAAAGTTTTATAAATTTGTTTTGTTGTGTTATTTCAATGTGTTATGAGTAGTTAGTTATCTTTCTCCTTTCAACTATGAAAAGATAATAAATTAATTAAATTTTGTAGGAGAATTAAATTTAAAATATTTTAAAACATTGTGATGATATTAATACCTGATCTTAGTTTACCTTTTAAATTGGCCATTTAAATTGTTAAAACCTGTCGAAGAATTTTGAGACATATCCAGAGATAAATTTTTAACTTATAGATATCACATGAATCCTTAGGTAATCGTAGGCTATACGCGGATTAAGGTGAAGTGCAAATAAATAGAAAGATATTATTTATTGGGCGTAAAATTAATAAATTTTTAGAGTGATAGACTAAATTCTAATAATTTGGTTTATAGAAAGGGAACGGGTCACTGGTAGTGCTGACCATAGCCACTCTTGGACATCTAGTAGTGTGAGCCTAGATTAACTCATTCTACTAATAAAACATTACGAACCGATCTATAGATTAGTCAATGTTCTTTGCACCTGGACCAAAGGGTAAGGAATAAGAATGTTTCTATTTGGCACAATATCATAATCTATTCACTACAAAAGATAATTATTCTATAAATCTTGGATTAATTGAAAAGGAGAAAGTCGTTTTTATACTTGCATTAAATTTTAATTATTGCTTAGTTTACTTTATTACTGCTTCATCGCTTATTTGCTTATAGTAAAAATTGTTAGTAAATTAAATTTGAATATATATATATATATATATATATATATATATATATATATATATATATATGTATATGTATGTATATATATGTATATGTATATATAAATTGCCTTTAATTTGAAAATTCCAAATTATTTCTTACATTTCTTACTTCTTATAAATTTACTATCCCTGTGGGATCGATAACCAAGACTCCACTAGAGCCTTGTATTACTTGAACGATACGTATACTTGCATTTAAAATTGTGACTTTTACAATAATTATTATAAAATCTAAATATAAATTAATAAAAGTAACCCTCGCCCATCAAGTTTTTGAAGCCATTTACCAGTAATTAAATATTCTAAAAAGTGGTATCAAATTATTGTATTTTAAAGCATATATAAAGTCGCATCGCATCACTTATCACCCTCAGACCAGTAGTTTAGCAAAAGTATTGAATCGTGAGTTTAAAAAAATATTGGAAAAAATGGTAAATCCTAATAGGACTGATTGGTCTGCTAGACTTGATAGTGTTGTATGGGCTTATAGGACTGCTTACAAAACTCTTATACGAATGTCACCATATAACCTCATATATGGGAAAGCTTATCACTTGCCAGTTGAATTGGAGCATAAAGTTTATTGGACTATTAAAGAGTTTAATTATAATTTGAAAGATGCCGGTGAGAAACGATTACTGCAATCAAATGAGTTGGACAAGATAAGAAATGAATGTTATGAGAATGCCACAATTTATATGGAGAGAATGAAGTTGAGTCATGATCAGATAATTTTGAAAAATCATTTTGAACCTAGACAATAAGTTTTGTTATACAATACAAAATTGAAATTATTTCTAGAAAAACTTAAATCCAGGTGGTCGGGACCATTTATCGTTGTAAAGATTTTATCCTTATGCAGCTGTTGATATTGAAGATCCTAAATTTGGGAGAGTGATTAAAGTAAATGAACATACGTTGAAAGCTTATATCAGTTGAGAGGGTCCTGCATTTGAAGAGATTCTAATTTTGGGTCAAACATAATTAAAACATTAGTTATGTCGGGCTGACGACGTTAAACTAAGTTTTTCGTGGGAGGCAACTTATAGTTATCGATGTGGTCTGATTTGAATTTGAGATTGTTGATGTTGTGAATAAGTTTATGAAGTAATTTTAAGTCTTACATGATTATGATGGCACAAAACCTTATTTTATTGATTGATTTGAGGAGTGGAAGAAAAGAATTCTACATTTAAAGATGTGGGTTTGGCGCTATTGTGCAAGGTCTTGCGCTATAGCTCCACTATTTGAGTAACTCCTTTAACCACCCAAAATTGGGTTTTTTTCCCTCTTCTTCTCTATAAAACTACCTAACATGGGATTGAAAGTATTCCTACGATATTTCTAAGCAATTTGGAGAGATTTGAGAGCATGAAATTCATTCTTATTTGGCGATCATGGAAGTTAAAGACAATGGGAGATTTAAAGATAAGAAAATGATGCATAAGGATGCTCAGGTCTACTTCAATGGATTCTTAGCACTGAATCTAGAGCGACTAATCGACAAGCTTGGAAAGATTGAAGAGGATATATCCCAATTGAATACCAAGTACCAAGATCTATTCAACTTATTTGAAAATTTAAATTAACAGCTAAAACTCCAATTCAAAAATTTTGGTTGTTTCCAAGAAAAACTAGTAAGTACGTACAACAATAATAAATTGATTGATGATAAGGTTGCTTTTGATTTTCCTCACGCCCCTTTTTACTATTCCTTTGATCATAAATTATTGGAGGTTCAAAATGAAGGTGACACCATTGTGCACAACGAATCCTAGATGGTTTCTTAATTTGATAGTTATGTTTGTGTTTTGTGTATTTAATGTGGTGTGATGAATTTGTATGGATTAAGGCTTTAGCACTTCTTATTATGTGTCTTTGATGTATTGATATCTAATTATTGCTATGTTGTGTCATTTGTAATTAAATTGATTATTAATATAAGAAAACAAGTTCTACTTTATTGTGAGAAATTGGCCTTGTGTGTTTAAAATAATTGAAATGATAATTGCAAACGTAATTGATGAAATGATGATGAACTCAATAACATTCAAAATAGCCATTTCAACTAGAATATTAGCCTTTCAACACCTTAGATTTTCCATTCCCTTTCAAAATATAAAAAATTTTAAAATCCTGGATGCGTTTGATGGTGCTATAGCGCCATTATTGGATGCTACAACGCCACTCATCAAGCTAAGCAAGTTGCTAAAGCACTGCGATTCAGCACTATAACGCTGAATCAACTCGAGAGAATTTTAAGAGGTTAGAACCATGGCATTTGCCATTTTTGCCTCCGGTTCGCCTCCTTCCTTCCATATTTTGCATTTTGCTCATCTTGGGCTTGGATTTGTGCTTGATTGGCTTGGAGTTCGGGCTTTAAACTCAAGATTTCATCATCTTTGGGTAAGATCTTCATCTTGGCTCTCAAAATTTTTTATTTCATCATGGATTTCTTGTACTAAACTATTTTGTTGAACCTTTTAGTTCTACTGTTTACCTTTTGCTTCAGTTTATATGCTGTCGGTAGCCAAATTATAAGTTGTCGGTCACTGGAAAGGATATCTCATCGCTCGGTCTTAAAATTTTAATTTAATACATATTTATATAATTTAAAAAATTATATTTTTTTTTGAAAATATGAAATCAAACTGATCTCATACATACAATATTTTAAATAAAAGAGCACAACATTGCAAGCTATGCGTCTACCCTGAAGAACAGACACATCACTGGATGATGAGGGTCATTTAATTAAATTAAGGAATCTATGACATCCATTTAGTATGCAAACCATTTATGTTGACCAACAAGTTCCCCTATATAATATAAGAGATACGATAAGGTTTATATTACCTAAGTTCTTAAAGTTTCCTATATGGGCAAGCCCCTATAGTTAATTACATCTTAAATGATTGAAGTCACCTGAGAAAACTCTCGTTATAGATCATGAAATATTGTCTTCATGAATTCAAAGGTTTAGGATGTTTAATGTTTAGGAAATATCAAATGGGAAAGGCACAAATGGGAATAGTTATTTTTAGAATTCAAAGAGGAAAAGCTAGGGGATGTCACAGATCCTAGACGAACCCCGGTGACTTCCCAAATCATCTTATGTTTTGGCTTCAATTTTGAAGAGATATTAGTTAATGTTTCATCCTGCCAATTTTTATTATTTAGGGCTTACATTTTCACGATACCAACCACACAAATAGCCTGGAAGATTTGAGGATTACGTCGTATCAGATGACCGCAGAATCCTTGAACACCTTCGGGCTTATATTATATAATAGGTTTGTGCAAGCGCCTAAAAAATCAGTTAAGAATTCATGTTGCACTAGGCATACGACCTTAAACTTCTATGGATTGTTGTTCATTTCCAAGAAAAAATTTGTTGTTGAAGATTTCGTTTTGTTGTTGTAGACTTATTTGCTCTCTCGAAGATGTTCTTCTGCATGTCCTCATCATGTTGCCCACGGTGCAAGCTTCAAGCTCTTGTTGTAGAGGGTTTAAAGTTTAGAAGCGTAAAGTTAAAGAAGTTTGGAGAAGTTCCAAGAGGTATTGCTTTCGTTGTTGTTGTTTTAGATGTCATATGGGGTGAGTTTAAGTTGATCAAGCATTATCGGCTAGGATTTCATGGTTCCCTCATTCCACCACCACTATTTTCTTTGGATTCACTTAGTATAGATGAATTTACCAAACTCAACTCAATGAGTTTGATACGTTTATCTGAACCAGAGGAATTCTTGTTAGCTGCCATAGGTTGCCTCCTCCGAGGGATTCCCGATCATCCAAAGAGGATGTATTAATTTTAATTATCATTTTTTATATTTTGAAAATGTTATTTAACATTGGAAAGAAGTTTTGCCATGAGTTTGTCTTTTTTTGTAAATTTCAGTTTTGGTTTTGTTTTTTTTTCATTATGAAATGTAGGTTTGCAAGTAAATATATGTAGTAAAATAAATGCAGTCGAAGTAATGTAAAAGTAAACTGCAATACAATAATATAGAAGCATACATGTCATTTTCTTGCACTCCAGCTGAAATTTTAACTTTTGCAATGCTTATATAATTTTGCTGGAATTTAAATTAATTGCCAGAAAAGAAAGCAGGAAAAGTAGTTCAAGGTGAATGCCTGCCGAGTCCTAGGCATAACATGGTGGGTCCCAATTTGTTTAGATTTAAGGATGATTTTCTTGAGCAAAAATTTAAAGGGTCCAGTTGTCCTCTAAGAGATCCAAAAGACTATAAAGAAGTGCGGGGGATGACCCTACACTTCCTTTAAGATCCTTTGTAAAGTCTCGAGTTCTTCTGAACTTATTTTGTTGCTAAATCATTCATACAAAGGTAAGTCAAAGTTTAATGAAGATGTTTTATCCTGTGCTCATTGAAAATAGATGTTTTAATTATCCTTGGTGAGTGGCGTAACCATCACATGATGTTTCATTTATGAATTGTGTGAGTGGAGGCCCTTAAGAGCAAATTGAATCGCTAAAGAACTTAACCAATTTAAACTTAGAGTTGGGCCAGTAGTGTTTCCAAATTATTTGTGATTAGTTAGATTATCTTTTCTAAGCCTAGTTAAATAAACTTGGATTAAGCCTATTTCACTACTAAGCCCTTAAGATTTCATGGGTAGATTTGTAATCTTAAGAATGTTGAATTTGGTGAACTTAACTTTGATTAAAGATTGTGTTATAATCTCGCCATTGGCTATGGGTCTTTAATTAGTGAATTATAGTCTTCCAAAGTCAAACCCCTCACCTTAGGATCATTAAAATTGATTAACTTTCAAATCAAAACAATTGAGGGAAAATACAATTTTACCCTTATGATTGAAAAGTAGAGAGTTGGGTTTTACATCTTAATCCCTTAGTTTTAAATCATCTAAATGATTAATTAAGATCATATGTTACCCATTTCCCCTTTAATCTAACCTAAATAATAATTAGGGCTTAAATTCCATAATTACGATTTTTGTCTTTAAGGCCTTATCACTTCATAATTTCTTAAATTTGACTCAATTAACATTGAGATCTTTAAGTTGCCTCACTAATGGGTTAATTAAAATATCAAGGGAGAAAAAATGATTTTTCAGTTTTTATTTTAGTTTTAGAATTTCTATTAATGCAAAAATAGTTATTTTCAATTCTAATTGCATAACATATCAAAAGTACATTACCTATCTTTATGAAAATTAATAAAGGTTCCACTAGGTCAAAGGACCACCCAGACCAATTTTTCATGATTTTTTTAGCTTTATTTTAATTATTATAATTATTTATTATTTTAGTAATAATTAATATAAAGTATTACTTAAGTTGAAAATTACTTTTATATTTTTCATAAATCTCCCTAAGTCAAGGAAACCCAGAGAAGCAAGTTTCATATTTTTTTTATTTTAATTTTATTTATTGTAATTATTTTAGTGCAAAATTAGGGAAAATTCATTTTTAGCCTTTAAAAATTCATAACTTCGCTTAGAAAATTGGGAAAATTATTTTAATTTGTCTTAATTGATAAGAAAATATTTTGATACATTATAGTGCATTTTTATATTTTGGTGATTTTTAGGAAAACACTGTCGTTGCTGGTCCCAAGCTCGGATGTGAAAAGTAGAGGGTTGCGTTAGGTAGTCGACAGCCAGCATAAAACTTGTCAAAAAAAATCATGAATGAGTCCTTTTGATCATTGTGTAAGTGTTAGGGTGTCCCCTAGAAGTGACGCACTGTATAGCCTGAATACAGTGGAAAGTGTGCAAGGTCCGCTACACCAGCGCCTGGGTGTAGTGTCAAGTGATGCACCAAAAATATATACTCTTTTAGCTATATATTTTTTACCTATTTTTGGTGATATTGCACTTTAAAGGAATGTATTTTTCATGATTTGTTGCAGGTATGATGATTATAAGTGATTGGAGTGAAAAGATGGAAAAAGGAACGAATTTGGAGCAAAATGGAGCAATTTGGAGGAAAACAGCCCTGGCGCCGCCGACGCCAGAATGGGCACCACCGGCGCCCTATTCTCGAGACTCCAAAATTAATTGGCACGATAGAGCGCCGCCGGCGCCCTATGTCGGTTCACTTCAAATTCAAAAGTTTTGGCAGATTTTTGAAGAGGTGCTTGAAGAAACTCTTGGGAAATTCGTTCCTAACATTAAATTAAGTGTCCAAGACGAAAATGGAAAGGAGGAAGAGAAGAGAATTGCTGTAGAGAGTATGAGGAAAGTTTGAGAGAGAGTTAGGGTTTGTGATTTTAAGAGAGATTCTTCTTTTAGGAGGGGAGAAGAGGGAGTAAAGTGAGAGATTGCTTCTTCATCTTGCTCCAAGGAGAGAATCAAGTGTCGTAAGGAAGAGAAGAGGAATCAAGGGGACATTGAAGAATTTGCTAGGGGAAGAGAAAGAGATAAGTTGTATTTACTTTTGTGATTTGTATGACTCTTCTTTTATATTTAAAATCCAAGTGTTTTTATATCTTCTCCGTGAATTGTGAGTAGTTTCCCTTGCCTTTCTTCTTGCATGAAGTAATTATGATGTGGTGATGAGGAAATGATGTGTCCTTTAAATGTTATAAAAGTTGTGATGTTTTTTTAATTTAGAACTTAATTTACTTTTCAATCTGGCCAATTGAATTGTTAAAACATGTTGAGGAACATTAATTCCAAAAGAATTGAATGTTCTATAACAAGAGTGAAGAAACCATTTAATGTCCGTGAATGAATTGCGTAGTTCATGGGGATTAAGTGCAAATAAATAGGGAAATGAGTTTTGATGGACTTCAAATTAGAGGTTTCATGGAGACAGAATGGGATCCCCAATTTGGTCTTAAGATTGGTAACTAAAGCCTACAGTTAGCCTGCGGGTGAAGGGTGAGTGAGAGCTCCAAAGTGAGAGCCGATATCCTCCCAGCCTATCTTTAGATTTAGTAACTAAACTTAAGATATGACAATGTTCTTTACCTGCTTGGAAGAGGGTGTACTCTTTTAAAGGTAAAGAAGCAAATATGCTCCTATTTGGCACAACACAAAATTACTATTCTTCATCATCCACACATAATAATCTTTATGCAGGAAGAAAGGCACTTTTCATATAGAAGTATCTTATAAATCACGTAAGTTAGTGAGTTTGTTAGTTAATATAGTTCAGTAATTAGAAGTAATTGTAGTAGCTTTATTATACTTTGCATTAACTAGTGGTAGTACACTTAAGTCATTGCTACATTGGGTATTGGATTTTAATGCTATATTATCTGATTTAAAGAACGCTCACCTCCCTGTGGGATCGATAACCAGGACTCCATTAGAGCCCTTATTACTTGATATGATACGTATACTTGTGTTGAATTTGTGACTTTACTAAATCATTCTAAATATATAAATTCAATTACATAAATTCTTGCTTAATATATAAAGTCGCGGTCAAGTTTTTAGCGCCGTTGCCGGGGAGGTAGATAAACGATACTTATTTATAGATATTGTAGTAACTGAAAACCTTTACTTTGTAGTGTGATTTTATATGCTTAGTAGTGGATCTGTAGGTTTGATACCTTACGATTCAGAGTTAGAGCGCACCATTATAAAAATTAGAAAACAACAAAAACAAACTGAAAATTACTGTGAAATGGCAAATAATCAAGAGAATCAGAATATTATTGTTGGAAATTTGCCAAGACCTTTAAAAGATTATGCTAACCCAACAGCAGATGAAATTCATATAACTCTTCAAAATCCTGATGTTGCTGCTAATTCGTTTAAACTTAAACCTAATATTATTCAAATGGTACAAAATAATCAATTCGGAGGAATACCTAATGAAGACCCAAATTTACATCTCGCTAGTTTTTTAGAACTGTGTGCTACTTTCAAGTATGACGGAGTGTCGAGTGATGCTGTCAGACTTAGACTTTTTCCTCTTTCCTTGAGGGATAAGGCTAAGGCGTGGTTAAACTCGTTGGCACCTGGATCTATTCGAACTTGGGGAGAACTTTCTCAAATTTTTCTATCGAAATATTTTCCTCCATCGAAAACTGTTAAATTAGGAAATGATATCACATCTTTTGGTTAGTTTGAAGGAGAGTTAATATATGAAGCATGGGAGAGGTTTAAAGATCTTCTTAGGAAGCGTCCACATCATGCTTTGCCAGATTGGTTAATAATTCAAACTTTTTATAACGGATTAGTGTGATCATTAAGATCAATTATTGATGTTGCTGCTAGTGGATCGTTAATGTCAAAACCTTTTGATGAAGCATATTCATTAATTGAAGAGATGGGTACTAATAATTTTCAGTGGCCCTCTGAACGGGTAAATCCTAAAAGAGTAGCTAGTGTTCATGATTCTGACATGATGACTATGATAGTTTCTCAAATAGCAGCACTTTCTAAGAAAATAGATCAATATGGAATGAATTATTCTCAACCACCCCTAGTGTTAGAGGAAAATTCATTTGGGCAGATAACTGAATCTCAAACACCTTATGAAACTTTGAACGCGATTAATAGACCTAATAACCCTTATTCAAATTATTATAACTCTGGTTGGAAGAATCACCCAAATTTCAGTTGGAATAATAATAATGCTAATGTGAACCCACAATGGGGATACAATTCTGTAAACCAAGTTGGAAACTTAACCAACCAAGGAAATACTAACTTTAGACAATCTTATCCTCCTGTATTTAATAATAACCCACAGTTTAAGGATAAGAAGTTGTCTATAGATGAAATGATTTTGAATATGGGTAATCAATTACAAGTTCAAGGTCTTGCGATAAAAAATATTGAAAGTCAATTGGGACATATTTTCACTGCGCTTAATAATAGACCTCTGGAACGCTTCCTAGTAATGTGGAGATCAATCCAAAAGATCAAAACAAGGAGCAACTTAAGGCTATTCAATTAAGGAGTGGAAAAAAATTAGAAACTAGAAGGCAAAAAGAAGTTGAAGAAGAGAAGAAGAAGGTGAATATTGAAAAAGGTTCAAATAAGATTTATCCAGACCTGGAATATCCTCTTGAACCAATGAAGATTAATGTTGAGAAACTACTTCCTCCATTCCCTCAAAGATTGAAGCAGAAGAATAGGTACAATAGATTTGGAAAATTTTTGGAAATCCTTAAGAAGTTAACAATAAATATACCTTTTGTTGAAGCATTAGAACAGATGTCTTATGCAAAATTTATGAAGAATATTCTTAAAAAGAAGAGAAAGTTCACGGATCATGAGACTGTTGCACTTAGCGGAGAGTGTAGTGCAATAATTCAGAACAAGCTTCCTGTAAAACTTAAAGATTCAGGTAGTTTCACTATCCCGTGTGCTATAGGTGAAAGGTTTTTTGGAAGAGCCTTATGTGATGTGGGAGCTAGTATTAATCTTATGCCTTTATCAACTTTCAAAAGATTGGGAATTGGAGAAATTTCTCCTACATCTATAACTCTTCAATTAGCTGATAGTTTTATTACTTATCCTAAAAGAGTGGTAGAAGATGTGTTAGTAAAAGTGGATAAATTTATCTTTCCTGTGGATTTTATTGTGCTTGATATGGAGGAAGATAAAGATATTCCAATTATTTTAGGAAGACCATTCCTAGGTACTGGAAGAGTTGTAATTGATGTTCAAAAAGGAAATTAACTATGAGAGTTAATGATCAAGAGGTGACCTTTCATATTTTAAAGTCTATGAAGTATCTCTCAGTTGCAAAAGATAATGAATGTTTTAGGATGGAAGTATGCGAATATTTGAGAAATGATTATTTTAAAGAGATTTTTGAAAATAAAGTGGAGTATGAAAATATAATTGAAGATGAAACAGAAAATGAAACAGATTCAGATAATGAGAAGAATAAGGAATTAGAGTATATTCAGGAGAAATTTGAAGTGTTAGATACCACGGAAGGTGGAGATAAAAGTCTAATTTCATATATTGTTAAACCTCTTGAACTTGAGATGAAAATTCTCCCTAAACATTTAAAGTATATGTTCTTAGGAGAATCATCTACCTTACCAGTTATTGTATCTTCAGAATTAACTGAATATCAAGAACAAAAATTATTAGAAATCTTAAAAAGATACAAAAAAGATTTTGGATGGACTTTGGCAGATATCAAAGGAATCAGTCCTTCGATCTGTATGCATAGAATTTTATTAAATGAAGAACATAAACCTAAAATTAATCCGCAAAGGAGATTAAATCCTATAATGAAAGAAGTTGTTAAGAAGGAGATTTTAAAATGGCTTGATGCTGGAATTATTTATCCTATTTCGGATTGTTCTTAGGTAAGTCCAATTCATTGTGTACTGAGGAAAGGCGGAGTGACTGTGGAAGTGGATGAAAGGAATGAAATTTTACCTACTAGACAAGTTAATGGATGGCGAATTTGTATTGATTATAGAAAACTAAATGCTGCCACCCGAAAAGATCACTTTCCTCTACCTTTTCTCGATCAAATGTTGGATAGACTTGCTAGACACAAGCACTATTACTTTTTGGATGGATATACTGGTTATCATCAAATACCTATTGCTCCTGAGGATTAAAAAAAGACAACATTTACTAGCCTCTATGGAACACTTGCTTTTCGAAGAATGCCTTTTGGATTGTGTAACGCACCTACAACCTTTCAAAGATGTATGATGTCTATCTTTAGTAGTATAATAGATAATGGAATAGAAGTTTTCGTGGATGACTTTTATGTGTCTGGAACTTCATTTGATATTTGTTTGGAAAACTTGGCAAAAGTTTTGGAACCCTGTGAGAAAACAAATTTAGTTCTGAACTGGAAAAAGTGTTAATTTATGGTTTCAGGAGGAATAGTGCTTGGGCATAAAATTTCTGAAAATGGTATGGAGGTCGACCCTGCTAAAATTCGAGTGATTGAGATATTACCACCACCCACTACTGTGAGAGAGGTGCGGAGTTTCTTAGGACATGCTGGATTTTACAGGCGTTATATTAAAGATTTTTCAAAAATTACTAAACCTTTGTGCCAACTTCTAGAAAATGATAGAAAGTT
Organism: Papilionanthe hookeriana x Papilionanthe teres; assembly: GCA_022702705.1. NCBI lineage: Eukaryota > Viridiplantae > Streptophyta > Magnoliopsida > Asparagales > Orchidaceae > Papilionanthe > Papilionanthe hookeriana x Papilionanthe teres. The sequence goes on along the minus strand of CM040437.1, from coordinate 14,105,008 downwards.
TGATTTTAATGATGAATGTTTGTGTGCTTTTGAATTACTTAAAGAAAAATTAATCACTGCTCCTTTAACTGTTGCACCTGATTGGGAGAAACCCTTTGAATTAATAATTGATTTTAGTGATTATGCTATTGGAGTTGCGTTGGGGCAAAGGTATGATAAAACTTTCAAAGTTATTTACTAGGCTAGTAAAACTCTAAATGATGCTCAAATTAATTATACCACTACTGAAAGAGAGTTATTAGCTATAGTATTTGCTTTCAATAAGTTTAGACCTTATTTAATTAGAAATAAAAGTATAGTGCATTCTGATCATTCAGCTATCAAGTATTTAATGCAAAAGAATGATGTTAAACCTAGATTGATTAGATGGATACTCCTTTTTCAAGAATTTGATTTTAAGATAGTTGATAGGAAAGGGTCTGATAATCAAATTGCTAATCATTTGTGAAGAATAGAATATGATAAATTTTCTGAATTTGAGAAGGAAGTTGCAGAAACTTTTCCCGATGAACAATTGTATATTCCTAGGGAAAAGAATTTGCCTTGGTATGCTGATATTGTGAATTATATTTTAAGTGATATTATACCATCAGATTTAACAAGGCAACAACAAAAAAAATTTAAATATGATGCTAAATTTTATTTTTGGGATGAGCCCTATTTATATAAACAGTGTAAGGATCTGATTATTAGAAGATGTGTGCCACATGAAAAAATTAATCCAATCATTCAGAGATGTCATGATTCTGAATTTGGAGGTCATTTTGGTGTTGATAAAACAACTTATAAGATTTTACAATCTGGATTTTATTGGCCCACTATTTTTCATGATGTTTATAAATATGTTAAATGTTGTGACCGATGTCAAAGAGTAGGTAATATTTCTAGAAGAAACAAAATGCCTCTGAATTACAATTTGGAAGTTGAAATTTTGATGTATGGGGATTAGATTTTATGAGACCATTTGCACCTTCATTTGGAAATTTATATATATTGGTCGCTGTTGATTATGTTTTAAAATGGATTAAAGTTATTGCTTTACCAAGATGTGATGCTCGGAGTGTTTCTAAATTTTTAAAGAAAAATATATTTACAAGATATGGAATGCCGAGAGAGATTATAACTGATGGTGGATCCCATTTCAGAAACAATCAAATTAAGAGATTAACTGGAAAATATAACATTATTCATAGAATCTCTACTGCTTATCATCTCTAGACTAGTGGTTTAGTGGAAGTATCGAATCGGGAAATTAAAAGAATTTTGGAGAAAACAGTGGATATTCATAAATTAGATTGGTCTGCTAGATTACACACCGCATTATAGGCTTATAAGACTGCTTTTAAGACCCCTATTGGAATGCCTCCTTATAGATTAGTGTTTGGCAAAACTTGCCATTTGCAGGTTGAATTGGAGCATAAAACATATTGAGCGATTAAGGAGTTGAATTTTAATTTGAGAAATGCGGGAGAAAAAAGATTTATGCAATTAAATGAGTTGGAAGAAATTAGAAATGAATCATATCATAACGATATGATTTATAAAGAGAAAATGAAATTGTGGCATGATCAAAAGATATTGAAAAAATGATTTGAACTGTGACAAAGAGTTTTACTATATAATACGAGATTGAAATTATTTCCTGGAAAACTTAAGTCCAGATGGATAGGACCTTTTACTGTAGTAAAAGTTCATTCTTTCAGAGCTGATGATATTGAGGATCCTAAAACTGGAAATATTTTCAAGGTTAATGGGCATCGTTCAAAATCTTACTTTGGGGGGTTTTTACCTGATTTCAAACAGGTTTTATTACTAAGTCATCCTAGTTAACTGAATGGTTTGTCGGGCTGACGACATTAAACCAAGCGCTTTATGTGAGGCAACCCATGTGTATTTGTGTGTTGAGTTTGCTTGCTTATTTTTTTTTGTTTTTCTAGTTTAATATTAATGAATCCTAATTACCCCTAAATAAGTTAAAAATTAAAAATATATTAGATCGTATTGTGAAAATGAAGTATTTCGAGCCAAACGAAGTTCGGTGAAAATTTCTACCACTGGCGCCGCCGGCGCCCAATCGAGCGCCACCGGTGCCCAAATTTTGGGTGACGGTTTTTACGTTTTAAAATGTGGTTTTTGGCAGTTTTGAGCGGGATTTTATTCCTTAAAACACCCCAAAACTCCATTTTAAATCCATAACCACTAGAGGAACGAAAACTCCCTTTCTCAATTCGCATCCCATGGATTCCCACTCCATTGAACTCCCTAGATATTGCATCTACAATCGACGGAAGTTCGTTAGTTTTGAGGCGCAACGTCTATTCCATAAAGTGATGATGAAGAGAAGGACTATCAAGGAAAGAGGCTTTGTGAATCGAGGTTTGGAGAGTCCGACTATAAGAGTTGAAGAGATAGTGAAGCAAATATGTTAGGAAGTGTTATGCTATACTACCGCTGCAGTGGTTGTTCCGGTTGTGAAAGAATTTTATGCAAATCTGCATGGGATCAACCAAGGATGTGTTTTTGTGCGAGGAAGGTATGTACCATTCACTCCTGCGAGGATAAATGATCTCTTCATGATAGAAAGTGTACCTATTTGTCATTATGCAAATTTTAATGTGACGAGCAATGATATGAATGAAATCTATCGTTATTTGACGGATGTGAATGAAGAATGGGAAGTAAGGGATAATGGATAAATCAGTTTCTCTTCTTCATCCTTGAATCGGTATCAAAGCAGTGGCATTACTTTATTTCTGCAAAACTAATTCCTACTATGAAGATAAGTAAGGTAACGAAGGAAACTGCTATTCTGAATTTCTGCATACAAACTGGAAGGCCAGTGGATATTGGATCAATCATTACTAAATCTGTATTGGGATTGATTGTGCATGGATCTAAATATGGGCTTGGACACCCATCCACCATATTTCTGTTATGAAGTCAATCACAAGTGCCATATGAGAGTTGGGAAAAAGTTCTTCTACCCTGGAGACCTATTGATCCCACTGATCTTTATGACTACCGTACAGTAGGTGATGAAGGAGACATGGATGTGCTTGCTGATCAGCCCTCTGAGAGTTCACAACCTATTCAGCCTTACTATTTTGAAAGTTTGAGGGTAATATTGAAGAAGATAAAGAAGTTGGAAAATGAGGTACAAAATATTATGAATGTTATTAATAATATTTCTGATTTATTTGATCACATTGATTGGAGGATGAAAGAGCAATTTGATCATACTGGTCGAATTGAGTTGGGTTTGATTAATCTGTTGAAGAAGAATGCTGTAGTGGCTGAAGATTCATCAGAGGAATTCCCATATCGTCCATTCTACAATCTGTTTGTTGATCGTCAATCAATGGGAGACATTAGAGAGGATGAGACTTCTGAGACTGATGAGGAGTAATTAGTGGATTCTGTATGCTGCTTTGTTATGCTTAAATGTTTCTTTTGATTGCTATGTTGATTGCTTTGCTTCATTTTAGTAGGGTGTGTTTGGACTTTGCTTTGTTTTCTTGTGTGTACTTAGGACTTAGTGTTTTCTTATCGTAGTGTACATGCAACACTAAGAATCTACGGAGTGTTGCTTATATTTGATGAACATATGTGTGTAATCATTATATAGTGGATTTTATATATATGAAAGTAATGTGATCTGTTGTTTGTGTAAATTGATGTTGTTTAATGTTTGTGAGATGAAATAGATGCTTGTTGATGTGTTAAATAGGAATGCAGAGGTTGAAACGATTGAATTTGCGACGAAAATTTTTGAAACCAATAGAATTTTGGACTGGCGCCGCCCGCGCCATATTGGGCATCGCCGACACCTATATCCAGAGAAACGGGCTATTATTTTGAATAGAGTGCCGCCGGCGCTAAATCGGGCATTGCCAGCGCCCAAACACCGAAAAATAGCCCGGGACCCTTAAAAATTCGAGAAAATAGCTGGGGACCCATTTTTCTGCCATTTCTTTCGTCTCCCACCTCCATTTTCGCGATATTGAAGCTTTAGGGCTTGTTAGATCTCGGATTAGAGAGGATTTCAAGGATTTCTAAGGCCGGATCTGCACTTCTCTTGATAAGAGCTTCACTTTAACCTAAAATTTTTGGATTTTTGCCATGTGAAACTCTCACATTGTTGGATGATATTTTTGGAGATTTTTTGAGAAAATGTGAAGTTTTATATGGTAGAATTTGTTCTTACTTGACTAGATTAATGCTTAGAGTTAATACATTGTGGATTTGGAATTTATTGGCAAATTTTTGCAATTTTTCTAGAAATTCACATGGCTCCTAGAAAGAGTAAGGGGAAGCGAAAATTTAATTGGGACGATGAAAGATTTGTTAATGTTAAGGCTCCGTTTCGCTTCAACTCTCAATTGCAAAAAAAGAAGTGTATTCAGGATCGAGCGTTTGAAAATCCTGGTGGATCTGTGGAACAGTTGATTTCTGAGCGAAATTGGGAACATTTCTGTTACTTTTCTGCTAGTGCTATTTTGGGAGCAGTCCGAGAATTTTATGCTAACGTGCTCTGGTCTGAAATGAAATATGTGCTACCCCGAGGAAAACTGGTTGAGTTCACCCCACAACTTATCAATGCATTTTATCAAATTTGGGAACCTTTTGTTTGTGAATTTGAGAATTTTGATACTAGTGAAGCGAATTTGATGAGTGTAATCACGTATCTCACCGATGGAAGAGGGGAATGGAAGATGAATCAGAGACAGATGATTAACTTCCCTACTTCTACTTTAAATGTTTCTTCTAAAGCATGGCATTATTTCATTTCTGCAAGACTATTACCTTCTTATCATCATAGTGAAGTTACTAGGGATAGAGCTATGTTAAATTATTGCATCCAGAATATGAAGAAGATTAATATTGGAGCCATTATTTTTAAGAGCATTCACTCTATTGCCAAAGGAGAAAACACTGGTGGATTAGGACATCCTGCCCTGATTCATGCACTTTGTGTTCAGTCTGGAGTGGAGTATAGCAGTTCTGAGGAAGTGGCAATACCTTTGAGGCGGATTACAAAGACTATTATTTGTACTTATGAAGCTCATGTGGGTGGAAGAGAGGAGAGTAGGAGTACTGATATTCCTACTACGAGCTATGATGTTCCATCTACTTCTGAGCCCCCGACACTATCTGATATCATGCAACAGTTGAGATTGTAAAGTGATAGTATGGATAGGATGCATCATAGGATGGATGTATTTGAGGCCCGTAGTGATGTGAATGAAGATTATTTATGGAGAAGAGTTGAGTTTGATATGGCTTTTTATGATTCTCAGGTCAGATTTATGAGAGGTGAGTCTGATGTGACATTTCCTACTAGTCCTAGTTATACACCGTACAGGCCTGGACCTTCTGACCCTGCTGATGACCCTGCTGCTGATCCTAGTGATGAAAACTGGTAGATAGTTTGATTGTTTTATGTTTGTTGTTCTTAGTCTGTTGAGATGTATTTATGTGATGTAGTGGACATTTACTTTTCACGTGATGTGTAACCCTATGTTGTACTATGTGATGAAGTGTCATTTATTTTTCATGTTGAACTGTTAGTTGTACTGTTATGTGGTGTGATAGTTTGCTTCATGTTATAGTGATCTGTTGGATATTTAGTTGTTTAATGTTTTTTTCTCTTTCCCCATGCAAATATTTAAAATTGTTATATCACTGCTACTAATTTTTTCATGCTTGCTAGCTGTAAATTTTGATTATTACCAAGTAAATTATGAAGATTTCAAAATCCCAGCACAGAAATGTTAGTTTTCTTTTACTCTTATCCATTTCAAATTTATTGAAAAATGTAAGTTTGGGGGAGGGTAGAGAAATGCTAAACTTTTATTTTTTTTCTCAATTATTATATTTTCAAAAATTATTAGCATAACTTTTGACAATTGAACCTCATTATAAGATAACTAAAACTTTTCAATTCAGTTGAATATTATGGATGGAAAGGATGAAAATTTTAAGTGATAAAAGTTAATTTTATTGAAGTAAGATATTTTGTATGAAAGGATTTGATTATAGTTAACTATTTAAAGTAAAGAAAACTGTATTTTTGAAATATTAAGGGATTTAAAGTATTGTGTGTTGAGAAGAGATTGTAACTTTATGATGAGTAATAAAGCTTGTACTTAACTATAAAGTAAAGAGATGACTTAAGTTTGAACTTTATAAAGAGGAGAGTGAAGTTCAAAATCATTAAAGGCTATCCAGATATAGTAATCCTCAGAAAAAGAAAAGGAAAAAAAAAGGAAAAAAAAAAGAAAGAAAAAAGAAAAGAAAAAGAAAAAGAAAAAGAAAAGAAAAAGAAAAAGAAAAAAGAAAAGAAAAGAAAAATGTTATGAGCAGAAGCTTGAGGAGATGCCTAATAAAAAATTAGCTTCACTTGAATCACCTTAAAGGGAAAGCTTGAATTCATTTCTGAATTTATGTTTAAGGTACTAGCCTGCATTCTAATAAAGTTTGCATGAACTCCTTTTTCACATAGTCCTTTAAAGCGCTCCTAATATAACAAATTATGGTTCATCTTGAAATAAATAGAAGACTAGAACTCTTAGACTTAAGTACTGAATATTCTTATACCCGTAATGTTGACTCGAGTTGCTAAACTTTTTCTGAAAATCTAAACACTATATTCTTTTGAATAAAAAATTTTGGTCTCTTACAATTGAAAAGTACATTGCCTAGAGTTATACTTTTATGTAGTAAAAGGATTACTTGAGGACAAGTAATAGTTTAAGTTTGGGGGATTTTGATGCACCAAAAATATATACTCTTTTAGTTATATATTTTTACCTATATTTTGTGATATTGCACTTTAAAGGAAGGTATTTTTCATGATTTGTTGCAAGTATGATGATTATAGGTGATTGGAGCGAAAATATACAAAAAGGAACGAATTTGGAGCAAAATGGAGTAATTTGGAGGAAAACAGCCCAGGCGCCGCCGGCGCCAGAATGGGCGCCGTCAGCGCTCTATTCCAGAGACTCCAGAATTAATTGGCACGATAGGGCGCCGCCAGCACCCTTTGTTGGTTCACTTCAAATTCAAAAGTTTTGGCGGATTTTTGAAGAGGTGCTTGAAGAAACTCTTGGGGAATTTGTTCCTAACATTAAATTAAGTGTCAAAGATGAAAATGGAGAGGAGGAAGAGAAGAGAATTGTTGTAGAGAGTGTGACGAAAGTGTGAGAGAGAGTTAGAGTTTGTGATTTTAAGAGAGATTCTTATTTTATGAGGGGAGAAGAGGGAGTAAATTAAGAGATTGCTTCTTCATCTTTGTTCCAAGGAGAGAATCAAATGTTGCAAGGAAGAGAAAAGGACTCAAGGGGACTTTGAAGAATTTGCTTGGGGATGAGAAAGAGATTAGTTGTATTTACTTTTGTGGTTTGTATGACTCTTCTTTTATATATAGAATCCATGTGTTTTTATATCTTCTCCATGAATTGTGAGTAGTTTCCCTTGCCTTTCTTCTTGCATGAAGTAATTATGATGTGGTCATGAGGAAATGATGTGCCCTTTAAGTGTTATAAAAGTTGTGATGTTTCTTTAATTTGGAACTTAATTTAATTTTCATTCCGGCCAATTGAATTGTTAAAACATGTTGAGGAACATTATTTCCAAAAGAATTGAATGTTCTACAACAAGAGTGAAGAAACCATTTAATGTTCGTGAATGAATTGCATAGTTCATGGGGATTAAGTGCAAATAAATAGGGAAATGAGTTTTGATGGACTTCAAATTAGAGGTTTCATGGTGACAGAAAGGGATCCCCAGTTTGATCTTATTATTGGTAACTAAAGCCTATGGTTAGCCTTAGGTTGAAGGGTGAGTGGGAGCTCCGAAGTGAGAGCCGGTATCCTCCCAGCATAGCCTTAGATTTAGTAACTAAACTTAAGATATGGCAATGTTCTTTACCTACTTGGAAGAGGGGGTACTCTTTTAAAAGTAAATAAGCAAATATGCTCCTATTTGGCACAACACAAAATTACAATTCTTCATCATCCACACATAATAATCTTTATGCAGGAAGAAAGACACTTTTCATATAGAAGTATCTTATAAATCACGTAAGTTAGTGTGTTTGTTAGTGAATATTGTTCAGTAATTAGAAGTAATTGTAGTAGCTTTATTATACTTTGCATAAACTATTGGTAGTACACTTAAGTCATTGTCACATTGGGTATTGGATTTTAGTGCTATATTATCTGATTTAAAGAACGTTCACCTCCCTGTGGGATCGATAACTAGGACTCCATTAGAGCCCTGTATTACTTGATACGATACGTATACTTGCGTTGAATTTGTGACTTTACTAAATCATTCTAAATATATATATTTGACTTCATATATTCTTGCTTAATATTTAAAGTCGCGGTCATCAAGTAAGCAAGGGTTCCCACATTACGGACGGATGCGGGTAAAGAAGTTAGTACTTAATACTAGTATTAGGATAGGATCTTGGAATATTGGTACTCTCAATGGTAAATTAATGGATTTGGTTGATATTATGATCCATAGAAAGATAAATATCTTATGTATTCAAGAAACTAGATGGGTTGGAGAAAAAGCTAAGGAGATTGATAACTTAGGTTTTAAACTATAGTATTCTGGTAAGAGTCATACTAGAAATGGTGTAGGTGTAATTATAGATAAGAGTTTGAAAGATGATGTTGTTAATATTAATAGAGTTGGAGATAGAATTATAGTACTTAAGATTATTATTGATACTAAGATTTTTAATATTATAAGTGCTTATGCTCCTCAAGTTGGTTTAGATATAGGCTCTAAAGATAAATTCTAGAATGATTTAGAAGACTTAATACACTTAATACCCCTTGAAGAAAAACATTTTATTGGAGGAGATTGAAATGGACATGTCGGTAGAGTGGTAGAAGATTTCAAAAATATTCATGGTGGCTACGGTTATGGAGCGATTAATGAAGAAGGTAGAGCCATTTTAGATTTTGCATTAGCGTATGATATGATTATTACTAATACTTTATTCAAGAAAAAGGATGAGCATCTTATTAAATATAAAAATGGATCTAATAAAACATAAATTGATAATTTTCTTATGAGAAGAAGAGTTCGTCGAGATTGTAAGGATTGTAAGGTCATTCCAAGTGAGGAATTAAGTACCCAACATCGATTATTAGTTCTAGATTTTAAGATGAAGACTTGTAAAATAAAGAATACTATTATTCAACATCATAGAATAAGATGGGGGCACCTAAAAGACACAAATAAAATTATTTTTATGAGTAAAATTCAAGATTTAAATATTTGGGATGTCCATGAAGACGTGAATGCTATGTGGGAAAAATTAACTAATACTATTAAATAAGTGGCTAACGATGTACTTGGAGAATCAAAAGAAAAAGTTTCTATAAATAAAAATAGTTGGTGGTGGAATAATAATGTGCAAGAAAAGATAAAATCTAAGAATTTATGTTATAAAACTTGGTTTAAATGTAAAAGCGTACAGAACTAGGAAAATTCTAAAACGGCTCGCAGGGAGTCTAAAAGAATAATCTGTGACGCTAAAAATTCTACTTTTAGTGATCTTTATAACATGTTAGATACTAAGGACGGTGAAAAATATATGTATAAACTAACCAAACAAAGAGAAAAGAATAGTAAATATTTAACGCAAGTAAAGTGTATTAAAGATGAAAATCAAAAAGTGCTTTTCTTAGAAAAAAGATATTCAACATAGGTGGGTGAGTTATTTTGATAAACTTTTTAATGAAGATGCTGAAAGTATGATCGACCTTAGTGATCTTAATATCGTTAATAATAATAAAACTTTTCATTTTTACCATCACATTAGTAAAAAAGAAGTTCACGAGGCTTTAAAGAAAACCAAGGGGGGAAAGTCTGTAGGACCTGATAATATCCCAATTGAAGTGTGGAAATGTTTAGGTGATTTGGGGTTTTCCTGGCTTACTTAACTTTTTAACATTATTTTAAAAACTAAAAAGATGCTTGAGGAGTGAAGAAAGAGCATTTCGGTCTCCATTTTTAAGAATAAAGGAGATGCACAAGAGTGTGCATATTATAGAGGAATTAAATTGATGTGTCATACTTAAAAATTATGGGTGAGGGTAATTGAACATAGGTTAAGATGTATTACGAAGGTTTCTCACAATCAATATGGATTTATGTCGGGCATGTCTACCATGGAAGCTATACATTTATTGAGAGGTTTGATGGAGAAGTACAAAGATAATAAGGAGGATCTACATTTGATTTTTATTGATTTAGAAAAAGCATACGATAAGGTTTCTAGAGATGTTCTTTGGAGAGTCCTTGAGAAGAAAGGTGTAGATATGACTTATATTCAAGTCATTAAAGATATGTATGCTAGAGCTGTTACAAGTGTTCGAACTGAAAGAGGATTGACCAAATATTTTACTATTTCTGTTGGTTTACATCAAGGATCGGATTTAAGCTTGATACACCTAAAATATATAGTATTTTTATGCATATTTTTATACCTATTTTTAATGATATTGCACTTTAAGGGAACGTATTTTGTGTTTTTCTTGCATGTATGATGAAAATGGATGGTCATGATGAAAGGAGCAAAATTGGATCAAATTTGGAGCAAAAATAATGAAAAATCAAAATTTTGGCACTGGCGGCTAAGCGCCGCCCATCGGCACTTAGCCACCACAGTTAAAAATCAAAATTCAAATGAATTTGGCGCCAATTTCAAAGGGAATGGGATGCAACTCTTGGTGGTAACTACCATAACTTCCTTTGGGCGGCAAGTTTGATTGAAGGGGTGCGTTCCTTGGAAGATACATTGAATCTGGACACATTTTGAAGAGACACCAAGGCACATTTTCGTTTACTATTTAAAGAGAGTCTTAGGAAAGATTAGGGGAGGCTTTAGGAGGCTCTTAAACTATGTTTTGAAGGGTACTTCCATTGTTCTTCCACTGCATTTTAAGAGTTTTTATTAAGAGTAGGAGTAGAGAGTAGAAAGGAGAAAAGGGTCGGAGTGAAGTCTTCTTCTTCCCACTTCTTTTCTTTCTTTTAGTTTAGTTTTTATTGAAGTTTGAAGTCTATATTCTGAGTCATCGGAGTTGGGAGACTTGCTCTGAGGAGTAGTTTAGCGAAGAGTCAAAGTTTCAGAGGAACTTCCTTAGTCTTGTGGAGAGGATTTTCAGATAAGTGTTTACTTTTAATCTTTTTATTAATACTTGCTTTCGTTTGTTATTTTTCTTTTGTTTTTAATTTCAAATCAATGTTTTTTTGTATTTTCCCAACGCATTATGAGTAGTTTACTTTATATTTTTCTTTCTTAAATGGACAAGCAATTAATTTATAAAGAATTATTGTGGAAAGTATAAGTGTTTAAAAGTTGGAAGAAGTTGTGAAGATTGATTCCTAAAAATTTGTTTACTTCTTAATTTGGCCTGTTAAGTTGTATAATTTCTTGAGATTATGTAAGATCTAATACGGTATTGTCTCATAAGAGTTAGTAAGAATCACATGCAATTATATGGGTGAGAATTGTAGTCCATATAATTGAATGTAATATTAGAAGATATTTTTATGAAAGGGAGTAAAATTAGAGGAATTTAGAGTGACAGGCTAAAACCACCTAATTTGGTTTGAAATTTTGAGTTTTGTTATGAGAAGTTAGCCCCCTGGTAGTGGGAATTGAGGGAACTCTAGAGTGAGAGACTGGTATCTTCCCTGCCTAACCATGTTCAAAATAATAAAAATTTCAAATTAACATGTGTTCTTTATAGAACCAAGTAAGGGTAAAGAACACATTTGCTTCTATCTGTCACAACAAATTTAAATACTTCCACAATAATACTTTAAGAATTATTACTAGTTCATAAAAGGAAAGAAAAAGATATTCTAGTTAATAGTAATTTACATCCAGTGTTATTAGTTATTATAATTTTAATTTCATTGCTTAACATTTTATTAAGGAAATTTTAAAAGACAAATCAACTTTCAAAAATTTTCAAAATCAAGACATACTTTTTCAAAAACAATTAAACAAAGTAAAAAGATAATTTTCTAATTTCTTTAAAAGTTTTCATATTTTCTCTGTGAGTTCGATATCTCGAGACTTAATCAGAAAGTCCTATATTACTTGATAAATGATACGTATACTGGCATAGTATCCCATATTATAAAATCATAAGTTTCATATCTAAATCATCAGCGCATTTACCAGACGGTACCAAGTTTTTGGCGCCGTTACATTTATCGGGGATCAAGTTTTTGGCGCCGTTACCGGGAAAATTAATTTAAATTGCATTTTAAAGAGAATTAAGAAATTTTAAATTTTTACATTTCTTTGTTTTTGTTAATGTGTTGTGTTTTGTTTTATTTTATTATTCTATGTGTAGTTTAGGTTCTGAATGACTTGTGCCGTACGATTCTGAATTAGAAAGAACTATCAGAAAAATCAAAAAAATTAAAAATTCAGAAAAAGATAAAAATATTCAAGAAATGGCAAATCATCAAGATCAAAATGTTGGCATCCATCAAGAATTAAGACCTTTAAGAGATTATGTTACCCCTACAGTAGATGAACATCGTGCTAGTATTCAAAACCCTGTTGTTGCTGGTAATTCTTTCGAGCTTAAACCTGCTATTGTCCAAATGGTGTCTAATAATCAGTTTGGGGGAGTAACAACTGAAGATCCTAATTTGCATCTTGTTAATTTTCTAGAGTTGTGTGCTACTTTTAAATATGATGGTGTTTCGGATGATGCTATTAGAATTAGACTTTTTTCCTTTCTCACTAAGGGATAAAGCTAACATGTGGTTACATTCGTTAGCACCTGGATCAATTAGAACTTGGGGTGAACTGTCACAAAAGTTCCTTGCTAAATATTTTCCACCATCTAAGATCGCTAAGTTGAGAAATGATATAACATCTTTTTGTCAGTTTGAAGGGGAATCAATTTATGAAGCATGGGAAAGATTTAAAGATCTCCTCGGGAAATTTCCACATCATGCAATACCAGATTGGTTAATAATTCAAACTTTTTATAATGGATTAGTTGGATCTCTTATATCAATCATCGATGCTGCTGGTGGTGGATCATTAATGTCTAAACCATTTTCTGATGCTTATGCTTTAATTGAAGAAATGGCTACTAACAATTTTCAATGGCCTTCTGAAAGGTTAAATCCTAAAAAGGTAGCCAGAGTTTATGAAAATGATGCTTTTACAATGTTAACAAATCAAGTTGTTGTTGTATCAAGGAAGATAGAACAATTTGGGATAAATTTTTCTCAGCCAAATCTCATGATTGAAGAAAATTCATTAGGCCAAATGGTTGATTCTTATTCTTCACCAGAAACTGTGAATGCTTTAATCAAACATAACAACCCATATTCCAATTATTATAACCCAGGTTGGAAGAATCATCCAAATTTTAATTGGAATAACAATAATCAGGGTGGTGTTAATCAACAATGGGGGAACACCCAAGTAAACCCATTGGGGAATTAGAACAACCAAGGTAATAATAATAGATTAACTTATCCTTCAGGTTATAACAATGCTTTACAAAATAAGGAGAAGAAGTTGTATGTGGAAGAAGTAGTATCACATATGGGAAATCAATTATAAATTCAAGGAGCAACCATCAGAAATATTGAAAATCAATTGGGACAAATTGCAAATGCCTTAAGTAATAGATCCCAAGGAATGCTTCCAAGTAATACTGAAGTGAATCCAAGAGAAAAGAATAAAGAACAAGTGAAGGCAATTCAAATAAGAAGTGGAAAAGAATTGGATAGTAGAGTTTAAAAGGAAACTGAAGTAGAGAAAGAAGAGATTGAAAAACTTAAAGAGGACGCTCCAAAAGGTTTTGAAAGACCTATTTCTCCACCTAAGGTTGATTTAGAAAAAACCACCACTTCCATTTCCTCAGAGACTTCGTGAACAAAAGTTGGATAAGCAATTTTCAAAATTCTTGGAGATATTAAAGAAGCTTACCATTAATATTCCATTTGCTGAAGCCCTAGAACTAATGCCAAGCTATGCGAAATTTATGAAGGATATTCTTAATAAAAAGAGGAAGTTTGAATAAAATGGGACTGTTTCACTTAGTGAGGAGTGCAGTGCGATAATTCAGAAAAAGCTTCCAGAAAAACTTAAAGAACCTGGTAGTTTCACAATTCCATGTGCAATAGGAGAAAGATTATGTGGAAAAGCTGTATGTGATTTGGGTGCAAGCATTAACCTTATGCCTCTATCAATATTCAAAAGACTGGGACTAGGAGAAGCAACCCCAACTACTGTAACTCTGCAATTAGCAGATCGTTCGATCACATATCCTAAAGGAGATATAGCAGATGTTTTGGTAAAAGTTGATCAATTTATTTTTCCTGTGGATTTCATTGTGTTAGATATGGAGGAAGATAAAGAGATACCCATAATTTTGGGGAGACCTTTTCTAGCTACGAGCGAGCCATGATAGATGTGCAAAAAGGGCAATTAACGATGAGGGTTAATGATCGGATTGTTACATTTAATATTTCAAAATTGATGAAATATCCGTTGTAGAGGTAAAGAAGATGAGTGTCATAGGATGGATGTTATTGAATATTTAAGTGAATGTCATTTCAAATCAACTTATGAAGAGAAAGTTGAAAGAGAAGAATTTGAATATAAGCAAGAAGAGGAGTTATTTGATTTTGATGATTTTCAAGAGGAAGATTTAAAGTTTGTTCATGAAAGTTTTGAGTTGTTGGATATGGCAGAAAAAGATAAATCTTATGGTCCATCAATTGAAAAACTTCTTGAACTTGAGTTAAAAATGCTTTCTGATCATTTGAAGTATGTTTTTCTAGGTGAATCCTCAACCTTGCCTGTTATAATTTCCTCTCAATTAACTGAAAAAGAAGAAGAGAGTTTGCTTGAAATTTTGAAGAAGCACAAGAAAGCCTTTGGATGGACAATTGCTGATATTAAAGGAATCAGTCGTTCAATTTGTTTGCACAGAATTCTTATGGAAGATAATTGCAAACCTCGGGCTGATCCCTAAAAGAGATTAAATATTATTATGAAAGACGTTGTTAAGAAAGAAATTTTAAAATGGTTGGATGCTGGAATTATCTACCCTATTTCAGATAGTGCATGGGTTAGTCATATTCACTGTGTTCCTAAGAAAGGAGGAGTAACTGTTACTGTTAATGAAAAGAATGAAATGATACTAACAAGACAAGTTATAGGGTGCCCAATATGCATTGTTTATAGAAAATTAAACCTTGCCACAAGGAAAGATCATTTTCCACTTCTTTTCCTAGATCAAATGTTGGATAGACTGGCTGGGCATAAATACTTTTATTTTCTGGATGGATATACTGGTTACTACCAAATTCAAATTGCTCCTGAGGATCAAGAGAAAACTACATTTACCAGTCCTTATGGTACGTTTGCTTTTAAAAGAATGCCCTTTGGTTTATGTAATGCCCCTGCTACATTTTAGAGATGTATGATGGCTATTTTTTGTGATTGAATTGAAAATGGGATTGAAGTTTTTATGGATGACTTTTGAGTATTTGGGATTTCATTTGAATCATGTTTAGAACATCTATCTAAAGTTCTAAAACGTTGTGAAAAAACTAATTTGGTCCTTAATTTAGAAAATGCCAATTTATGGTAGTGGGAGGAATTATTTTGGGACATCGGATTTCAGAAAAAGGTTTGGAGGTAGATCCTACAAAAATTCAAGTTATATCTAATATACCTTGCCCAACCAATTTAAGGGGAATTAGAAGTTTTTTAGGACATGATGGATTCTACAGGCGTTACATTAAAGACTTTTCAAAGATTACAAAACCTTTATGTCGTTTACTGGAAAATGATGCAATTTTTAATTTTGATGATGACTACCGTAAAGCCTTTGAAACATTAAAAGAAAAATTAATTATTGCACCTGTAATAATTTCACCAAATTGGGAAAAACTTTTTGAATTAATGTGTGATGCTAGTGATTATGCTATATTGGTGTTGTTTTGGGTCAGAAATATGATAAAATTTTCAATGTAATTTATTATGCTAGTAAAACTCTTAATGAAGCTCAAATTAATTTTACCACTACTGAGAAAGAGTTATTAGCTATAGTATTTACTTTTGATAATTTTCGATCATATTTAATTGGAACTAAATGTGTTGTGCATACTGATCCTTCTGCTATTAAATACTTAATGAAGAAAAGTGATGCAAAACCAAGACGGATAAGTTGGATTCTTCTTTTGCAAGAATTTGATTTTGAGATAGTAGATAGGAAGGGTTCTGATAATCAAATTGCTGATCATTTGACCAGGCTTGAAATTGAAAAATCTCTCTGTGATATTGAAGAAATTAATGAGTCCAGATGAAAAATTTTTCACTGTTAAAGAATGGCATGTTCCGTGGTATGCAGACATAGTAAACTTTATTGTTAGTAATATTATACCCTATGGTTTGACATATCATGAAAAGAAGAAATTTATGTCTGATGCTAAGACTTATTTTTGGGATGACCCATTTTTATATGAACAAGGAAAGGATCTTATAATTCGAAGATGTGTACCTTTGGAAGATACTTATGAAATTATTCAAAAATGTCATGATTCTGATTATGGGGGACATTTTGGAAGTGATAAAACTGCATATAAAATATTACAATCGAGATTTTATTGGCCTACAATTTTTAAGGATGTGAATTATATATTAAAAATTGTGATAGATGTCAGCGTGTAGGAAATATTTCTAGAAGAAATGAGATGCCCCTCAATTATATGTTGGAAGTTGAAATATTTGATGTTTGGGGACTAGATTTTATGGGACCATTTACACCATCTTTCGAAATGTTTATATTTTGATAGCGATGAGACTATGTTTCGAAATGGATTGAAGCTATTGCTTTACCTCGATGTGATGCTCAAGGTGTTGCAAAGTTTTTAAAAAAGAATATATTTTGTAGATTTGGAATACCTAGAGTAATCATAACTGATGGGGGAAGTCATTTTAGAAATGCGATTATTGGGAAGTTAGCAAAGAAATATCATATTAATCATCGCATTGCTACTGCTTAACATCCGCAGACAAGTGGTTTGGTTGAATTATCCAATCGTGAAATTAAAAGAATATTGGAAAAAACTGTTAATCCAAATAGAAAGGATTGGTCAATTAAACTGGATTATGCTTTGTGGTCCTATAGGACTGCTTAGAGAACATTTATAGGAATGTCCCCATATAGGCTGATTTTTGGCAAAGCTTGTCATTTACCTTTTGAACTTGAGCATAAAGCATATTGGGCTATTAAAGAGTTCAATTATAATTTGAAAGATGTTGCTGAAAAGAGATTATTGCAATTGAATGAGCTTGAAGAAATATGGAATAAATCTTATGAAAATGCTAAGATTTATAAAGAAAAGACGAAATTATGGCATTATCAGAAGATTCTTACCAAAAATCTTGTACCAGGACAACACGTTTTGCTGTATAATGCTAGATTGAGAATATTTTCTGGAACACTTAAGTCCAGGTGGATGGGTACCATTTATTGTGATAAAATTTTATTCTTACGGAGCTGTAGATATTCAAGATCCTAAGACTGGAAAAATATTTAAAGTTAGCAGACATAGACTAAAACCATATTTTTCAGTCAATAAATCTAAATCTGATGAGAATTTGATGTTGGGTCACTCAGAATAAGTTTTGGGTATGTCAGGCTGAATATGTTAAAACAAGTGCTTTGTGAGAGGCAACCCATATTTATCGTTGTGCTTTGCTTTATGTTTGTTTAGTGTGTTTCGTTTGCTTTGTTTGCTTTGTTTTTATGTTTTAGTGATAGTAATTTGGAGTTTTTAAACTTTGGTAGAGTTTATTTGACCTTAATTGATGATTTAGAGAAGTCAGAATGAAAATTTGGACACTTTGCAGACCTGTGCTAAATTGTCCACTGGCGGCTAAGCGCCGACTAGTTGGCGCTTAGGCGCCGTAGTTATAAAAAACGTGAAAAATGTGGATCTAGAAGCCTAGATCGTGGGGGAGAAGTTTTGGGAGTTATTTTTGAATTTCTAAACGTCTTGGGACTGCTCTAACATTTCCCAAGTCTATAAAAAATGACTTGACTTAAGAGAAACACTTGCCCCAAGTCCTATTTTCATTTCTAAAGTCTTAAGAAGAGAATTTTGAGTGCATCATGTCTTCCTGGAAGAATGAGAAGAAGAAGCAAGATTCTGACAAAAGTAAGTTCATTAGTGATAGTGCTAAAGAGTTATTTAATGGATATCTCGTTGTTAGTATTCAGGGTATTGCAGAAATGATTGCAAAAATTGAAGCCCGAGTGACTTCAATGGAAGCAAAGATCAATGATACTAACTTACATTTGAAACACATGGGATGGAAACTCAATATGCAATTTAATCATTTAAAGTACGTGGAAGAAATTGATAAGGCGATGTTTGTGAAGAACAAATGGATTGAAGAAGATGATGTAAGAATGAACAATTATCACCCGTTCTATAAAAATTATATTCCAGAAGGGTCAAATGAGAATAATAGTGGTCCGTGATATATTCTGCCTAATGGAGATTGGAATTAAAAGTGTTTTGTTTGTTTAATGTTCTTATGTGTTATGTTTAGTGTTCTTGTGAGTTCATGTTTGGTGTGTTTAGTTCTTTTATTTAAATATTAACTAAGCCTGATGATGTGATGGTTACATCCTAGAGATGTATACTTATCAGTTTGAGATTAATATCTCTTGTATTTAGAGATTTTCATCCTTTATGTTTGGATAGAAATTCTAGTATTGTATAAAGTGTTATGTTTGTTTTAATATAAGTTTGTGTTTTTATGAAATTTGTGTGGAATCAATGGTTATTAAATTTTGATTTGGAGTATTGGAAGAATTATGGGGAGAAAAAATTATTTTGGAGTAATTAAGGGTGATTAACCAAGTGATTTAGTGCATATACCTTAATTATGAAAATTTGGATATTAACGACTAAGCGCTAGAATGTCGGCGCTTAAACGCCAAATTTCGCGGCTAAGTGCCGAGAGGTCGTGCTTAGGCCCCAGTTCGCGAAAATTGCTTCCCAAAAGTTAAAAACCCAAAAATTGCCATTTTAAACCACCCCATTGTCTTCAACCTTCGGTTTACCGCGAAAGAAGAGCCTAGGGCATCATATTGTGGATCATTTAAGAGCCGATCTCAACAAAAATTGTTAAATTTGGATTCCTTGAGGTAAGAACACTACTCCTAAGTAATTTTTTTGATTTTCACCTGTATTTTGAGTACATTATAGAAAATCTTAAAATCACTATTCATCGTGAAAATTGGAGGAAAAACTTTAGAAATTGCTTAGATTTAGTGAAAATATCTTTTGGAAGAAAATTTAGTAAGTTTAGTTTAATTTTGGAATTTATGGTGAATTTTTCATGAATTTTTAGAGATGGCTCCAAAGTCAAA
This sequence comes from Papilionanthe hookeriana x Papilionanthe teres, assembly GCA_022702705.1. NCBI lineage: Eukaryota > Viridiplantae > Streptophyta > Magnoliopsida > Asparagales > Orchidaceae > Papilionanthe > Papilionanthe hookeriana x Papilionanthe teres. Next base: position 14,085,542 of record CM040437.1, on the reverse strand, counting down.
GCGTGCACGAGAAAAGACGAAGTTCGATTCTGACAAATTTGTTAGTATGAGAGCTGAGGAACGATACGTTGATGCATTGTAGTCACGTAAGTTGATTCTTGAGCATGTGTTTAGTAAGCCAGGAGAGGTGATTGAAGATATGATTGCTAGAAGAAACTGGGAGAATTACTGTTGCTGTAGTTTCTGTGGTTAGAGAATTTTATGCAAATTTGTCTGCTACAGAAGAGAATCAAGTAATGGTTAGGAGGCATGAGATGAACTTTTCTTCTGGGGCAATTAATGCTTTTTATGGACTACCTCCTGACATGTTCTGTTTTTATTCTAACTATCATCCTTCAGAAGGGGAATTAGATGAGATCATGGAATTTCTGACTGATGGAAGAGGATTATGGAAAATAACAAATGATAGAAGAGTGAACATTCCTGCTTCCAAATTGAATGCCATTTCTAAGGCATGGAATTATTTTATCTCATCTAAGTTGTTACCATCGAGTCATACTAGTGAAGTAAGGAGAGAAAGAGCTGTGTTGAACCATTGTATTCAGCAAGGAAAGCCTATTGACATTGGAGGTATAATTTTTATTATGTTTTGAACTGTTCTAGATCAACCACGACTATAGGTATGGGATTTCCTTTCTTGATTCATTCACTATGTGAATGATCTTGAGTGAAGTTTGACACCTAGGATGAGGTACTTCAGCCATTGAGACCAATTACCAGTGTAAACATTGGTGCTTACACTGTACATTCAGAGTTTGGTTGGAGAGGAGGATTTGGTAGGGCTTCTATCGCTACGCTTCGCTCGCATCTACTTCTCGTGCTACTACTTCACGTGCTTCGTCATCTACTGATTCACAGACTTGTTTATTAAGAAAGATTTTGAAAAAAGTGAGTCTTACTCGAGAGCATATGAAAGATATGGATGGTATGTTGGATAATGTGGAGAGATATATTATAAAACATGATGAATATAAGAAGAGTTGTCAACAATATTTGGATAGACTGATTAGAGGTTATCAGAGTGTTGAGATGCCACCTCATCCATTCTACATACCTTATGTGCCATCCAGGGATTGGAACGAGCAAGATGATGATGACGAGGATTAAGAGTAGATGTATTTTGTTTGTTCTAGTTATTGTGTTGTTATACTGTGTTACTGTGTACTTTATCTAGTGTTTTGTTTTATGATTGTGTTGTGATGTGAACCTTGATAGTATGCAGATTGTAGTTGTACTATTTATCTGTTATGCATATTCAGGTATTGTTGTTGTTTTATTGTGGATTTATATGTTATTGTGTGATAGTGTGTAATAGTAAATGTTTTTATGTGTATGTTATGGCAGAGTTTTAAATAGTGTGTACCTTAATTCAAAAACTGTTAGGAGATTATAAACCACTATTAGGAACTTCTACTTAGGAAACTATATGTTTAAAATTTTTTCAAATTCCATTATCATTTGTTATCTGTATCAGTGAGTTATTTTAGTTGGTGTGTATTTGCTTTGAAAACCTCCACTACTGTAGAAGTCTTCTGAAATTTTTACTTTTCTTATTATAAAAATAAAAAAATTAAAAAAATATTTTGTTTTGAAAAAAAAAACTAAATTTGATTTCATTTTACTCTTGTTATTTAAATTGTTATACTTGCATATTAGGATATTAAAAAGTCCTGCAAGCATGATATGTTAGTTTTTATTTCTCACCCATATATCATTTCTTATGCTTAAATGTTTTATCTTAATTAAAAAATTAAAGTTTGGGGGGGATTTTAAAAAAATAAAGATTTTCAAAAAACCTAAAATTTTATTTAATTCTGAAGAATACTTAAAAATAAATCTTATTTTTTATTGAGAACAATAATGTACATGAAGTTATAATAGGGGAAAAAATTTTTGAATATAGAAATGAATAAAAGAATTTAGTTAAAATTTATAGTAATCATGAAAAACTTAAAGTTAAAATTTTCTTAATGAATAAGTGTTAAATAAAGTTAAGCTATCTTTAGTAAGAAGCTTTGTATTTTTGGATAAATAGAATATTTGACTTTTATTCTTTAAAGCTTAAATTTTTTTTATTAAACAGTAATTTTCAGATACTATTATTATGATTTTTAAGTGAAAGACATAAATCTGATCTTTATTTTAAATAGAAGGATGGAATTAAAAATCATTAAAGGTCTATCCAGATATAGTAATCCTTGCCTGTTAAAAAAAAGAGAAAAAGAAAAGAAAAAGTGAAAAATAGTATATGAAAAGGGAGGAGAAGCTTGAGAATTTAAGAGCCTAATCAAAAATTGGTTTCATACCTAAAGATTAAGATATAAGTTCAGAGAAAATCTAAAACTTAAGGTTATAATATAGTAAGTAAAATTATTTTTCAAAAAAAGATTTTTAAGTGAGAAAAATAAATGTTTGAATCATATATTTTAAAGAATCTACAAATATTTCTGAAATAGATAGAGACTTATATTTGTCATTTTTCTTAAGAACTTTCTAAGCTTAAAGTTGATTTTAATTACTGAAATTTTTTCTAAATTGGACTATTCCATTTCTAGAACAATATTTTGTTATCTTCCTAAGAAACTCATTACATAATTTGCATGCTAAAATATTCTACGAGATTAACTGTGACTTGAGGACAAGTAACATTTTAAGTTTGGGGGATTTTGATACACCTAAAATATATAGTATTTTTATGCACTTTTTATACCTATTTTTAATGATATTACAGTTTAAGGGAAGTTATTTTGTGTTTTTCTTGCAGGTATGATGAAAATGGATGGTCATGATGAAAGGAGCAAAATTGTATCAAATTTGGAGCAAAAATAATGAAAAATCAAAATTTTGGCACTGGCGGCTAAGTGCCGCTGGGTCGGCGCTTAGCCACCACAGTTAAAAATCAAAATTCAAATGAATTTAGCGCCAATTTCAAAGGGGATGGGATGCAACTCTTGGTGGTAACTACCATAACTTCCTTTGGGCGGCAAGTTTGAATGAAGGGGTGCGTTCCTTGGTAGATACATTGCATAAGGACACTTTTTGAAGAGACACCAAGGCACCTTTTGGTTTACTATTTAAAGAGAGTTTTAGGAAAGATTAGGGGAGGCATTAGGAGACTCTTCCACGGCGTTTTGAAGGGTACTTCCATTGTTCTTCCACTGCACTTTAAGAGTTTTTATTAAGAGTAGGAGTAGAGAGTAGAAATGAGAAAAGGATCGGAGTGAAGTCTTCTTTTTCCCACTTTTTTTCTTTCTTTTAGTTTAGTTTTTATTAAAATTTGAAGTTTGTATTCTGAGTCATCGGAGTTGGGAGACTTGCTCTGAGGAGTAGTTTAGCGAAGAGTCAAAGTTTCAGAGGAACTTTGTTAGTCTTGTGGAGAAGATTTTCAGATAAGTGTTTCTTTTAATCTTTTTATTAATACTTGCTTTCGTTTGTTATTTTTCTTATTGTTTTTAATTTCAAATCAATGTGTTTTTGTATTTTCCTAATGCATTCTGAGTAGTTTACTTTATCTTTTTCTTTCTTAAATGGACAAGTAATTAATTGATAAAGAATTGTTGTGGAAAGTATAAGTGTTTAAAAGTTGGAAGAAGTTGTGAAGATTGATTCGAAAACTTTGTTTACTTCTTAATTTGGCTCGTTAAGTTATAGAATTTCTTGAGATTATGTAAGATCCAATGTGGTATTGTCTCATAAAAGTTAGTAAGAATCACAGGCAATTATATGGGTGAGAATTGTAGTCCATATAATTGAATGTAATATTATAAGATATTTTTATGAAAGGGAGTAAAATTAGAGTATTTTAGAGTGACAGGCTAAAACCCCTAATTTGGTTTGAAATTTCTAGTTTTGTTATGAGAAGTTAGCCCCCAGGTGGTAAGAATTGAGGGAACTCTAGAGTGAGAGACTGGTATCTTTCCTGCCTAACCATGTTAAAAATAATAAAAATTTCAAATTAACTTATGTTCTTTATAGAACCAAGTTAAGAGTAAAGAACACATTTGCTTCTATCAGTCACAACAAATTTAAATACTTCCACAACAATACTTTATGATTTATTACTACTTCATAAAAGGAAAGAGAAAGATATTCTAGTTAATAGTAATTTACATCCAGTGATAATAGTTATTATAATTTTAATTTCATTGCTTAACATTTTATTAAGGAAATATTGAAAGACAAATGAACTTTAAAAACTTTTCAAAATTAAGACTTACTTTTTCAAAAATAATTAAAGAAAGTAAAAAGATAATTTTCTGATTTCGTTAAAAATTTTCATATTTTCCCTGTGGGTTCGATATCTGGGACTTAATCAGAAAGTCCTATATTACTTGATAAACGATACGTGTACTTGCGTAGTATCCCATATTATAAAATCATAAGTTTCATATCTAAATCATCAGCGTATTTACCAGACGGTACCAAGTGTTTGGCGTCTTTGCATTTATCGGGAACCAAAGCCCATATCTTTTTGCTTTATTTATGGATGGTCTTACTGGGCATTTACAAGAGGATGTACCTTGGTGTATGCTTTCGCTGATGATATCCTCCTTGTGGATAAGATAAGAGAAAAAGTCCAGGAAAGACTTGATTTATGGAGGTCTACATTGGAGTCTAAAGGTCTTCGTTTGAGTAGAACTAAAATTGAATACACGGAATGTAATTTTAGTAATAGTAGGTCTAGTGACAGAAGTGTAACTTTGGGTGATCAAATTATTAAAAGGTGTGAACGATTTAGATATCTCGGGTCCATTGTTCAAAGCGATGGTGATATAGATGGGGATGTTAATAGTAGAATTCAGGTTGGTTGGTTGAAGTGGAGGAATGCGTCCGACCTATTGTGTGACAGAAAAGTACCGCTTAGACTAAAAGGAAAATTTTATAAGATGGTTCTGAGACCTTCAATGCTCTATGGTTCTGAATGTTGGCCTTTAAAAGAGAAACATAATATTAAGTTATGTGTTCCTGAGATGAGAATGATTAGGTTGATGAGTGGCTTTACACTTAAGACAAAATGTGAAATGAATATATCTGTAATAGGGTTGGTGTTGCACTAGTGACAGATAAAATTAAGAGAGAGTCACCTTAGATAGTTTGGTCACATTAAATGTTGACCACCTGATGATCCGATTAGGAGAGTAGATGTTTTAAATACAACTTATGTTAAGAAAGGTAGAGGTAGACCTAGTAAAACTCGAGCTTATTGCATTAAAAATGATCTTAATTTATTAGAATTAAACGAAAATTTGACACTAAATAGGACGCAATGGAGAAAAAGAATTCATGTAGCCGACCCCACTTAGTGGGATTAAGGCTTTGTTGTTGGTGGTGGTGATTTTTATGATTTTTTAATTATTTTTATTTTTTTTTTTAAATTAGGAAAATGTATTAAAAATGAAATATATAGTTAGGGCTTATTATTATTTTTCATGGGTGCCCCTACTCATAAAGAACTCCTAAAACCATTTTTGTAATTTTCTTAATTATATATTATTTATTATAATTATTTTATTGCAAAATATGCAATTTTACTTGAAAATAAAATTTAGTTACCAAATTAACTCAAATTGAGTTAAAATTTTTATAGTGGGTTAATATAATTATTATTGACAGTGTTGGATAATTTTTGTGGTTTTTCTATTCATATTTTAGTTATTTAGTATTTTAAGGCTTTTAATGAGTTAATTACAATTAGTTCCATTTTTATTACTTAAATCCTTTTTTTTCTTAAAGCTCTCTAACCACACTAAACCTACCAAAATATGTTTTCTACTTCTCAAATTAATATTTTAATAATTATAAAATTTTAATTAAACGATGGGATTTAACTTGAAAAATAGGTTTCTATGGCTAGAGATGCTCTCTGACCCTAGAAAAATCATATAACGTCCCTAAGGATAGAGCCAACAAGTCCTCAAAATTTCATGTCATTGTAATTTATATTTATTAAGTTATGTTTTAAATAAATTTATGATTTTTTAATTAATTTAAAATAAAATAATTAATAATTAATTTTGATTTTACTTCCAAATTATTTTCCTCTATTCACTGAGTAACATGATATTTTTAATTTTTTAACCATTTTTCTATACCAAGTATGCATTTTTTAAGTTAACTGAATTAAAATAGATCAGAAAATCCTAATTTTTCTATTTATGTGACTCGGCGCTGCGTCAACCTAGGCAAATCCGAACTGCTACGTAGCACACTCTCACTCGACGTTGCCTTCTGAGTCAGCTACCACGCGGCTCCGTGTTCATGTATAAGTTTATGTCCGACGCAATCCTGACCCTCCATTCATTACATGCGCAATCAGATGACTCTTCTTCATCGTCTTCATCTGGTGTATTCATTGAGCTATCTACCTTCTATGCTTAAGATCTCTTACTCACTCAACCAAATCACTTAGGGTTTGTTCCTACACTTTCATCTAGTCGAGACGAACTTATCTATATGTTTTATCATGCATGGAATCAAACTATTCTTACAATGTTCCAAACCAAGCTTGATTTAGGAGAAAGAGTTCAATACCTTTTCCTAAGAGGTGTGGCCTCAATTGGATGCTTGCAGAGGCTTCAGCGAAGTCTGGTAAATCTTTTGGATGTGTCACTTTGGTCTGGGGAATTGTCTGGTTTAGAACTCTTCCAGCAGGTGGAGAGGTTGAGGAGAAAGTCTGGTGTAGAGGGCTTTGGAGATGGGGTTTTCTGTGGAGAAATTCTTCTTTTGTTACGGGAAGCACAGAGAACAATCAATTTAAGGTTTTGTGAAGTTTTGAGAGGTGTCTTGTTTCTGGCCTGATTTTGGTGATGAAATTGGCTTTAGGCAGTAGGGGTAATGGTTGGAGAATGGTGGGGATAAAATTCTCTCAGCTGTTAGGAGTTCTAGGAACAATTTGGTAGAGTTTTGTTTAGGTTTTTTATGCTCTCCTCTTTTGGTCGTGAAGTAGTGGTTTTTAAATAGAGGGGCTTAAGTTGGCTGGATGGGCTTCAATTTATGTGTGCTTTGCTACTTAGGTGGAGGGAAGAAAGGTCCAAGTGACCACTCAGGTTTAGACACATTGGATGGGTACAATTGAGGTTTGATCGGGGTAATCTTCTCTGGTTTGGGTTTTTCAGCCACTAGGCCGACAAGGATAGAGAAAGTGGCTAACTGGGTCAGGGGAGCCAAAGCGAGGTTTAATTGGGATAAGTTTAGAGTTTGATGGCTAGTGGCAAAGATATCTTTGGGCTTAACCATTTTTGGGAGGAAATCCCTTAAATCATGGGACCTTTGATCCATGGATCATGTAGGTTGGGCTAGGTGGTTCTAGCCTGGGTCCTAGGGTTCCAATGACTGTTGTGGTGAATATGGTTTAGTCAATTTGAATGATTTGGTCAAGTTTAGGTCTTGGATTCGAAATTGGGGTCTTGGCTTGGACTTGGATCTAGTTTAAGTTTGGGCTAAGATTTTGGTTAAATGATTGACCATAGGTATGAGCGGTGTATTTTTTGTCCATACATAAATATGGTACGTGGAGCCCATGTATTTGGTTGGATGGCTGTTAGGTCGAGTGACTATTAGGCGTGGGTTGCAGGCCAGTTGTGTGGTCCTGGGTCGTCCTTGATAGGCCTTGTTGGGCCACTTCACTCCTTCTGCTATTCCCGAGATGCCATTATGTTTCATGCCATTATCATTCACGGTGTATCTGTTTCACCTGTAAGCTTGTCTTCTGTTCATTGTTGATTATCAGAAGTAATTATTGCAATGTAATACAACTATTTTAATTGCTTTCTTGCCTTACAAGAGCGCATGTCAATCTCCTTGGAATGAATTTTTTTTTTTAACCGCAATGATTAAATTTATTTTTTGATTAATGGAATTTTGATTAAACTAAGTCTATTAAGAATATTAAATTTATTTGAAAATAAGTTTCATACAAGAAAATTCTATTAAGGATTATAATTCAATCATCTCGAAACTTTGTTTTCTATCCATTTCAAAGAAAATTTTCAGAATATTAATTTGACCATTTTATAGAATAAAATTTTGTCATGATTTTATTGTTGGGGAAGAGAGTAATAGGTTAGCTTTTATTAGAATTTGTTATTAATTTATTTTGTCGAATAAAAAATATTCATCAAATATTATAATCATAATTTTATTTTAAATCAATTGGTTTTGCTTTCAGTTGAACAAAATATTTCAACTGAATTTTCACTGATTCTCAGAAGAAAAAAGACAAAAAAACATATCATCTTAACGTCATACAAACAATAAGTTCTGATGCGTCATCAGCAAATTTTTAAAAGTAAATATTATTTTAATTATATATATATATTTATATATATATATATATATATATATATATATATATATATATATATATATATCCTTTTTCTTTTATAATTATATATATATTTTTTCGTTTATTAGTAATATAATATTTGCAGTATAAGTTTGATAATTCAAAAATAAAAAAATTATCTAAGAAACAAAAAAAAAAACAAATATCAGTACGAATTTTTCAAAATTATTGATGATGTGGAAGTCATTAATGTTTTTTGGCACTCATAGGAGTTAATTATGATTATCTAATAACACAAGGAACCTGGTTTTAATAATTGTCTAGCTGATTTGGATACATATTAAATGGCTTGGAAATTCGATGCATCAATATTTAAGTATTATATATATTTTTTTACAAAAAACTACCTTAGATGCCTCAAAAAAGGCATCTAGGTAGCAAATATCATTAAAAATGTAAAAGATTACAAAGTCTAATATAGAAGAGATTAAGAGAGTCCCCATGAAGCAAAATAGAGAGAAGGGGGGAGGGAGTTCTATGTATAACAATAGTTTGATTACATTTGCCTTGTTTAGCTAATCAGAGAGCAGGTAAGTTTCCTTCTCTGGCCATAAACTGGTACCTAACATTAAATGCTGAGAGAGACAGTTGATTTGTGTAACCGAAGGAAGAATCTGCCAAGTTGGGGAAGAGATCCCTCTAAGAGAGGATAACAAAATTTCATAGTCAAATTCAATAATCAGGAAATGTATGTGACATTGGACGGAGATCTTGAGAGCCCAAAAAACTGTCATTGCTTCAGTTTCCAGAGCATCAAGAGCACATACAGGAGAATGAAAGTGTAGCAGACAATTGCTAGAATAATCTCTGAAAACCCCACCAATCCCAGCAATGCCATTAAAGAAGCTGCCATCAGTATTGGCTTTCAACCATGGTGACACAAGTTTTTTCCAATGAACTAGAGAAAACCTGTTGGGAGCCAAAGTAACAGAAACCTCCTTCTTTAAGATATTTGGGAAACCTTTGTGTTGAATTAACCTGGATAAAACGTTAAGGCAATGACTTGCTACCTGATGGGGAGAGATAGGCACCATGTCTAATTTAAGTTGATTCCTTGCCAACCAAATAAACCAATCCATACTACCAAAAACAGTGAAGAGTTGATGAGAATGTCAAACATGCCAATTTAAGAAAAAGGAAAACCAGATAAGGTTAATTGTTGGAATGGATAGGTGGCTGAGAAAGTTGGACACAACATTTTGAACATACGTGCACTGGAAGAACGGATGGTCAATAGATTCCTCTTCAGTATGGCACAAAGAACATCTAGAGGGTCCCCTGATTCCTTTAAGATTAAGGATATCATCAGTGGGGACGATTCTGTCAAACAGTCTCCAAAGGAAGAAGGACATAGAGGGGGTAAGAAATTTGTTCCAGATTAGGGATCCCCAAAGGAGTTGATCCCAATGAAATAAAGCGAAACAGATAAAGGAAGAGGAGGACTGGTGTCTAGTCTTCTTGAGATGGATCTTATCAGTACCATTGTAGTTGTGGGGTCTGACCCGAATTTTGTATTTCCAAATACAAGGATTTATTACCACTGCTACAAAATTTAATTTCTGGCAAAGGCGCGAAACACTTGATCTGGAATAACTTGCTATATAGATGTGTTTCAAATAAAACTTTTTTTAAAATATATGTTTATATAGCAAAATATAATTTAAAAAGAAAATATTTTATATACTTTTTGGGTACTATGCAAGTATACGTATCGTTTCAAGTAATATAGGACTTTGAAACAAAGACCCCAGTATCGATCCCACGGGGAAAAAATATGATAATAAATTTAAATATTGTATTTCAAATATCTTTTTTGAATTTTAATCTAACTATAAATTACTTTTAATTTACTAGATGCAGATAAAGAAAACAATAATAAGAAAATGATTTTGTGAAAACTATATAAAACAAACAACTTTCTTCCCTTCAATTAATCTAAGATCTTTAAGATAATTTAATATTCGTTGGAGAATTTGATTAATGTTATTGTGCCAAATAGAAGCATTCCTATTCTTTACCCTTTGATCCAGGCGCAAAGAACATTGGCTAATTTACAGATCAGGTCCTGATGTATTGTTTGTAGAATGGGTTAATCTAGACTCACACTACTAGATGTCCAAGGGTGGCTATGGTCGGCCCTACTAGTGACCATTTCCTAATCTTTAAATCAAATTATAAGAATTTAGTCTATCACTCTAAAAACTTATCAATTCTACACCCTTTAAATCTTAACTTCCTATTTATTTGCACTTCACCTTAAATAGCCCGCACATGGCCTTCGACTTCCCAATGATTCATGTGACATTTACAAGTTAAGAGTTCTTCTCCTTCTAGGTCTCAAAACTCTTCAACGAGTTTTAACAATTTAAATGGCCAATTTAAAAAGTAAAGTAAGATCGAGTATTAATGTCATCACAATGTTTTGAAAATATTTTGAATTTTAATTCTCCATCGAATCTTATATTATCTTATCTATCTCTTCACAATAGAAGGAAGAAAGTAAACTAACTACTCATAACACATTGAATATAAACAGCAAAACACAATAAAAAAAACTTTGAATCAAATATAAAATACTTATCTCAAATATTCCTTCTACAGATCTTCTGATTCCTACTGACTCCACAGTGTAATGAACTCCAGATGCAACAACTTGAAAGTAAACTCACTAAACTAAAATAAAAGTGGCCCTAAATTTCTCTCTCTATTTCTCTCTCTAAGGATTAGAGATCCTAAAGTGGATAAGAGAAAGAGGTTACAATGGGGGCACGTTTTTCTGAAGAAATGGACTCCTATTTATAGGCTTCAAGGGTTGCCTTGAGGCACCTCTTCAAAACATGTCCACATTCAATGAATCTTCTAGAAGGTCTGTCTGGCGCCTAGGAGCCGGAATCTGGCACCTAGGCACCGGACACCGCGTCCAGTTCTTCGCACCTCTTCACTTTGGCTCGCACCTCTTTGCGATTAAAACCATTTTGGAGCATCCAAATGCAATGTATCACATGTCCTATTATCAAGGAATAACTGCCAGTCTTCTAGAATGTCCAATAACCGCTCACTCCGTCAAAATAACCATTCAAACGTTGTCAAAAACTTGACAGTTCTGTATCGAGTCTGGCGCTTAGGCGCCAACTTCTGGCGCCTAGGCGCCAGGCCATATTTTTTTAAAAAAATTTTGTATTTTGCTCCATTTTTGCTCCTTTTTCCTTTTTTGGATCTTTTTACATCACCTACATCCAAAAACACAAAAATACCTTTCATTAAAGCATAATATCCTTAGAAATTGATAAGAATTAAGACATAAAAATAGGTATTTTTTATAGATCAAAATCCTCAAACTTAAATGTTACTTGTCCTGAAGTAACTCTTTCTACTATATAAAATGTATAGCCTTTGGAATAAAAGATAAATATTTAAGATTCATTATAATTTTTGATTTTATAAAGTTTTTAGTAAATTATTAACCCAATTTCACCAATTAGGTTTAATTTTAAGAATTTAAAGAATATTTAACTACCAAATCATAAGATTTCAAACTTTTCATCCATTTTGAAAATAATAGAAGTCTATTATATTAAGATCTCATAGATTATTTACAAGAAAAAGATCTTCTTGGAAAATCATTCCTAAATAAATATTCATGCATAAAAATTAAGTAAAATATGTAACTAGTTTTCTTCCTATAAGATAATTCAAATGAAGCCAATTTTTTATTTAGGCATTTCCTCAAGCTTCTCCTCTTTTTTTTATTATATATAGAGAGGATTACTATATCTGGATAGCCTGTTAATGGTTTTGAACTTTACTATCCTTAACTTATATTTTCAAAACTTATACATTTCCACTTAATTATTATAACATGAATAAGAATTCAAAAAGATTTCCAATCTTTTCTTTTTCAAGTGATAATTTTTTATTACTTAATATTTCTAAAATTCTATTATTTCTATCATGAATAGAAAAATTTCTTAATCTTATTCTTCTTTAAGTTAAATAATTATATTCTTAAAATCAATCAAAGTTAGTACAATTTTGGTTAATTTCACTAAATTATTTATAATTTCAAAAATAAAAGTGATCTCAAATAAATTCTTCATTCCTTAAGTTATGTTAAAAAGTTTTTATTTTTAAGAAACTATTAGCTCTTTAAGGACAAATAAAATTTAAATTTGAATGTATTTTCCCTTCCCTCAAACTTAAGTTTTGGTATACTATGAAAATTTGAAAGTATGAGAAAAAGAAAATCATAATTTTAAAAGGATTTTTTTTTATATAAGTAAGTAAAAACGATCTTAAAAAGAAAAATTAACTTCTACTCATGCTTTTATGAATATTTAAGATAAAATTGAAGCATGTATAAAAAGTAAGCAGGCTAATTTTTATGATTATACTAAATTTGAAACAAAATAAAAGCAGAGCAAAATAACTAATTACTAAACAGTAGACTAAAACAAACATATCATAAATTAACTCTAATTTCAGTCTCAACACAATATACTAAGAATATTCTAACAACAGAATTTTAACATTAATCAATCCATAAAGATACTTAAACAAATCAATGTACATCAAACATAAAACTAAACAAACAAAACAAACAAAACAAACCAACAAAGTAGCACAATATAGAGATCTATAAACTACTAGTCACTGGCTGTAGCCTCATCATCATCATCGTCACCAAAGGAAAATTCTACATCCTTAGGATCAACAAATGGTGTGAAACTAGGAAAAGTAGGGAAACTAACATCATGTTCACCCTTCAGAAATCTGACTAGGGCTTCATCATACTCAGCATCATAGCAACTCTTCCTCTGGGTATAATCAGATAAATGATCAAGTTTCCTATCAATAGTATCAATCCTGCAGTGAGTTTGAAATAACTTTTGTTGCTGCTCTATAAACTGATCATGCATTGATTCCCGGAAATTCGATGGTGGCTCAGCAGAAGTGGAGGGTCGAGAAGTAGAAGGTCTATCGGAAGTAGGTACAGAAGAAGAAGGAGCAGTTGATCTCTTCCCTCGAAGACGATCACAAATGCTAATGCTCTCCTGACCAATCGGCTTAGTAGTCTTCAACCTTTCCTCTGAAATATCTGCAGTGACTCCATTGCTAATACATAATTAATAAATCAGAGATGGGAATCCCAATCCAATAGAAGTGCTGGATCTCGCAGTAGAATCCACAGAATCATAAATAATACTGCCGACATCAATAGGCTCCTTTTCTGAATGCAGTAATTTAAGATCGCTTGATCTCTAGTCACTTCACATAGGTGGTTGGAAGGTAACAATCTTGCAGAAATAAAATAGTTCCATGCTTTAGAAATACCATTTAATTTGGAGGATTTGAAGTTTACCCTTTTTGCGTTCCTGATCTTCCAAGATCCGATACCGTCGATCGAATAAGCAATGATCATATCCAAATCTCCCTCGGATGGTGATAATCCGGAATAGTGGCACTCAATAGTCGGTGGCAGGCCACAAAATACATTGATTCTTTCAGGATTAAATCCTACTCCGATACCTCTGACAAAAACTTCATAATCTTTGGCATCCAGAAAATTTGCATAAAACTCTCGAACAATAGGGATAACAGCAACAGCAGTGAAATAACAGAATCGTTGCCAATTGTGCACAACGATAGTGTTTTCAATCATTTCTCCCGGATGATAAAAACTTCGTTCTGAAATGAACTTCCTGGACGTCGCAAATTCGTGGAATCGAAAATGCACAAATTGCGAGTAGAAAATTTCTTCGCTATCAAAGTTATCTCGTGCCTTCCCGCGTTTAGATTTCAGAGTCATCTAAACGTGAAAGAAAATAAGAACAAATTTAGGAATCAAAGATTTAAACTCTTTTTAAGTTTATAAAACTTAAAATAAGTTTAAAATTCCAAAGAAATCACTAAAAATCAAAAAAATTTTCAAAATTTCGGTTCTTAGCAAAACCTAGGGAAATCTATGGTGAAAATCGAAAATCAATGGTTTAAAGTGTTGATCTAACCTTGAGACGAAGAAATCGAGTGGTTTTGCGCTCAAATCCTTGATGTTTTGACCTCAAAATGGGTCTAAAAGGTGTATTTTCACGAAAATGGGGAAGAAGATGAAGCTTAGGCGTCAAAAATGGCTTTTGGGGGTATTTAAGAAAATTTTTGGGTACAGGCCGAACTGGCGCTTAGGCGCCGAATTCTGGCGCGAGACTCGTCTTTTACAAAAAATTATTTTTAAATTTAATTTTCCACCAAAATTCATAAATTCAACTTCTAATTACTCAAATTAGAGTAGGGCTTGAGTTTCTAACTTTCACAACATTTTTCAAAAATTTTAAAAATTAAAAATTTAATCCACCAATCAAACATAAAGTTTTAATCTCACTAAATTTCATTTATAATCTTCAATATTGGCTCAATACATTCCAGATAACTATTATACTTGATTCAAATTCCTAATACACACTCAACACAACAATTTCTAAGCAAAAACAACACACATTAAACATGAAAGAAAATACACAAACAAACACAATCGATTCACTAAATCGATACAGCGACTCAACAAACCAGATAATAACTATCTCATTACCAGAATATTCTAATCTTCACAAGGGAAATTGTGTATTCCACTTGGAAAGAACACTAACGCTCTCGGGAAATCCGTAGCCGTCTTTTCGTCAATCCACTTGTTCTTCGCATACATTTCAACTTGAGCATCTTGATAAGCAGCAAAATGATCAAATTGAAGTTTCATCTGCCATTCTTGATGTTCAATCTGATGAAACATCTCATGAAGGCGATCTCCAATGCTTTTAAAGTCTGCTTCAAACTTATTCAAACGACTGGAAATTTTCTCTAAACTTACCACGATGAAACCATTGAAGTTGGGTTGAGGATCCTTTGAGACCTTGTCCCTAGCTTCTTCTCCATGATTTCTTCTTTCCATTTCTTCAAAAATTTCTCAAATCTCTCAAAAATGAAGTGTAAGGGACGTAACTTTGATTGCTTGATGGTTAGGGAAGAAGATAGGTTGATTTAAAGTTGAAAATCGTGTGAAAAATTGAAAATTTTCAGTTTTTGACGACCCAGTAACCGTGGCGCTTATGCGCCGAATCTGGCGCCTAGGCGCCGAATCTGGCGCCTAGGCACCAAATCTGGCGCCTAGGCGCCGGACCTATTGATACATAGTTTGACTCTGGCGCTTAAGCGCCGAATCTTGGCGCCTAGGCGCCGGAACTATGTTCAACTCCGTTTCGCCTAATCGTCAAATTTCAAAATTTCATTCTCCAAGATAGGTAAATTATACTGCTAAGAGTAATCTAGACTCAACAACTCACATTGTAAATAATCATAATGAAGGTTAACTTGATCTCCTTTTTACTCATATTTAGAATAGAGTGATCCAATTTCTAAATCTTACATACTTCAAAATAACCTTCAGCCTAAGTTAACAAAGACTTATTAGCATAAAAAAAAATTAAAGTAATATAAAACCTAACATTAAAACATAAAAACACTCATAACAAAAGTTAATTATGGGTTGCCTCCCACAAAGCGCTTGGTTTAACGTCGTCAGCCCGACTTAAGTAAATCTTTAATCAGGTTGACTCAATTCATAAGCCTCTTTATAAATCTTTTTAATATCTCCCAAATAAGGCTTCAATCTTAATCCATTTGCTTTAAAAAATTTTCTTGTTTTGGGATCTTTAATATCCACAGCTCTATAATGGTATACTTTCTCAACTATATAGGGTCCAATCCATTTAGATCTTAATTTTCCAGGAAAAAGTTTTAAACAAGAGTTAAACAGTAATACTTCTTATCCAGGCTCAAAAATTTTTCCTGAAATTTTCTTATCATGCAACATCTTCATTTTCTCTTTATAAATCTTTGCATTTTCATATGATTCATTTCTTATTTCTTCCATCTCATTCAATTGCAATAATCGCTTTTCTTCGGCTTTATTCAAATTAAAATTAAACTCCTTTATCGCCCAATAAGCTTTATGTTCAAGTTCTACAGGTAAGTGACAATGTTTACCATAAATTAACCGGTAAGGTGACATTCCGATTGGTGTCTTATAAGTCGTTCTATAAGCCCATAATGCAGAATCAAGTCTATCAACCCAATCAGTTCTTTTAGGATTAACAGTCTTCTCTAAAATTTTTTTTATCTCTCTGTTTGATACTTCAGCCATTTCACTTGTTTGTGGGTGATAAGCAGTTGCAATTCTATGTTCGATTCCAAATTTTTGTAATAATGAATGAATTCTTATATTCCTGAAATGACTTCCACCATCAGTGATAATTACCATAGGCATTCCAAATCTTGAAAATATCATTTTCTTTAAAAATTTAGAAACACTTTTGGAATCACAGTTTGGTAAAGCAACAGACTTCAATCCACTTTGAAACATAATCAATCGCTAATAAAATATAAATTTTTCCAGATGATGGAACAAATGGTCCCATAAAGTCTAAACCCCATATATCAAAAATTTCAAATTCCAATATATAGTTTAAAGGCATTTCATTCTTCCTAGATATATTTCCCATCCTTTGACATCGATCACATGTTTTCACATTATGTCTTACATCTTTAAATAAGGTAGGCCAATAAAATTCAGAATTTAAAATTTTAAATGCAGTTTTATCTATGCCAAAGTGTCCTCCAAAATCGGAATCATGACATTTTTAAATAATAGCAAAAGTTTCCTCATAAGGTACGCATCTTCGAATCATAGAATCTTTACCAATTTTAAATAAATGAGGTTCTTCCCAAATATAAGATTTAGCATCATATTTAAATTTCTTAATAAATTTGTTATCCAATTCATAAGGCAAAATATTGCTAACTAAATAATTAACAATATTACCATACCAAGGTGTTTTGCATCCTTGAATAACATATAAAGATTCATCAGGAAATTTCTCATTTATATTTTCTTCCGAAATAATATCATTTTTAATTCTAGACAAATGATCAGCAATTTGGTTTTCGGTTCCTTTTCTATCTACTATTTGAAAATCAAATTCTTGTAGAAGTAAAACCCATCTTATAAGTCTAGGTTTAGAATCCTTCTTAGATAAAAGATATTTAATAGCAAAATGATCAGTATGAACTATGCATTTAGTATCAAGAAGATAAGGTCTAAATTTATCAAAGGCATATACTATAGCTAGAAGCTCTTTCTTAGTGGCGAGTGTAATTTCTTTGTGTTTCAGTTGAGAGTTTTACTAGCATAATATACAACTTTGAAAATCTTCTCATATTTTTGTCCTAATACAGCTCCAATTGCAAAATCACTTGCATTACACATTAATTCAAAAGATTTATTCCAATTAGGTGCAACAATGATAGGTGCAGTTATTAATTTTTCTTTTAGAATATTAAAAGCATTAATACATTCTTTGCTAAATTCAAATTTTGCATCTTTTTCTAATAAATGACAAAGAGGTTTAGCAATTTTAGAAAAATCCTTTATGTATCTTCTATAAAATCCAGCATGACCTAGAAAACTTCTCACATCAGCAACAGTAGTAGGTGGTTGTAATTCAGCAATAATTTTTACTTTTGCTTGATCTACTTCTATCCCTTTTTGTGACACTTTGTAACCAAGTACAATGTCTTCTATGACCATGAATTGACATTTTTTCCAGTTAAGAACCAAATCTGTTTCTTCACATTTTTTCAGAACTTTGGCAATGTTTTCCAAAAAAGATTCAAAAGAAGTTCCAAAAACTGAAAAATCGTCCATGAATATTTCAATTCCTTTGTCAATCAAATCACAAAATATTGACATCATACATCTTTGAAAAGTTGCAGGTGCATTACATAAACCAAAAGGCATTCTTCTAAAAGCAAATGTTCCATAAGGACTTGTAAATGTTGTCTTTTCTTGGTCCTCAGGAGCAATAAGTAACTGATGATAACCTGAATATCCATCCAGAAAACAGAAATTTGGGTGTCCAGCTAGTTTATCAAGCATTTGATCCAAGAAAGGTAAAGGAAAATGATCCTTTCTAGTGGCTTTATTTAATTTCCTATAGTCAATACAAATTTGCCATCCAGTAACTTGTCTTGTAGGAATTAGTTCATTTTTATCATTAACAATGACAGTTACACCTTTCTTTGGAACACAATGAATAGGACTTACCCATTGACTATCCAAAATAGGATAAATAATACCTGCATCTAACAATTTAATAATTTCTTTTTTAACAACCTCTTTCATGATAGGATTTAATCTTCTTTATGATTCAATAGTAGGTTTAAAATTTTCTTCCATTAAAATTCTATGCATACAAATGGAAGGGCTTATTCCTCTTATGTCAGCAATAGTCCAACCAAAAGCTTTCTTATAATTCTTTAACACACCTAGTAGTTTTTCTTCTTGATCTTTACTCAGTTCAGAAGAAATAATAACAGGTAAAGTTAACGAATTTCCAAGAAATGCATATTTTAAATGTGAAGGTAACATTTTTAATTCCAGTTCAGGGGCTTTTTTAATTGATGGTAAAAGTATATCATTTTGAGTTATGTCTAAAGTTTCCCAGTTATCTTTAATAAAATGAGTCTCTTCTTCTTCTACTTCTTCATTTTCGTAAGCTAAAAATTCAAATTGTTCTTCTGAAATGACTTTACATTTTTCTTGATAATGTTTTTCAATTAAATAATCAATTATATCCATTCGATAACATTTCTCTTTATCAGGGTACTTCATTGATTTAAGAACATTGAATTTAATTTCTTGATCATTAACTCTCATGGTTAGTTCTCCCTTTTGCACATCAATCATAGCTCGTCCGGTAGCTTGAAAAGGTCTCCCTAATATAATAGGTATCTCTTTATCTTCTTCCACATCAAGTACGATGAAATCTACAGGGAAGATAAATTTATCCACTTTAACAAGGACATCCTCTATAACTCCTTTAGGATAAGTGATAGATCTATCAGCTAACTGAAGAGTTACAGTGCTGGGAGTAATATCTCCTAAATCCAATCTTCGAAAGATAGAAAATGAAATGAGATTAATACTCGCTCCTAAATCACATAATGCTTTTCCGCAAAATTTTTCTCCAATAGCACAGGGTATAGTGAAACTTCCACGATCCTTAAGCTTTTCAAGTAATTTCTTTTTAATTATTGCACTGCATTCTTCACTTAATGCAACAGTTTTAAAAGCTTCAAATTTTCGTTTCTTGCTTAAAATATCCTTCATAAATTTTGCATAAGTAGGCATTTGTTCCAAAGCTTCAGCAAAAGGTATGTTAATAGTAAGTTTCTTAAAAATTTCAAAGAACTTAGAAAATTGATGATCAAGTTTCTGCCGTTTAAGTCTTTGAGGAAAAGGTGGTGGTGGTTTTTCAACTTCCACATTAACGAGTATAACGATCGATCTTAATTAGGAGAGAGAGAGTTTCTTTAGGTTTTTGAATCTCTTCAACCTCAATCTCTTTTTCAATTTCATTCTGCATTCTTTCTTTTAATTCCTTTCCACTTCTAAGTTGCACAGCTTTAACTTGTTCATGTTCTTTTCCAGTTTCTTTTAGATTAATTTCAACATTACTAGGAAGTGTTCCTACAGGTCTGTTATTAATTAAAGTAGCAATTTGCCCCATTTGATTTTCAATATTACGAATAGCAGTATTTTGATTTTGTAATTGATTATTCATTTGTAAAATTAATTCTTCTATTGATAACTTTTTCTGTTGATTATTAAATCCAGGAGGTTTATAATTTCGATTAACTTGATTATTCCAATTTCCAGTGGGATGAGATTAATTATTACCCCATTGTTGTTGTGAATTATTCCAGTTAAAATTAGGATGATTTTTCCACCTGGGATTATAATAATTTGAATAAGGATTATTTTTACATGCAATAGCTTGTAAAGTTTCAATAGTCTGAGAATCTTCAATATTAGCAGAGTTATTACGTGAAATATTAATTGCAAAATTATCTAATTTTTTAGACATTGCTGCTACTTGTGAATCTAAGATAGAAAAGGCTTCATTATCGTGAATACTTGCCATCTTTTTAGGATTAATCCTTTCAGAAGGTCATTGAAAACTTTTATTAGCCATTTCTTCAATTAAAGTGTAAGCTTCTTCAAATGATTTAGACATTAAAGAACCTCCAAAGAAGAAGATCAATAATTGATTTTAAAGATCCAATTAATCCATTATAAAATGTTTGAATAATTAACCAATCAGGTAAAGCATGATGAGGACATTTTTTTAATAGTTCTTTAAACCTTTCCCAAGTTTCATATATTGTCTCTCCGTCAAATTGACTAAACGAAGTAATATCATTTCTTAATTTAGCAGTTTTAGAAGGAGGAAAATATTTAACAAGGAATTTTTGTGCCATTTCAGACCTCATGTTTTAATAGAACCAGCTGCTAATGAGTTTAACCACATCTTTGGTTTATCTCTTAAAGAAAAAGGAAAGAGTCTAAGTTTAATAAAGATCATCAAAAACATTGTTATATTTAAAGGTAGCACAAAGTTCTAAAAAACTAACAAGGTGTAAATTTGGATCCTCATTTGGTGATCCACCAAATTGATTGTTTTGCACCATTTGAATAATAGATGGTTTAAGTTCAAAAGAATTAGCATCTACAGTGGGTATTTGACTACTACTATGAAGTTCATCAACTGTAGGGTTAGCATAATCCCTTAATGGTTTATAAACATTTTGATCATTAAGTTTAATTAGATTTTGTAAAGTAGCCATTTCTTGAAATTTTTGAATTTGTTTTCCCTTTTTAATTTATCTAATTGTTCTTTCATGTTCAGAATCTAAAGGTATTAATCCTTCAGATCCAATATATATATATATATATATATATATATATATATATATATATATATATATATATATATTATATTTTTTTTATGTTTTTGGAAATATAATATTTAAAAATCTATAACTATTCTATTCCATCCCCAGTAACGGCGCCAAAAACTTGACCCGAATTTTGTATTTCCAAATACAATGATTTGTTACCACTGCTAGAAAATTTAATTTCTGGCAAAGGCGCGAAACACTTAATCTGGAATAACTTGCTATATAGATGTGTACCAAATAAAAGTTTTTTTAAAATATATGTTTATATAGCAAAATATAATTTAAAAAGAAAATATTTTATATAGTTTTTGGGTACTACTCAAGTATATGTATCGTTTTAAGTAATATAGGACTTTGAAACAAAGACCCCAGTATCGATCCCACGAGGAAAAAATATTGTAATAAATTTAAATATTGTATTTCAAAAATCTTTTTGAATTTTAATCTAACTATAAATTACTTTTAATTTACTAGATGCAGATAAAGAAAACAATAATAAGAAAATGATTTTGTGAAAACTATATTAAACAAACAACTTTCTTCCCTTCAATTAATCTAAGATCTTTAAGATAATTTAATATTCGTTGGAGAATTTGATTAATGGTATTGTGCCAAATAGAAGCATTCCTATTCTTTACCCTTTGATCCAGGTATTAATGTCACAAGGTTAATCTAGACTCACACTACTAGATGTCCAAGGGTAGCTATGGTCGGCCCTACTAGTGACCCTTTCCTAATCTATAAATCAAATTATAAGAATTTAGTCTGTCACTCTAAAAACTTATCAATTCTACGCCCTTTAAATCTTAACTTCCTATTTATTTGCACTTCACCTTGAATAGCCCGCACATGGCCTTCGACTACCCAAGGATTCATGTAACATTTACAAGTTAAGAGTTCTTCTCCTTCTAGGTCTCCAAACTCTTCAACAGGTTTAACAATTTAAATGACCAATTTAAAAAGTAAAGTAAGATCAGGTATTAATGTCATCACAATGTTTTGAAAATATTTTGAATTTTAATTCTCCATCAAATCTTATATTATCTTATCTATCTCTTCATAATTGAAGGAATAAAGTAAACTAACTACTCAGAACACATTGAATAGTCATAAGCTTGTCATGCATCTTTTATCGTCATTTTTCCCTGATCAGCTGATTTTAGTTATGGTCGATGATCTTAGGGAACCCACATAGACCACAAGATTCTAGATAAGGTGGACTATGGGCCCTTCGCTTCTGTAATGAAGATCAAAATTGGAAAAGAAAAACAATCGAGGATCAAACTTATGTCGGTTGATCAAGTTGGCTCATCTAAGGACCCTGAGAGGGAGACATCGAAAGTCCCTCATCAGGAGAAAGTTTCTGAGTTGGGCATGGGTGCGAGTTCTGGGGGCCAGCAAGTCTTGCTCATTAATGGCGTCAAGGAGGGAAAAAAAGGGCAAGAGGGAATGGAGATTAGTATCTCTCCTCAGTTTCTGCTACAAGAAGTCGAAGGCACCTTGCAACGAAAGAAGGGAGGAAGATGTCAAGAGACCATTGATCCACTTAAAAAGTACCTATTTTTATGCCTTATTTATGATTCAATTTGTAAGGATATTATGCTTTAATGAAAGGTATTTTTATGTTTTTGGATATAGGCTATGAAAAAAAAGAGTTCAAGAAGGAAAAGGACCAAAAAGGAGCAAAAATAGAGCTAAAAAGCAAAGTTGCCAAAATTATAGGTCTGGCGCCTAAGCGCAAGTTCGAAACTGAAGTAGTTAAGATTTTTGACAACTTTGGGCAGTTATTTTGATGGTGTTAAGCGGTTATCAGACCTTCTAGAAGACTGGAAGTTACTCATGAAACATATGACATGTGATACAATGCATCTGGACACAGGAAAAAGGTTTTAATCGCGAAGAGGTGCGATCCAAAGTGAATGGGTGCGAAGATCTACTCACGCACTCCGGCGCCTCGGCGCCAGATCCAGGAGCCTAGGCTCCACAGTTACTTTCTAGAAGATTCATTAAATTTGGATGAATTTTAAAGAGGTGCCTTAAGCAATTCCTGGTCATTTTTGAAGCTCTATAAATAGGAGACATTTCTATAGAAAAGGGAGCTCTCCCGCGCCCGAAAATATTTCTAGAGAGCCACCAAATATTCTTCTTAAGTATTTAGTAAGTTTAGTTTATTTACTTTGAATGTTACTACTCAATTCCTTGAGTAGTAAGTGAGAGTTTGTAAGATTTGGTATTGTTGAAGTCTTGTGCTTTGCATTGGAGTCAGTAGGAGTCAAAGGATCACTTGAATGAACATTTCTGATAAGTATTTGTAACTTGGTTCAAACTTTTATAAATATGTTTTGTTGTGTGAATTCAATGTTTTCTGAGTAGTTACTTTTCTTTCTTCTTTCAACCATGAAAAGATAATAAAGATAATTTGATTTCGTTGGAGAACTTAAACTTAATTTTAAAAATTATTGTGATGATATTCATACCTGATCTTAATTTACTTTTTAAACTGGCTATTTAAATTATTAAAATCTGTTGAAGAATTATGATACCTATCCGGAGATGAGTTCTTAACTAATAGATATCACATGAATCCTTGGGTAATCGAAAGTCATGTGCGGGTTATTCAAGGTGAAGTGCAAATAAATAGGAAAATATTATTCATTGGGTGTAGAATTAATTAATTTTTAGAGTGACAGACTATATTCTATTAATTTGATTTATAGAAAGGGAACGGGTCACTAGTAGGGCCGACCATAGCCACCCTTGGACATCTACAAGTGTGAGTCTAGATTAATCCATTCTACTAATAACACATCCTGAACCAATTTATAAATTAGCCAATGTTCTTTATATTATCAAGCGAAGCTAAAGAATAGGAATGCTTCTATTTGGCACAATACCATAATTTCAAGTACACCACGAATGATATTTTTTTTGAAAAATCTTGGATTAGTTGAAAAGGAGAAAGTTGTTTTATTTATACTTGCATCAACCTTTACTTTATTGCTACTTTACTTGCATCTAGTAGAAATTTCATAAAACTTAAAATCCGATTTTTTTAAAAGAAATAAAAATTATAATTACTTTTAATTTGAAAATCTATTAATTTCTAAAATTTATCTTCCCTGTGGGATCAATAACCAGGACTCCAATAGAGCCCTGTATTACTGGATACGATACGTACACTTACGTAGTACCTCTGGTGTGCAAAATATTTTCTAAAATTATATATGTATTTTTGCATACTACCCTTAAAAATATAAATTAAAGGATAAATTGTAGGCATAGTTACGGGTCAATGTCGCAACAATAGTTTTTGGCGCCGTTGCTGGGGAAGTGAAAGACAATTTTTAGATTTTTCAAATTAAAAATATTTTATATACACATTTATTTCTTTAAAAAATACAAAATTTTTTACAAAAACAAAAATACAAAAAAGATTTTATTTTATTTCATTTTATTTTCAAATCCTTTTATTTAATTTTTATGAGTAGTTTTGGATCTGAAGGATTATTACCTTTTGATTATGAATTAGAAAGAACTGTTAAAAGAATTAGAAAATGAAAGAAATTAAAAAATATCAAGAAATGGCTAACTTACATAACAATAAGGAAAATCCAATAGAAATTAATGAACAAAATGTTTTTAAACCATTAAGGGATTATGCAAACCCTACAGCTGATAAACTTCATATTAGTATTCAAATGCCTGCTGTAGATGCTAATTATTTTGAGCTTAAACCTTCTATTATTCAAATGGTTCAAAATAATCAATTTGGAAGAATGCCAAATAAGGATCCAAACTTACATCTTGCTAGCTTCTTAGAACTTTGTGCTACCTTTAAATATAACAATGTTTCTGATGATGCTTTTAGGCTTAGAATCTTTCCTTTTTCCTTAAACGATAAAGCAAAGATGTGGTTGAACTCATTAGCTACTGGTTCTATTAAAAACTTGGGCAGATATGGCACAAAAATTCCTTGCTAAATATTTTCCGCCTACTAAAACTGCTAAATTAAGAAATGATATTACTTCATTTAGTCAATTTGATGGAGAGACAATTTATGAAACATGGGAAAGATTTAAAGAACTATTAAGAAAATGTCCTCATCATGCTTTACCATATTGGTTAATTATTCAAACATTTTATAACGGACTTATTTGATCACTTAGATCTATTATAGATGTTGCTGATGGAGGTTCTTTAATGGCTAAGACAATTGATGAAGCTTATACCTTAATTGAAGAAATGGCTAATAATAATTTTCAATGGCCTTCTGAAAGAGTTAATCCTAAAAGAATGGCAGGTATTCAAGATAATGAAGCTTTTTCTGTTTTAGCTTCACAAGTGGCTGCGATATCTAAGAAATTGGATAATTTTGCTATTAATGTATCGCATGTAAGTAATGACAATTCTGCAAATATTGATGATTCTCAAACAATGGAGACATTGCAAGCTATTGCTAGTAAAACTAATAACCCTTACTTGAATTATTATAATCCAGGTTGTAAAAATCATCCTAATTTTAATTGGAATAATGGATATCAACAATGGGGTAGTAATCAAGTTAATCCAATTGGGAATTGGAACAATCAAGGAAGTTTAAATTTTAGACCTACTTATCCTCCTAGTTTTAACAATCAACAGAAAAAGTTATCTTTAGAAGAATTGATCTTGCAACTAGGTAATCAGTTACAAAGTCAAAACATTGTTATTCGAAGTATTGAGAATCAGATGGGACAAATTGCTATTTTAATTAATTACAGACCTCAAGGAACACTTCCTAACAACGTCGAAATTAATTCAAAAGAAATTGGAAAAGACCATGAACAAGCAAAAGCTGTACAACTTAGAAGTGGAAGGGAATTAAAAGAGAAAATTCAGAATAAAATAGAAAAAGAGAGAGATGTTAAAGAGATTGAAAAACCTAAAGAAACTCTTTCTCCAAGTAAAGATCAGACTTTAACTCCTATTAAAGTGGAATTTGAAAGACCACCACCACCTTTTCCTCAAAGACTAAAACAGCAGAAGCTTGACCATCAATTTTCTAAGTTTTTTGAGATTTTTAAGAAACTTACCATCAACAATCCTTTTGCTGAAGCTTTGGAACAAATGCCGAGTTATGCAAAATTTATGAAGGATTTTTTAAGTAAGAAATGGAAATTTGAAGCTTATGAAACTATTGCATTAAGTGAAGAATGTAGTGCGATAATTCAAAAGAAACTACCTCATGGTCGGCATATTTTTAGGTTTGTGTGTTGTATTTGAAAAGGGGTCGCCTAACAGAAATTGTCGGCGAATTTTAAATTTAATTTACATATATATAATATTTGGAAAGTAGTATTTTGATTTTAAAAAATAATTTTAAAAATTTTAAGATATGAAATCAAACTGATCTCACATCTCAAATAGTTTATATAAACGAGCACCGCACCACAAAATGTGTGTCCATTCCGAAGAATAGGCACACTGTTTGATGGTGGGGCTCGATTAAATAAACTAGAAGGTTTGTGACATCCGTTTGGTCTGCGAAACCATTTTATTTTCCGACAAGTTCCCCTGCTTAATATGAAAACATTAAACAGGGTTTATATTACTTGGGTTCTTAAAATTCCCTATAAGGGCAAGCCCCTATAGTTAATTACATCTTAAGTGATGGGAATCACCTAAGAAAACTCTCGATAATAATCAGTAGTTCTGCTCTCAAGAATTTCAAAGTTTAAGTTTTCAAGGGATTGAATTTTGGAATTTCAATAGGGAATGGATCAAATTTGGAACATTTTATTTTGGGAATTCGAAGGAAGAAAGGTAGGAGAAATCACAGATTCGAAGCGAACTTTGGTAATTTCCCGACTATCCTATTGTTTGGCTTGAATTTAGGAAAGCCCTAATGTTTATTTAATATTTTGATCTTGCCAATTTTAATTAATTAGGACTTATATTCGTATGATGCGATCACACAAATAGCCTCGAAGATGTGAGGGTTTATGTCATATCAGACGACTACCTCGGAATCCTAAGACCGGTTAGGGCTTAATATGCAATGCAAATGCCTAACAAAAAGGTTGAGGATTTATGTTGCACTAAGCAAACTACCTCGAAGTCCTATGGTTTAGTTATTTAATTCTAAGAAAGTTTTGCTGAAGTAGACTCAGGTTTTGCTGATGACGTTGGCCGTGCTGCCCACCATGCTCCGAGCTCCTTGTTGTTGCAGAGGTTTAGTTTTAGAAGTCATAAATCAGGAGATGAGAGAAATGTTTTGGTTCAGAGAAGGTCTTAATTTCCAAGTGTTTTTTTTTTATGTTTTAATTAAAAGAAATCTTAAAGTTGATTATAACAACACCGGTTAAGATCCCACGGTTCCATCCATCCGGCATCGTTATTTTTATCGGATTCACTTAGTCCAGATGAATTTGCTAAACTCAACTAAATGAGTTCCACACTTTCATTTAGACCGTGGGAAATCTCGTTAGCAACACGTAGGTTACATCATCTGAAGTATTCCCGATCATCCAATAAGACGTTTTAATTTAGTTGTATAGTTTTGTTGTTCTGTTTGTGATTAAATTTTGAGTTGTCTTATATTTTGAAATGTTGTGACGGTGAATTTTATCTTGTAATGACTTTTAATTTAGTTTTGGTTTCAGTTTTAGGGACTATCCTAAAGGTGTGGGTTTTCATGCAACGAGTTGTTTATCATGCAAGAAAAGTAAGTGCGATGCGATTAAGTAAATTGCAATAAGTAAATTGCAATAAAATAAAAGCGTACCCGGAGGGTCTTCCCGTCATCCCATGCTGCACTTAAACACAATTTAGAATATTTAAGCATTTAAAGCAAGTTCCTAGGTAAAGCTAAGGGAAGGGTTATGGTTTTCTACCAAGGTCCTAATCCTATAGCTAGTCATCTCCTATGATGTCTAGGTTCTTGTGTTTTGGTTTAAGGACGATTTTCTTCATCAAAGAATAATTAAGTTCAATTGTTCTTATAAATATCTTATCATATCGAGGAAGTGCTTAAGACGAATCTTAAACATCTTTTCAATACTTCTAGGATTATTTTAAGTCCAAGAGAATTTAATTATACAAATGAATTAATCATCCAGGAATTCAAGTTTTGTTATCTTGCTCAGTGAACTAGGACGTTTGAATATCCTATGAGTGAAGTAACACTTCACTCAATACTCCGTTTAGGAGTTATGACAACAAGAGCTTTTGAGGGCAAATTAATGTTCAAGTGATTTATGATTTAATTTAATTTCAATTAATGGGTTTAAGTTTGGAATAGTGTTCAAGTTGTTTTAGATTTATTTTTGAATTTTTTATGTCTTAGGTGATGTTATTTTTAATTCAATTTAATCTAATTTAATTTTAATTTAATTTAATTTGGTTTAGTTTTGATTTTAATTTAATTTATTTAATTTAATTTAATTTTAATTTTAACTTGATTTTATTTTTTAATTTAATTTAATTTAATTTAATTTAATATGTTTTAATTTAATTTAATTTAATTTAATTTAATGTGATTTAATTTAATTTAATTTAATTTAATTTAATTTAAACTTTAATTAAATTTTAATTTAATTTTATTTTAGATTTTAATTTAATTTAAATTTTAATTTAAATTTATTTTTAATTTTAATTTAATATTTTTTTTTATGTTTTAAAGATGATTTAATTTTAATTGTTAAATTATTAATTTAATTGAAATTTTAAGAGGATTTAATTTAAATAATTTAACTTTAATTTAATTTAATGATTAAGTCTTTTAAGCATTTTAAATCTTGAATTTGGATTATCATTTTAATTAGGAATTAAATATTATTGAGGTGATTAATTTAGGGATTCTTAAATTAAAGAACAAATCTCTTCCTAATAATATCCCTATTTTAATAATTCCAATTTTTTCATTATTCTTCCAAATTTAATTAATTATTTAATTAAGGTTTATTTTAATTGTTTTTAAATTATTTGGTAGGTTTCTACCCTTTAATTATTTAAATTTCAATCATCCAAATCAGATTAGGATCAAATATTTTACTCTTTCATTTTAATTAAACCTAAAATTTTTAATTATAGGTTAAAATTTTAATTACCATTTTGCCCTTTAAACTTACTAATTTCATAACTCACTAAATTGAGCTTAAATGAATTTGAAATTTTTATGTGACCTCACTCATATGTCAATCAAGACATTAGAGGAGAAAAATGTGATTTTTTTGTATTTAATTTATTTATGTAATTATTTTTGGTGGAAAATAGGGATTTTGAAGGAAAATTTAATAATATGACCAAGGAAAGTTTCTGTCCTTAAGAAAATTATGGGACATTCCTAATGACCAGAGAACCACTTGGACCAATTTTGGTGATTTTTTGAATTATATTCTTTTTATTATAATTATTTTGAGTTTTGAAATATTAATTAATTTAAAAATAAAATAAAGGTTGAAAAATGAATTTTATATTTTTCAAAAATCTCTCTGATATCAAGGAAACCAAAGAACCAATTTTTACAATTTTCTGATTTTTCTTTGATTTATTAGAATTATTTTAGTGGAAATGCTAGAAAATACATTTTTTTTTTAATTTTAAAATTACCTTAGGGCTTTAAAATTTAATATCTCATCATAGAGACTCAAGAAAAATACGGGGTTTGTTCCTAAGTGGTTAAAATTCAAAATGTGACATTTTGGTGAATTTTATTATTTTTGTGATTTTTATTATTTTTTTAATTATTAAAAATATTAAAATAATGCAAAAAATCAACTTTTTTAGAAAATTGCAATTTTAATTTTCTTAAATTCCCCTGATATCAAAGAGGCTCCAAAACCAATTTTGTGAATTTTTTAGAAGTATTTTGAAAGTTATGAATTTTTTAAGTTTAATTTTGGCTAAATGGCTTAATCAAGCCATTTGATAGGGTTAACCAAGTCCAATTGACTTCAAACTTTTATGGTGGGTTCCTCTGATCCTAAAGGTTAGTGGAGAATTGATTTCAAGTCAATTTGATGTATGATTAGCTCTAATTAATTAAAGCTCCATTTTGGGTGTTTAAGCCAATTAGGGTTATTACCAGTGAGTTAACTCAAAAACTATTTTTCCTAGGGTCCTCTGGTCATAAGAAACATCACTAAATTTTCCTAGAATTTATTTCACAGTATGCTAATTATTGGAATTAAAATACTCAGAATAGTGACCTAGAATTGAAAAATCAATAACTCTTCATAGGGGTGGCCTCTGACTTTAGAAAATTCAGGAAATGTTCCCAAATTCAGAGGCTTCAAAAGCCCTATGGTCTCATGCCATGGTAAATTGTATACATGCATGGAGAATTGAAATAGTGCAGAGAGTAAATAAATAATTAAAAATAAAATACTTAATGAAATTACATTATTTCTTTTCCACATTATTCTCCTCTGTTCGCTGAGCAATAGGGTATTTTTATTTTATTTTTCTGATTTTCCTACACAAAGTTATGCATTTTTGAAGTTTAGGGAATTAAATAAATCAAAAAAATACCCTAATTTCCTACTTATCCACGCGGCGCCACGCCATCCTCGGCAGCTCCGAAAGGCCACGCGTCGTCTTCTGATTCGGCGCCGCCATCCGACTCAACGCTCCAGGGGCCCGCGGTTCATGCACCATCCCGCTGTCCGGCTCGATCCAGACCGTCCGCTCGATACACGCTCGATCCGACGGCTCCCAGTCATCGTCTACGACTGGTGTGCACCCGTGACCGTCAACCTTCTAACCCTAATTTCTCACTCGATTCTTAATGGAATTTCGAGTTCTTATGCTCTATGGATTCGTCTTGAGGAGACGAACACATCCATACGGTAAACATGTATTGAAATTGACTCAAATTAAATAGAGAATCTCTGTAAGCTCGGGAAGAAGAGTGAGTCCATACCTTTGCTCAGAGAAGTGAAGCTTCAATCTGAGAGTTGTGTCACCTTCGATTGGGTCCAAGCAAGCTCCAGATGAAGTCCCTTGGCCTATTGACACGGAGCCACGAACTTTGTTCGATTTGGTTCTGATGACATGGGACTGGATCCCTCTTCACACAAATAAACTTCCGAGATTGGAATCCATTTCCAATTCTCTTTAAACCTTCGAGATTGGAACCGGCTTCCATTTCTCTTTAGACCTTCGAGATCGGAACCGGCTTCCATTTCTCTTTAGACCTTCGAGATTGGAACCAGCTTCCATTTCTCTTTAGACCTTTGAGATTGGAACCGGCTTCCATTTCTCTTTAGACCTTTGAGATTGGAACCAGCTTCCATTTCTCTTTAGACCTTCGAGATTGGAACCGTTTCCATTTCTCTTTAAACCTTCGAGATTGGAACCGGCTTCCATTTCTCTTTACACCTTTGAGATTGGAACCAGTTTCCATTTCTCTTTAGACCTTTGAGATTGGAACCGCTTCCATTTCTCTTTAGACCTTAGATTGGAACCGGCTTCCATTTCTCTTTAGACCTCCGAGATTGGAACCGGTTCCATTTCTCTTTAGACCTCCGAGATTGGAACCGGTTCCATTTCTCTTTACACCTTCGAGATTGGAACCAGCTTCCATTTCTCTTTAGACCTTCGAGATTGGAACCAGTTTCCATTTCTCTTTAGACCTTTGAGATTGGAACCAGTTTCCATTTCTCTTTAGACCTTCGAGATTGGAACCCGTTTCCATTTCTCTTTAGACCTTTGAGATTGGAACCAGTTTACATTTCTCTTTAGACCTTTGAGATTTGAACCAGTTTCCAATTCTCATTAAACCTTCGAGATTGGAACCAGCTTCCATTTCTCTTTAGACCTTTGAGATTGGAACCGACTTCCATTTCTCTTTAGACCTTCGAGATTGGAACCGCTTCCATTTCTCTTTAGACCTTTGAGATTAGAACCAGTTTCCATTTCTCTTTAGACCTTCGAGATTGGAACCAGTTTCCAATTCTCATTAAACCTTTGAGATTGGAACTAGTTTCCAATTCTCATTAAACCTTTGAGATTGGAACCAGTTTCCATTTCTCTTTAGACCTTTGAGATTGGAACCAGTTTCCATTTCTCTTTAGACCTTCGAGATTGGAACCAGTTTCCATTTCTCTTTAAACCTTCGAGACTAGAACCCGATTCCAGTTCTCTTTAAACTTTCGAGATCAGTACCTAAATTCTGATTCTCATCCTTTTCAATCGACACTTAAACTCCGATTCTCATTCTGCGGTCGGCACCCCGATTCCGGTTTTCCTTGCAATCCCGAGATTGGAACTTAGGTTTCAATTCTCATTTCAAATCCAAATTTCAAATCCAAATTTTCTCAAATTGATTTTAAACCAAACTTCATTCTAAATTAAAACTCAAAATCTAAACTTACACATCATGACTTAAAATAAAACAAAACGAAAATCTAAATCGAAATTCCCCCAGATCATGTGATTTGGGACTCACCTCCTTTTCCTTTCCCCAGCGAGAGTTCAGGAATCTCCAGTCTTAGAGATATACTTGACACTCCCCAGTGAAATTTCTTCTACTTCGTCCTAAGTTTGTCACTTGGACATCTGTGTTGGTTTCGTTGATTTTTCGGTCAACGCCAATACGCGCGGTGTGCTTGGTTAGCACACCACACCTATTGGGGGTCCATTTGTTGACCTCATTTTTGATGAGGTCTTCTCTTCTTCTCTTTAGTACTTAGGATCTAGCCTTAGGCTTTTCCTTCGACTATCCTAGAGTATTAGAATCGAGACCCACCACTTAGAAATTCAAACCACTTCTTAACTCCCCGCAAACTCCACAAACTTGATTGTAGACCCCTAATCACCTAGAGGGTTGAGATCAAATGTGGAAGTTTAAAAGATGAGTTCCTATGGGACTCTTCGGCCTTAGGACCGCCCCGGTGGCTCCGGTCCGGTGAAGGGGCCGACTTACACACACACTACACCTATACACTACACTTTCACACACCTCCTAAAAACACACCCATACCCAATTCGACCTCCCGACTCATGCGAGTGGTTCACATGGATGGTCCTTAACCCCTAAGCCCTCGGCTAAGAGGGTTAGGAACAACATAGTGGATGCCTCAAATGAGTCCCTTCATGGCTCATGTGGACTTGATATGGCTTCATGGCCCAACAAAAATGATTTCATTTCACTTACATTCACCCAATCTTCAATTTTCCAAATTTTCAATTTTTGACCCCCGGGACCCTACACCCCCGCCTAGCCTACCCAATACCCTTGAAACCCTCCAAAATTTGCAAAATCACCTAAACTACCCAAAATTCTCCAAAATCATTCCTAAACATGTCCTCACCAATCAAATTGATCATCCATACCCAAAAATACCAAAATTCCAAAAATACCTCCCAATACCCTCCAAATACCCAAAATACCCCTCTTAGCCAAAAAATCCAAAAATTCAGAAAATTCCCAGAAAATTCTAGAAAATCTCAAATATCCCCAATTTCATTTTGTCCAACTACACCATGGGCCAATTTTGTCAATTTACCCCACTTTTATCAAAACCCCCAATTTGACCCATTTTAACCCAAAGTAAACTCAATGTCAAACTAAACCTACCCAATTGACCCAAATTCTGGTCCAATTCAATTCTAAACTTCAATTCAACATCCCCAACACCAATCTAGACAAAATCCAAGCCCAATTTGATTGGCATTGGGATCCAATTTCACTTTTGGCCTTAAAGCCCAATTTGGACCCATGACCCAAACTTAGCCCAAACTCACCCAATTCAACTCCAATTAACCCCAAATCTTTTCTAAACCTTCCTTAACATCCCCATAAACAAGAAACTAACATGATTTGCCCAAGATTTTGACCCAAACCCCACTCAAATTTAACCCAAAATCAAAAAGCCCAATTTTGGCCTAAACCGAAACCTAACCCAAATAGGCCCAAACCCCAAAATCAAAACCCAACCAAAGCCAAAACCTCTTTGAAACACTCCCAAAAACATTTCCCAACATTTATTTTACATCAATTTCAACTCTAGCCCAACATTGGCCCAAGTTAGCCCAATTTGACCCAACATTGGCCCACTTACCAAATAAACCCAAATTCAAACCAATTCAAGTCCAAATCACACCAAATTGACTCCAAACCACTCATGACACATCCCTAAACCAAACTCAACAATTATTTGGCCCAACCTCTTTACAAAATTTCCATCCATAAATTCATTTTTAAACTTAAAGGCCCATTCCTTAAACCATTTTAAAAGCCCATCCTTTACCACATCCAAAGGCCCAAAATTGGTCCCAAAGCCCATATGACATTTCCCCTCATCATACTTTCAATTAAACTCAATACCTAAGTCCTAAATTCATCATCAAATCATTCCAAATCAAGTTTCATACAAATTTCCATCAAATTACCAAAAAAATCCTAAAATCCATTTTCATGAAATTGACCAAGCTTTCCCCAAGCCAAAGACAAGCCATGCAAGCCATGGACAAGCCACATGAAGCCATGGAGAGTTTGACATGTGATCAAGCCATTAATGGAAAAAGGAGGACCCCCTTTCCTAATCCTTCTTAAGCCTTTTTTACCTTAAGCATGTCACACTCTAAACCATGCTTTGCCACCTAATCCTCGATGGAGACTCCACCACACATGGGAGATCGACCCACCCGGCCTCCTTAGCCCAAAACCAGGTCTTGGGGAGGTGCACCCAACCCATTTGCATGGGTTGACCAAAATAAGCTAAAATGGGCCCTTCCCTTTCTACTTTGATTCAACCACTTTACACATGTCAAACCTCAATTGAATGCACCAAACCCCAGCCCCGACCCACCCGAACAAGATGGTGACCAATGCTTGGCCGGCCGGCCACCGTGTCGCCGGAAAACACCATGGCCGAGAGCTCACATGTGAGCCAACTTTGGGATTCTACCTTGCCGAGCCGCCCCATGCCCAATGGCCACCATGGCCGTTCCGCCCTCGACCTAAGCAGTCGATCCCAAGCCCTAACTCTCCTCGGGAGGCCCTCCACCCTCTCCTATTTAAACACCACCCCTCTCGGCCATGAGAGGTGCCGAACCTAACCTTAAGGAAACTCGCCAAAATCATTCCGCATCACTCTCCACACATAGAGCACTTGATCCCCACTGAATTCCAGCCCCAATTCCCTCCAGCTGAGCTCAATTTTGAGCTCAAACTTTAGCCCAAAAACCAGGACACTTCTTCACAGTGAGCCAATCCCCAAATTGATTGGTCCTACACCTTCACTGGACCAAGAGGAGAAGTTTCCCACTGAAAGCCCCATCTCCAGGCCACCCAGTTGCTCCAGCCTCCAAGCTTTGTGATCGGCTGTGGTCACTTTCATAGCTAGACAATTCACCAGGCCAAGGGACTTCATCTGGAGCTTACTCGGACCCAATCGAAGGTGACACAACTCTCAGATCGAAGCTTCACTTCTCTGAGCAAAGGTATGAACTCATTCTTCTTCCCGAGCTTACAGAGATTCTCCATTTCATTTGAATAAATTTCAATGCATGTTTACCGTATGGATGTGTTCGTCTCTTCAAGACGAATCCATAGAAGCATAAGAACACGAAAATCCGTCGAGAATCGAGTAAGAAATTAGGGTTAGAAGGTTGACGGTCACGGTGCACACCGGCCGTAGACGATGACCGGGAGACGTTGGATCGCGCGTGTATCGAGCGGACGGTTCGGATTACGCCGGACCGTGGAATGATACGTGAACCGCGGGTCCCGGACGGCCGACTCGGATGGCGGCGCCCAATCACGCGCGACACGTACCCCTTCGGAGAGGCCGAGGTTGACACGGCGCCGCGTGGATAAGTAGAAAATTAGGGATTTTTTCTGATTTATTTAAATACCAGAACTTCAAAAATCCATATCTTTGTGTAAAAAAATCACAAAAATAAAATAAAAATACCTTCTTGCTCAGTGAACAGAGGAGAATAATATGGAAAAGAAATTAATTAATTTTGCCTAGTACTTTATTTTTAATTAATTATTTACTCCCTGCATTGTTTTAATTCTCCATGCATTCATACAATTCACCATGGCATGAGACCATAGGGCTTGTGAAGCCTCTGAACTTAGGAACATTCCCTGAATTTTCCAAGGTCAGAGGCCATCTCTGTGAAAAGTTATTGATTTTTCAAATGCATGTGGCTGTTTTGAGTATTTTAATTCCAAAAATTAGCATGTTGTGAAATAAATTCTAGGAAAATTTGGTGGTGTTCCTTATGCCAGAGAACCCTAGGAAAAATAGGACTTGAGTTAATTCACTCAAAACAACCCTAATTGGCTTAAACACCCAAAATAGACCCCTAATTAATTAGAGCTAACTATACATCAAATTGACTTGAAATCAATTCTCCACCGACCTCTAGGATCGGAGGAAACCACCACAAAAGTTTGAAGTCAATTGGACTTGGTTAGCCTTACTAAATGGGTTGATTAAGCCATTTAGTCATTTTAAACTTTAAAAATTCATAACTTTCAAAATACCTTTCAAAAATTCACCAAATTGGTTTTGGAGCCTCTCTGATATCAGGGAATTTAAGAAAATTAAAATTTCAATTTTCTAAAAAAGTTAATTTTTAGTATTATTTTAATATTTTAATAATTAAAAAATAATAAAAATCACAAAAATAATAAAATTCACCAAAATGTCATATTTTGAAATTTAATCACTTAGGAATAAACCCCATATTTTTCTCAGGTCTATTTAATGAGATATTAAATTTTAAAGCCCTAGGGTAATTTTAAAATTAAAAAAATGTATTTTCTAACATTTTCACTAAAATAATTATAATAAAGCAAAGAAAAATCATAAAATTGTAAAATTTGGTTCTCTGGAATCCTTGATATCAGGGAGAATTTTAAAAAATTATAAAATTCATTTTTCAACTTATATTCTATTTTTAAATTAATTAATACTCCAGAACTTAAAATAATTCTAATAAATAAAATATAATTCAAAAAATCACAAAAATTGGTCTAAGTGGTCCTCTGGTCATTAGGAATGTCCCATAATTTTCTTAAGGACAGAAACTTTCCCTTGGTCATATTATTAAATTTTCCTTGAAAATCCTTATTTTCCACCAAAAACAACTATATAAATAAATTAAATACAGAAAAATCACATTTTCTCCTCTAATGTCTTTATTGACATATGAGTGAAGTCACATAAAAATTTCAAATTCATTTGAGCTCAATTTAGTGAGTTATGAAATTATTAAGCTTGAAGGGCAAAATGGTAATTAAAATTTTAACCCTAAATTAAAACTTTAGGCTTAATAAAATTAATAAGTAAAATATTTGATTTTAATCTGATTTGGATGATTGAAATTTAGATAATTAAAGGGTAGAAACCTACTAAACAATTTAAAATAATTGAAATAAACTTTAATTAAATAATTGATTAAATTTGGAAGAATAATAAAATTGGAATTATTAAAATAGGGATATTATTAGGAAGAGATTTATTCTTTAATCTAAGGATCCCTAAATTAATCATCTCAATAATATTTAATTCTTAATTAAAAAGGTAATTCAAATTTAAGTCTTAAAATGTTAAAAGATTCAATCATTTAAATTGAATTAAAGGTAAATTATTAAACTCTTTTTAAAGTTTCAATTAAAATTAAAATTAAAAATAAAATTAAATTAAAAAATTAAATTAAATTAAATTAAATCAAAAAAATATATATAATAATAATAAAACTAAATTAAATTAAATTGAATAAATAAATTAAATTAAATTAAATAATTAAATTAAATTAAGTTAAGTTAAATAAATTAAATTAAATTAAATTAAATTAAATTAAATTAAAAAAAATATAAAATATTAAATTAAATTAAATTAAATTAAAACAAGTTAAATTAAATTAAATTAAAACAAATTAAATTAAATTAAATTAAAACAAATTAAATTAAATTAAACAAATTAAATTAAATCAAGTTAAATTAAATTAATTCACATCAAGTTAAACTAAATTGGATTAAATCAGAATTAAATTAAATTAAGTTAAGTTAAATAAATTAAATTAAATTAAATTAAATTAAATTAAATTTAAAAAAAATATATAAAATATTAAATTAAATTAAATTAAATTAAAACAAGTTAAATTAAATTAAATTAAAACAAATTAAATTAAATTAAATTAAAACAAATTAAATTAAATTAAACAAATTAAATTAAATCAAGTTAAATTAAATTAATTCACATCAAGTTAAACTAAATTGGATTAAATCGAATTAAATTAAAATTAAAACTAAACTAAATTAAATTAAATTAAATTAAATCAAAGTTAAATTAAATTGAATTAAAAGACATCACCTAAGACGTGAAGAATTCAAAATAAATCTAAAACAACTTGAACACTATTCCAAACTTAAATCCATTAACTAAAATTAAATCACAACTCACTTGAACATCCA
The DNA here is from genome assembly GCA_022702705.1 of Papilionanthe hookeriana x Papilionanthe teres. Taxonomy (NCBI): domain Eukaryota; kingdom Viridiplantae; phylum Streptophyta; class Magnoliopsida; order Asparagales; family Orchidaceae; genus Papilionanthe; species Papilionanthe hookeriana x Papilionanthe teres. Next base: position 14,046,936 of record CM040437.1, on the reverse strand, counting down.
TTTGCCCTCGAAAGCTCGTGATGTCAATAACTCTTAAAATGAGTGTTTAAAAAAAAAGTGTTACTTCACTCATAGGATATTCAAATGTCCTAGTTCACTGAGCAAGACAACAAAACTTAAACTCTCGGACGATTAATTCATTTGTGTAATTAAATTCATTTGGACTTAAAACAATCCTAGAAATATTGAAAAGATGTTTAAGATTCGTCTTAAGCACTTCCTCAATATGATAGGATATCTATAAGAACAATTGAACTTAGTTGTTCTTCGATGAAGAAAATCGTCCTCAAACTAAAATACAAGAACCTAGACGTCATAGGAAATGACTAGCTATAGGATTAGGAACTTGGTAGAAAACCATAACCCTTCCCTTAGCTTTACCTAGGAACTTACTTTAAATGCTTAAATATTCTAACTGTGTTTTAAGTGCAGCTTGGAATGACGGGAAGACCCTCCAGATACGCTTTTATTTTATTGCAAATTACTTTATTGCAACTTATTTAATCGCATCGCACTTACTTTTCTTGCATGATAAACAACTCGTTGCATGAAAACTTACACCTTTAGGACGAAACCAAAACTCGAAACCCATAACTAAATTAAAAGACACTACAAGATAAAATTCACCGCCACAACATTTCAAAATATAAGACAACTCAAAATTTAATCACAAACGTAACAACAAAACTACAACTACAACTAAATTAAAACGTCTCATCGAATGATCGGGAATACCTCGGATGATGTAACCCACGTGTTGCTAACGGGATTTCCCACGGTCTAAATGAAAGTGCGGAACTCATTCAGCTGAGTTTAGCAAATTCATCCGGACTAAGTGAATTCGATGAAAATAACGATGTCGGGATGACGGAACCGTGGGATCTTAATCGGTTCGTTTAATCAACTCTAAGACCCGTTTTAATTAAAATATTAAAGACACATGGAAATTAAGACTTTCTCTAAAACCAAACACTTCTCTCATCTCCCGATTTATGACTTCTAAAACTAAACCTCTGCAACAACAAGGAGCTCGGAGCATGGTGGGCAAGCACGGTCATCGTCATCAAGCAAAACCCGAATCTACTTCAAGAAAACTTTCCTTAGAACTAAATAACAAAGCCATAGGACTTCGAGGTAGCTTGCCTAGTGCAACATAAATCCTCAACTCTTCGTTAGGAATTTGCATGATTATGTCATGTAAATTAATCCCTAATCGGTCTTAGGACTCCGAGGTAGTCGTCCGATACGACATAAACCCTCACATCTTCAAGGCTATTTGTATGATTTTATCATACAGATATAAGTCCTAACTAATTAAAATTGGCAAGATCAAAATACTAAATAAACATTAGGGTTTTCCTAAATCCAAGCCAAACAATAGGATAGTCGGGAAATTACCGAAGTTCGCTTCGAATCTGTGATTTTCTCCTACCTTTCTTCCTTTGAATTCCCAAAACAAAATGTTCCAAACTTGATCCATTCCCTATCGAAATTCTAAAATTCAATCCTCGAAAACCTAAACTTTGAAATTCTCGAGAGCGAACTACCGATTATTATCGAGAGTTTTCTTAGGTGATTCCCGTCACTTAAGATGTAATTAACTATGGGGCTTGCCCTTATAGGGAATTTTAAGAACCTGTGTAATATAAACCCCGTTTAATGTTTTCATATTAAACGGGGAATTTGTCGGCTTATAAAATTGGTTCGCAGTACCAAACGGATGTCACAAACCTTTCTAGTTTATCTAATCGAGCCTCATTATCAAGCAATGTGTCTATTCTTCGGGATAGATACACGGCTTGAAGTGCGGCGCTCGTTCATATAAACTATTCGGGATGTGAGATCGGCTTGATTTCATATCTTAAAATTTTCAAATTTAAAAATTATTTTCAAAATCAAATACTACTTTTCAAATTATTTATTTAAATTAAATTAAAATTCGCCGACAATTTCGTAGGCGACCCCCTTTTCCAAATAAAACACCACATCCTAAAAATAAGCCGCACAATTTCTGGCGACTCCGCTGGGGAATAGTTCCTCTCTTCATTTTAATCAAATAGTTCTGCTTTCAAAAATCGGTAGTGTATCCATGACCCTAATGGATCAAACTACCCTTCTTTCCGTTGGAATATTATGTTCATTTCTACCTTGAACGAGTATGGCCAACATTCTCTCGGATTTAGGAGACACTGTTTAGACACCCCTAAACGAGAGGTTCCGAGATCCTTTTACCTCATTTCGAGGTGGGGTGGACCCCCATAGGTGTTAGTTTAGGAGTAATCCTTCGAGTCGAGAAGTCTTGCATAAGACTTTCTTTTCCTCTCTAATTCTGAATCAGATTCATTACCTTCTCTACACCTTTGAACATTCCGTTCTAAATAAACAAACCCTCTAATGAATGACTCTTTTAATAAACATACATGAACAAGAATGTGTTCGGACTCTTTTAGATTCCTTTCTTTTCGTCCCGATGAGAAGAAGCATAGCTTGGGATCGACAATCGAATCTACTTTGCAGAAATGGAAGCCCCAAAGATGATTTTCTCCTTCACCAATGGATCGGACTTCGCCGTTTACAAGGATGAGCCGCCCGACAATGGGATCATCCGGTTTGGACAAGGATTCGAGAACACAAATGTCAAGATCGCCGATGTTACCCTTTTCGCACCGATGGACAAAGTGCCGAAACCGAGAAACCCATGATCGAATTCAACCTTAAATCAACTCAAGAATTTCCTCCTCTCGCAAAGGGTTCCAGCTCGAAAGGAATACCGCCGTCCATAGAAGGACCGTTATCTCTACCCCCACCGGTCTAGTCGTCTCTCGCACCTACCCCGGCTCCCGCCAAACCGAAGGGGAAGGAAGTTCAAATTTGCAACGAACATGTTACCGTGGAGGGTACGGATTTCCGTGCAAGACCTTCGTTTTGAAATTGGGTCCAGCCTCAAGGGTTCCACCCCTAACACGGACTCAGAGGAGAAACAGAGGCAGGAAGATAGCCAGGAAGGCCAGAGCTGCTGAAGTCGCTTTCCTAGAAGAAATTCCCGAGTACACACCACTACCTGAATACATACCATTGTCTGAGTATACACCCTTTTGGAAGGGAGTAGATTCCATCCCCTTTCCGCCGCAAGTCGACGAGGAAAATGTCCGCAGGATTGCCTCTACATTACCTCGGCCCGCATACTATAACGACAACAGAAGAAAGAGGGCCAGGGTTACACCACTTGCCCGACTACAGACTGTGATTGAAAGGTTAGCAAAGAAAGAAAAATGCCCCGTATCGAAAATTTTAAGAAGGATAGGACGGGTGCCGGCCAAATCCCGTCTTGGGCCGCGAGTAGAATCTGCTATCGCTGCAGAAGAGCCTAATAAGAAGATGAAGGCTAGTCCACCTGTTGTTGTTTCAGGTTTACAGATCGTGGAGGATACCACCTTCCAAAGCATTCGACTGACTGCACCATCCGGTCCTAGGCCTTCTGTCTGCTAGAAGGATGGTATGGCGTCCCACTACCGGCCAATTAAGACCGAAACAACGACTAGAAAAGGAAAGTCTCGTCGAGAGACTCGAGTCCGAAGAAAGTGCTACCGCAGAGAAGGGAACTCATGAGAAAGAAACTCGACAGTTATCACATGACACCCGCAAGGATATACGGAAAAGGCCATTAGAAGACGCTATGGAAAAGTTAAGAACCGATATTCGTCGACTAGCAAGGGAAAGAGAAGAGAAGTTCGGAGATGAAGTCGACTCGTCGAGTTCATGGATGATGAGTATGCGTAAATTAACATGGTAGAAACACGAGCTTCGTCAGCTTCACAAGGTGCTCCCGTAGCCGCGAAAGAGAGGAGCCGGAAGTAATGAGGAGGCAACTTCAAGAGAAAGACGATACGATTGCCCAAATGGCAAAAGGATGGAAGAGATGGCCGTAGCCCTAGCCACTCTCCGCAGTCGAGTTCAACCCCAAAGGGAAACACCCCGGAAGTCATTCACATTGTAGACGGAGGAAAGGAGATTACATCCGTCAATGGGGATGATCAATTAAAGAAGGATACAACACAAAGTATGATTCCGAAAAGGATATCAAGAGCTTGGTGGAACAAAGCAGGTGCAAGAAGCCTTGGCACAATCAAAGAGCGGGACATCCATTCGGACGGGTAGACCTTACCCCGAAGAATTCGATGCCGTCCAATATCCGAAAGGCTTTGTACCACCTCTCGTTTAAGACCTTTGATGGAACCGGAAACCCTCGGCAAGCATGTTGCACATTTTCGTGCCGCTTGTTGCAATGCCGGCGGAAGTGATGCTTTACTCTTCCGACAATTTGTCGCAGCACTCGTCGTGGATCGCCTTTGATTGGTATGCGGAATTACCAAACGGTTCGGTGAAGACATTTTCAGAATTAGAGAACCTCTTCATTAAGCGATTTGTCGGAGCTCAGCACCACATCACTATAGGTGATTTAGTGGTAGAGAAGCAGAAGCCGAATGAAACCTTGGTGGACTACATACTTCGATAGAGGAACTTAAGTATGAAGTGTGAGCCACAGTTACAAGAACAACATGCAGTCGGCATTTTACTTAAGAGCATCCATGGCCCGATAGCACTTCTCCTCAAGGGATTTACTATTAAGACTTTCGAGAAGTTGTTAAGTAAGGCCGGAAGCTTGCAAGAGGAGGCGAAGCAATTAAGTTTCACCGATAAAACAGATAAACAGAAGCTCGTGAAAACTTTTGAAAAGAAGTCCGGGGTCGTCGCGGCAGTCGATAAAGGCAAGCAACCGATACAAATATCGTCAGAACGGCCGCAGCAGAACTCAACGAATTACCAAGCAACCCCGACCCAGCTATCGGTCATCTCAACAAGTATGAACAACCGCCTCATCCACAACGTACGTTTAGGGAGTTCCCGAGCAGGAGTATCCATTCAAGAATGAGGCGATGCCGAAAATGTTCCACGACCTAATGAAGACTCCGCATTTCCAACTCGCCGAGCCTAAAAGACCGAAGAAGTCGACAAGAAAGGTGATCCCAACTTTCGCCCTTACCACCGGATGCTTGGGCACAAGATAGAAGATTGTATTACCTTCAAAAGTTGGCTCAACGACAATCTTCGGAAAGGGAATATAACGATCCCGAAAGAATACATGAATGAACCCCAGAAAGGAGGTTCCGTCAATGTTATCTCGACGGATTTCATTGTTCCGATAGATCCCTATGCGACTAATGATGGATGGACTACCGCTTGGACAAAGTCTTCGAAGAAGATTTTAGATCGCATCCAAACCACTTCGGTGCGAGCTTCAATTCAGAGTTCGAAACCTGTCAAGTCGACGCTATCACTTGCGATAGAAGAATCGCCTCAACAAGAGACAATTGGAGAAAAGAAGAAAATTGACGAAGAAGAGAAAACCGAGGCACCTAAGGCTAGACTAGGGGCCGCTTATCCTAGGATAGTTGTTTCCGATTCTGGGGAGAAATCCCTCGAACCTCCGACTCTATATGATTATCCGCCCACTCCGGTGGGATCTTATAATGATGAGGGTTATGGCGTTGGCTACTTTTCGACTCGTTTCTAACGATTACGTAACTAGCGACAATCAACCTAATCCGGACGTCGATTCCGATACAAATAACAATTCTCAAATCATACACAATCTCGACGATCACAATGATGAAGAAGACATCCACCGAGAAGGCTACGAGAGTTCAACAAGCAACGAATCTATTTGTGAGTTTCGAGGAGCTCCAATCACAATAGAGTTAGAGCCTTCAGACTCCGAAGCTAATCCTGAAGAACCTGTCGTTCCAATTCAGAAGGAGACACCAGCAAACTCAATGCTAAACTTAGAAGAAATCACAGAAGTCAACTTAAGAAGTGGAAGAGTTCTACCTCCGAGAATGGGTCCAAAAGACAAAGGAAAGCAGGTGTTTGTTCAGGAAGAACCAACCCCGGCAGAAGAAATACCCATTCGAGAAGAAAACGAGGCACATGAAAACAAAGTGGACTACAACATGCTAGCCCATCTTAGGAAATTACCAGCCAAACTGAGCATCTACGACGCTCTCATCTTATCAAAGGAGATGAGAGAAGCTCTGATCAAGGCCTTACTTGATCCGAAATTCGCTTAGCTCAAATGGCCGGAGATTTCTTAGATGAGGTTTGCTCGTTAAAGGAACAAGCGAGGTGTTACCTTCACGGACAATGACCTACTACTTGGGACAGCGAGACCACAACCGACCGTTGTACATTTCGGTTACAATCGGGAAGTTTACACTCTCCGAGTATTGGTGGATCCAGGAGCATCAATCAATATAATGAATCTTCGAACGCTAGCATACTTGGAAATTGATGCTCGCGAGCTCGAGGCGGACAAAATGTTATTAAGAGGATTCAACCGTAAAGGAGAAAGAGCCCCGGATCAATAACACCGCTCGATGAAGACCGGCGACTTAGCAAAGACAACCGCGAAATTTCACATAATCGATTCGTAAACGTCATTCAACGCTCTATCGGGCCGACCATGGATACATGAAAACAGGATGGTACCATCATCTCTACATCAATGCATCAAATACTACGATGGAGGGGAACAGTGCATCAAAGGTGACTTACAACCGTTCTCCGTACATGAAATCGGAATCCATGAAGATGCAGCTTATTATGCACCTCCGAAGAAAACAATCTTCTCCAGAGATACCATAACAAATGAAGCAAAAGAAATGTGGGACAACGAAGAACCTGAAGTTCTAGTCCAACAGTCACTCACCACTCCCTTACGGCGAGATGGTGAAGGTTTCTCCACAACTCGCATCCGAGGACGAGGCCGGAGACGAGGTCGTGGCAGAGACGTTAGGACAGTTGGACACAGGAAACCAGCCATCAATGTTGACTGGGAAGATAGTTCTGAAGAAGAGAAAGAAATCAAACAAGAAACAGCGACGATAAGTCGGAAGAAGCCGCAATTCAGAATCCCTCTCGAAGATGAAAGAAACGAAGAATATAAATCGATGTACGAGAAGATTAACCACTATGTACATACTATGACCCTGACCCCGATCCATTCGAATAAGATCGAGGGTATGGAGGTCAAAGAGGTACGTAGCGGTGGTGCAAAGCCCATCAAATTCTACCGTGGTGCTCCTTCCTCCAAAACCGAAAATAATGTACAATTTGAAGATGCTACTTCATCGGAATTAATGGAATTGCCTTTTGAATGGTACTCTCCCTGTGTTCAAAATTTAATTCAGCGTGGTTTCTTACCTCGACAATGGACAAAAGGTCGATCACAACATTTTGAAAAATTATGGAATAACTCCGGTCGTCCTCCCAATGCGAAACATGGTCTCGGATTCGGCACAGTAGGATCGGCTGACGATACTGAATTTTGCTTGGTTGTCACATGCGAGTCTAATGAAAACTGCATGGAAACTACAGAAGAACTCGAAGATTTACAAATTGGAGATGCTCCACCAGAGTTCGAAGAGGAGATCAAATCTACAATAGATGAGTTAACGGAAGTTAACTTAGGTACTAGCGAAGAACCTAGACCTACCTTTGTTAGCTCCTTACTCAATAAAGAAGACTCCGAAGAAATAATTAAGTTATTAATGGAATTTAAAGACCTGTTTTGCTTGGAGCTACGATGAGATGCCGAGTTTAGCTCCGGAGGTCGCAATCCATAAGCTAGGAGTGGATCCCGCTTCGTTCCGATCGGACAAGGTCCCGAAGAATGCGTCTAGAAATCGAACAACAAGTCATAGCCGAAGTTAAAAAGCTAATAGACGCTAAATTTGTCCATGAAGAACAATACCCGACTTGGTTAGCCAACGTGGTACCGATCGGAAGAAGAATGGTCGGATCGAATTTGTGTGGATTTCGGAGATTTAAACAAGGCATGTCCAAAAGATGAATTCCTCTACCGATCCCGAATTAATGATCGACATTGCTTCAACACATGAAATATTCTCATTCATGGATGGATCTTCGGGATACAACCGGATAAAAATGGCTCCGGAAGATGAAAAACTTACGACATTCGAACGCCGATCGGAGTATATTGCTACACAGAGTGATGCCATTCGGACCGAAGAACGCAGGAGCAACCTACCAGAGAGCGATGACAAGAATTTTTGATGATCTCATCCACAATCAAGTCGAATGCTACTGTTGACCTTATGAGAAAGCATGTAGTGCCTGAGCTTTTGAGCGGCGAAGATCAGGGCCAAACAATGCTTTTCAATTGCGGGATACCTTACTTCCGTCGGAAGCAAACGACGGCTTAGATAGTAAAGAGCATTTTCTTTACCCTCATCATCGACACAGGCTAACGGGGCTCGAGAGAGTCGTCTAAAGCCGCGGTGTAAAGTATCGACGGCCTACCCGAGACCGGGGTCGCTAGGACGGGAGGTGTCATTAAATATTGCTTAATGTCCTCAAAGGCCTCCCGGCATTTCTCTTCCCAAATAAATTTGGCGTCCTTTTTAACTAGTGCCGAGAAAGGCCGACACCTACTCGACGAGTTCTGAGATAAAGCGTCGAAGATATGCCGCCTTCCCTTGAAAAGATCGTAGTTGTTTTAAGGTTTTGGGAGGCGGCATTTCTAAGATAGCTTTAATCTTCTCCGGGTCGATTTCAATTCCACGATGTCGGACAACGAATCCTAAGAATTTCCCGGAGGTGACGCCAAGGCGCATTTTAAGGGATTCATCTTAAGGTTAAATTGTCTTAATCGTTCGAAAACAATTCTCAAATCATACAAGTGGTTGTCCTTTACTTTGCTTCGATGACCACATCGTCCACGTAGCATTCGACTTGATTGTGGATGAGATCATCAAAAATTCTTGTCATTGCTCTTTGGTAGGTTGCTCCTGCGTTCTTCAATACGAATGGCATCACTTGTGTAGCAAAATACTCCGATCGGCGTTCGAATGCCGTAAGCTTTTCATCTTCCGGAGCCATTTTTATCTGGTTAGTATCTCGAAGATCCATCCATGAATGAGAATATTTCATGTGTTGAAGCTAATGACGATCATTAATTCGGGATCGGTAGAGGGAATTCATCTTTTGGACATGCCTTGTTTAAATCTGCGAAATCCACACAAATTTCGATCCGACCATTCTTCTTCCCGACCGGTACCACATTGGCTAACCAAGTCGGGTATTGTTCTTCACGGACAAATTTAGCGTCTATTAACTTTTTAACTTCGGCTATGACTTGTTGTTCGATTTCTAGACGCATTCTTCCGGGACCTTGTCCGACCGGACGGAAGTAGGATCCACTCCTAGCTTATGGACCGCGACCTCCGGAGCTAATCCCGGCATCTCATCGTAACTCCAAGCAAAACGATCTTTAAATTCCATTAATAACTCGATTATTTCTTCGGAGTCTTCTTTATCGAGTAAGGAGCTAACAAAGGTAGGTCTAGGCTCTTCGCTAGTACCTAAGTTAACTTCCGTTAACTCATCTATCAGTAGATTTGATTTCTTCTTCGAATTGCAGTGGAGCGTTTCCAATTTGTAAATCTTCGAGTTCGTCCGTAGTTTCCATGCGGTTTTCATTAGATTCGCAAGTGACAACTACAAAATTCGTTGTTAACCGACCCTACCGTGCCGAATCCAGCAATACGTAACTGAACGAAGTACAACGGCTAAGGTGCCTAAGCCGTCCGAGGCCCGTGAAATCGTTAAAGAGGTGCATTCGCACTCGTGGCGCTCACCACGGTCCGAAGATGAAAATGAAAATTAAAAGATTTCGTGGTACTACCGGCCCTCGATGATGACCGACCGCATGAAAATCGCCAAGAGCCGTCACCAGAGCTAAGTACTGAGTACGACACCAACCTCCAAATGTGCTACATCCGACAATTGCATCGCTGCCATTTCAATGTCGGGGTACTGATATGTGAGGTCCAATGTAATCCACCATCTTCGAAAGTGACATCGCTTCATCCTCATACATGACACTTTTCCACAAGGTAAGGCCCAATTTCAGAGAAGCAAAAGCACACCATGTGCTACAATTTTTTAAGAACCAAGTTGTTTACGGCTCTGGAGTGCCGCGGATCATCTCGTATAATGGCCGCATTTCTAAGCACGCAAATTTTGTCAGGAGACACGGAATCGACTCTACGTATTCAACAATTTACTACCCAAGAGCAAACTACCGTCGAGGCTTTTAATAAAACTCGTTCAAATTTTAAAGAAGACTGGACGACAATAAGAGAATGGCACGAGAAGAAGCCTTGGGCTGCCTACCGACAACCTTCGAACTCCTACTCAAGCTACACCTTACGCTCCGGTGTAACTATGCGTTAAGTTACGGAGGTCCACGACTGACTATAGCTGCAAACAAAATCACGATGTAAGGAACGCCAAATCACACGAAGAATCGGGAAAGCCTCGAAGGAACAGACGGTGGCCATAGCCAGGATCTCTAGAACTATACCAAGCTAAGATGGTTCAAGCCCAGCTACGTAATCGTCCGCCCAAGAACCTTCCAAAGTTGGTGACTTAGTTTCCGTTTCTCAAAAAGACCTATTCCCGCACACCGCAAGATAAAGAGGAAAATTCTAACCCACTGGGAGGGACCGTTCGTAGTCGAGGCAATACCTAGAGGCTCCTACCGCCCAGTGAATTGCCAAGGAGAACGACATATGCTTCCGACTTTACGGACGATACTCTGAAAAAAGTATTACGCTACCCGATGTTTCGAAGGAATGAATTCTCCATCCTTAGAATGGGTGAAGTAATTACTTACGACCGGTCCGAACCCAAAATAATAAAAATGTGCTAAAAATAAATAAAATCATGATAATAAAGTTTTCCTTGTTTCCTCTCTTCCAAATCAAAATCTCTTTCCCGATCTTTTCCTACTTCATTCCCGTCGAATTTAAAAAATATAAAAAATTGTCTTTAATAAACATTTTCTTAATGTTCTTGTTCTGGCATGCCCCCTGATCCTTTCTCGTCTTTTCGCTAGGAAATGTCGAACGGCGGTCATCCTGAACTTTAGAAATGGCGTAAGCCTCGTACCTCGATGAAAAGAGGGTGAAAGATGGAGCGATACCGTAGATTGACTCGTACCTCGCACCACGTACTCGCAATACGAGGAAAGTGACCGGGTCCCGATTGAAGGAGAACCGCCCAAATGTACGTACGAGGCGGCGGCCCAAGCCACCAATCCAAATAAAGAAGAAAAGAAAAACAAACACCGAAGAGGACAAGAGAATAAGTCCGCAGTCGCTGGCGCAGGGCAAAGCCGAGCCGCCGCCGCGCCCACGTAACTTCGTAAACTACGAAGAGCTACTCACAGCTAGCTAACGAAGAAATAAAAATCAGCCGTATCCGTACGTTAACTAAATTGCCAGCAGACCGCCGCGACGAGACAGCTTGCTACCGCGCACATACACTTTAAGACACCCGCCTCACCAGAACCAGGAGAAAGGAGGCCACTCCGAGGATGACGAAGAAACTCGCAGAAATCTCAAGAAGAATAAGAAAGAAGGCTACTACGCCACCAGATGAAGCCACCCGTAATGCATGACCTTGTTGCATAACCCCGAGGATGTCCCGATGGACATCATCCCAGGAGCCGAGGTATGCGTAAGAACGCGAAGGGATTGAGCCATATATCCCAATAAGACGTCACTGTGCCTCGCCATTCGCAAATTATCCCGGTATCACGAGCTAGAAAGAATACGAATGTCCAAAAGAAAACTTTTGAATACTTCGAGAGAATCGCAGGCAGTGAGGATCAACATACTAGAAGGCCTCGAGTTACATACAAATGTGTTCTCGGTATCACGAGCAACAACAAATCGTGGACTCGCATCCGGATTCAAAAAGATGGGCCGAGCAAAGCGTTTAAGAGAAAACATCTCCATCGTAACCCCGAGATGGATGCCGCAGGGGCAATACAATACAATGTGGATGCTGCTACAACTTCAGAAGACAGGAAGAGAAACCCACCGACACCATGGCCAAAGGATCCAATGCCATAATATTAAAGGATGGCAGCACGATAACATGGAGTGCACGGCCAGTTGCATTGCATACCCATCAGCTTGCATCATTAATATTTACAAGAAGGGTGACTCATTTCCCCGCACATAGATCACCACGACTTGCCGTGTACCTTCGCACAGCTTTCGAACGAGTGTAATATCATGTTCGCATTCGACCTCCGGATAAAGAGTTCAGAGTTCCGAGGGCCAAGAAAGATACCATTACCTAGTAGTTCCGTCATGATACCGAAGGGCAATCGAGCAGATGTCGCCAAACATCGCATACCAGTACCATGATCTCGCTACTTAAGGATGGATGACAAAAGCACCTACCACTCACTGTGACCGAGCGAGAGCCTCCGACCTTACGAGCCGCGAGTTACATGGAAAATATCATACCTCCAATGTACATCCATACGACATCCTTGCCAAGGATGGCTTGGAAGGTGATGTTATCGACCATGTACCTCACTATTCGACATGGATTTTTGACAGATAATTCTCGTTGATGGATCAACAAAGATCATACATGTTCGTTTCTAGTCTATATGGATCGTACGAGATGTATTCCGCATCGAGTTGTACGATATATCTTCAAGATGATTGGAATGAAAGTGACCATGTTACATTTTCGCTTCACCTCTTTTGTGCAAATCGACTGGAAACGCCATTAAAGTTAAACGAACTTCGAACAAGAAATTTAAAAGGAAAAAATAATAATAATAAAATAAAATAAGATAAAAAAGAGGAAATAAAATATAAATAATAAGTGAGAATTTTTTTTTTTCCCTTAAAAATCCAAACATAAAAATAACTTTCAAAATCCACGCGAACGTTAAATAAAATTCACATGAACATTAAATACACAAACTTAAAAAAAAAATTGAAAGTTAAAGGACAAACAAAATGAAAATGAATCTCAAATCGGATCCCACTCTAAATTCATCTTTTCAAACATTTTCAAATCAACTCCAAATCGAAATTTATCTCAAGAAGCTTGCCCTCTCTGTCAGACAACTCTTCCTCACAAGAGACCCACACTTCAATTTAAGAACCCTAAACCTTTTTCGTCACATCGAAGTCATTTCAACTTTCAGGCCTACCTTTCTTCCCGTATGGAGATCGATCAGTCTACCGACACGAGCCACAAGCTCTTCGACGGGTCTCCGATAAAGATGAGACTGTGTCCCTCTTCACACAATTAAACTTTCAGACGGAGCCTCGTTCCAATTCTCTTTAAACTTCCGAGATCGGGAACTACTTCCACTCATTAAACTTTCGAGATCGAACCTCGGCTCCAATTTTTAAACTTCCGAGAGAGATTGAATCCGGGCCCACCCTTAAACTTCCGAGATCGGGAACGCTCTTACAATTCCTTGGCCAAACTTTCCGAGATCGGAACCCGTTCCAATTCTCTTTAAACTTTCGAGATCGGGAACCCCGGCTCCAATTCTCTTTAAACTTCCGAGATTGGAATCCATTTCCATTTCTCATTAAACCTTCGAGATCAACCATTTCCACTCCACAACTTCCGAGATTGGAATCCATTTCCACTCATTAAACCTCTCGAGATCGGGAACCAGTCGATTTCTTTAGGATTTTCCCGAGATCGGGAACCGCTTCCATTTCTGCACTCGAGATCGGAACCAGCTTCCATTTCATTAGACCTTCGAGATTGGAATCCATTTCCAATTCTCATTAAACTTCCGAGATTGGAATCCATTTCCAATTCTCATTGCACCTTCTCGAGATCGAATCCGCCCATTTCTTGATCTTCTGATCGGGAAATCCGCTTCCATTTCAGACTTTTTCACATCAGAACCAACATTTCCATTTCTCATTAGACCTTGAGATTGGAACCAGTTTCCATTTCTTTTAGAGATCTTCGTGATTGAAACCCGCCTTCCATTTCTAGACCTTCGAGATCAGATCCGCTTCATTTCAACCTCTCGAGATCGGAACCAGCTTTCCATTTTCACACCTTCGAGACGGGAATCCCGCTTCCATTTCTCATTGCTCGTAGATTGGAACCACTTCATTTCGCACTTCGAGATCGAACCGCCCATTTCCTCTTTAATCTTCGAGATTGGAACCAGCTTTCCATTTCTCAGATCTTCGAGACTAACCGCATTCTATTTTCTTAAACCTTCGTACTAACCCGATTCCAGTTCTCTTTAAACTTTCGCACGTACCTACTTGATTCTATCCTCTTCAATCAAATACTTAAACTCCGATTCTCATCACATTGCAATTTCGAGTCCACGATAATCCCGGATCGAAACCTCTGCTTCGAATACAAACTTCGTATTCAATTTCTCAAATCGATTTTAAACCAAACTTCAATCTAAATTGAAACTCAAAATCTAAACTTACACATCAAAATTTAAACTAAAACAAAACGGTAAATCTAAATTGAATTTCATCATGTGATTGGTGGGATTCACCTCCTTTCTTCGCTCAAACAGAGCGGATCTCCCGCCTCCCGCAGATATACTCGACACTCCCCCTACCGGAAACTTCTACTTCGTCCTAAGTTTGTCACTTGGACATCTTTGTTGGTTTTGTTAATTTTCGTCAACGTTACGCGTGGTGTGCTTGGCTAGCCACCACACCTATCGGGGGTCCATCTGCCGAATCTCATTACGAGGTCTTTCTTCTTTACTACTTGGGACGGCAAATTTCAGGCTTTTCCTTCGACTATCCTAGAGGACTACGAATCAAATTCACCACTCTAGAAATTAAACCACTTCTTAACTCCCCGCAAACTCCACAAAATCGACGAGACCCCCAATCACCTGTATGCCGAAATTAAACGTGTTGTGTGCCGATTTGTTCCATAGCACTTCGTCTAGATCGCTCTGGGTACTTGGTCACATGGCTACTTACACACACACTACACCTATACAATCGCACTTTCACACACCTCTTTAAAACACACCCATACCCACCTGACCTCCCGACTCATGAAAGTGATTCACATGGATTTGGCCCTAACCTCTCTGCCACAGGTTGTAGAACAAACATAAATGATGCCTCAAATGAGTCCCTTCTTACGGCTCATGGGCTTCGATGTACGCTTACCAACCAAAACGATTTCATTCCACTTACACTCACCCAATCTTCAATTTTCCAAATTTTCAATTTTTGACCCCCCGGGACTTATACCTACTACCACCAAAACCTTTAAAATTACCCAAATTTTTCTAAAATCTCCAAATCACCCAAAAATCCACAAAATCAATCCCAACATTTCAATATTTACTCAAATTGAATCATCCATACCTAAAAATACTAAAAATTCCAAAAATACCTCCCAATACCCTCCAAATACCCAAAATACCCCTTCGACCTAAAATCCAAACCAGAAAAATTCCCAGAAAATTCCAGAAAATCCCACAATTTCATTTTGTTCAACTACACCATGGGCCAATTTTGTCAATTTTCCCCCACTTTTATCAAAATCCCCAAATTGACTCCATTTTAACCCAAAGCAAATCCAATGTCAAACCAAACTCATCCAATCGACCCAAATTCTGGTCCAATTCACCCTTTCTAAACTTCAATTAAACATCCCCAACACCAATCTAGACCAAATACAAGTCCAATTTGATTGACATTTGGATCCAATTTCACTTTGGGCCTTAAAGCCCAATTTGGACCCATGACCCAAACTTAGCCCAAACTCACCCAATTCAACTCCAATTAACCCCAAATCTTTTTCTAAACCTTCCTTAACATCCCCATAAAAAACACTAACATGATTTGCCCAAAATTTAGACCCAAACACCACTCAAATTCAACCCAAAATCAAAAGGCCCAATTTCACATAAACCTAAACTTAACCCAAATGACCAAATCCCAAAATCAAAACCTAACCAAAGCCAACACCTCAAACACTCCCATAAACATTTCCCCCCCAACATTAATTTTACATCAATTTTAATTTTAGCCCAACTTTCGCCCATGGTAGCCCATTTTGGCCCACCTTACCTCTTTTACCAAAAGCGCCCATATCCAACCCAATTCAAACCCAAATCACCTCAAATTTGTTTCAAACCACTCACGACATCCCTAAATCCAACAATTATTTCGCCCAACCTCATAAAATTTCCATCCATAAATTCTTTTTTTAAACTAAAAGCGCCCATTCCTTAAATCATTTTAAAAACCCATTTTTTAATACATCCAAAGGTCAAAAATTACCCCAAAGCCCATATGACATTTCCTCATCATACTTTCAATTAAACTCAATACCTAAGTCCTAAATTCATCATCAAATCATCCCAAATCAAGCCTTATCCAAGTTCTCATTAAATTATCAAAAAATCCCAAAACCCATTTTTATGAAATCGACTAAGCCTTTCCCTGCTCAGCAAGCAATGATGTAAGCCCATGCATGAGCTTACGTGAGCCATGAGAGCCTTGGACACTCCACCATGCCATATTGGGTAAGAAGAGGGAGGGCTTTCCTTAGTCCCTAAAGCTCATTACCTAATCATGATTCACCTAAACTTAAATTTAATCCAACAGTTTGGACGAGACTTCTCCATGCCAAACCACTGATCCTCGATCCCCCACAGCACCTAAAGCCACTTCAAGGGTGTACCAAGCCCAAAATGGGTGAATTGACCCATTTAGACTCAAAACTAGCCATGCCCCATTCTACTTCGCATCAAAGCCTTTACACATGGCATCACACTGTTGCACTGGCTCCCACCACCGCACCCGACCTCAGGGTGACCCATGCCCGGCCGGCTGCTCACTGCTGCCCGCCGGAAACCACTGTGCATGAGCTCACATGTGAGCCCAAACTGAATTCTCACCGCCGAGTCACCATGCCCAATGGCCACCACGGCCGTTCTTCACATACCAAGAGCACTCGATCCCACCAACTCCCCCGGAGGCCCTCCACCATGCCTATTTAAACCCCTCACCTCTGCCAAAGGAGGTGTTGAACCGTACCATCAACTCGCCAAAATTGCTCTGGACAATTCTCCATACTGTGCGCCGATCCCCAGTGCCACCTCGCCCCGATCCCCACCAACGTAGCCCACCTCACCAAAATTCCACCCAAATCCTGTGGACACTTCTCCACAGTGGATCAATCCTCAAATTGATTGTCCTACACCTTCAACGTACCAAGGGAAGAAGTCCACTCAGCAAAAGCCCCCTCTCCGTGCCACCCGCCACCCAGCCCAAGTCAGGATCTGTTTGGCCGAAATCATACTGGGGACACCACTGCACTGTGAGACTTCATCCGGAGCTTGCCGGGATCCAATCGAAGGTGACACAACCTCAGATTGAAGCCACACTTCTCTCGAGCAAAGGTATGAGCTAACGTCATTCCGAGCTTCGGAGATTCTCCATTTCACGCTGATTTCAATGCATGATCACCGTATGATGTGCTCGTCTTCAAGACGAATCCATAGCACAAGAACACGAAAATCCGTCGAGAAATGACAGTTCTGTGGCTTTAGTGGGACGGCTCCCTGCCAGGAGGCCGGGGGGACGATGAACGCGATGCCGTTCATTCGACACCACGGACGGACGCCGTGATCCCGTCTACGAGGAGACTCGAACGATGGCTGGGCCGGGCTCGGAGCGTCGAGTCGGATGGCGGCGCCGAATCGAAAGCGCCACGCGGCGCTTCGGAGATGCCAAGGCCGACGCGGGCGCCCACTCCCATAAGTAGAAAAATAGGGATTTATCATTTAATTCCCTAAACTTCAAAATTCATAACTTCGTAGAAAAAAATCCAAAAATAAAATAAAAATACCCCTCTACTCAAATGTAATCGCAGGAGAATAATGTGGAAAGAAATCATTTTAATTTCATCAAGTATTTTATTTTTAATTAATTATTTTACCGCATTGTTTTAATTCTCCATGCATTCATACAATTCACCATGGTACGAGACCAGCTTTTGAAGTTCCCGAACTCGGGAACATTCCACTTTCCAAGGTCGAGGCTATCCCCTCGTGAAAAGTTATCGATTTTTCAAATGCATGTTATCAAGCTGGTATTTTAATTCAAAAATTAAGATGTCATGAAATAAATTCTGTGAAAATTTCAAGACAAGCTTATGACCAGAGAACCCTGTGAAAAATAGGACTCGAAAGGATTCACTCGCATTAACCCTAATCGCTTAAACACCCAAAATAGACTTCTGAGCTGTCAGAGCTAACCATACATCAAATTGACTTGAAATCAATTCTCCACTGACCTTTAGGATCAGAGAACCGGACCATAAAAATTTGAAGTCAATTGGACTTGGTTAGTCCACTAAATGGGTTGATTAAGCCATTTAGTCATTTTAAACTTTAAAAATTCATAACTTTCAAAATACCTTTCAAAATTCACCAAATTGGTTTTGCTTCGATATCAGGGGAATTTAAAAAAATTAAAATCGCAATTTTCTAAAAAAAAGTTGATTTTTTATCATTATTTAATATTTTAATAATTAAAAAAATAATGAAATTACAAAAAAATAATAAAATTCACCAAAATGTCACATTTTGAATTTTAATCACTTAGGAATAAAACCCTATATTTTTTTTATGTCTCTAGGCTGAGATATTAAATTTTAAAGCCTCGGGGTAATTTTTAAAATTAAAAATACATTTTCTAGCATTTCCATTAAAATAATTCCAATAAATTAAAAATCAGAAAAATTAAAATTTCATTCTCTGAGTCCTTGTCAGAGAAAATTTTAAAAATTATAAAATTCATTTTTCAACTTATATTCTATTTTTAAATTAATTAATACTCCAGAACTTAAAATAATTTTAATAAATAAAATATAATTCAAAAATCACAAAATTGGTCCAAGTGGTCCTTTTTGTCATTAAGAATGTCCCATAATTTTCTTAAGGACAGAAATTTTTCCTTGGTCATATTATTAAATTTTCTTTTGGAAATCCTTATTTTCGACCAAAAATAATTACATAAATAAATTAAATACAGAAAACTTCATTTTCTCCTCTAATGTCTTTATTGGATACATGAGTGAAGTCATATAAAAATTTCAAATTCATTTGAGCTCAATTTAGTGAGTTATGAAATTATTAAGTCATGACAAAATGGTAATTAAAATTTTAACCCTTAATTAAAACTTTAGGTTTAATAAAATGAAAGTGGTAAAATATTTGATCTTATTCTGATTTTGATGATTGAAATTTAAATAATGAAGGTAGGAACCTATTACTCAATTTAAACACAATTAAAATAAATTTTAATTAAAATAAATAATTAAATTCGGAAGAATAATAAATCTAATTATTAAAATAAAGGATGTTATTAGGAAGAAATTTGTTCAATTTAAGGATCCCTAAATTAATCATCTCAATAATATTTAATTCAATTAAATGATAGTCCAAGTTTAAGGTTTAAAATGCTAAAAGACTTAATCATTAAATTAAGTTAAGGTTAAATTATTTAAAGCAAATCCCTTTAAAATAAAATATTAAATTAAAACAAATTAAATTAAATACCAATTAAATTAAAACAAATTAAATTAATTCATATTAAATTAATTAAATTAAAATTAAATTAAATTAAAATTAAATTAAATTAAAATTAAATTAAATCATATTAAATTAAACGTTCAAAATTAAATTAAATCATATTAAATTAAATTAAATTAAAATTAAATTAAATCATATTAAATTAAATTAAATTAAATCATATTAAATTAAATTAAATTAAATTACTAAATTAAATTAAATCCAACAAATTAAATTAAATTAAATTAAAATTAAAATAAATTAAATTAAATCAAATTAAATTAAATTAAGCTAAAGCATATCATATTAAATTAACCTAAATGAAATAAGTTAAACTAAACCACATTGAATTAAATTTAAGTTAAATTAAATTAAATTGAATTAAATATAATATCACCTAGTTATTACGAAGAATTCAAAATAAATCTAAAATAACTCAACACTATTCCAAACTAAATCATTAATTAACTAAATTAATCACAAATCATTAAATATCATTTTCGCTTCCCCTTAGGAGCTTTTACTATTATAACTCCTAAATGGAGTATCAAGTGAAATGTCACTTCACTCATAAGAATATTCAAACATCCTAATTCACCGAAATAAGAAATAAAACTTAACTTAAACACCTTTGATGATTAATTCACCGCACAATAATCTATCTGGATCTCTGTGACACCGAATATCAAAAGATGTTTAAAAATTGCCTTAAACACTTCCTCAATATGATGGAATGTCCTTAAGAACAAATCGAGCTTTTGCTTGTTACTGGCGAAGAAAATCATCCTAAACCAAAATCACACTAGACACAAAGAACGACTAGCCAAGGCACTGGGACTTCGTAAAACCATAACCCTTCCTCACTTTACCTAAAGAAATCGCTATAAATGTTTAAATGCTCTAAATTGTATTTAAGTGCAGCTTCTGAATGACGGGAAGACCCTCCAGTACGCTTTTATTTTATCAGTAATTTATCTTACCGTTACTCAAGTACAGACTTACCTTTTCGTACGATAAATAATGTACGAAAACCTACACCTTAGGACAAAACAAACCAAAACCGAAACCCATAACTAAATTAAAAGACACTACAAGATAAATTCATCGCCACAACATTCAAAATATAACAACTCAAAATTTAATCACAAACAAAACAAAACTACAACTACAACTAAATTAAACGTCTCATCGAAGATCTGGGAATACTCCTGATGATGTAACCTACGTAACAAGCACCTTATTTCCCACTCGTCTAAAATGCGGAACTCATTTAGCTGAAGCCAGGGCAACTATCCCGACCAAGTGAATTCGATGAAATAACTAGTGCTTCTGACGACGGAATCCGGGATCTTAATCTGCCTATTTAATCAACTCTAAGACCTGCTTTAATTAAAATATTAAAGACACATGAAAATTCAAAACTTTCTCTAAAAACCAAACACTTCTCTCATCTCCCGCATTTATAATTTTAAAATCAACCTCTGGTAACAAGAGTCGAGTATGGTGGCAACACTCGCCATCACACAAGAAGTTCTGACCCATTTCCAAGAAACTTTCCTTAATCCAAATAACCAGTTTACAGACTCGAGGTAGTTTCCGTCGCTGCAACATAAATCCTCAACTCTCGTTAGTATCACGATCATATCGTGTAAATTGCCCCAATCGGTCTTAGGATTTCCGAGGTAGTCGTCCGATACGACACATAAACCCTCACATCTTCGGTGCTATTCGTATGATTTTATCATACAAATATAAGTCCTAATTAATTAAAATTGGCAAGATCAAAACATTAAATAAACATTAAGACCTTCCTAAATTCAAGCCAAACAATAAGATAGTCGGGAAATTACCGAAGTTCGCTTCGAATCCGTGATTTCTCCTACCTTTCTTCCTTCGATTCCCAAAATAAAAATGTTCAAAATTTGATCCATTCCCTACTGAATTCCAAAATTTAATCCATCAAAACTTAAACTTTCAAATTTTTGTTAGTAATCCATCGATTATTATCGAGAGTTTTCTTAGGTGATTCTCGTCACTTAAGATGTAATTAACTATGTGGGCTCTCTGCCTCATGTGGAACTTTAAGAACCTGTGTAATATAAACCCCCGTTTAATGTTTTCATATTAAACAGGGAACTCGTCGGCTTATAAAATTGTTCGTTATGCCAACGTGACGTCAAGAATCTTCTAGTTTATTTAATCGAGCCCCCATCATCGTCGTGCGTTCATTCTCCGGATGTATACAACAGGGTGCGGCTCGTTTATATAAACTTTCTAGATGCGAGATCGCTCGATTTCATATCTTAAAATTTTCAAATTTAAAATATTTTCAAAATAAAATACTACTTTTGAAATTATTTATTTAAATTAAATTAAAAATTCGCCGACAATTTCTCAGAAAAGGAAATTTTCAAAAATACAACACTCAACCTAAAAATACGCTCGACAAATTCTCCCGTTGCATTCTACTATAATCGATGAGTTATTCTCTATAGAGCAAGTAGTAAAAGATCCACTTTCAATAATGACATTAAGAAATGGAGGCTTCGGCATCAACGAGTCATCATTATCATCAAAATAGAGCTGACGTACAAGGCCACTCGAAATAATATCGAGAAGCCGATAGCTGGACACAGAGGGTCCTCCATCTAAGAGGAAGAAAGGCCGAAAATCATCACGCATTCACTATGGCAACATTAGGCATAGAAACTCGCTTTCATGATGAAAGGGGTAAAATAAAAGGCAATGGCAGGGAATTTTAAAGGGAGAGTTTATCACAGTAACTATGTAAGAAGGATGTGTAGTATGCTTCATTAGCTGCCGAGGAGCGTATGTCGTAGATTGGTTTATCAATATGAGACTTTGGGATCAAGGAACTCGATAAAGAATGTCTGGCTGCATGAGCAATAAAAATTGCAGGAGTGTTACGTTAATTGAGCGACCAACTGTGGGATTATCCCTATTCAAGATTTGTATGTATGGATTAGCATTGTGAGGCAATTCCTGTGTAAACAAAGGGAAACCCCTCCTGTGGCCGTTGAACAACAATGTCGCATATTAGGATGTAATCAATAAGCAGATAATGGATTCGTGATCAAACATGAGCAACGAGATGGGCAGTTGTGACGAGCTCCCATGACAACTCCACGCTTACCACTTTACGATCGCAGCAAATCGAAATCCATCCCATATACGGTAACATCCTACACAAGAATACAAGCATCGAAGGCTCATTGAGTCTGTGCTGTGGTCACAACCGAAATTAGGTTTACCAAAACCATAAGGCGAGTTCAAAATTTCATAATCAACAAATGAGTTTTAATCCTGTGAAATTTAATCCAAACAAAAGTATTATCATGCATTCAAATTTAGGATCAAAGTGCAATCGTCCATTTAGAATTTTCGAAATGATTATCAGCTTTCATGTCCTTACGAGCAAAAACACAAGTACGAGATATGCCTTCCATCTAATACTCCATTTTTCTAGTTATTAATGCTTCACCGAATTAAACTCCTTTGAATACTATTAAGCTTCGGTGACTACATAATAATTTGCCTACCAGATAAAAGCAACATGAAGATGCCAAAATGTCGGTCTCTCATCAGAGAGGAACAAAGTCAACTCGCCATTTATCGCACCGAGCTACGATGAATGTATATCACCACCTAGTTCCATAAAGATCAGCGGGAAAGCTTCATGAAAAAAACATGAACGATCGCTGCTGGGAGAAGAAGCACCCCTAACAACCTCCTCGCATAGTTTCGAGCCATAAAGTCGACAAAAAGGAGTAGAGAGAAAGAGAAGAGGAAGGAGAAAAGAAAAAGGAAAGTTCTCACCAAGACAAAGGGAAAGAAAACCAAGCGCCGAATCGCCATGAATGCTGTGAGCAAAGGTACCCGAGCCACCACCATTGAGAAATATATATATATATATATATATATATATATATATATATATATATATATATATAATTAAAATATCTTCAAGAGACCTACAACCACACATATGAAGGATCATACAACAAACATATAGATGGCTCTAAAGAAGAAATGTTAATCCATGTGAAGGCTTAACATTTAAATTTCCTCAAAGCTCAATAAAATGGAGAACAATGCCATGAATTATAAAGAATTCATAAAAAGTAAACTATAAGAAAGTCATGATTCTTCGTCGGTAAAGGCCTTACATCCCATAAGAAGAGGGAGAGTGAATGTCATATTCCGTCAGCAGAGAGAAAGAGCTATAAGAAAGCTATGATTTCATTTTCGAGGAAGGTCTTACATTCGCAGAAAAGAATAGTAGATGCCATATTCCATCTAAGGTGGTTTTAAACTACTACTCATAGATATCAAATGTCGGGCTGGAAGGAATGCTAAGAAACTATTATAATCTAAAGGGATTTAACTATATGAAAGCCATGATTTCTGTCGAATGTCTTACATCTAGTAACGAAAGAAAGTAGATACCATATTGCATCTATAGATGTTTTAAAATAAACTCAAAGATGTCGAATATCAGATTTAGGAAGAAATGCTGTGAGATTTATATCCTAACCTAAAAGAAGAGTTATAAAAGAAAGACATGAATCCCCGTCAGAGGGTCTTACATCTAGTACAGTATAGAGTACAAATATTCTTTATAAGGAGGTATTATACTACTACTCAAAGATGTCGAATGCTTATTTTGGGAAGGAATGCTACCATACTTATATCCTAACCCAAAGAGCTATAGAATAACTACCATCTTGCCTGAAAGTCTTATATCAAGTAGCGAAGAGAATAGATACCATATTCTACCTAAGTAAGTTTTATACTACACCCAAAGATAAGCCGAATGTCTAATGGAAGAAAAGAAATGACTTATATCTTATCCTAAAGGAAGAGCTATACTAAATCCATAATCCAATGTCGTGACTGCCTTACATCCAATATAAGAAAATATGTGATAAAAAAGTATGTCTAATTCTCCGAAAGAGGGCTCAACACTATCACCGAGCCTCACGAGAAGTTCCTAATCAAAATCGTCCCTTCGCAAGCTCAAACCCACTTCAAGAGGAAACCATGACCCCATTTCCGAGAAAGTGTACCTCACTAATTTCACTTCAATACGAGCTATTGGGAGAGTCATAAAGGACCTCGACAATCGTTCTGTCAAGCTCGACGGAGGCCTCATCGCTCAAGACTAGGTATGATCTACCAACCCTAATTTCTTGCTCGGCTCGAGCCATCGCGAAGAAAACTATCACTAAGTACCCATTTTTCCATACGGATGTGTTCGTCTCATCGATATTTAAGCTTTTTAAATAAATTATGAAATTTCATTAAGATTCGAGTGAGATCTTAAGGATTAAAGATAAACGGTTTATGGGTTAACAAGCTTTGAAGATGATGGTTTGATGCCAATCATTTCTCGTATTGTAAATTTGACATATTATTTTTCCAGATCATAGATCCATCCAAATGAAATGGATGATGCCGCGGGCCATGCAACTTTCACGTGTAAAGCTCATCGAATTAGAAAGCACCGTATGGATCTTCGGTTCTTATGCCGCACTAGCACCACTTGATATATATTTAATTAGGACTTAAATAAATACGTAAAATCCTAAATAAGCTCAAAATTTCAAAGCTCGATATAAATCATAAAAATAAAGCAAAAATACCTCTCGGATTACAAAAAATGAGGAGAAAAATGAAATTAGAATTAATAAGTTATATTTAATTTTTAATAAATAGTTAACTGAATAATTTAATTATAATTCCAAATATCATGAAATTTTAAGGGATCACTCCCTCTTCCTTAAGAACATTTCTAGATTTAAGGCTAGAAAATCCTGGTGGCATAATTTACCAATTTTCACCAAATATTGATAATTTCCAAAAATAATAATAAAGGAAAATTAGAAATTAAAAATTAAATTAGAAATTGGTTAGAAAATTTAGGGTGATGAATTTAAACAATAAAATAATAATTTCTAACCTTTCAAAATTTCAATATGATATTTCAAACTCTTAAAGTTAAATTGTATATTTTTAAATTTTCATGTATAATCCAAAAAATCCTTAAGCTCAAGGATTTCTTTGAATGACCATTAGGATTGATCTATTTCTAATCTTAAGGTTTAATTCCCGATTAAACCTCGGGTAAAACTAAGCCTTAAAAAAAATCGTTTTGTCAAACTCGAACAATCGCTTCATAACTCGAATGAACTCACATAATATTCTAAATAACGAGAACAACCTATATGAATCTAAGTGAAAATAAAAATTCGCTATAACCCAAATGGATCAAAATCAAATTCTACACTTTCAGTTAAATCCATATGAACCCAAACAAAACAAAATCCTTCGGTTCAATTCACATGAACTTTTCACAAACCCTAAAATTTTACGTTCAAACCATATAAACTCAAACTTAAATTACAATCTATTGGACCAACCCATACGAAGGCAACCAAATCCAATACCATCAGTCAAATCCCACTGTAATCCACTAACCTCAAACTTTTACTACACAGTTTAAGTAACATAAAACTCAAAATAAGGCTTCTTAAAAACCTAATTATACCTTATTAATCTATATAAATCTTACATACATTAATTTTAATCAACCTTAAGCTATAATTATGTATAACTCTAATTGCACTCCAATTAATTTAATTAAGTCTTACTTACATTGGGTTAAATTAACCATAAACCATAATGTCTAACTCATCACCTAATCTAATTATGCCTTACATTGTGCCTAAGTAACCGTAAACCCTAATTCGATCAAACCCTATTTGACCTAATTAATCTAATTAAGCCTTACTTACATTGCTTTCTGGGGCTTAACCTAAACCTTAATTAAGCTTAAAACCTTTATTTGATCTAACTAACTTAATTAAGCCTAATCGTACTCAGTTTAATTAACCTTAAACCATAATAAGGTCGAACCCTAATTAAAAATAATTAATTTTATTAATCCCTACCTACACAGTTTAGTTAGCTCTAACCATAATTAAAGTCAAAACCTAATTCACCTAGTTAATTTAATTAAGCTTTACATAAACTAAGCTTAGTTACCCTTAAAATATAATTAAAGACTAACCCTACTCAGACTTAATTAATTTAATAAGCCTTACCTAAATTCAGTTTAATTAACCTTAAAACTTAATTACATCTAACCCTAACTAAACATAATTAATCTAATTAAACTTCACTTACATTGCTTAATTAACCTTAAACTATAATTACAGATAACCCTAATTAGTTTAATTAATCTAATTAAGCACTTACTTATATTAAAGCTTAATTAACATTAATCCGTAATTGTGTCTAACCATACTCGTACATAATTAATCATTAAACCTTACTTACATTGCATTCTAAGTAACTTATAAATCCTAATTGCCTAGCCCTAATTACCTAATTAAATCTTAAAACTTACCTAAATCGAGATTAATTTCAACTTCAACTTAAAACATGTGCATTTCATCAAAATCAACCTAAGTTACACCAATCATTAAGTTTAACCTGCTATCAATCTAAATTAACCCAAACTTGTGTTCAACCCAAATCGACTATAAGTCAACTTAAACCTCGGTGATCAACCCAAAAATGAACATATGTTAACCTAAATGTTGGGCTTAATCCAAAATCGAACCCAAGTCACTTTTAGCCTTAACATTCTACTTAAAAACTCCAAGTGACATTAAATCTTAGGTTTAAATTAAACCTAAGGTAACCTCAAGTATTCGCTCAATTTAAGTCAATCAAAATACTCAAAACCTTAAAGTCCGACCTATACGATCAATCTTAACCAAATTCCCAGTTCAAGTAACGTCGAACCTAAATATCTTAAGGCTTAAGCAAGACTTCTTTAGGTCCAACCTCGCGTCAATTCGAATCTTAAGTCTAACTTATATTAAATCAATGTTATCACTTATTATGTCTGTCTTTCTTTGTGGTTCCTTACGATCTAGCCATACTATTTCCGCTGTACGACTATATTAGGAAGACTAGTAATGGAACCCTCCCCACTAAAAATTCAAAAATGCTTCTTTACTTCACTGAGTTTCATATGCTTACTAACAAATTCTAACACTTTCTAGGATGAGCTACATAAGAAAATCTCAAGAGCCCCATATGATTGGCCAAGCTCAGACTAATCTCGTGTCTAGTTCGAGTCGCTTACACACACACACATATACTCGAACTCGCACTTCACTCTTAACCCAAAACCCTAAACTATAAATGCTCACTGTTCCCTTACCATTTGAACCGTGTGGGCAGGCTCAAGCTTTTAGTTCAAAGGTGGTTTTGCTGTGACAAACACAGGATCTAAAGTGACTTTTCGTTCCATGTTCTCAAATAAAGTTAATATCATGATTGACATTCGTAAGACATCCCAATTTTACCAATTCCAAAGCCTGAAAGAATTTAAACCAAACATCAACAAAATTACCAAATTGCTCCTACAACCCTATTTATTTCCAAAATTCCCAAAATTACCCAAACTCTCAAATTTTCCTCAAAAAATCATTTCAAAACATTTCCCAACATTCAAATCGACCAAAATCCACCAAAATCCTCAAAATGCCCCTAAAACCCCAAAATTACCAAAATGAAATTTAAATTCCAAAATTCCAAAAAATTCTCGAATGTACACAAATCTCCAAATGTTCCCAAAAGTAATTCAAATAACTTTATCGAGCACAATTGACAAAATTAACCTTACTACTAAAATCCCCAAATTGCTTTTAAAGCCCCAAAATGCTTAAATTTCCTCAATTGTCACCAATTCGACTTCAATCGCCCTCAATTTCAAATTCAAATCAAAATTCATCATTTACCCAAAATAAATCTAAAGTAAATCCAAACCGAAATGAACACAATTCCAAGCCTAATTCAAAAGCATAAATTTTAACTAAATGTTCCCAAATTCTCCCAAATCAACCCCATAATCAACTCCAATTTCTCAAATTTGCATTCCAAAACCTCTTCATAACATTCCCTAAATCAAATTTAGCCACCACCCACTCACCAACTCAAACATCACCCAAGCCCAATTCAAGGCAAATCAACGCAAAATTAACCATGAGCCAAATCCATCAAATCAACCTCTAAATCAATTCAAAATCACCTAATTTCTTTTCAAAAATTCTCATGAAAATTATGCAAGCCTCATATGATCAATCATCTAAGTGAAACTTTAGCCCAAACCCAACATAGACCCAAGTCAATCGAAAACACTAATTATGAACCCAAACTCAAAAATGTCACCAAATAGATCCAATCACTCAAGCTATGCCCACCACAACCAACATTCTATCCCTAGAACTAGCCTGGGGAGATCCACCTAGCCCAACCTACATGAGCCACGAACCAAGGGTCCCCCAAATTAGTCGATCGCTTCCCATTTTCCGCTAAACCAAAGGAGATCCTTAACCCCGCCCATCAAGCCTCGGGCACACCACAATTAAGTCGCACCGAGCTCCCCGACCACCCTAGCCGCCACTCCACCTACCCGACCGGCCGAAGGATGAAAAGCTCAAACCCAAAGCCTCCCCTAGCTTTGAATTCCAAATCGGGACCACTCACTAGCGGCAAGCATCCATCGGATGGGTGCGTCATTCCGCTCACCCAAAGCTAGCTGAGACCACGCAGAGTAAAATTTCAGCTCCATCCATCGTCTGCTATAAATTGGCCCCTTAATTACAAATGGGGAGTCCAAAAATCCTCTAGCGATACCTAGCCAAAAATTACTGTGAGCTTCTTCCGTACTCCCCGGAAGTTTAAGCCCACTACTCCTACCACCCGCGCCCACCGTACAAAACCAATTTCCTCCGAATTTTTAGTCAAAACTAGACACATTTCACCACTCCACCACAACAACAAGCTCCTAATTGATTTGCTCCTCACCATCCCCCGACCAAACAAAGAAGATCCTTCCCGAAAGCCCCATCCCACAAATGCTTCAACTTACCAAGACTAAGGCCCTTTGACCTATTCGAGCGATTTTATTTTAAAGATTACCACAGAGCTCAACAACACCTGCATGTCTTCGAGTCCTCTAAAGCTTCAAAGAAGCACCGATCATGGCCATACTTCAGCAGTTATATCGAACTCTCGCCCTAAACCGAGCATTTTTTTTTTCGTTTTCATGCCAAGATAATTAATTTCATGGGAATGTAACCATATAAATAGGTTCTTCTTTTGTGCGTATCGAGCTATAAGTACAAACCGCAGGTGATTCGTCGAGTTTGTGCGTATAACTTATGGTTTTAGTGTGGATACCATGTAAGACACCCAAGACGAAGACATCAGAGCCGTGATCGTGCGTGTATCGCATGAACGGCTGTGGATTGCGCCGGCCGAAACGTCGTAACATAATGCATGAGCTGGCCGTGGCGCCTAACTCGCATGGCGATGCCCCACGGTGCAGCCGCCGCGCAGTGGGGAGCCGCCATAAGTTCGCGAGGTGCCGAGTCGAATAAGTAGGAAATATGGGTTTTCCGGATTTATTTAATTCCGTAAACTTTAAAATGCATAACTCTGTGTAGAAAATCACAAAAATAAAAGAAAATAATTCTCTGCTTCGCAAATCGCAGGAGAATAATGTTGAACAAAATTAAAAATTATTTATTATTTTTTATGTTTCCGACTAATTAAATAGTTAGAAACATATTTTAATCGTAAATACTAAAAATAACCACCACGGCTTTAATTGTAAGGCCACTCCTCATGTTATTGTGGGATCTTCTCCCGATTTTTGTGGTGTGAGAGGATACTTACTAAAGATCCCTAATTCGCAAGTTAAATTCAACTCTTTTAACTTAAAAATTATAGTAAATAAATTATAAATTAAATAAATACAAACATGTTTTCGTACGTTCTTACTTCGAGAGTACCCAAGGAATAATATAAAATGGATTTAACTAATTAATAATGACACTAATTGTAATTAACTCTTTAAAACCCTTAAGAAAATTCGTAAAATAAAATATAAATATAAAAATAAAAAAAAATAATTCCATACCCCTATCACCTCATTTATAATGAATAATACATTTCGATCAAAAAGTCAACTTGGTCAAAATGGTCAAATCGAATCTAACGACCAACCCCTGTTGAATTTACGTCAACCTTCACCTAAAAATCACCTCAACTGCACTAATGACCAACCATGTCAATTTACAAATAACTCTGACGAAAATCAACATTGGTCAAAATGGTCAAACTGCACTAATGACCAACCCAAATGAATTTACAAAGACCTGATCTAAAAAGTCAACTTTATCAAAATGGTCAACTGACCAAATGACTAACCCAAATGGACCACAAGTGAACCTTTCGACTCCAAGTCAACTTCGTCAAAATGATCAAATCGACTCAACGCATCAACCCTATCAATCTCAGTCAACCTTCGACCCAAAAAGTCAACTTCGTCAAAATGGTCAAACCGCATCTAATGACTAACCCTCACACCCCATAGGTCAACCATTCGACCTAAAATCCAACCTTAATCAAAACGGTCAAACTTAATCTAACGACCAAACCCTCGTCGACCCATGGCAAAACCCTTCACCCAATGACATGTTTAAAACCCCACAAAGGACAAAATCACAAATATTATGATCAAATCAACCATGACAAGGTTAAAAAAGGTCACATCGACATTTCAAATTAAATTGATCAATATACCACTTAGGTCAACCTACGCTAAAATCGTCAACACTTATCTATTATACTCAAAGAGATAAAAATTTAAATAAAACAACTAAATAATCGTATAATTAATTTCAAATTTATTTTTATTAATAAAATGATTAATGATTTAATTTTCAATATTTTAATTAAATGACATAATTAATTAAAATGAAAATTAAATTAAAATCATAAAATAATGCATATAAAATTAATCAATTAATTAATTTAAATTACTTTCAATTAATAAATTTGACACAAAATAATTTATAACAATTTTAATTAATAACATAATGGAAATTAAAAGACATGAAATGACACATAGCCTTCCCATGATTTATTAAAGTTAAAATCAAGTTAAATCCATCTCGAGACATAATTACCGCATGATAAGACCAAGCTTAAATCCATTTAACTACGCAAGTTAACACCCATCACGATTGCAAACGAGGTGGTTCTTCCTCCTTCACCCTAAGCCATGACTCACCTCACTTAACCATGAGATGGTCGGCCAACACTAAGCCATATTTCCCACCTCCTAAGCTAGCCAAATTCGAAAGCAAAGCCCAAACCCCACATTTCACCACGGTTAAACGGAATTACAGGGGAGAGCATATGTGTCACCATTCGCATAAGCGAGGGAGATTCGTAAGCTCATAAGGAGGAGAAGTTACAACTCATTTCACACCTCTCGCATGACCCAATGCAAGAGAGCTGTGCTAATGAGCTCACATGGAAAGCTTGGGAGAAACCACCATGCATATCCTCTCACCCAATTCCTCCTCCAATAGATTAACAGGGAAGATAATAACTCCCCTAGAACAACCTAAGCTAAGCCATGGCCTCCCCTCGCTATAAATAAGCCCATACCCGAGCTCAGCAAGAAAAAGTAAAGAAAAAAATCTAGTAAGACCTATATGCCGCTCAAATTTCCTACTCCCAACATAAAAACTCTTCCCAAGAGTCTAACAATCCATTAGATCAAATCCAAGCCATGATTGGCCTAATCGGTTCTGATCAACAAATTTCAAAATAAATTTAAACTGTACCAATTCTTCAAAATTCTTTAAGGCCGACTTTTAGATCAAATCGCAAAGAAGACCTTCTGGCCCCAATAACCACAAGGTCCTGACGAGTCTTCGATTTGCCATATAAAGGTATGAAATTATTTTTCACAAAATAATTCGTATTTTTGAAATATCATGTATCATACTAGCCCGTAAATGTTACATCACCATATGGATATATTCTACATGTTTAGATGATTCCATATAGCTCAAAACTTCTAATTTCATCAAAAATGATGAGATATTAAGCTTCAAGTTGACCACAATAATTCGAATTTTTATTCGATATCTCACCGTTCGATCCCGTGTTCTCGGATGAACGGCGCTGATCGCGCTCCGCTGTGATCCGTGTTTGGCCTCCCGCAACAGATCCTCCCACTGCTCCACGCGTACGCGTCAATGGGGAGGTGAGTTCTAAGAACGGAAAATGGTTCAAAATTAATTTTAACCTTAAAAACTTCAAAATTTAATATCTTTTTATCTAGAGATAACAAAAATAAAATAAAAAATACCTTTGGAAAGCTCTTTAAGAGGAGAAATTATGAAATAAAAATTATAATATTATTCTATTATTTAATTTTTAAATAATTAAATACTCACCGCAGTATTTTAATTATTAAAAATTATTTATATCAAAAATATGAAACTTCGAGGCATTTATCTTTATGCTCTTAGAAATGTTTCATGATTTTTCCAAGGATAGAAAACATGTTCATAACACTTTTCTCTAATTTTCTACATCTTGTAATTATTTCAAATAATAATTATAAAATCGAAAATTAAGAAAAATAAAATTGGAAATGATCAGAAAATGTTAGGGCAAATGTAGTAATAAACTAATAAAATCATTTCTAAGTCATAAAAATAACTTTAAGTGACATTTTAAAATTTAGGATTAAGATTCTTTATTATTTAAAAATTTTCAATCCTAAAATAACCTTTAAAAACTTAGCTATTTTCCTTAATAATCTAAGTTTGAAATGAATCTAGTCTATGATAGGCTAATGGAAAACTTTAATTAAGTTTAAAATGACAAAATAGACACTAATTAGTTTAAAACATCATTTAAACCTATTAAACCTCCTTTAAATTTAATTAATTATGTCTAAAATGACAAAATTAAATACTTAATATGGTTTAAAACATCATTTAAACCTATTAAACCTTAAATTTAATTAATTAAGTCTAAAATGACAAAAATGGACTTAATTAGTTTAAAAATCATTTAAACCTATTAAACCTTAAATTTAATTAATTATGTCTAAAATGACAAAATTTAACTTAATTAAAGCCTAAAACATCATTTAAACCTATTAAACCTTAAATTTAGTTAATTAAGTCTAAAATGACAAAATTAGACTTAATCGTGTCAAAACATCATTTAAACCTATTTAATCCTAATTTAATTAATTAAGTCTAAAATGACAAAATTAATTTAATCAAGTTTAAAACATCATTTAAACCTATTTAATCCTAAATTTTAATTAATTAAGTCCAAAAATGACAAAATTAGAGTTAATCGTGTTTTAAACATCATTTAAACTCCATTTAATCCTAAATTTAATTAATAAAGTCCAAAATGACAATACTAAACTTAATTAGGTTTAAAATATCATTTAAACCTATTAAACTCAAAATTCAATTAATTAAGTCCAAAATGATAAAATTGAAATACATAATTAAGTTTAGAATATCATTTAAACCTACATAATTAATCAATTAAACCTTCCTAAATTGTGTTTAACTAACCTAAATAATTGGGGATCGAACTGCTAATAAGTCTAATTAATCAATTAAACCTTACCTATAATAGCCTAATTAACCCTAAATAATTAGACTTAACCCATAATAACCTAATTAATAAATTAAACCTTTACCTAAATTATGGCTTAATTAACCATAAATAATTAACTAACCCATAATAAGTCTAATTAATCAATTAAACCTTACCTAAATTAGGTTTAACTAATCCCAAATAATTGACTTAACCCATAATAAGTCTAATTAATCATTTAAACCTACCTAAATTAAGCCATCAACTCAAATAATTGATAACCCATAATAAGTCTAATTAATCAATTAAACCTTACCTAAATTAAGCTTAATTAATTCCAAATAATTAGACTTAACCCATAATAAGTCTAATTAATCAATTAAACCTTACCTAAATTGTTTAACTAACCTTAAATAATTAATTTAACCCATAATAAGTTCAATTAATCAATTAAACCTTACCTAAATTAGGTTTAATTAACCTTAAATAATTAATTAACCCATAATAAGTCTAATTAATCAATTAAACCTTACCTAAATTGTGTTTAATTAACCTTAAATAATTAGACTTAACCCATAATAAGTCTAATTAATCAATTAAACTCAATTAAATTAGGTTTAATTAACCTTAAATAATTACCCATAATAAGTCTAATTAATCAATTAAACCTTACCTAAATATTTAGGTTTAACTAACCTTAAATAATGGACTAACCCATAATAAGTCTAATTAATCAAAGTCTAATTAATCAATTAAACCTTACCTAAATTGGGGTTTATTTAACCTTAAATAATTAGATTTAACCCATAAATAATTAGACTTAACCCATAATAAGTCTAATTAATCAATTAAATCTTACCTAAATTAGTTTAATTAACCTTAAATAATTAGACATAACCCATAATAAGTCTAATTAATCAATTAAACCTTACCTAAATTAGTTTAATTAACTTTAAATAATTATACTTAACTCATAATAAGTCTAATTAATTAATTAAACCTTATCTAAATTAGCTTTAATTAACCATAAATAATCAAATCTAAATCAAACTTAAGTCTAACCTACACTAAAGCTTAAGTCAAACCAAACTTTAGGTTCAACTCAACAAAAACCTAAGTCAAACCTAAATCTAACTTAAGTCTAACCTACACTATATTTTTAAGATTAAACCAACCAGTTCAACCCGACATGAATCCTAAGTCAAATCTAAATCAAACTTAAGTCTAACCTACACTAAAGCTTAAGTCAAACCAAACTTACGTTCAACTCAACATAAACCTAAGTCATACTTAAACCTAACTTAAGTCTAACTCACACCAAGCTTGGTCAAACCAAACTTAGGTCTCAATGATAAACCTAAGTCAAACCTAAACCTAACTTAAGTCTAACCTACATCAAAGCAGCCAAAACCAAACTAGGTTCAACTCAACATAAACCTAATTCAAACCTAAACCTAACTTCACTAACCTACACTGGGAAGCTTAAAGTCAAACCAAACTTAGGTTCAACCCGATACGAACTCAAGTCAAAACCTAAATCTAACTTAAGTTTAACCTACACTAAAGCCAGAAATAAACCAATCTTAGGTTCAACCCAACATAAACCTAAGTCAAACTCAAATCAAACTTAAGTCTAACCTACATTAAAGCTAAGTCAAAACCAAACTTAGATTCAACTCAAGCAACCTAAGTCAAGCCTAAATCTAACTTAAGTTTAACCTACACTCAAAGCTATGTCAAACAAAACTTAGTTCAACTCAACGTAACCTAAGTCAAACCTAAACCTTAACTTAGGTCTAACCTTACACTAAAGCTTAAGTCAAAACCAACAACATAAACCTAAGTCAAACCTAAACCTAACTTAAGTCTAACCTACACTAGACTTAAAACAACCAAACTTAGGTTCAACTCAACATGAACTCTTAAGTCAGAACCTAACTTTAAGTCTAACCTACATTAGACTTAAGTCAAACCAAACTTAACATTCAACTCACATGAATCTACGTCTAACTCGAACACAACTTAAGTCTAACCCATGTTCGACTTAAGTCAAAGTAAACTTAGTTCAACCCGACATAAACTTAAGTCTCAATTAAACTCAATGTAAGTTCAACCCATATTGAACTTAAGTCAACTTTAGCCATAAGTTCAACTTAACTTGAACTTAAGTCAAATCTTAACTTAAAACCAAACTATATTAAACTTTTAATCCAAATTTAATTCAAACCTAAATTCAACATAAAATCTTTAATTAATTAAGTCTAACATCCTAGACTTAATTAAATCATCAAGCAATTGAGATTTCAAACAACAAATCATGAACTCATGTCTAATTTATTAGACTTAATGTCGCAATAAACTACAAACTCTAAATAGACTTAATAAAAACTTAAGCCTTATCTAAAAGACTTAACATGGTCCGCAATTCTAATTAAGTCCAATTTATTAGACTCGATTAACCTTTAGGTTTTATTTAAACAAGGCTTAAAACTTAATTAAGTTCTATTCTAAGTTAAACCTTTAACATAAGTTCGTACGTACATGAACTTACGTTAATTAGATTCAATCAACATCAATCTAACTTAGGTTCAACCGTACATGAATCAAGTTAATTCAATTAATATTGAATCTAAATTTAAACCTTTTAACTTAATTTCTGAGCAGACACGAACTCGAGTTAATTGATTCAATCAATATCAATTTAACTTAGGTTCAACCAGACATGAACCCAAGTTAATTCGATCAATATCAATCTAACTTTCGACCTTATAATGGTTCGTATGATATGAACTCAAGTTAATCTAACCTTAACTTTCAACTTGAATTCAAAAAGACATGAATTCAAAATTTAAGTTTAAACTTAAGTCGAGACATAAATTCAATATTTCAAACCAAAATCGACATAAATTCAAGTATTCAACATAAATTCGATATTTCAAATAAAATTCGACTTAATCGACATTTCAAAACATAAATCAACATAACTCCATCATAAAATTGACATTTCAAATATAAATTTGACAAATATCGATATTAAATAAAATTAATCTCGATATTTCGATAAAATTAAACATTAATCAATATAATTGGACATAAACCGACATCCATGACATGTTAAATCAAAAACATCCTACAAAATTCTAAGGCAATGAACATGACATTATTTTCTAACAATCTTTTCAAGAAAAAGTTTTATTAGATTTTTTTTGCATGTCAATAGATGTGTTAACTCCGTTTTCGTAAGACGACATTAAAAAAACAAAAAACTTTTAGGATAGTCACCAAAATAAAACAAAATAATGACATGAAATCCAAAAACAAAACTTTTAAGATAACAACACGAAGAACAAAATCAAAACCTTAAAATAATAAATATGACATGACATTTGGGGAGCGATAAATTGCAATCTCTCCTTAAAAATAAAATTTTAGAAAACAAATGATCATCGAAGTTTTCGAACAATTAAAATCGTTTAAGATGTAATTAACTATAGAATCTTGCTTCTATAGGAGATCCAAAAGAACCCACAATAGAAATCTTCGTTTTCCATGATTTTCTTTATACGAAAATTCCTAGATATATTATTCTAGATATTCTTCTATAAGGATTTGCCATAAATATCCTTTTCTACTATTAGCCTTAAAATTCCTCAAATCTTTCATGGGATTTATAGGAATAAAATTAGGCTAATATTAGATGGCGACTCCTCAATATCGACATTCCACACCAATCTCTTCCCGTCGTCACCAAGAGATTTTGTGGCGACTCCGCCGGGGATTATCTTTCTTTCTCATCTTTTATCATCATTTGTTTTCATTTCAAATTTTAAAAGAAGTTCGGCTTATAAATAAGTCAATAATATTCATTTTTTCGAATTTTCTAAAAATCGCGATGGATTCTTCGAATTCAATCTTTTCTTATTTTCAAGACTTCACCGATGAAAATCCTTCCTTTTATCAAAATGATTACGGATTATTTTGTGAAATGTATTCATATTAGATAATCCATATCAAAGTGATACACAATCTTTCCAAGAATTCGACTTACAACCTTATGAAGACTTTCCGAATTTTACGTAAGAAAATTATTCGAATATATACTCGAAGAACCTAATATCTTTCGAAGAAATGAAGAGACAAGTTTGACAGAAAGGAAAACAAGTTTACAATGAAGATGATGCCCCGCCATCATCAATGTATGAAATCGATTCGTTCAAAAAACATTCATAAAACCTCTTCATTCAAAAGAAAGAAAAGGCGGAATGAAATGATAATTTTTGAAACACTCCGAATTTCAATAGAATATTTTTTGAAACCTCTTCATTTTTAAGAAAATCAATATATTCCAATTTCTATCGAATACAATCGATAATTCCTTCCAACCTAAAAGCTCTCCTCCATTTTGTGCTATATATTCAAGTTGTTTAAAAGATTAGCACGAAAAGATAAATGTTCACTATCTATACTATTAAACAAAATACCGTGCGCTCTCCAACACCATGAAAATGAGAATTTTACGATGGAAAATATCGATCATCAATTTCCAACTGATAAAAATCGTGTTCGAGTGCCGTAAATTTTCGATCGGGCCCTAGAATAAAAGATGTGGTAGTCACCAAAACGACAAAGCTAGATATGATGAATTGATGTCGGAGTGTATGATACAATCGCTAAATGTAGGATTTGGTCCAAATGCTACAAAAAGCAAATTATCCTTACACAAGATACGATACACCAATTCGAAAATTTCGTCCTCTACTTAAAAATAATGTATGGAGACGAAAATCATCCGAAAGAAATTCGTATACTCACTCAACACTCCTATGAGTAGTTCACAAGAAGAAAACTACAAAACATTCGTAAAATCATTCGAAGAAAGATCAAGAAATTAAAAAATGATATAAAAAACTTTTAGAGTAAAATGTGGCTACTCGATAGTTCCACGATAATGTCGCCATTGTTAACATGGTAGAAACACGATCTACTTCCATAGCACGAGAATCAATCAAGAGGAGGCAACCAATGAATCATGGTTTTAATACGACAACGTGATGAACAAATTGGGCCGTTCCTTAACAAAAATGGAATAATCTGCAGAAGAACTCCGCAAAATCCACCAACGAACCCATCTCCACGAAATCATTGACGGGCTATTCATATCCGAAAATAAAGAAGAACCAACAGATATCGGTGAGCACCCAAAAAAGAAAAAGAATTCACTCATAATGAAATCTGCAAAACAATATTTACAAAACTCGTGGAACAAAAAATTAAAGAAACAATGGTTCACAAAGTCGGAGTATTAACTCCAAAGGGTAGACCATACCGCAGGAATCTGATTGGTCTAATACCCTAAAGGTTTTGCTCCTCCGTCTTAGTAAGATGCTCGATGGAACGGGGATCTCGACAACATTCGCACATTTTGTGAGCAAGTCGGCCGTAATGCTGAGAGATGCTCTCCATTTCGAATAAATCGTTGGCTGGGCCTCACAGAGTCGCTCGACCGGTATGCAACTTCCTAATGGATCTCGTCAAAACCTTTATGGAACTTGAAAGCTCCTTTATTCAACGTTTTACAGGAGCACAACATCACACCACCGCGGTGATTCTTGGGCAGAAAACAAAATCCCAAGAGAAAGTTTAGTGGATTATATTTTACGCCGGAGAAATCTCAAGATGAAATGTGAACCACAATCACAAGAACAACACGCCGTTAGAATATTGCTTAAAAATATCCATGGTCCTATAACATTTATGCTCAAAGGATTCACAATAAAGACATTTGAAAAATTACTCAAGAAGTCGCTAATTTCCAAGAAATAAGAAAACAAACTATGTAATGGTGAAACTGAAAAGACAAAAACTATCAAAACATTTGAAAAGAATCCCGGAAAATGTCATAGAAAGAGGTAAGTGTGATGCAAATTCTACCGTAACAAAAGAAACAACAACGACGTAATCCTAGGACATCTCAATTACAACTTCAACAACCAATCCCGCACTAACCGAAAAGAAAATACGAATGGGAAGAATGAATAAAGAATATTCCGAATTAAAACAGAAGTCGTTAGGCAAAGCATTTTTGTACCGCTTAAAATGCCCGAATTTAAGCTACCGTAAGCCAAAAAGGTAAATCGACATGAAAGACAACCTTATCGTCCTTACCGCGAATGTTTGACATAAATCGAAGATTGCTTTGTCTTCAAAGACCGGTCGAGCGTAATTTTAAAGATTAAAACATAATAATCCTGAAAGAATACCAAAGAACCGAAAAGGACTTACCAATATGATTTTGGTAGAGAAACTCAATCCCGGAAATAAAAGACAGATTCCCGAAGAGATCTTTGCTAAATATCAAATTACAAAATCTCCCAAGAAAGAAAGAAAAAGAAAATCAGAAACCGAAAAGATTGCAGGTTCTACATAAAGGACCTAACTCCTTTGTACCTTCTAGTTCCAATTCACCTTTCTACAAGG
This sequence comes from Papilionanthe hookeriana x Papilionanthe teres, assembly GCA_022702705.1. Lineage (NCBI taxonomy): Eukaryota > Viridiplantae > Streptophyta > Magnoliopsida > Asparagales > Orchidaceae > Papilionanthe > Papilionanthe hookeriana x Papilionanthe teres. The sequence continues at coordinate 14,006,426 of CM040437.1, read as the reverse complement.
ATAGTTATATCTGATGAAGGACAAAAATCCTCAAACCGATAACTTCGTACCACTTCCTTTACTACCATGAATAATAACAATCCTAGTTCGCTATGTTCGTCTAGTTCGTGATGTTTCCGAGAATAATCATTCGAATCTCTCTAACCCCATGCACGATACTCAAATCGTATATGATCAATCTAAAGACAACCAAAATAATGAAAATACAAATGAAAAATCTAACAATGATGAAAATGAAATGACATTGCTACACTCCAACTTCGAGGAACCCGATTTCTATAGAATCGGAACCCTCGACTCGTAGACAAAAGAGCCTGACAATCAACTCAAGAAATAGTTGAATTAATTTAATATGGAAAAATCTTACCTCCTGTGATGACTCCACAAGAAAAAAAGAAAGACAAATAACACACCGTACAAGATCATTCCTCTAATGCATCCCCAAACCCCGTAAAGAAATGTTAGATTTATCATAATGGCAGACAGTGACGTACCAGCTCATTTAAGAAAAATTACCGTTGGGTTAAGCATCTATGATGTCTTCATACTTTCCAAAGAAATGAGAGAATTTTTACAAAGGCCCTTTCAAATCCATATTCCGTTTAACTCAACTCTGCTAAGATATCCAAATGGCGCTTACTAAGAGAATCAACGAAGATTACCTTCTCTAACAATGACTTGTTACTGGAACAATGTCATAACCGTCCACCGCATATTACGGAACATAAATGATACAATACTTTCAAGAGTTCTTATTAACCTGTGTGCTTCAATCAACATTATGAATTTAAGAACTCGCATATTTCGTATATTGATGCCTCTCAACTATCAAGCGGATACGATGATGTTAAGAGGATTTAATCAACAAGGAGAATGAGCCCTCGGATCAATAACATTACCGTTAAAAATAGCCGACTAAGTAACGACAAGAAATTTCATATTATCGATTCAAAGCACCTCTTTTAATTCCTTACTTGCGTACCATGGCTCCACGAGTATAAAATGGTACCTTCTTCACTACATCAATGTATAAAATACCTACGAAAAGGATAAGAATGTCGTATTATAGGAGATCACAACCATTATCAATCCATGAAATTGGTATACATGAAGATGCATCATATTATGCTTCTATAAATAAAACAATGTCTTCCAAAGAAACAACAATGATGTGGAAGAAAAGAACACAAAAGAAAATAAATGAAAATAATTCTTCAATAAAGACAAAGGAAATAATTCCCATCAACCTCTCGCACTCGAGGTCGAGGCCGGACGAGGACGAGGAAAAAAGATCCAATCGTCACAATGAAGAAACCAACGTAAATTTAAAATCCACTTCGAACTTCCGAAGAAGAAACGACATCTAAGATCGCGATGAACCTCAATTCAAAATATCTTTAGAAGAAAAAGATAAAGAAAGACAATTTGAATCTATGTATGATGAAATCAATCATTATACAGTTATTCTATGACTTCGATCACAATCTCCAATCGCTAAGATCGGTGAATCTAATAAATAAAGAAGTATATAATGATGACAAAAAGCCAATTAAGTTTAGACGTGGCTCTACTTCCTTCGTACTGAAAATGATGTAAAAATAGAAGATGAAAATCTTCCACAATTAATTAACATTCCTTGAGTTGTATTCTCAAGTAATAAAAATTTATTCAAAATAGTTTAATGCTCAACAATGGTCTTTAAAACAACCACATTTCATTGAACAAATGTGGAATAGTAATAAACAAAATTCTAACTCCAAAAGAAGGTATCGATTCGGGAACTCTGTGACCATTCAGATGACACAGACTTTGTCTCGACCATCACCGAAGAATACGATTCTCAATCATTACCCGATCTTCCAATCAAGATGCTCCTCCTAATTGGAAGAAGAAATTAAATCGACAATCGATGAATTAAAAGAAATAAGTTTAGGAACTAATGAAAATCCAAAACCAACTTTTATTACCATCTTTTAATGATGATAAGAAAAAGACATAACTCAATTGTCAAGGAATATAAAGACTCGTTTTGCTCTTTCACTTACGACGAGATGCCCGGGTTTGTCTCTAGAAGTCGCAAAACCATAACCGGATAAATCAAATCACAATCCCAGCTAAACAAGCTCCTCGAGGAGAATGGCTGAAATGGAAAGCAACAAGTCATAGAATCAAGAAATCTGATAGCCGACTTCATACGAGAAGAGAATTATCCAACATGCTGGCTAATGTGGTGCCAGCTAAGAAAAATGGACAAAAGGAACCGTATAGACTTCAAGGACTTGAACAAAGCATGTCCAAAAGATGAATTTCCTTTACCAATTCCTCGAATTAACGTCGATATACATCAAAACATGCAATATTCTCCTTTATGGATGGATCATTAGATATAACCAAATAAAAAGCTTTTCGTAGGATGAAGCGAATATAGTCGTACACCCATGGGGATATATATCATATAAGGTTATGCCATTTGGACTAAAAATACCGGTGCAACCTATCAAAGAGCCCATGACACGGATTTCCGATGAATTAATACATAATCAAGTCGAATGTCGTCGATGATCCGGTTGTCAATAAAACAAAAAGATGATCATATATGCCATTTGAGAATTGTCTTTTGAACGACTACGACAATACAATCTTGTAAATGAATCCCTTAAAGTGCACATTCAAAATACTTCAGAAATTTTTAGATTTGTAGTTCGACATCGTGTGATAGAAATTGATCCTCTCAAAATTGAAGCTATCCGAATATGCCTCCTCATAAGAATCTTACCCAATCGAGATCGTTTCAAGGAAAATTAGCGTATATACGACGTTTCATTTCCAATATATCGGGTAGATGTCAACCTCTCACCGCCCTTATTAAAGGATACCAAATTGTGACAAGATGAAAATGCTGCGCCTTTGAAGACATTAAACAATATCCGACAACCCCTCCCCGTCTAAGCATCAGACAGAAGACCTCTAATCCTTTACATCAGTCATTACAATTCCCTTGGAGCATTATTAGCACAAGTGAATGATGAGGGAAAAGAAAGTGCATTATACTATTTAAGTTGTTGTTTAGTTCCAACACTAAATAAGATACCCAACAATCAGAAGCATTGTTTAGCCTCGATCTTTTGCGCTCAAAAACTAAGGCATTATATGCTTTCTCATAAGGTAACTCTTATTTCAAGAGTTAACCCATTACAATATTTAATAACACGACCAACACTGAGATTAAGACGGCAACAATTCGATATAACATTTGTACCGTTACGTGCCGTCAAAGGACAACTTATGCATTTCTTAAAGACATCCAATTCCAACTAGATCACCCCTTAATGACAATTTACTCGACGAACAAATATCGAAATAAAAAATTCCAATGTGCAACGATGGGAACTCTACTTCGACGGAGCATCATCTGCATGGAAAGAAAAAAGAAAAAATGCATAATTATACTGTGCAAATGAGTAGGATCGATTTTCATTACCTGCATAAAAACAATGATGCCTTTTTCCTATCATTCGATAGAACCATGCACTAATAATGAAGTCGAATATGAAGCACTCATAACCGGTCTAGAATTAACAATATTACTAACAAAATATCGACATCTACTTGGGATTCCAAGTTGATTATTAATGAAATTATTACCGGTAAATACAAAATTAAGTCACGACTAACGCATTCTCGTTACACTCCGAAATTACTCCAACAAATTCCTAATGTAACATTCTTCTTAATCCCGAGACGAGACAATTCTCTAGCAGACGCTTTGATAAACCTGGTAAAGGAGTTCATTTCGTCCAGAAGAAGACGACATACCGATCTTTATAAGAGGACGACAAGTTTTTTCTCATATCGATATGGATAATTTACATAAAATCGGTGAAAATATGACAATGACAACAAACGAAGAAAATTATGATCACACAACCAATCATCCAATATTTACAACCGGAAAATTACTCGAAAACACTTCTATCGCCAACCAAATTAAACAAAGAGCATTATCATATGCTCTAATAAATGATATTCTTTACAAACGATCTTTTGATCAAATGTGGTTAAGATGTTTAAAGCAAGTTGAAGCTCAAGAGATCGTTAAGGAAGTTCATTCGGCTTTATGTGGTGCACATCAATCGGACCTAAAATGAAAATGAAAAATAAAAAGAATGGTTACTATCGTCAACAATGATGGTCGAATGCTCACATCGCAAAGAAATTCCATCAATGTTAAATACATGGGGTATTTTACATCAACCTCCAATCGTCCTACACCCAATTATTGCATCATGGCCATTCCGAATGTTGGGGTACCGACATAGTGGGCCCTATACTCCATCTTCCAAGGGTCATAAATTTATTCTCGGGCAGCCCTCTCGACTATTTCCAAGCTGCGTAAGCAACACCACTTAAATGTAGAAGTTAAGGAAGAACAAGTTCTTCATTTCCCTTAAAACACATCATTTATAAACATTCGGGAATTCCTCGAAGGATCATATCGTACAACGAATTAGCCTTCAAAACATGAAACCGAATAATTTTATCCAAAGACGGATTGATTGGAGGTACTACACAATTTATTACCCTAAGGCCAATGGATTACCGAAGCTTTCAATAAAACATCGGGTTCAAATCAATGAAAAAGACGTTGAATAATAGCCCGAGATAGTGGCATGAATGATTAATAGAAGCTTTATGTGCTTATAGAATCACATAACAAACTCCGACACAATCTACACCATTTGCTTTCTGTATATGGTTCGAAGCCATTTTACCATCAAGTCCAAATTCCTTCTCTCAAAATTGCGATGGCAAACAAAATAGCCGAAGAAGAAAATGCTAGACTACGACTAAGAAATTGAAAGTTTGGAAGGCAAACGTCTACAAGCCCAACAAAATCTTAAACCGTATCAAGCATAACATACGTAGCTCACGACAAATTACTACTGTACCTTTCGAATCGGTGAATTAGTTAGTTCTTCGAAGACCTATACCAAATATCGAAAGATAGGTGGTAAATTGAAAAGACATATTCCGTGAGGATCCTACCAACTCGGTGGATTGTCAAGGAAAGTTATACCTCCAATCAATGGACGTTTTCTAAAGAAATACTATGCTACATGTAACAAAATGAATAACGATTTATTTATAAACTGACAATAATTTTTTTCTTTTCCAAATAATTCCGATGCTTTATGACATCCCCTGCTTCATTTGCCGAACAAATGTTTGGGTGGCTAAATGTTGTTTTATCTTACCGTTTTTCAGAAAAAATGCCCGAAAATAAAGTTATTTTTCTCATTTCGAAACAACATGACTTTCGCTCGACCGTCGACATATAAACGAGGGGACCCGAATTTATTTTAACTTTCACCTATTGCAAGTCGAATCAATATATCAATGATCATTGCTTTATCTAGAGAATCGTAGTTAAGTTAATCCGCAAACACCTTGGCGTATTTAAACTCCGACAACTCGAAGAATATGACTTCACAATCAAAGGATGTACTCGTATGAGAGAATTCATGACTACTTCGAAGACAAAGAGCATCCGCATCGAGTACAAAACATGGCGACAGACTTACTAGATCACAAAGATGAAATCATAATAAATGACTGAAACGACAAAAACAATTACAGAAAACAAAAAACAGGATTTAGTCAACTGAAATCACGAACTATTAACACTCCATTCGAGAAAATAAACTCGCTCGTAAAGATGTATCTAGACCCCGCAAAGAAAATGAAAATGGTAAAAAGCATTTATCACTTTACCGCTTCGTAGTCCGAAAGTGGCCGATAAAAAGGCCGATGAAAAAAATCAATTAAGGAAGAGGAGCGACGAATTCACGCTATTGAAAGTGGAGAACTTTTCGAGCAAAATAAACACATGAAAAAAAGGACAATAAATATTCTCGGATGGTCATAAACCGTTTACCGAGTATCTGATGAAGCCGAACAAACCGGCTATCATCGATCATATTACAAAAGCCCAAAATCAAAGGGTAGGGTCGACTCCTTCAAAGGAAAAACATATTCGAACCTAATAAATGGATTCGTTGCAAGGGTGACAAACCCTACAATATGGGTGTTGCTACACCATGCAAGAGACAAAGAAGGAAATCTTCCCAATTTGCGACACGAACAAGTCGATCCTTTACCCACCGCGATAATCCAAGTTATCAAACGAGTCGTCACTGGGGGATTTCACTTTGCTGCATCGTATTCTCGATGCTCGTATCATCAATATATATGATAAAGGAGACCGTATCCCTCCTCACATTGACAACCATGATTTTGAGAGACCGTTTTGCACCATGTCACTAATGAACCGTCGTCCGCCGTGCTCGGGAAGGGAGATACAAAGCCGGGGACCCGGAGAGCTCAAGGTACGTGCCGTATTTTTTTAACTCGAGGATCGCCCTCCTATTTCAAGGGAATGGTGCAAATTTTGCAAAACACGCATACCAAAGGTCAACAAGCCACGCATCTCAATTACTTTGTGACGGATGCATACCGACAAACGACCCGTCTGACATAAAGCTATACCAAGAATGTAGAGAATCTACAACCTTTGAATTACCATAACCCCATAAATGTCTAAACACCCGAAACATGTTCGATAAATAATGTTTTGGAGGTAGGACGTTTATGGACAACATTCGTTAAATATCCAAATCTATGTTATGACATATAAGAACTTTCACATGTGATATACTCAAATACGATGTGTGATATACGCACGTTGTTGGTATGTAAAATATCAAATAGTTTGTTGCAAAGACGTATAAGATATGTACACATATATGTACCATTAGTTCTTTCTCGTAATAATATGTACTGTGACCTTTTTATGGAAATAAAAATAAAATGTTGGAAAAATATTCTTACCGGGTTTTATCATGTGTCAATGTGTCTTAAAATAATAAATAAATTTTAATGATGAAATAAATGACTTGTGATAACTAAATACGAGAATTATCATTCGACCTATATGCTTCAAAACACCGCCGAATATTCCCACCAAAAATATTAAGGAGTTCGCCACTCTCCCGTTATTGAATGTAAGTATTCTTCGACACTCAGGAAATCATGGCTTTCCTCTAACCAAATCTTAACACGACATTTCGAGGAAATAGAAAATGACATCTATTTTCTCTCCGGTTATCGGATGTAAGTCCTTTCCCCGACACAAACAAATCATGGTTTTCCTCTAACCAAATCTTTACATCGACATTTTGAGGAAAATAGAAAATGACATCTATTTTCTCTCCGTTTGGTCAGATGTAAGTCCTTTCCCGACACGAAATCATACTCTAACCAAATTCACATGTACATTCCGAGGAAAATAGAAAATGACATCTATTTTCTATCTCCGTTATTGGATGTAAAGTCCTTCCCCGACACGAAAATCATGGCTTTCCTCTAACCAAATATTGACATCGACACTATGAGGAAAATAAAATGACATCTATTTTCTCAAAAGCTATTGGATGTCCTTTTCGCGACACGGAAATCTGCCTTTCCTCTAACTAAATTTTTATGACACATTAAGTGAGGAAAATAAAAATGACATCTATTTTCTCTCTCCGTGCTATCGGATGTAAGTCCTTTCCGTACACTAAATCACGGCTTTCCTCACAAATTCCGACATTGAAAATAGAAATAGAAAATGACATCTATTTTTCCTGGCCATCGGATGTAAGTCCTTTCCCTACACGGAATCTGGGCTTTCCTTTAACTAAATTCGATATCGTTAATTTTAAGGAAAATAAAATGACATCTATTTTCTCTCTCTCCGTTATTAGATGTAAGTCCTTTCCCGACACGAAAATTATGGCTTTCCTTTAACCAAATCAAGACATCGACATTTCGAGAAAAACGGAAAACAACATCTATTTTGCCTCTTCTCGTTATGTGATTACTAAGTCCTTTCCCACACCTGAACACAAAGATTCCTTTAACAAAATATCGACATCAAATTTTCGAATATGACATCCATTTTCTCCCAAGAATCCATTCTCTAAACACAAGAAAAACATTCCTTCGAACTACCGTACAAGACATTGACATCCACTGAGTGGTATGATACCCAATTCTTTCCGCATTGTTATAAAACATTTCCTGCACCATTTCTCGGTTAACGCATTAATATGCGTGTATCACTTATATAGTATTCTACACATATCAAATTCTTTTGTTGACCTCATTTATAACGAGTCGATACCTTTCGACCCAAAAAGTCAACTGGGTCAAAAATGGTCAAATCTCGACCCACGACCAACCCCGTCAATTTACAAGTCAACCTTTCGACCTAAAAAGTCAATCTCTGGTCAAAATGGTCAAAACTGCATCTAATGACAAACCCCCGTCACTCCATAGGTCAACCCAAAAGTCAACTTTGATCAAATGGTCAATCCTCGACCCACCCATCAACCACGTTGACCTACAGTCAACACTACCTAAAAAGTCAACATCGGTCAAAATGGTCAAACTGCACTCCAATGACCAACCCGCCGACCCCATAGGTCAGCCTTTCGATCTAAATGTCAACTTTAGTCGAACAATAAATCTAATCCACCGACTAACCCACACTACATGCCAACCTTTCGACCTAAAAAGTCAACTTTAGTCAAAATAGTCAAATTCGACCTAATGACCAACCTTCACACCTCATAAGTCAACCTTTTGACCTAAAAGTCAACTCTAGTCAAAATGGTCAAACCGCAATCTAACGACCAACCCCCGTCGACCCCATGATCAACCTTTCGACCTAAAAGTCAACTTTCGATCAAAATTATCAAAACTGCACTAACGACCAACCTTCGACCCATAAGTCAACTTTTCACCCAATGACATGTTTAAAACCCCACAGCTGATAAAATCACAAATATTAGCGATCAAATCAACCATGACAAGGTTAAAAGGTCACATTCTCCATATTTTAAATTAATTGATACATAGTCAATGGCCAACTTAGTCAAAATTGGTCAACACTTATCTATTTTAATTCAAAGTGTATAAAATGAAATAAAAATTGCAAAAAAATTAATCAAATAATTAATTTCAAAATTATTTTGCTTAATTAAAATGATTAATGATTTAATTTTTAATATTTTAATTAAATGACATAATTAAATATAATGAAAATTAAATTAAAATCATAAAATTACAAAAATAACAAAATTAATCGATTAAATAATTTCAAATTACTTTCAATTAATTAATAGATTAATAAAAAATAATTTCTAACAATTTTTATTAATAACATAATGGAAACTAAAAGACATGAAAAAGACACAAATTTTCCAATGATTTATTAGCAAATCAAATTAAATCCATCTCGAGACATAATTAACAGATGATAAGCACTGTTAAATCCATTTAACTACTGGTTAACACCAACATGATGGGTAAAATGAGGTGGCTCTTCCTCCTTCACCCTAAGCCATGACTAACCCCTTACTTAACTACGAGATGGCCGGCCAACACCAAGACATATTTCCCACCTCCTAAGCTACCCAACGGAAAGCAAACAAAGCCTAAACCCCACCTCTCACCATGGTTAAATGGATTTATGAGGGAGAGCATATGTGTCACCATTTGCATAAGCTAGAGGGAGATTTGTAAGCTCATAAGGAGGAGAAGTTACAGCCTCATTTCACACCTCAGACGACCCAATGGAAGAGAGCCAAAGCAATGAGCTCATGATGGAAAACTTGGGAGAAAACCACTATGGCCATCCTCTCAGCCTAATTCCTCCTCCAATAGATTAATAAGGAAGATAATAACTCCTCTAGAACACCTAAGCTTAGCCATGGCCTCCCCTCGCTATAAATAAGCCCATACTGTACTTAGCAAGAAAACAAGAAAAATCTATTACATCTATAGGCTGCTCAAATCTTCTTTGCCCCAACATAAAAACTCTTCCTGGAGTCTTAGCAATCCATTAGGATCTAATCCAAGCCATAGATCGAGCCCAATCGACAATTTGATCAAATTTCAAACAACCCAAACTACCCACCTCTTCAAAATTCTTCTTAAGGCCGACTTTAGATCAAATTTCTCAAGTACTAGCAATCTTCCTTCGGGGTCCTAAGAGACAACTACAAGGTCCGATCTAGCCGATTTGCTCGCTGCAAAGGTATGAAATTATTTTTCACAAAATAATTCGTATTTTTGAAATATCATGCGTCATACTAAATTTAAATGTTACATCGCCATATAGATATATTCTACATGTTTAGATGATTCTATAGGTTAAAAAATCACTCAATTTCATCAAGAAATGAGTGAGATATTAAGTTTTCAAGTTTAACGCTTCGAAATAATTCGAATTTTTATTCGACTATCTCGTACGTTCGATCCCGTGTTTCGGGATGAACAACGCTGATCGCGCTTCGCTAAGATCCGTGTTTGGCCTCCCGCAATGATCCTCCTGCCTGCTCGACGCGTATCAGACACGCGTCGCTGAGGTGAGTTCGATGTAAGGAAATGGTTAAAAATTAATTTTAACCTTAAAAACTTCAAAATTTAATATCTTTATCTAGGAGGTCACAAAAATATAATAAAAATACCTCTGAAAGCTCTGAAGAGAGAAAAATTACAAAATAAAATAATAATTTTATTCCCATTATTTAATTTTTAAATAATTAAATACTGAGTATTTTAATTATTAAAAATTATTTATAAATCAAAATATGAAACTTTAAGGCATTTATCTTTATGCTATTAGTATGTATCATTATTTTTCCAAGCACAAATAAAACATGTTTCAGACACTTTTCTAATTTTCAAGACATCTTGTAATTATTTCAAATAATAATTATAAAAATCGAAAATTAAGAAAAATAAAATGGAAATGATCGAAATGTTAGGGCAACGTAAAATAACCCTAATAAAATCATTTCTAAGTCATAAAAATAACTTTAAGTGACACTTTAAAATTGAGGATTAAGATTCTTTGTTAATTAAATAATTTTCAATCCTAATAATAATCCCTTTTATAAACTTAGCTATTTTCCTTAATAATCTAAGTTTGAAATGAATCTAGTCTATGATGTTAATTTATGGAAAACTTTAATTAAGTTTTAAATGACAAAATTAGACTTAATTAGGTTTAAACATCATTTAAACCTTTTAAACCTTAAATGTAATTAATTAAGTCTAAAATGACAAAATTTAGACTTAATTTTCAGTTTAAAACATCATTTAAACCTATTAATCCTTAAATTCTAATTAATTAAGTCTAAAATGACAAATTAGGACTTAATCAGGTTTAAAATATCATTTAAACCTATTTAATCCTAAATTTAATTAATTAAATGACAAAATTTAATTTAATCGTGTTTAAAACAACACTTAAACCTATTTAATCCTAAATTCTAATTAATTAAGTCTAAAATGATAAAATTGCACTTAATTAGGTTTAAAATATCATTTAAACCTATTAAACCTAAAATTCAATTAGTTAAGTCCAAAATGATAAATTAATTTAATTATGATTAATATCATTTAAACCTACTTAATTAATCAATTAAACCTTACCTAAATTAGTTTAATCCACCTTAAATAATTAACACTTAATCCATAATAAGTCTAATTAATCAATTAAACTCTTACCTAAATTAGGTTTAATTAACCTCAAATAATTAGAATTAACCCATAATAAGTCTAATTAATCAATTAAACCATACCTAAATTAGATGACCATCTTAAATAATTAGATCTTTAACCCATAATAAGCCTAATTAATCAATTAAACCTTACCTAAATTAGTTGATTGACTTTAAATAATTAGACTTAACCCATAAAAAGTCTAATTAATCAATCAAACCTACCTAAATTAGGTTTAATTAACCTAAATAATTAGACTTAACCCATAAAAAGTCTAATTAATCAATCAAACCTTACCTAAATTAAGTTTAATTAACCTTAAATAATTAGACTTAACCCATAATAAGTTCAATTAATCAATTAAACCTTACCTAAATTAGGTTTAATTAACCTTAAATAATTAGACATAACCTATAATAAGTTTAATTAATCAATTAAACCTAACCAAAATTAGGTTTAACTAACCATAAATAATAAGACTTAACCCCTAATAAGTCTAATTAATCAATTAAACCTTACCTAAATTAGCTTATCTAACCATAAATAATTAGACTTAACTCATAATAAGTCTAATTAATTAATTAAACCTTACCTAAATTAGGGTTTAATTAACCTTAAATAATTAGATTTAACCCATAGTAAGTCTAATTAATCAATTAAACCTTACCTACATTATGTTTAATTAACCTTAAATAATTAGACTTAACCCATAATAAGTCTAATTAATCAATCAAACCTTACCTAAATTACCTAAATTAGGCTTAATTAACCTTAAATAATTAGATTTAACCCATAATAAGTCTAATTAATCAGCTAAACCTTACCTAAATTAGGTTTAATCGACCTTAAATAATTAGATTTCAACCCATAATAAGCCTCATTAATCAATTAAACCTTACCTAAGTTAGGTTTAACTAACCTTAAATAATTAGACTTAACCCATAATAAGTGTAATTAATCAAATATTCCTTACCTAAATTAGCTTTAATTAACTCTAAATAATTGTACTTAACCCATAATAAGTCTAATTAATCAATTATACCTTACCTAAATTAGGTTTAATTAACCTTAAATAATTAGACTTAACCCATAATAAGTCTAATTAATCAATTAAACCTTACTTAAATTTGGTTTAATTAACTTTAAATAATTAGACTTAACCCATAATAAGTCTAATTAATTAATAAATCTAAATTCTAACAGTTTAATTAACTCCTAAATAATTAGACTTAACCCATAATAAGTCTAATTAATCAATTAAACTTACCTAAATTAGGCTTAATTAACCTTAAATAATTTAGACTTAACCCATAATAAGTTCAATTAATCAATTAAACCTTACCTAAATTATGTTTAATTAACCTTTAAATAATTAGACTTAACCCATAATAAGTCTAATTAATCAATTAAACCATACCTAAATTAGGTTTAATTAACCTTAAATAATTAGATTTCACCCAAAATAAGTCTAATTGATCAGCTAAACCATACCTAAATTCGTTTAATTAATTTTAAATAATTAGACTTAACCCTTAATAAGTCTAATTAATCAATTAAAACTTACCTAAATTGTGTTTAACTAACCTAAATAATTAGATTTCTAACCCATAATAAGTCTAATTAATCAATTAAACCTTACCTAAATTCGTGCTTAATTAACTTAAATAATTAGACAACCCATAATAAGCCTAATTAATCAATTATACCTTACCTAAATTAGGTTTAATTAACCATAAATAATTAGACTTAACCCTTACTAAGCCTAATTAATCAATTAAACATTACCTAAATTGTGTTTAATTAACCTTAAAGAATTAGATTCTAACCTATAATAAGTCTAATTAATCAATTAAACTTTACCTAAATTAGTTTAACTAACCTTAAATAATGACTTAACCCATAATAAGTCTAATTAATCAATTAAACCTACCTAAATTGTAGTTTAACTAACCATACATAATTAACACTTAACCCATAATAAGTCTAATTAATCAATTAAAACTTACCTAAATTAGGTTTAATTAACCCAAAATAATTAGACTTAACCCAAAATCTAATTAATCAATTAAACCTTACCTAAATTAGGTTTAACTAACCTTAAACAATTAAACACTTAACTCCATAATAAGTCTAATTGCACACCAAACCTACCTAAATTAGTTTTTTTAATTAACCTAAAATAATTAGATTTAACCCATAATAAGTTTAATTAAACAATTAAAACTACCTAAATTGAAGTTTAATTAACCTTAAATAATTAGACTTAACCCATAATAATTCTATTTAATCAATTAAACCTTACCTAAATTAGTTTAATTAACCTTAAATAATTATACTTAACCCATAAAAAGTCTAATTAATCTTTTTAAACCTTACCTAAATTAGGTTTAATTAACCTTAATTAATTAGGCTTAACCCATAATAAGTCTAATTAATCAATTAAACTTTACCTAAATTAAAAGTTTAATTAACCTTAAATAATTAGGTTTAACCGATAATAAGTCTAATTAATCAATTAAACCTTTACCTAAATTAGGTTTATCATTCCAATAATTTAGACTTAACCCATAATAAGTCTAATTAATCAATTAAACCTTACCTAAATTAGTTTAACTAACCTTAATAATGTATCAATCCATAATAAGTCTAATTAATCAATTAACCTTACCAAATTAAGCTTAATTGATCTTAAATAATTAGACTTAACCCATAATAAGTCTAATTAATCGCTTAAACCATACCTAAATTAGGTTTAATTAACCTTAACTAATTAGACTTAACCTATATTGCAGCCTAATTAATCAATAAACCTTACCTAAATTCAGGTTTAACTAACTCAAATAATTAGACTTTTACCCATAATAAGTCTAATTAATCAATTAAATTTTACCTAAATTAGGTTTAATTAAATTCTAAATAATTAGACAACCCATAATATGTCTAATTAATCAATTATACCTTACCTAAATTCGTTTAATTAACCTAAATAATTAGACTTAACCCATAATAAGTCTAATTAAATTCACCAAATTTACCTAAATTAGGTTTAATTAACCTTAAAGAATTAGACTTAACCCATAATAAGTCTAATTAATCAATAAAACCTTACCTAAATTAGGTTTAACTAACCTTAAAAAATTAGACTTAACCCATAATAAGTCTAATTAATCAATTAAACCTTACCTAAATTAGTTTTTACTAACCATAAATAATTAGACTTAACCCATAATAAGTCTAATTAATCAATTAAACCTTACCTAAATTAGGTTTAACTAACCTTAAATAATTAGACTTAACCCACAATAAGTCTAATTAATCAATTAAACCTTACCTAAATTAGCTTAATTAACCTTAAATAATTAGACTTAACCCTTAATAAGTTTAATTAATCAATTAAAACTTACCTAAATTAGTTTAATTAACCTTAAATAATTAGACTTAACCCGTAATAATTCTAATTAATCAATTAAACCTACCTAAATTACGTTTAATTAACCTTAAATAATTGACTTAACCCATAATAATTCTGTTAATCAATTAAACCTTACCAAAAATAGGTTTAATTAACCTTAAATACCTAGACTTAACCCATAATAAGTCTAATTAATCAATTAAACCTTTCCTAAATTAGGTTTAATTAACCTCACCTAAATTAGGTTTAATTAACCTTAAATAATTAGGTTTAACCCATAATAAAACCTAATTAATCAATTAAACCTTACCTAGTACCAGTTTCTCTAATAAATAATTCGACTTAACCTATAATAAGTCTAATTAATCAATTAAACCTTACCTAACAGATTCAATTAACTTTAAATAATCATGCTTAACCCATAAAAGTCTAATTAATTAATTAAACCTTTATCTAAATTAGGTTTAATTAACCTTAAATAATAAAATCTAAATTAAACTTAAGTCTAACCTACACCAGTTTAAGTCAAAACTAAACTTAGGTTCAACTCAACATAAACCTAAGTCAAACCTAAATCTAACTTAAGTCTAACCTACACTAAAGCTTTACGTTAAACCAAACTTTCAGTTCAACTCAACATAACCTAAGTCAAACCTAAACCTAACTTAAGTCTAACCTACACTAAAGTTTAAGTCAAACCAAACTTAGGTTCAACTCAACATAAACCTAAGTCAAACCTAAAACCTAACTTAAGTCTAACCTACATCAAGCTTAAGTCAACCAAATCCTCAGTTCAACCCGACATTAACCTAAGTCAAACCTAAAATCTAACTTTAAGTCTAACCTACACAGCATAAGTCAAAACCAAACTTAGGTTCAACCCGACATGAACCTAAGCCAAATCTAAATCAAACTTACGCCTAACCTACACTAAAGCTTAAGTCAACTAAACTTAGGTTCAACTCAAGATAAACCTAAGTCAAACTTAAACCTAACTTAAGTCTAACCTACATTAAAGCTTAAGTCAAACCAAACTTAGGTTCAACTCAACATAAACATAAGTTAAACCTAAACCTAATTCAAGTCTAACCTACACTAGCTTGCTAAACCAAACTTGAAGTTCAACTCAAAATAAACCTAAGTCAAAACCTTAAAGCAAACTTAAGTCTAACCTACACAAGGTTTAAGTCAAATCAAACTTAGGTTCAACCCGACATGAACCTAAGTCAAACCTAAATCTAACTTAAGTCTAACCTACACTAAAGCTTAAGTCAAACCAAACTTAGGTTCAACCCAACATAAACCTAAGTCAAACATAAATCAAACTTAAGTCTAACCTAATACCAAAGCTTAAGTCAAACCAAACATGTTCAACTCAACATAAACCTAAGTAAAGTCAAATCTAACTTAAGTCTAACCTACACTAGGCTTAAGTCAAACCAAACTTAGGTTCAACTCAACGAAACTCAAGTCAAACCTAAACCTAAATTAGGTCTAACCTACAAAAAGGCTTTAAGTCAAACCAAACTTAAGTTCAATCAACATAAAACCTTAAGCCAAACCTAAACCTAACTTAAGTCTAACCTACAAGACGAAGTCAAACCAAACTTCGGTTCTACTCAACATGAACCTAATTCAACCAAACTCAACTTAAAGTCTAACCTACATTAGACTTAAGTCAAAAACCAAACTTAGATTCAACCCGACATGAATCTAAGTCTAACTCAACACAACTTAAGTCTAACTCGTTGTGCTTAAGTCAAACTAAACTTAAATGTTTAACTCCGACATGAACTTAAGTCTGACCTAAACTCAATGTATGTTCAAGCCATATTGAACTTAAGTCAACTTTAAATATAGGTTCAACTTAACTCGAACTTAAGTCAAATCTTAACTTATGACCAAACTATATTAAACTTTTAATCCAACTTAATTCAAACCTTAAATTCAACATAAAATTTTAATTAAGTCTAACATCCTAGACTTAATTAACCATTTAAGAATTTGAGATTTAAAACAACAAATCATGAACCTAAGTCTAATTTATTAATTTTAATGTCTCAATAACCATACCTAAATAATTTAATTAAAACTTAAGCCTTAACTAAAAAGGACTTAACATGATCTCAATTCTAATTAAGTCTAATTTATTAATTTCGATTAACCTTTAGCCTATTTAAACAAGGCTTAAAACTTAACTAAGTCTATTCTAAGTTAAACCTTTTAACATAAGTTTGCATACATGAACATAAGTTAATTAGATTCAATCAACATCGAATCTAACTTAGGTTCAACCAGACATGAACCCAAGTTAATTCAATTAATATTAAATCTAAATTTAAACCTTTTAACTTATGTTCGGATGGGGACACGAACTCAAGACTGATTCAATCAATATCAATTTAACTTAGGTTTAAAGATGAACCCAAGTTAATTCAATCAATATCGAATCTAACTTTAGATCTTAACTTAAGTTCAAACATATGAACTCAAGTTAATCTAACCTACTTTCAACTTCTAATTCAAACGTACATGAATTCAAAATTTAAGTTTAAACTTAAGTTAAGACATAAATTCAACATTTCAAACCAAAATCAACATAAATTCGATATTCAACATAAATTTGATATTTCAAACAAAATTTGACTTAATCGACATCAAACATAAATCAACATACCGTACATAAAATCGACATTTCAAATTTGACAAATATTGATATTAAATAAAATAAATCTCATATTTCGATAAAACAAACATTAATCAATATAATTCGACGTAAACCGGCATCCAAGACTTCGTTAAATCAAAAGCATCCTACAAAATTCTAAGGCAATGAACATGACATTATTTTCTCGACAATCTTTTCTTTGGCAGGTGAAGACAAAAAGTTTTGTTTAGATTTTCGCATGTTATAGATGTGTTAACTCCGTTTTGCAGAAGACATTCCAAAAAAAATAAAAACTTTTAGGATAGTCACCAAAACAAAACAAAACAATGATGTGAAAATCAAAAACAAAACTTTTAAGATAACGACATGAAAAACAAAATCAAAACCTTAAAATAATAAATATGACATGACATTTAGGAGTGATACAAGTAACATCTCTTTAAAAATAAAATTTTAGAAAACAAATGTTCGATATTAATCGTAAGTTTTCTTGAACAATTAAAAATTGTTTAAAGATGTGATTAACTATGTAAGTTTGCTTCTATATGAGATCCAAAAGAACCTACAATAAATCTCTAGCTTTTCCATGATTTTCTTTATATGAAAATTCTAGATATTATTTCAGTATATTCTTCTATATTGATTGTCATAAACATCCTTTTCTACTATCACTTAAAATTCCTCAAATCTTTCATGGGATTTATAGGAATAAAATTGTGCTAATATTAGATGGCGACTTCCTCAATATCGACATTCCACACCAATCTCTTCTCGTCGTCACTACCCCCCATAAAAATTTTAAGTCAATTCGAATTGATTTAATTTCTAAAATGTGATTTTCAAGTAAAATAACCTTGGCACGAAAATAGTTATAAAAATTAAAATATAGTTAAGAAAATTATAAAAAAGGATTGGGAGTTTCTAGCATTTCGTAGGACTTGATGTAAAGATAAAATTAATTAAAATAAATATTTCATTTTAGGCTAATTTGGAATTTTTAAATAATATAAAATCTTTAAAAATAATTAAAAATCATAAATATAAAAAAATAATAAAAATACACCAATATGTCCTATTTAGTTTTCCTACTACTGTAAGTAAGATATTTTTTGTAATTTTCTAAATAAAGTTATAAATTTATAAAAGGCTCAAAATGAACTTTCCCTAATGTTGCACTAAAATAATTATAATAAATAAAATGAAAATCATAAAATGAAGAACTTTTCTTCTCTCGGGTTCTTTAAACATAGAGGGATTAAAAATAAACCACTTAAATATTATTTTATATTTAATTAATGCTCAAAATAAACAAATAAATATAATAATTAAAATAAAACTCAAAATTTTATGAAAATTTCTCTTGGTGGTCCTCTAACATAAGTGAAACTCCAATAATTTTCATAATGATAGATGTTTTGTTTTAGCTAAGTTAATGAATTAATTTAAAAAAATACCTTTTTCAAGTAATAAAATAATTATAAAAATAAAATAAAAATTCTGATGCACCACTTTTCTCCTCTAATATTTTAATTAACCCATGAGTGGGGTATCATAAAAATTTTGCAGTCATTGAGTTGAATTTAATGAATTAAGAAGTGATAGGCCTTAAAGGGGAAAATAGTAATTAAGGAATTTAAGCTTTAAATTAATATTTAGTCTTAATCAAGGGGTAAAATGATCCCCGATTTCGATATTTATACTTATGGTAATATGATTTTATAATTATATTCAAGATATAGTATTTATATATATTAATAAAATTTTCTACTTTATGATGACACAAAAACCCGATTCCAATGTAAAAAATAATTTAACAACTATATTTAAATTTCTTTGGGATTCTATGTTATATGTATCGTTATCAAGTAACATAGACATTTCGATTAAGCCATGAAATACCAATCCCATGGGGAAAAAATTTTAAATGGATGTTAAAAATAAACGATTTTGATCACAAAATAAATTTAGAAAAAGAAAATTACTTAAACAAAATAAAACTCGAAATGCAATTTTTTCGTATTTTCCAATATTATGATATAAAGATAACAATTGACTAACTATATAGATTTTTGTATGATTAAAGAAATATAGAAAAAGATATCTTTCCTTTACTAATGAGTAATAATTAAATGAGTTATGTCGTGTATGTATGCCAATCGTTCGTGCCAAATGTGGAGAAACAAATACCCGTTACTCTTATTAGAGATGTTATAAAGAACATTGGGGCCTAGTTTAAAGTTTGAATATGCTTCAAGACTCAAGTTAGGTAGGGAAGATACTAGTCGTCACTCTAGAGTTCCCTCCTTTCCTCCACCTAGTACTCAACATCTCACTTCAAAACCTAAAACAATAAACCAATCTTGAGGTTTTTACTCATTACCCTAAAATCCTCTAATTTCTACACCAATCAAATTATATTTCTTTATTTATTTGCATAAAATTATATGAATTACTCTCTCATCCATACAATTCCATGTGATTTCTACCAAATATCGATTAAGAAAATACCTACACGGATCTTACATATTCTCAAAACAAATGTTAACATCTTAATCACCAAATCAAGAAGTATAGCGAAGTGCAAGGAATAACTCAACGCAACTTATCCCAACATTAAAGATCAAGACTTCCACAACTTCCATACAACACTTAATTACTTTTCTTTAAGTAAAAAGATAAAGAAAACTACTCGAATCCATGTAGAAAACACAATAACTAATAATTTTAAAAGTAGAAATCATGTAGAAAACACAAGTTAGCCTTTAATTAAAAACTAAATGAAGTACAAAGATAAAAACTTATCTCTTCAAATTCCTCTCCACCAAACTTCTGGAAGTTCCTTTAAATCTCTTCCTTTCTCTTACAAGACTCCCAATGAATGGTCACCCAAGCCATGCAGGTTTAAAGCTCTTCAAAAAATGGATTCATTTCTAAGGTTTCTACACACTTTTCTCATTCCTAGTGAAAGGGAAGGTGGGTAGATATTTCTAAGTAAAAATCCATTTTTCAAGAGCTTTAAACTCCGTACGGCTTCGGTGACCATTCATCGGGAGTCTTGTAAGAGAAAGGAAGAGATTTAAAGGAACTTCGAAGTTTGGTGGAGAGGAATTTGGTGCCAAGTTTTTATCTTCGTACTTCATTTAGTTTTAATTAAAGACTACTTCGTGTTTTCTACATGATTTCTACTTTTAAAATTATTAGTTATTGTGTTTTCTCTATGGATTCTCGAGTAGTTTTCTTTATCTTTTTACTTAAAAGAAAAGTAATTAAGTGTTGTATGGAAGTCGTGGAAGTCTTGATCTTTAATGCTTCTGGATAAGCCGCGCGAGTTATTCCTCGCACTTCATGGTACTTCGATTCGTCACCATGATGTTAACATTTGTTTTCGAGAATATGTAAGATCCACGCAGTATTTTCTTAATCAATATTTGCAAATCACATGGAATTGTATGGATGAGAGAGTAATTCATATAATTTTATGCAAATAAATAAAGAAATATAATTTGATTGGTGTAGAATTGCAGGATTTTAGCAGACAGCATCAAAAGCCCCAAATTGGGTTTATCGTTTCAGTTTCGCGAGATGTTACCTCCCAGTGGAGGAAAAGGAGGAACTCTAGAGTGATGCCTAGTATCTTCCCTACCTAACCCGTCTTCAAAACTATTCAAACTTTAAACTAGCTAATGTTCTTTATAACATCTCTAATAAGAGTAACGAATGTCAGTTTCTCCTATTTCGCACAACACGACAAGATACATACACAACATAACTCATTTTAATTATTACTCATTAATGATAAGGAAAAGATATCTTTTTCATATTTCTTTAATCATACAAAAATCTCGCTATAGTTAGTCAATTGTTATCTTTATATCATAATATTTGAAAATACCCCAAAAATCTCGCATTTTCAAGTTTTCTCGTTTAAGTAATTTTCTTTTTCTAAATTTATTTTGTGATCAAAATCGTTTTTATTTTTTTAACATCCATTTAAAATTTTTTCCCATGGGATTGGTATTCATGGCTTAATCAAAATGTCCTATATTACTTGATAACGATACATATAAATTTTTGCATAGAATCCCAAAATTTAAATATACTTGTTAAATTATTTTTTATATCGGAATCGGTTTTTCGTGTCATCATAAAGTAGAAAATTTTATTAATATATATAAAATACTATATCTTGAATATAATTATAAATCATATTACCATAAGTATAAATATCAGAAATCAGGATCACCCATTTACCTCTTTATTAATATCAAATATTAATTTAAAGCTTAGATTCCTTAATTACTATTTTTCCCCTTTAAGGCCTATCACTTCTTAATTCATTAAACTAACTCAAATGACTACAAAATTTTTATGATACCCCACTCATGGGTTAATTAAAATATTGTGAGGAGAAAAGTGGTCTATCAAATTTTTATTTTATTTTTATAATTATTTTATCGTTAAAAAAAGGTATTTTTAAAATTAATTCATTAACTTAGCTAAAACAAAAACATCTATCATTATGAAAATTATTGGAGTTTCACTTATGTTAGAGGACCACCAAGAGAAATTTTCATAAAATTTTGAGTTTTATTTTAATTATTATATTTATTTGTTTATTTTTGAGTATTAATTAAATATAAAATAATATTTAAGTGGTTTATTTTTTTTAATCCCTCTATGTTTAAAGAACCCGCAGAAGAAAAGTTCTTCATTTTATGATTTTCATTTTATTTATTATAATTATTTTAGTGCAACATTAGGAAAAGTTCATTTTGAGCCTTTTATAAATTTATAACTTTATTTAAAATTACAAAAAATATCTTACTGTTCTCAAGTGACCTAAAACTAAATAGACATACGGTGTATTTTTATTATTTTATATTTATGATTTTTAATTATTTTTAAAGATTTTATATTATTTAAAAATTCCAAATTAGCCTAAAAATGAAATATTTATTTTAATTCTAATTTTATCTTTCGTAAGTCCCTCTAGTCACTAGAAACTCCCAAATCCTTTTTTATAATTTTCTTAACTATATTTTAATTTTTATAACTATTTTCGTGCCAAAAAAAGGTTATTTTACTTAGAAAAACTACTTTAGAAATTAAATCAATTCAGTTCGACTTAAAATTTTTACGGGTGCGACGACGAGAAGAGACGTGTGAAATGTCGATATCGAGGAGTCGCCATCTAATATTAGCCTAATTTTATTCCTATAAATCCCATGAAAGATTCGAGGAATTTTTAAGGCCGATAGTAGAAAAGATGTTTACGACAATCCTTATGTAAGAATATCCTAGAATAATATATCCTAGAATTTTCATATAAAGAAAATCATGGAAAACTAGGATTTCTATCGTTGTTCGATCTCATATAGAAGCAAACTTCTATAAGACCAAAGCATCTTAAACAATTTTTAATCGTTCAAGAAAACTTCGATTAATATCAAACATTTGTTTTCTAAAATTTTATTTTTAAAGAGAGATGTACCCACTATCACTCCTAAATGTCATGTCATATTTATTATTTTAAGGTTTTGATTTTGTTTTTCATAAATGTTACTTAAAAGTTTTGTTTTCGATTTTCCCGTCATTGTTTTGTTTTGTTTTGGTGACTATCCTAAAAGTTTTTTTATTTTTTTGGAATGTCTTCCCCGCAAAACAAGTAGTTAACACATCCTATAACATGCAAAGAAAAATCTAAAACAAAACTTTTTGTCTTCACCTCCCGCAAAGAAAAGATTGTCAGAAAATAATGTCATGTTCATTGCCTAGAATTTGTAGGATGTTTTTGATTTAACAAGTCTCGATGCCGGTTTACGTCAAATTATATTGATTAATGCTTAATTTATCGAAATATTTGATTTATTTTATTTAATATCAATATTTGTCAAATTTGAAATGTCAATTTTATGTCTCTGTTATGTTGATTTATGTTTGAAATGTCGATTAAGTCAAATTTTGTTCGAAATATCAAATTTATGTTGAATATCAATTTATGTTGATTTTGGTTCGAAATGTTGAATTTATGTCTTAACTTAAGTTTAACTTAAATTCTCAATTCACGTTCGTTTGAATTCAAGTCGTAAAGTCGTTGGGATTAACTCGAGTTCATATCCGTTTTAACTTAAGTTAAAAGATCTAAAGTTAGATTCAATATTGATTGAATTAACTTGGGTTCATGTCTAAACCTAAGTTAAATTCAATATTGATTTAATCCAATTAACTCGAGTTCGTGTCTATCCGAACATAAGTTAAAAGGTTTAAATTTACATTTAATATTAATCGAATTAACTTTGGTTCATGTCTCAAGTCAATCCTAAGCATTCAATGTTGATTGAATCTAATTAACTTATGTTCATGTCTCTGCCTAAACTTATGTTAAAAGGTTTGAACTTTAAATGTACTTAGTTAAGTTTAAGCTCGCTTAAATGTGACCTAAAGGTTAATCAAGTTCAATAAATTAGACTTAATTAGAATTCGTATCATCTAAGTCCTTTTTAGTTAAGGCTTGTTTTAATTAAGTCTATTTAGCCGTAGTTTAATAGATATTAAGTCTAATAAATTAGATCTAGGTTCATGATTTGTTGCTTTAAATCTCAATCGCTAAATGATTTAATTAAGTCTAGGATGTTACCACTAAAATTTTATGTTGAATTTAGTTTGAATTAAGTTGGATTAAAAGTTTAATATAGTTTGGTCATAAGTTAAGATTCGACTTAAGCTCAAGTTAAGTCAACCTATATTTAAAGTTGACTTAAGTTCAATATGGCTTGAATATACATCGAGTTTAGGTCAATTCTAAGTTCATGTCGGGTTAAACCTAAGTTTAGCCTGACTTAAGCCTAACAGATTGGACTTAAGCTGTGTTTCGAGTTAGACTTAGATTCATGTCGTCAATCTGCTTTGCCTGGATTTTTAAGTCTAATGTAGCTGTAATTTTTAAGTTAGGCTCGAGCTCAACAGTTCATGTCGAGAACCAAAGTTTATTCGACTTAAGTCTACCGTAGGTTAATTTAAGTTAGGTTTAGGTTTGACTAAGGTTTATGTTGAGTTGAACTTCTAAGTTTGGTTTGACTTAAGCCTTTTGTAGGTTAGACCTAATTTAGGTTTAGGTTTGTTTTAGGTTTACGAGTCGAACCTGTTCGGCTCGACTTGCCCAGTGTAGGTTAGACTTGCCAGATTTGAAGCATTTCTAGGGTTTATGTCGAGTTGAACTCATGTTTGGCCTGATTTTGCCTAGCAGTAGGTTAGACTTAAGTTTCGATTTATGCTCGACTTAGGTTTATGTCGTCGAACCTAAGTTGCTCGACTTAAGCCTAGTGTAGGTTAGATTTTAAGTTAGATTTAGGTTTTGACTAGGTTCATGTCGGCCGAACTCAAGTTTGATTCCTACTTTAAGCTCAGGTAAGTAGACTTAAGTTTTGCTTAGGCTCGACTTAGGTTTATTTTGAGCTTCAACCTAAGCTCGTTTAACTTAAGCCTACCGTAGGTTAATTTGCCAGTTTAGGTTTAACTTATGCTTGGCGTTGAGTTGAACTTTATTGCCTTAATGCCTACGTGCTGTATCAGTTAGGTTTAAGCTCGACTTCAGTTTATCTCGAGTCGAAACTGTCGATCGACTTAAGCCAGCGGGTAAAGCCGTACATAAGTCGATTTAGATCGTTTAGGTTCATGTCGGGTCAACCCAAGCCTTCCGTTCGACTTATGCCCAGCGATGCTGACGGCTAGATTTGGGCTCGACTTAGCACGTCGTCGAACTCAAGTTCGGCTCGACTTAAGCCGTTTTTAAAGCCGTACTTGCCAGGGTTTCAGCTCGACTTAGGCCTATACTGTTTAACCTAAGTTCGGGCTCCGGGACTTGGCCTGGGCAGAAGCGACTTGCCAGTTTAGGCTCAATTCCAGGTTTATGTCGAGTTGAACTCATTTATTCGACATAAGCCTACGAGGTTAATTTAAAGCTGGGATTTAGGCTCGACTTAGGCTTATGTCGAGTTGAACCTAAGTTTGGCTCGACTTAAGCCCAAGGTAGGTTAATTTAAGTTTAATTTAGATTTTATTATTTAAGGTTAATTAAACTCTAATTTATAAGGTTTATCAATTAATTAGACTTTTTAAGCGGGTTAGTTATGATTATTTAAAGTTAATTAAACCTAATTTAGGTAAGGTTTAATTGATTAATTAGACTGCATATGGTTAAGTCTAATTATTTAAGGTTAGTTAAACCTAATTCTTAAGGTTTAATTGATTAATTAGATTTATTATGGGTTAAACCTAATTATTTAAGGTTAATTAAACTATTTTAGTGTGAGGTTAATTAAACCTAATTTAGAAAGGTTAATTGATTAATTAGACTTGATACAAGTTAAGTCTAATTATTTAAGGTTAATTAAACCTATTTTTTGGTATATTAATTGACAATTAGAATACATGGTTAAGTCTAATTATTTAAGGTTAATTAAACCTAATTTCAGTAAGGTTTAATTGATTAATTAGAATTATTACGGGTTAAGTCTAATTATTTAAGGTTAATTAAACCTAATTTAGTAAGTTTTTAATCGATTAATTAAACTTATTAAGGGTTAAGTCTAATTATTTAAGGTTAATTAAACCTAATTCTGTAAGGTTGACTGATTAATTAGACTTATCAGGGGTTAAGTCTAATTATTTAAGGTTAGTTAAACCTAATTTAGGTAAGGTTTAATTGATTAATTAGACTTATTATGGGTTAAGTCTAATTATTTATGGTTAGTAAAAACTAATTTGTGTAAGGTTTAATCGATTAATTAGACTTATTATGGGTTAAGTCTAATTTTTTAAGGTTAGTTAAACCTAATTTAGGTAAGTGTTTTATTGATTAATTAGACTTATTATGGGTTAAGTCTAATTTTTGTAGTTAATTAACTTTAATTTAGGTAAGGTTTGACCGATTAATTAGACTTATTATGGGTTAAGTCTAATTATTATGTTAATTAAACCAAATTTGTGTAAGGTATAATTGATTAGATATATTATGTATTGTCTAATTATTTAAATTTAATTAAACCTAATTTAGGTAAAATTTAATTGATTAATTAGACTTATTATGGGTAAAGTCTAATTATTTAAGGTTAGTTAAACCTAATTCCAGTAAGGTTTAATCGACAATTGTACTTGACATGGTTAAGTCTAATTAGTTAAGGTTAATTAAACCTAATAGTGCTATTAACTGGACACGAGACTTATTATGGGTTAAGTCTACTATTTAAGGTCAATTAAACCTAATTTCGTAAGGTTTAATCGATTAATTCGTACTTATTATGTATGTCTAATTATTAGTTGCTAGTTAAACCTAATTTAGGTAAGGTTTAATTGATTAATTAGACTTATTATGGGTTAAGTCTAATTATTTAAGGTTAATTAAACCTAATTTAAAAGGTTTAATCGATTACTCACTTATTATCGGTTAAGCCTAATTATTTATTAATTAACCTAATTCTGTATGTTTAATCGATTAATTCGTACTTATTACGTTGTTTAATTAATTAAGGTTAATTAAACCTAATTTGTAAGGTTTAAAAAGATTAATTAGACTTTTTATGGGTTAAGTATAATTATTTAAGGTTAATTAAACCTAATTTGTGTAAGGTTTAATTCGATTAAATAATTACACAAGTTAAGTCTAATTATTTAAGGTTAATTAAACCTAATTTATGTAAGTTTTAATTGTTTAATTAAACTTATTATGGGTTAAGTCTAATTATTTTAGGTTAATTAAACCTAATTTAGTAAGGTTTAATCGACTAATTGTACTTATTACGGGTTAAGTCTAATTGTTTAAGGCTGCTTAAACTCTAATTTGTAAGGTTTAATTGATTACCTTTCGTATTTATTTTGGGGTTAAGTCTAATTATTTTGGGTTAATTAAACCTAATTTAGGTAAGTTTTATCTGATTAATTCGTACTTATTACGGGTTAAGTCTAATTATACGTTAGTTAAACTTAATTTAGTAAGTGCTTCTGACTGACACTGTAATTTATTACAAGTTAAGTCTAATTATTTAAGGTTAGTTAAACCTAATTTGTAAGGTTAATTGATTAATTAATTTATTAAGGGTTAAGTCTAATTCTTTAAGGTTAATTAAACCTAATTTCAGTAATGTTTAATCGATTAATTGGGATTTCGCAAGGTTAAGTCTAATTATTTACGGTTAATTAAACTCTAATTTAGTAAGGTATAATCGATTAATTAGACTTATTATGGCTGTTCAATTATTTAAAAGCTAATTAAACCTAATTTAAAGTAGTGTTTAATTGATTAATTCGTAATTTACATGTTAAGTCTAATTATTTAAGGTTAGTTAAACCTAATTTAAAGTAAGTTTTAATCGATTAATTCGTACTTATTAAGGGTTAAGTCTATTATTTAAGGTTAATTAAACTAAATTTAGGTATGGTTTAACTGATCAATTGTAATTTATTTTCAGAAATCTAATTATTTAAGGTTAATTAAACCTAATTTGCATGGTTTAATTGACAATTAATTTATTACAAGTTAAGTCTAATTATTTAAGGTTAATTAAACTTAATTTTGTAAGGTTTAATTGATTAATTTCAATTTTATTATGGGTTAAGTCTAATTATTTAAGGTTAATTAAGCCTAATTTAAAGTGTTTAATTGATTAATTGCATCATTACGGGTTAAGTCTAATTATTTAAGGTTAATTAAACCTAATTTGTGTAAGATTTAATTAATTATTAATTGCACTTATTACAAGTTAAGTCTAATTATTTAAGGTTAATTAAACTAAATTTAAGTAAGGTTTAATCGATTAATTGCATTTATTATGGGTTAAGTCTAATTATTTAAGGTTAATTAAACCTAATTTAGGTAAGGTATAATTGATTAATTTAATTTACATGTTAAGTCTAATTATTTAAGGTTAATTAAAGTTTTAATTTAGTAAGAATATTTGACACGTACTTATTATGGGTTAAGTCTAATTATTTAAGGTTAGTTAAACCTAACTTGTGTAAGGTTTAATTGATTAATGAGGCTTATTAGGTTAAGTCTAATTATTTAAGGTCAATTAAACCTACTTGTGTAAGGTTTAACCGATTAATTAGACTTATTATGGGTTAAGTCTAATTATTTAAGGCATTGCCTAATTTAGGTAATTTAGGTAAGGTTTGATCGACACTGCATTTATTGCTTTTTCGGTTAAGTCTAATTATTTAAGGTTAATTAAACCTAATGTGTAAGGTTTAACGATTAATTAATTTACTACAAAATGTGTTAAATCTAATTATTTAAGGTTAATTAAATGCATCAGTAAGGTTTAATTAATTAATTAATTCTATTATGAGTTATCTAATTATTTATGGTTAGATAAACCTGACTTGTGTAAGGTTTAATCGATTAATTGCACTATTAAAAGGTTAAGTCTTATTATTTATTAAGTAGTTAAACCTAATTTCGTTGTGTTTAATCGATTAATTAAACTTATTATGGGTTATGTCTAATTATTTATAGTTAATTAAACCTAATTTAGGTAAGGTTTAATTGATTAATTAATTTTATTACGGGTTAAGTCTAATTATTTAAGGTTAATTAAACCTAATTTCAGTAAGGTTTCCGATTGACAATTTACTTTACGTTAAGTCTAATTATTTAAGGTTAATTAAACCTAATTTAAAGTAAGGTTTGATTGATTAATTAGACTTTTATGGGTTAAGTCTAATTTAAGGTTAATTAAACCTAATTTAGTAAGGTTTAATCGATTAATTTAATTTACATGTTAAGTCTAATTATTTAAGATTGGGCTTAAATCTAATTCTAGTATGGTTTAATTCGATTAATTGTACTTATTATGTTAATTTAATTATTCGAGGTTAATTAAACTAATTTAGGTAAGATGATCAATAATTTAATTTATTACATTAAGTCTAATTATTTTAAGGTTAGTTAAACCTAATTTGTGTAAGGTTTAATCGATTAATTAAGTGTGTTTAAATGATATTCTAATCATAATTAAGTCTAATTTTATCATTTTGGACTTAACTAATTGAATTTCGGGGTTTAATAGGTTTAAATGATATTTTAAACCTAATTAAGTCTAATTTTATCATTTTAGACTTAATTAATTAAACTTAGGATTAAATAAGCTTAAGTGCTGCTTTAAACTCGATTAAGTCTAATTTTGCTTTTCATTTTAGACTTAATTAATTAAATTTAGGATTAAATAGGTTTAAATGATATTTTAAACCTGATTAAGTCTAATTTTGTCATTTTAGACTTAATTAATTAAATTTAAGGATTAATAGGTTTAAAAATGATGTTTTAAACCTAATTAAGTCTAATTTTGTCATTTCAGACTTAATTAATTACATTTAAGGTTTAAAAGGTTTAAATGATGTTTTAAACCTAATTAAGTCTAATTTTGTCATTTAAAACTTAATTAAAGTTTTCCATAAGTCTATCATAGACTAGATTCATTTCAAACTTAGATTATTAAGGAAAATAAGCTAAGTTTATATGTGTTATTATTATTGGGATCGAAAAATTATTTAATTAACAAAGAATCTTAATCCTCATCTTTAAAGTGTCACTTAAAGTTATTTTTATGACTTAGAAATGATTTTATTAGCTATTTTCTTCGTTGCCCTTAACATTTCGATCATTTCCATTTTTATTTTTCTTAATTTTCAATTTTTATAATTATTATTTCAACACATAAGATGTCTTGAAAATTAGGAGAAAAGTGTCATAGACATGTTTTCTCATGCTTGGAAAAAATAATGATACATTCCTAATAGCATAAAGATAAATGCCTTAAAGTTTCATATTTTTTTGATTTATAAATAATTTTTAATAATTAAATACCTAAAAGAGTATTTAATTATTTAAAAATTAAATAATGGGAATAAAATTATTATTTTTATTTCATAATTTTCTCCTCTTCAAGAGTTTGAGAGGTATTTTTATTATATTTTTGTGACCTCTAGATAAAAGATATTAAATTTTGAAGTTTTTAAGGTTAAAATTAATTTAAATCCATTTTCCCGCCGCCGGTCCTCACCCCGCCGACGCGTGTCCCGATAATACGCGCGTCGAACGGGCGGGAGGATCCGCCGCGGGAGGCCAAACACCGGATACCCCGAAGCGCGATCAGCGTTGTTCATCCCGAAACACGGATCGATCAATTGAGATAATTCGAATAAAAATTCGAATTATTTCAAGCCGTTAAACTTCAAAAGTATTATCTCACTCATTTCTTGATGAAATTGAGTGATTTTTTAACCTATGTAATCATCTAAACATGTAGAATATATCTATATGGCGATGTAACATTTCGGGCTAGTATGACACATGATATTTCAAAATACGACTATTTTGAAAAATAATTTCATACTCGGCAAGCAAATCAAGCGAGATCGTACCTCGTAGTTGTCTCTTAGGACCCCAAAGGAAGATTGTAGTCATAAATTTGATCTAAAAGTCGGCCTTAAAGAAGAATTTTGAAGAGGTGGTCAATTGGGTCAAGTTAAATTCGATCAAATTGGCTCGATCGGGGCTCAATCTATGGCTTGGATTAGATCCTAATGGATTGCTAAGACTCTCGGGAAGAGTTTTTATGTTGGGAGCAAGAAGATTTGAGCAGCCTATAGGTCTTAATAGATTTTTCTTCGTTTTCTTGCTAAAGAAGTGTACTAAGCTATTTATACCAAGTGGAGGCCACAATGCTTAGGTTGTTCTAGAGGAGTTATTATCTTCACTATTAATCTATTGAGGAGGAATTAGGCCGAGAGGATAGCCATTTATGGTTTCTCCCAAGTTTTCCATCATGAGCTCATTGCCTGCTCTCTTCCATCGGGTCATGCAAGAGGTGTGAATGAGCCGTAACTTCTCCTCCTTACGTAGCCATTAAATCTCCTCTAGCTTATGCAAATGGTGACACATATGCTCTCCCCTCATAAATCCATTTAACCATGGTGAGAGGTGGGGTTTAGGCTTTGTTTGCTTTCCATCGATAGCTTAGGAGGTGGGAACATGCTCGTGTCGTCGCCCATCTCATGGTTAAGTAAGGGTTAGCTATGCCAGGTGAAGGAGGAAGAGCCACTCATTTTACCCATCATGTTGGGTGTTAACCACGGTTAAATGGATTTAAGCTCGGTCTTATCATCCGTTAATTATGTCTCAAGATGGATTTAATTTCGATTTTAGCCTAAATAAATCATTGGAAGGCTATGTGTCTTTTCATGTCTTTTAGTTTCCATTATGTTATTAATAAAAATTGTTAGAAATTATTTTATTAATCTATTAATTAATTGAAAGTAATTTGAAATTATTTAATCAATTAATTTTGTTATTTTTGTAATTTTATGATTTTAATTTAATTTTCATTATATTTAATTATGTCATTTAATTAAAATATTAAAAATTAAATCATTAATCATTTTAATTAAGCAAAATAATTTTGAAATTAATTATTTGATTAATTTTTTTGTTTTTATTTCATTTTTATCTACTTCTGATTAAAATAGATAAGTGTCGACCAATTTCGACCTATAGGCCGACCTAAGTCACCATATTGATCAATTTAATTCAAATGTCCAATGCGACCTTTAACCTCGTCATGGTCGATTCGATCATAATATTCGCGATTTTGTCACCGTGGGGTTTTAAACATGTCATCGGCCGTGTCAATTTATGGGTCAAGAGGGTCGGCCATCGTCCGTTCGACCATTTTGATCAAAGTCGACTTTAGGTCAAAAGGTTTGACCTATGGGTCAACAGGTCGTCATCGTCCGTTCGACCATTTTGACGAGAGTTGACTTTAGGTCAAAAGGTTGACTTATGAGGTCAACAAGGTCATTATCGGGTCGCATTCTCGACTATTTTCGACTAAAGTTGACTTTTGTGTCAAAAGGTCGACGTACGGGGTCAACTGTCATTACCGGATTAGATTCGACTATTTCGACTAAAGTTGACATTTAGATCAAAAGACTGACCTATGGGGTCAACTGGCCGGGCTCATCGTTCGGCTCGACCATTTCGACCAATGTCGACTTTTTAAAGTCAAATGTTTTCTTCACCACGGGGTCAACATGGTCGATCATTTCGGTCGATTTCGACCATTTTCGATCAAAGTCGACTTTTTAGGTCAAAAGGTCACCCTATGGGTCAATGGTTTGTTATTGGGTCTGGCTTGACCATTTTGACCAAAGTTGACTTTTTAGGGACAAGGGATTGAGCCCATGGGTCAATGGCTTATTATTGGGTCGATTTTCCGACCATTTCGACCAAAGTCGACTTTTATAATAAAAGTGCATCGACTCATTATAAATGAGGTCAACAAAGTACTTCTGACATGCGTAGAATACTATATAAGTATTCTCCGCACATATTAGCGCGACCGAAATGGTTCAGAAATGTTTTATAACAGTCCGGAAAGGAGCGCGGTATCATACCAATCTTGTTGATGTCAAATGTCTGTCTTCGTCGTTCGAGAAGGAATGTTTTTCGTGTTTAGAGAATGGATTCATCGGGAGAGAAATGATGTCATATTCAAAATTTCAATGTCGATATTTTGTTAAAGGAATGCCGTGATTTCCCGTGTCGTGAAAGGACTTATGTCCTATAAATGTAAGAGACAAAAATGATGTTGTTTTCCATTTTTCTCAAAATGTCAATGTCTTGATTTGGTTAAAGGAAAGCCATAATTTTCGTGTCGAGCGACTTACATCTAATAACCGTGAGAGAGAAAATAGATGTCATTTTCTATTTTCCTTAAAATGTCAATGTCAAGATTTAGTTAAAGGAAAAGCTATGATTTCCGTGTGAAAGTGACTTACATCCAATGATTCTGAGAGAGAAAATAGATGTCATTTTCTATTTTCCTCATAATGTCAATGTCAAGATTTGGTTAGAGAAAAAGCCATGATTTCCGTGTCAAAGGACTTATATTCAATAACCGGAGAGAAAATACATGTCATTTTCTATTTTCCTCGAATGTCAAAGTCAAGATTTCCGTTGTGAGGAAAGCCATGATTTCCGTGTTCAGAAAGGACTTACATCCAATAAACTATATATAGAAAATAAGATGTCATTTTCTATTTTCCTCAAAATGTCAATGTCATGATTTGGTTAGAGGAAAGCCATGATTTCCGTGTCAGAAAAAGGACTTACATCCAATAACCGGAGAGAGAAAATGTAAGTCATTTTCTATTTTCCTATAATGTCAATGCTGGGTGATTCGTTGGGGAGGAGCCATGATTTCCGCGTCTCTGAAAGGACTTACATCCAATAACCTAGAGAGAAAATGTATTGTCATTTTCTATTTTCCTCATAATGTCAATGTAAAAATTTAGTTAGAGGAAAGCCAAGATTTCCGTGTCACGAAAAGCGGACTTACATCCACTAACCCTCGAGAGAGAAAATAGATGTCATTTTCTATTTTCCTCATAGTGTCAATGTCAATACTGTTGCCAGAGGAAAGCCATGATTTTCGTGTCGTGAAGGGACTTACATCCAATAACCGGAGATAGAAAATTCGTATGTCATTTTCTATTTTCCCTCGAATGTCTATGTCAAGATTTCCGTTAGAGGGAAAGCCATGATTTCCGTGTCGCAGTGCTGACTACATCCAATAACCGTGAGAGAGAAAATATGTCATTTTCTATTTTCCTCAAAATGTCAATGTAAGATTTGGTTAGAGGAAAACCATGATTTCGTGTCGAAAGGACTTACATCCAATAACCGCAGAGAGAAAATAGATGTCATTTTCTATTTCAAAATGTCAATGTTAAGATTTGGTTAGAGGAAAGCCATGATTTCCGTGTCGAAAGTACTTACATTCAATAACCGGAGAGTGGCGAACTCACTAATATTTTTGGTGGGAATATTCGCCGGTGTTTCGAACTATATAGCAGTCAAATGACAATTCTGTTTAGTTATCACAAGTCATTTATTTCATCATTAAAATTTATTTTATTATTTTTAAGACCCGTCGACACATGATGTATAATGGGAATATTTTTCCAACATTTTATTTTATTTCCATAAAAAGGTCACCGCACATATTATTGCAAGAAAGAACTAATGGTACATATATGTGTACATATCTTATACCGTGCTGCAACAAACTACCGATATTTTACATACCAACAACTACCGATATATCACACATCGACAACTATAGATATATCACATGTCAAAAGTTCTTATATGTCATAACATAGATTTGGATATTAATAGACTGTTCATAAACGTCCTACACTCCAAAACATTATTTATCAAACATGTTTCAAAGCTTGGGACATTTACGGGTTACAGAATTCCAAAGGTCAGAGATCCTCCTCGTTCCGGTATAGCTTTATATCCGATGTCGTCGTCGGCCTTCATCCGTCACAAAGTAATTGAGATGCGTGGCTTGTTGACACCGGGTATGCGTTGTTTTGCAAAATTTGCACCATTCCTCGAAATAGGAGAACTGATCCTCGAGTTAAAAAAATACGGCACGTACCTTCAAACTCTCCAGTCCCTGCCTTTGTATCTCCCTTCCAAACACAGCGTAGCAACAGGCTCACAGCGACATGGTGCAAAACGGTCTCTCAAAATCATGACTCACAATGTGAGGAGGGATAATAGCCTCCTCTTTATCATATATATCGATGATGCAACTGCCAGAATATACCGTAGTAAAATCCTCAAGTGACAACTCGTTTCGATAACTTGGATTATCACAATGGGTAAAGGATCGACTTGTTCGTGTCGCAAAATTCGTGAAGATTTCCTTCTTTGTCTCTTGCATAATTGTAGCAACACCCATATTGTAGGGTTTGTCTACCTTGCCACGAATCCATTTATTAGGTTCAGAATATGTTTTCCTTCAAGGAGTCCAACCCTACCCTCGATTGGCTTTTGTAATATGATCAATGATAGCAGCTTGTTCAACCTTCATCAAATACTCGGTAAAATGTATTTACGACCATCCAAAATATTTATTGTCCTTTTTTTCATGTGTTTATTTCTATTTTCAAAAGTTCTCCACTCAATAGCGTGAATTGCCGCTCCTCTTTCCTGATTTTTTTCATCAACCTTTTTATCCGACACTTTCGTACTCCGAGCAGTGAAGTGATAAATGCTTTTCCATTTTCATTTTTCTTTGCAGTGGTCTAGATCTCGGTTTTTCCGAGGCGTAGTTTATTTTCTCAACGCAGTGTTAATAGTTCGTGATTTCAGTCGACTAAATCCTCCATTTTTTGTTTTTCCCGTAATTGTTTTTGTCAAGCTACTATTTATTATGATTTCATCTTTGTGATCTAGTAAGTCCTGTCGCCATATTTTTTTGTACTCGATCTCGGATGCTCTTTGTACTCGAAGTAGTCATGAATTCTCCCTCATCCGGAAATGTTACCGATCGTGAAGTCATATTCTTCGAGTTTGCCGGAGTTTAAATACTATCAAAGGTGTTTCCGTGCATTAACTTAACTACGATTCTCTAGATAAAGCAATGATCCGTGATATATTGATTCGACTGGCAATAGGTCAAAGTTAAAATAAATTCGGTCCCCTCGTTTATATGTCGATCCCGTCCAAGGCGAAAGTCAGTGTCATTTCGAAACGAGAAAATAACCTATTTTCGTGCATTTTTCCCGAAAACGTAAGATAAAACAACATTTAGCCTTTTAAACATTTGCTCAACAAATGAAACGGTATGTCATAAAGCATCAAAGATTATTTGAAAAAGAAAAAAAAATTATTGTCCCGCTTATAAATAAATCGTTATTCATTTTTTTTATTTCTATGTCGCAGGCATTTCTTTAGAAAACGTCCATCGATTGAGGTAAATTCTTTCTCCTTGACAATCCACCGCCTGGTAGGATCCTCCCCGAATATGTCTTTCAATTTACCACCTATCTTCACGAGCTAGTATATTCGAAGAACCAAAACTAATTCACCGATTCGAAAGGTTCTGGGCGAACTAATTTGTCGTGAGCTCGTATCATTTATGCTTCGATAGCGCTCTTTAAGATTTGTTGGGCTTGTAGACGTTTGCCTTCCAAACTTTCAATTTCTTCAAGTCGTAGTCTAGCATTTTCTTCTTCGCCTATTTTGTTTGCCATCGCAATTTCGAGAGAAGGAATTGACTTCACAAACGCGCTTCGAACCATATACCAAAGCAATGGTGTAGATTGTGTCGCAGTTTGTTATGCAGTTCTATAAGCACATAAAGCTTCTATTAATCATTCATGCCACTATCTCGGGCTATTATTCAACGTCTTTTTCATGATTTCCGAACCAATGTTTTATCGAAAGCTTCGCTAATCCATCGTCTTGTGGTAATAAATTGTGTACCTCCAATCAATCCCGCGTCTTGGATAAAATTATTCCGCTCATGTTTTTGAAGGCTAATTCGTTGTCCGATATGATCCTTCGAGGAATTCCAAATCTATAAATGATGTGTTTTAAAGAAATGAAGAACTTCAGCTCTTCCTTAACTTCTAAGCCAAGTTGCTTCGCCCACTCGGAAAAATAGTCGTAGGTCGCCATCAAATTTATGACCCTTGGAAGATGGAGGATCTATGTGGCCCACTATGTCGGTACCCCAACATTCAAATGGCCATGATGCAATAATCTGGGTGTAGGACACCGTGAGGTCGATGTAAAATCATCTCTCCATGTATTTAACATCGATGGAATTTCTTTTGCAATGTCAAGGCATTCGACCATCATTGTTGGCCAATAATAACCCATTCTTTTTATTTTCATTTTCATTTTGGGTCCGCATTGATGTGCACCACATAAACCCGAATGAACTTCCTTAACAATCTCTCGAGCTTCAACTTGCTTTAAACATCTTAACCACATTCTTTGATCAAAAGATCGTTTGTAAAGAATATCATTTATTGCAGCATATGATAATGCTCTTTGTTTAATTTGGTTGGCACAAGTGTTTTCGTGTAATTTTCCCGCTTGTAAATATTGGATGATTGGTTGTCGCCAATCATAATTTTCTTCATTTGTTGTCATTGTCATATTTTCACCGATTTTATGTAAATTATCCATATCAATATGAGAAAAAACTTACGTCCTCTTATAAAGATCTAGATGTCAAGCCTTCTTCTCGGGATGTGCAAACTCCTTTGCAAGTTTTATCAAAGCGTCTCGCTAGAGAATTGTCTCGTCTCGTGATTAAGAAGAATGTTACATTAGGAATTTGTCGGAGTAATTTCGCAGTGTAACGAGAATACCGTTCAAGTCGTGACTTCAAATTTTCGTATTTACCGCAATTTCATTAATAATCAACTTGGAATCCCCGTAGATGTCGATATTTTTAATTTCAAGTAATATTGTTAATTCTAGACCGGTTATGAGTGCTTCATATTCGACTTCATTATTAGTGCATGGTTCTATCAAATGATAGAAAAAGGCATCATTGTTTTAGTTCGGAGTAATGAAAATCATCCTACCCAAACTTTGCTCGGTATAATTGTCTCCGTTTTTCTTTTCTTTCCATGCATGATGCTCCGTCAAAGTAGAGTTCCCATCGTCGCACATCGGAATTTTTATTTCGATATTTGCTCGTCGTGTAAATTGTCATTAAGGTGATCTAGTCGGGAATTGGATGTGTCGCTAAGAAATTCCGCGGATTTGTCCTTTGACAAGACGTAACAAGACAAATGTTATATCAAATTGGAGTAAGATCATTGCCCATCTCGCTAATCTCCCGCAAAAGTGTCGTGTCGTGTTATTAAATATTGTAATGGGTTAACTCTCGAAATAAGAGTTACCTTATGAGAAAGCATATAATGCCTTAGTTTTCGAACTCGCAAAGATCAAGGCTAAACAATGCTTCTCAATTGTTGGGTATGCTAGCTTCCGTTGAACTAAACAACAACTTAAATAAGATAATGCACTTTCTTTTCCTCATCATTCACTTGTGCTAATAATGCTCCAAGGAATCGTCCAACGCCGCAAAGGTAAAGGATTAGAGGTCTTCCTAATACAGTGGGTCGCTAAGACAAAGAGGGGTTGTCGCATATTGTTTAATGTCTTCAAAGGCGCACCGATATTTTTCATCCCATACAAATTTGGTATCCTTTCTAATAAGGGTACAGTGGGAGAGGTCGACATCTACCCGATATATTGGAAATGAAACGTCGTATATACGCTAATTTTCCTTGAAACGATCTCAATTGGGTAAGATTCTTATGAGGAGGCATATTCAGATAGCTTCAATTTCGAGAGGATCAATTTCTATCATCATGTCGAACTACAAATCCTAAAATTTTCCCCGAAGTGACACCGAATGTGCACTTTAAGGGATTCATTTTAAGATTGTATTGTCGTAGTCGTTCAAAGACAATTCTCAAATCGTATATATGATCATCTTTTTGTTTACTATTGACAACTGCATCATCGACATAACATTCGACTTGATTATGTATTAATTCATCAAAATCCGTGTCATGGCTCTTCACAGTCGCACCGGCATTTTTTAGTCCAAATGGCATAACCTTATAACAATATATCCCCATGGGTGTCCGGAAAGCCATATTCGCTTCATCCTCTCGAAAAGCTTTTATTTGGTTATATCCTAATGATCCATCCATAAAGGAGAATATTGCATGTTTCGATGCTATATCGACCATTAATTCAGGAATCGTGCTGAAATTCATCTTTTCGGGACATGCTTCGTTCAAGTCCTCAAGTCTATGTCAGCGTACCCTTTCTCGTCCATTTTTCTTTTAACCGGCACCACATTAGCTAACCATGTTTCGGATACCCTTTCGTATGAAGTCACTTATCAATTTCTTGATTTCTCGCAATGACTTCGTTGCTCTATTTCAACACGCATTCTCCTCGTAGCTTCGTTTAACCTGGGATTGTGATTTGATTTATCCCAAGTTTATGGACCGCGACTTCTAGAGACAAAACTGCATCTCACGTAAGTCCAAGAAACAAATTTTTATATTCTATCAACAATCGAGTTATGTCTTTTTCTTCCCTTATCATTAAAGAATGAACTAATAAAAGTTGGTTTCTGATTTTCATTAGTTCCTAAACTTATTTCTTTTAATTCATCAATTTGTCGATTTAATTTCTTCTTCCACTCGAGGAGCATCTTCAATCGGGAAGACGTAATGATCGAGAATCGTATTCTTCAGCCGATGGTCGACAAAATTCGTGTCATCTAACGGCCCTGCAGTTCCAAATCCAATACCTTCTTTGGAGTTAGAATTTGTTTATTACTATTCCACATTTGTTCAATGAAATGTGGTTGTTTTAAAGACCATTGTTCGAAAGCATTAAACTATTTTGAATAAATTTTTGTGCCCAAGGAGAATACAACTCAAAAGGAATGTTAATTAATTGTGGAAGATTTTCATCTTCTATTTTTACATCATTTTCAGTACAAGAGGAAGTAGAGCCACGTCTAAACTTAATTGGCTTTTTGTCATCATTATATACTTCTTTGACTAATAGATTCTCAATCTTGGGCAGTTGGAGATTGTAGTCAAAGTCATGTAATGTATATAATGATTGATTTCATCATACATAGATTCAAATTGTCTTTCTTTATCTTTTTCTTCTAAAGATATTTTGACCGAGGTTCCTTCGCAACGATGTCGTTTCTTCTTCGCAGTTCAAGTGGATTTTAAATTTCAAGAAGCTTCTTCATTGTGACAATTGGATCTTTTTTTCCTCGTCCTCGTCCCCGGCCTCGACCTCGAGTGC
This sequence comes from Papilionanthe hookeriana x Papilionanthe teres, assembly GCA_022702705.1. NCBI lineage: Eukaryota > Viridiplantae > Streptophyta > Magnoliopsida > Asparagales > Orchidaceae > Papilionanthe > Papilionanthe hookeriana x Papilionanthe teres. Next base: position 13,966,010 of record CM040437.1, on the reverse strand, counting down.
GAGTTTGATGGGAATTATTTTTGTCTTTATTGAAGAATTATTTTCATTATTTCTTTTTCGTGTTCTTTTCTTCCACATCCACTCGTTGTTTCTTTGGAAGACATTGTTTTATTTATAGAAGCATAATATGATGCATCTTCATGTATACCAATTTCATGGATTGATAATGGTTGTAGATCTCCTATAATACGACATTCTTATCCTTTTCGTATGTATTTTATACACGATGTGTTGAAGAAGGTACCATTTTATACTCACAAGTGAGCTACGAACCGGCCAAGTAAGGAATTAAAAGAGGTGCCCGAATCAATATGAAATTTTGCCGTCGTTGCCAAGTCGGCTATTTTTAACACCGCAATGTTATTGATCCAAGGGCTCATTCTCCTCGTTGATTAAATCCTCTTAACATCATCGTATCCTTTGATAACAGAGGCATCAATATCCAAATATGCAAGAGTTCTTAAATTCATAATGTTGATTGAAGCACTCAAGTTAATAAGAACTTCGAAAGTATTGTATCATTTATGTTCACCGTAATATACGTTGGACGGTTGTGTTTAGTTGTTCCAAGTAACAAGTCATTGTTAGAGAAGGTAATCTTCGTCGATTCCCTTCGGTAAGCTTCATTTCGATAATACTAGCAAGTCGAGTTAAGCAAATATCCGGATTTGAAAGGGCCTTTATTAAAAATTCTCTCATTTCTTCGGAAAGTATGAGAAAGCATCATGCATGCTTAACTTCGGCAGTAATTTTCTTAAATGAGCTAGTATACCATTATAATCCACCTTGTTATGAAGATCGTCCTTATTTCTTTTTTCTCGGGCTCGGGATGCATTAGAGGAATGATCTTGTCTCGGTGTGATTATTTCGTCTTTCTTTTTCTTGTGGAGTCATCCTTAGAGGTAAGATTTTTCCACTCCTTAAATTAATTTCAATTATTTCTTCAAGTTGATTATCCGACTCTTTTGTCTCCGTAGTCCGAGGGTTCCACCTCTATAGAACGGAAAGTTCCTCAAAGTCAGAGTGTAGCAATGTCATTTTCATTTTCATCATTGTTAGATTTTTCATTTGTATTTTCATTATTTTGGTTGTCTTTGCATTGATCATATACGATTCGAGTATCACCATAGTGGTTAGAATTCAAATGATTATTCTCGTAAACATCACCCAAACTAGACAAGAATATGTTAACTAGGATTGTTATTATTCATGGTAGTAAAAAGGAAGTCATACAAAGTTATTTCATTGGAGGATTTTTTTGCCCTTCATCCGATATAACTATCCTTGTAGAAAGGTGAATTGAACTAGAAGGTACAAAGGAGTTGGTAAATTCCTATATCTAGAAGACTCTCTAATCTTTTTTCGGTTTCCCGATTTTCTTTTTCTTTTCTTTCGGAGATTTCTTTGTAATTTGATATTTAGCAAAGATCTCTTCGTGAATACCGTCTTTATTTCCGTGATCGAGTTTCTCTACCAAAATCATATTGACTCGATCCCTTTTCAGGTTCTTTCAAATATTCTTTCAGGATTATTATGTTTCTCGTCTTTAAAATTACGCTCCAACTAGTCTTTCAAGACAACAATCTTCAATTTTATGTCCAAGTATCATGATACACAATAATTGTGATTGTCTTTCATGTCAATTTCGCTAGCCTTTTAAATTTCCGGTAGCTTAAATTCACGGCGTACTACAAAATACTTTACTAATGTACTGCTTTAATCGAATATTCTTTATTCATTCTTCCAGCCTGTTTTCTTCAGTCGTGGGTACCGGGATCGTCAAGCCGAAGTCGTAATCGAGATGTCCTAGATTCTCGTCGTTGTTGTTTCTTTTGTTCTCGGCAGAATTTGCATCACCTCGCTACTCCTTTTCCGCAACATTTCCAGATTCTTTTCAAATGTTTTCGATAGTTTCGTCTTTTTCAGCTTTTCCATTACACTCATTTGTTTCGCTTCTTCGAAATTGTTGTACTTTACCGAGTAATTTTTCAAATGTTCTTATTGTGAACTTTGAGCATAAATGCTATATGACCATGGATATTTTTAAGCAATATTCTAACAAATAAGTAGTTGTTTCGTAGCTCGTGGTTCACATTTCATGCCGAGATTTCTCCGCCGTAAAATATAATCCACTAAAACTTTCTCCTGCTGCTTTTCTACTCACTCAAATCACCAATAAAATGGGTGCGATGTTGTGCTCCCGTAAAACGTTGAATAAAGAGGCTTTCAAGTTCCATAAAGGTTTCGGCTGCATCCATTGGGGAAGTTCGCATACCAGCCGAAGGCAACTCGTGAGACTATTAACAATTATTAAATAGGAGAGCATCACTTCCTCCAAGATTACAAAGAAATTGGCTTCAAAATGTGCAAGATGTTGTCTTAGATTACCCGTTCCATCAAACATCTTATGTGACAGGAGGAACAAAACCTTGGTGGTATTGACAAAATCAAATTCTCCCGGGTATGCTATTCACCCTTCGGAGTTAATACTCCAACTTTCACTGGTGCCACTGTTTTTGGTTGCTCCACAAGTTTTGTAATATTGTTTTCCGGAATTTGGCTACGAGTGAATTCTTTTTCTTTCGGGTGCTTTCCTCAATATCTATTGGTTTTTCTTTATTTTCAAGGATATGAATAATTTCTTCCGCCCAATGATTTCAATGGCCGGAGATGGGTCTTGCTATGGATTTCTGCAGAGTTGCTACCAATTATTCCATTTTTCGTTCAAGACGTACCACTCTGTTCATCACGTTGTCGTATTACCGCTTCTGCACTATCAAGTTGCCTCCTCTTCCACCGATTCTCGTGCTATGGAAGTAGATCGTGTTTCTACCATGTTAACAATGGCAACATTCTCATATCGAACTATCGAAGTATCTTTCTTCCTTTCGTTTCAAAAGTTTTTTATATCATTTTTTAATTTCTTCAATCTTTCTTCAAATGATTTTACGGTATCGTTTTTGCAAGTTTCTTCGTGAACTACTCATAGGAGTGTTGGTATCCGAATTTCTTTCGCATGATTTTCGTCTCCATACATTATTTTTTGCGCAGGACGAGAATTTTCGTGTATCGTATCTTGTGTAAGGATAATTTGCTTTTTGTAACATTCGGACCAAATCCTACATTTTACAGCTTGTATCTTCCTCGCTCCCCGACATCAAATTCATCATATCTAGCTTGTCGTTTCATGACTACCACATCTTTTATTCTAGGGCCCAATCGGTACGCCATCGGCACTCGAACACAATTTTTATCCGTTGGAAATTGATGTAATAATATTTTCCATCGCTAAAATTCTCATTTTCATGGTGTTGGAGATCGTACAACCCATTTGTTTAACAAGATAGATATGAACATTTATCTTTTCGCTAATCTTTTAAACATCAATATATAAAGACAAACAGGAGAGCTTTTTAGGTTGGAAGGAATTACTGTATTCAATAGAAATTGGAATATATTGATTTTCTTCAAAAATGAAGGGTTTCCAAAATATTCTATTGAAATTCGTGTGTTTCAAAATTATCATTTTCATTCCACCTTTTCTTTCTTTGAACGAAGAGGCTACTTAATGTTTTTCGAACAAGATCCACCTCTCATACATTGATGATGGCGGGGCATCATCTTCATTGGAATCCTTGCTTTTCCTTTCCTATATCAAATTGCCTCCCCTTTCATTTCTTCAAAGATATTAGGTTCTTCGTGTATATATTCAGTAAATTTTCTCCGTAAAATTTAAAGTCTTCACAAGGTTTGTAAGTCAAATTCTCGAAAGATTGTGTATCACTTTGATATGGATTATCTAATATGAATTCTCGTTTTCACAAAATAATCCATAATCATTTTGATAAAAGGAAGGATTTTCATCAATTGGTATGTCAAAGTCTTGAAAATAAGAAAAGATCGAATTCGTAGAATCCATCGCGATTTTTTCTCCAAAATTCAAGAAAAATGAATATTATCGACTTATTTATAAACCGGGAACTTCTTTTAAAATTTGAAATGAAAACAAATGATGATAAAAGATGAGAAGAAAGATAATCCTTTAGCGGAGTCGCCACAAAATCTCTGTGACGACGGGAAGAGATTGGTGTGGAATGTCGAGACGAGGAGTCGCCATCTAATATTAGCCTAATTTTATTCCTACAATCCTATGAAAGATTTGAGAAATTTTAAGGCTAATAGTAAATAAAAGGATGTTTATGACAATCCTTATAGAAGAATATCCTAGAATAATATATCCTAGAATTTTTCATATGTTAAAATCATGGAAAACCAAAGATTTCTATCAGGGGTTCTTTTGGATCTCCTATAGAAGCAAGATTCTATAGTTAATTACATCTTAAACAATTTTTAATTGTTCAAGAAAACTTCGATTAATATCAATCATTTCGTTTTCTAAAATTTTATTTTTAAGGAGAGATTTACCACTATCACTCCTAAATGTCATGTCATATTTATTATTTTAAGGTTTTGATTTTTGTTCTTCGTGTTGTTATCTTAAAAGTTTTGTTTTTGGATTTCATGTCATTATTTTGTTTTATTTCGGTGACTATCCTAAAAGTTTTTTTTTTTTTTGTTTTTTTTTAATGTCGTCTTACAAAACAAACAGTTAACACATCCTACGACATGCAAAAAAAATCTAAACGAAACTTTTTGTCTTCGCCCGCAAAGAAAAGATTGTTAGAAAATAATGTCATGTTCATCGCCTTAGAATTTTGTAGAATAGTTTTTGATTTAACATGTCCCTTTACGTTCGTTTATGTCAAATTATATCGATTAATGTTTAATTTTATCGAAATATCGCATTAATTTTATTTAATATCGATATTTGTCAAATTTATATTTGAAATGTCAATTTTATGATGCTTATGTTGATTTATGTTTGAAATGTCGATTAAGTCAAATTTTATTTCAAATATCAAATTTATGTCAATACTCTAATTTATGTCGATTTTGGCTCAAATATCAATTTATGTCTCGACTTAAGTTTAAACTTAAATTTTGAATTCATGTTTTTGAATTCAAGGTTAGAAAGTCAAGTTAGATTAACTTGAGTTCATATCTATCTCAACTTAAGTTATAAGTGTCGAAAGTTACATTCAACATCAAATTAATTTGGTTCATAAATCGGTCAACCTAAGTTAAATTCAATATTGATCAATCCAATTAACTCGAGTTCGTGTCTATCCGAAATTAAGTTAAAAGGTTTAAATTTAGATTCAATACACCGAATTAACTTAGGTTCATGTCCGGTCAACCCAAGTTAGGATTCAATGTTTTATCGAATCTAATTAACGTAAGTTCAGTTCCGTCCAACTTATGTTAAAAGGTTTAACTTAGAATAGACTTAATTAAGTTTTAAGCCTTGTTTAAATAAAACCTAAAGGTTAATCAAGTCTAATAAATTCGACCATCAATCGCGTACCATCTAAGTCCTTGCATAAGGCTTAAGTTTTTATTAAGTCTATTTAGCCGTAGTTTATCATGACATTAAGTCTAATAAATTAGACATACGTTCATGATTTGTTGTTTGAAATCTCAATTGCTTGATGATTTAATTAAGTTCCAGATGTTAGACTTAATTAAAATTTTATGTCAATTCTAGTTCGAATTGCTGGATTAAAAGTTTAATATAGTTTGGTTTTAAGTTAAGATTCACTTAAGTTCAAGTTAAGTTGAACTTATATTTAAAGTTGACTTAAGTTCAATATGGGTTGAACTTACATCGAGTTTAGGTCAGACTTAAGTTTATGTCGGCCGAAACTTAAGTTTACTTTCGACTTCAAGTCTAACATGCGAAGACTTAAGTTGTGTTCGGAAAGCGACGTAGATTCATGCGAGGTCAATCTAAATATTCGACTTAAGTCTAATGTAGGTTAGACTTAAGTTAGGTTTGAGTTTGACTTAGGTTCATGTTGAGCCGAACCTGCTTGGCTCGACTTTGCCCAGTGCAGGTTAGACTTTAAGTTAGGTTTAGGCTCGACTTAGGCTTGCGTCGAGTCGAACCTAAGCTCGGCTCACTTAAGCCTAAAGGTAGGTTAGACCTAAGTTAGGTTTAGGTTCGACTTAGGTTTACGCGAGTCAACCTACCAAGTTATTTCGACTTCTAGCCTTGCAGTTAAACTTTTAAGTTAGATTTCAGTTCGACTCTAGGTTTATGTCGAGTCGAATCTAAGTTTGGCTCGACTTAAGCCTAATGTAGGTTAGACTTAAGTTTGATTTAGGTTTGACTTAGGTTTATGCTGGGCCGAACCTAAGATCGTTCGACGGGGGTTTCAACAGAGGTTAAACCCTGTTGATTTAGTTCGACTTAGGTTCATGTCGGGTCGAACCTAAGTTTGGCCTGACTTAAGCTCAAGGTAAAGCTGGGATCGTCAGTTTCAGCTCGAATTCAGGGGCTTATGCCGAGTCGAACCTGCTTCCGTCTTCGACTTCTAAGCCCAGTGCAGTTAGACTTGCCAGGTTTAGGCTCGACTTCAGTTTGGCGTCGAGTCAACCTGTGCTTGGCTCGACTTAAGCCTGCAAAGCTGGGGACGAAGTTAAAGCGAAGTATGACTTAGGTTTATGTCGAGTCAACGTAAGTTTTGGCTCGACTTCTAAGCCTACAGGTTGGGACTAAGCTCGATTAGATTCGACTTAGGTTCATGTCGGGTCAACCTAAGTTTGGCTCATTTTAAGCCTACCGCAGCGACTTCTGTTGGGATTTGTGTTCGACCAGTTTTTGTCGTAGCCGAACCTAAGTTCGTCTCGACTTAAGCCTAAGGTAGGCTGTGAATTTTTGCTCGATTTAGATTCGATTATTTATGGTTAATTAAAGCTAATTTAGATAAGGTTTAATTAATTAATTAATTTTATTATGAGTTAAGTATAATTATTTAAAGTTAATTAAACCTAATTTAGGTAAGGTTTAATCGATTAATTAGACTTATTATGGGTTATGTCTAATTATTTAAGGTTAATTAAAACCTAATTTGTGCAAGATTAATCGGACACTAGACTTATTATGGGTTAAGTCTAATTATTTGGCAAGTTAAGTCTAATTATTTAAGGTTAAATAAACCTAATTTAGGTAAGGTTTAATCGATTAATTAGATTCGATTAATTCGTACTTATTACAAGTTAAGTCTAATTATTTAAGGTTAGTTAAACCTAATCTAGCAGATGACTGATTAATTAATTTATTACGTTAAGTCTAATTATTTAAGGTTAATTAAACTCTAATTTAGGTAAGGTTTAATTGATTAATTAGACTTATTAATATGTTGTTTTAATTATTTAAGGTTAATTAAACTTAATTCTGTAAGGTTTAATCGATTAATTGGGGACTTATTACGGTTAAGTCTAATTATTTAAGGTTAATTAAACCTAATTTAGGTAAGGTTTAATTGATTAATTAGACTTATTATGGGTTAAGTCTAATTATTTAAGGTTAGTTAAACCTAATTTGAACAAGGTTTAATCGATTACCTCGTACTTATTACAAGTTAAGTCTAATTATTTATGTTAATTAAAACCTAATTTATGTAAGGTTTAATTGATTAATTAGACTTATTATGGGTTATGTCTAATTATTTAAGGTTAATTAAACCTAATTTAGTAAGGTTTAAATGACATCAGGACTTATTACGTTAAGTCTAATTATTTAAGGTTAGTTAAACCTAATTCTGTAAGGTTTAATCGATTAATTAATTTACATGGGTTAATTCTAATTATTTGTTAATTAAACCTAATTTAAAGTAAGGTTTAATTTATTAATTAGATTCTATTATGGGTTAAGTCTAATTATTTAGTGGTTAATTAAACTCAATATGTAAGGTTTAATCGATTAATTGTACTTATTACGTTAAGTCTAATTATTTAAGGTTAGTTAAACCTAATTTAGGAAGGTTTAATTGATTAATTATGTAGGTTTAAATGATATTCTAAACTTAATTATGTCTAATTTTATCATTTTGGACTTAATTAATCGACTTTGTATTTACTGTGTTTCTAAATGATATTTTAAACCTAATTAAGTTTAAGATTTATTATTTTGGACTTTATTAATTAAATTTAGGATTAAATAGGTTTAAATGATGTTTTAAACTCCGATTAACTCTAATTTTGTCATTTTGGACTTAATTAATTAAATTTAGGATTAAACAGTTTAAATGATGTTTTAAACTCGATTAAGTCTAATTTTCATATATTTTAATTTTGTCAATTAAATTTAGGATTAAATAGGTTTAAATGATGTTTTAAACCTGATTAAGTCTAATTTTGTCATTTTAGACTTAATTAACTAAATTTAAGGTTTAATAGGTTTAAATGATGTTTTAAACCTAATTAAGTTAAATTTTGTCATTTTAGACATAATTAATTAAATTGGGTTTAATAGGTTTAAATGATTTTTTAAACCTAATTAAGTCTAATTTTGTCATTTTAGACTTAATTAATTAAATTTAAGGTTTAATAGGTTTAAATGATGTTTTAAACTATATTAAAGTCTAATTTGTCATTTTAGACATAATTAATTAAATTTAAGGTTTAATAGGTTTAAATGATGTTTTAAACCTAATTAAGTCTAATTTTGTCATTTTAAAACTTAATTAAAGTTTTCCATTAGCCTATCATAGACTAGATTCATTTCAAACTTAGATTATTAAGGAAAATAAGCTAAGTTTTTAAAAAGGTTATTTTTTAAGATTGAAAATTTTTTAAATAATAAAGAATCTTAATCCTAAATTTTTAAAATGTCACTTAAAGTTATTTTTATGACTTAGAAATGATTTTATTAGGGTTATTTTCTCATGTTCTAACATTTCTGATCATTTTACTTTATTTTTCTTAATTTTCAATTTTTATAATTATTATTCTAAATAATTACAAGATGTCTTAAAATTAGAGAAAAGCAAGTTATACATGTTTTCTATCCTTGGAAAAATCATGAAACATTTCTAAGAGCATAAAGATAAATGCCTCAAAGTTTCATATTTTTTTGATATAAATAATTTTTAATAATTAAATACTCCAAAATGAGTATTTAATTATTTAAAAATTAAATAAATTGTGAATAATATTATAATTTTTATTTCATAATTTTCTCTCTTCAAGAGCTTTCCAAAGGTATTTTTATTTTATTTTTGTTATCTCTAGATAAAAAGATATTAAATTTTGAAGTTTTTAAGGTTAAAATTAATTTCAACCATTTTCCCCTGCCGTCGAACTCACTCTACGACGCGTGTCCTCGTACGCGTGAACAGTGTGAGGATCCGTCGCGGGAGGCCAAACACTCTGATACCGCGAGCGCGATCAGCGCCGTTCATCCCGAAACACGTGATCGAACGGCCGAGATAATTCGAATAAAAATTCGAATTATTTCCGTTTCGCAAACTTCAAAGCTTAATATCTCACTCATTTTCGATGAAATTATTGATTAACCTATAATCATCTAAACATGTAGAATATATCCATATGGTGATGTAACATTTCCGGGCTAGTATGATACATGATATTTCAAAATACGAATTATTTTGTGAAAATAATTTCATACTCACACAAGCAAATCGTGCCAGACGTACCTCGTAGTCAGTTTTCTCAGACCCCAAAGGAAGATTGTTGCCGCAAAGAATTGACCAAAAGCTCGCCTTAAAGAAGAATTTCTCAAGAGGTGGCCGAAGCCAGTTATTTTTGAAATTCGATCAAATTGGCTCGATTGGGCTCAATCTATGGCTCGGATTTGATCCTAATGGATTGCCAAGACTTCTAAGAGTTTTTATGTCGGGAGTAAGGAGCCTGAAAGTGCCCTATAGGTCTTACTAGATTTTTTTCTTCTTTTTCTCGTTGTGCTCGGGCATGGGCTTATTTATAGCCAAGGGAGGCCATGGCTTAGTCAGGTTGTTCTAGGGGAGTTATTATCTTCCCTATTAATTTATTGAGGGAGGAATTCGGCCGAGAGATAATTACAGCAGCTTCTCCTGCTTTCCATCAGCGAGCTCATCAAGTTGCCTTCGCATCGGGTCATGCAAGAGGTGTGAAATGAGTTGTAACTTCTCCTCCTTATGAGCTTACAAATTCCCTCTAGCTTATGCAAATGGTGACACATATGCTCTCCCTCATAATTCCATTTAACCAGAAATGGGGCTTAGCTCGTACGCTTTCCATCTGGCCACTTAGGAGGGAAATACGCTTAGTGTCGTGGCCGACCATCTCATGGTTAAGTGAGGGTGAGTCATATTAGGGGTGAAGGAGGAAGAACCACCTTACTTTACCCATCATGATTGTGTTAACCCATGGTTAAATGGATTTAAGCTCGTCTTATCACTGCTAATTATGTCTCAAGATGCGATTTAACTTGATTTTGCTCTCAATAAATCACAAAGGCTATGTGTCATTTCATGTCTTTTAATTTCCATTATGTTATTAATTAAATTGTTATAAATTATTTATTAATCAATTTATTAATTTAAAGTAATTTCAAATTAATGAATTATTAATTTTTGTTATTTTTGTTATTTTACATTTTACCTTTAATTTTCATTTTAATTAATTATGTCATTTAATTAAAATATTGAAAATTAAATCATTAATCTATTTTATTAATCAAAATAAATTTGAAATTAATTATCCTATTAATTTAGTTGTTTTTATTTCATTTTTATCTACTTTTAGTATAATGTATGTGTTGTCGACTAATTTCGACATGTCGTACCTAAGTCGCCCTATATTGATCAATTTAATTGGAATGTCTAATGCGACCTTTTAACTCATTATATTGGATTTGATCATAATATTTGTGATTTTGTCACTCGTGGGGTTTTAAACATGCTCATTGGTCAAAAGTGTGTCATTTTCATAGTCAATGTCGACATTGTCCGTTCGACCATTTCGATTAAAGTTGAATTTTAGGTCAAATGGTCGACCTTAAGGTCGACAGGTCATTGTCCGTCACCATTTTGACCAGTTGACTTTTTAGGTCAAAAGGCTGACCCCGCTGGGTCAATGTGTCGGGTCATCGAGTCGATTTCGATCATTTTCACCAAAGTCGTACTTTTAGGTCAAAAGGTTCACCCATTGTGGTCAACTGGTCAAGTCATTTGGTCGTATTTGACCATTTGACCAAAGTTGACTTTTTAGATCAAAGACAACCTATGGCCAACTGGCCGGTCATCAGTCCGGCTCACCATTTCGACCAATGTCGATTTTAGGTCAAAAAGGCCGACCTATGGGGTCAACATGGTTGGTCATCGGGTCCTGATCGAAATTGATTTTTAGGTCAAAAGTGTCGAATTTGCCGGTCAACAGGTCGGGTCACTGGGTCGATTCGACCATTTTGACCAAAGCCGAATTTTAAAACAAATGTACTACCTCACTATAAACGAGGTCAATAGGGGTATGGAATTATTTTTTTTTATTTTTATATTTATATTTTATTTTACCAAATTTTCTTTAAGGGTTTTAAAGAGTTAATTACAATTAGTGTCATTATTAATTAGTTAAATCCATTTTATATTATTCCTAGTACTCTCAAAAGATAAAGAACGTACAAAAACATGTTTGTATTTATTTAATTTATAATTTATTTACTATAATTTTTTAAGTTAAAAGAGTTGAATTTAACTCGCAAATTGGGGATCTTTAGCTAGAGATGTCCTCTCACCTTACAAAATCGCAGAAGATCCCTAATAACACGAGGAGTCAACGCCCAAAATTTAAAGCCATTGGGTGGTTATTTTTTAGTGATTTACGATTAAATATGTTTCTAACTATTTAATTACCAAACATAAAAAAATAATAAATAATTTTAATTCTTTGCTCAACATTATTCTCCTCTCGTTTACCGAGCAAGAGGGTATTTTTCTTTTATTTTCGTGATTTTCACACCAAGTTATGCATTTAAAGTTTCGAATTAACAACTAAAACCCATATTTTCCTACTTATTCGACTCAAAGACTCGCAAACTTATGGCAAGCCCAACCGCTACGCGGCGCTCTACCATTCGACATCGCCATCCGAGCTACCGCCACGTAGCCTACGCATTATGTTACAACGTTTCAACTCAGCCGCAATCCTACCGTTCATCTCGATACACACCCGATCCAATCCGCCCCATCTTCTTCCGCACTCTATGTAACACATGAGCCGTCCACACTAAACCATAAGTTATCTCGCCTAAACTCAACCAAATCACCTCTCGTTTGTACTTATACCCATCTACTCAAGAAGAACCTATTTATATGGTTACATTCCCATGAAATTAAGTATACTGAAGACGAAAGCAAAAATACTCTACAGGCGAGAGTTCAATACCTTTACTTAAGAGGTATGGCCTCAATCAAAATAATAAGCTTTAGAGGACTCCAAAGAACCTTCTGGAAGTGTCATTGCCCATCGAATCGTCCTTAAAATAAAATCGCTCGACCGATTCAAGGGCCTCGGTCTCGAGCTGCTGTAGCAAATTAGACGGGAGCCAGGAAGGATCTTCTTTGTTTCGGTCGTGGACATAGGAGCAAATCAATTAGGAGCTTATTTGACTCGTGGTGGGAGTGGTGAAATGTGTCCTAGTTTCGACTAAAAATTCGGAGGGGAAATCAGTTTTGTACAAATAAGCATACATTGAGCCGCGGGCTTAAACTCGGTAGCCCGGAAGAAATTCGGTAATTTTTTGCCAGTATCACAGATTTTGACTCCCATTTGGCCGTTAAGGGGCCAATTTATGCGCCCAAGGCCAACGGATGGAGCTCGGGGTCGGCCATCGGGCTCTGCCTCACTAAGCTTGGGCGAGAACCGAATGACGCACACATCCAATGGATGTCACATAGTGAGTATCCCAATTTGGAATTCAAAGTTAGGGGGGAGGCTTTCGCTTCGTTTTCATCCACTAGGCCACTTGCCAAGGTGGAGCCGCTGGCTAGGGTGGTCGTGGAGCTCAAAGGCGACTTCTTAATTGTGATTATTATCAAGGCTTGATGGCCGAGGTTAAGGATCTCCTTCGCTTGTGCGTAAATGGGAAGCGATCAACTAATTTTGGGGACCCTTTGTTCGTGGCTCATGTAGGTTGGGCTAGGTGGATCTAGGCTAGTTCCTAGGTCCAAATGTTGATTGTGGTGGGCATAATGGGCCAATTCGGGATCTATCATGACATTTCGAGTTTGGGTTCATAATTAGTGTTTTCAAATAATCCTTGGGTCTATGTTGGGTCTGGGCTAAAGTTTCACTTAGATGATTGATCATATAGGCTTGCATAATTTTCATGAGAATTTTTGAAAAGAAATTAGGTGATTTTGAATTGATTTAGAGGTTCAATTACGGATTCATTTCTCATGGTTAATTTTGCGCTGATTTGCCTTAACATTGGGTTTGGTGATGCTCGACCAAATTGAAAGTGAATTGGTGGCTAAATTTGATTTAGGGGAATGTTATGAAGGGTTTGGAATGCAAATTTGAGAAATCGAGTTGATTATAGTGTTCAATTTTATAATTCAACATTTTATTAAAATTTATGCTTTTGACCAGTTTCGAATCAGGTTCATTTCGGTTTGGATTTACTTTAGATTTATTTCGGATGATGAATTTCGATTTGAATTTGAACAGGGCGACACAAATTGGTGACACCGAGGGAAATTTAAGCATTTTCGGGGGCTTTAAAAAGCACTAGATTTTATTTCAAAATGAGTTAATTTTGTCAAATTGTGCTCAATAAAGTTATTCTCACATTGGGGAACATTCGAGAGTTTTGCACATTCCTAGAATTTTTGAATTTTGGAATTTAAATTTCATTTTGGTAATTTGGGGTTTTTTAGGGGCATTTCGAGGATTTTGCATTTTGGTCAATTAATGTCGGGAAATGTTTTGAAATGATTTTTTGAGGAAAATTTCGGTGCTCAATTTTCGGGAATTTTGGAAATAACAGTGTTGTAGGAGCAATTTGGTAATTTTGTTGATGTTTGGTTTAAATTGCTCAAACTTTGGAATTTTGGTAAAATCGATGTCTTACCAATGTCAATCATGATATTAACCTATTCGAGCTATGGAACAAAGAAAAAGTCCCACTTTAGATCCTCTATGCGTCATTCTAAGAAACCTCAAATTTCGAAAAGGTGTTTTCGAGGCACCACCTACATGAGTTTCAAATGAGTAGGGAACCAAGGCTGGGCATTTATAGTTTAGGGCTTTGGGTTAAGAGTGAAAGTGCAAGGTTCGCGCATATGTGTGTGTGTAAGCTCGACTCAAACTAGACCACCCAAAGTTAACGGCGTTCGACCATCATATGCAATTTCGAGTTTTCTTATGCTCTGCCTCATCCTAGAAAGTGTTAGAATTTGTTAGTAAGCATATGAAACTCAAGTGAAGTAAAGAAGCATTTTCAATTTTTAGCGGGGGAGGGTTCCATTACTAAGCCTTCTAATATAGTCACCGGCAAATAGGTACGGCTGGGATCGCAGTTCCTAAAGACATTTGCATCTCAACAAAAGTGAGGCCAACATTAGTTTAATATGTTGACTCTCAAGATTCAGTCCTCACCAGCATTCCAAAGTCTTCGCTTTAAGCCTTAAGATATTTAGGTTCAATTACTCGAACCTAAGGAATTTCGTTAAGATTCAAGTCCAATATGTGTCGTACCCAAAGGTTTCGAGTATTTCGATTCAACTTAAATCGAACTGAATACTCGAGGTTACTTAGGTTTAATTTAAACCTAAGATTTAATGTCACTTAGGTTTTTTTAAGTAGAATCTAAGGCTAAAAGTGACTTAGGTTCAATTTGGTTAAAACTAACATTTAGGTTAACATATGTTCATTTTCGGGGTCGATCCCGAGGTTTAAGTCAATTTATACAATTTGGGTCAACCTAAAGTTCGGGTTAATTTAGATTCAATATGGGTTAAACTTAATGATCGGGGTGTAACTTTGAAGTTCAATTTCGATGAAATCTATGTTTTAAGTCAAGTCAAATTAATCTCGATTCGGCTAAGTTTTTAAGATTTAATTGTTTCACTGTGCTGAAGCCATCAGATTTATGTTACTTAAGTCTAATGTAAGTAAGGTTTAATGATTAATTATGTCTAATTATGAGCGTACCTAATTACAGATTAATGTTAATTAAGCCTAATATAAGTAAGGCTTAATTAGATTAATTAGGACTAATTGTGGTTATACCTAATTATAAGCTTTTTAAGGTTAATTAAGCTTAATGTAAGTAAGGCTTAATTAGATTAATTATGTTTAGTTAGTGGTTAGATCTAATTAAGTTTTAAGGTTAATTAAGCCTAATTTAGGTAAGGCTTAATTAAATTAATTAGCTCCACTGTGGTTACCCTAATTATATTTTAAGGGTAACTAAGCTTAGCTTATGTAAAGCTTAATTAAATTAACTAGCCAAATTAGGTTTTGACCTAATTATGGTTTAAGGCTAACTAAGCCTAATGTAGGTAGGATTAATAAAATTAATTATTTTTAATTGTGGTTCGACCTTATTATGGTTTAAGGTTAATTAAGCCTAAGGCAATTAAGGCTTAATTAAGTTAGTTGGGTCAAATAAGGTTTAAACCTAATTAAGGTTTAGGGTTAACTAAGCTTAATGTAAGTAAGGCTTAATTGGGGATTAATTGTGTCCAAATAAATGGCTCACTCACCAGGTTTACTAAGCATTTAGCCTAATGTAAGGCATAATTAGATTAGCCAGCTCCACTGTGTTAGACCTAATTATGGTTTGCGGTTAATTTAGCCTAATGTAAGTAAGACTTAATTAAATTAATTGTGTCTAATTAGAAGTTATACATAATTATAGCTTAAGGTTGATTAAGACTAATGTATGTAAGATTTATATGATTAATAAGGTATAATTAGTTTAAACCTTTATTTCGGGTTTATATGTTACTTAAACCTAATGTAGTAAAGGTTTAAGGGTTAATTAGTTCCCATCAGATTCACCTAATTAAAGTATCGTATTCAGTTTGCCTTCGTATGGGTTGTCCAATAGATTGTAATTTAAGTTTCCGAGTTTATATGGTTCAACGTAAAATTTGTGGCTCGACAAAGTTCGTTAATCAACTCCAAGGATTTTTGTTTTGCTGGGTTCATATGATTTAACCTAAGTGTCTAAAATTCGATTTTTGATCCATTCTTTGGGTTATAGCCAAAGATTTTTATTTTCACTTAGATTCATATAGGTTGAACCTCATTATTTAGAATATTAAGGAAGTTCATTCAAAGTCAAGCCAATTGCTCGTAGCTCGACAAAGCCCAATTTTTTAAGGCTTAGTTTTTATACTCCAAGGTTTAATCAGGAATTAAACCTAAGATTAGAAATAGATCAATCCTAATGGTCATTCAAAGAAATCCTTCGAGCTTAAGGATTTTTGGATTATACATGAAAATTTAAAATATACAATTTAACCTAAGAGTTTCAAATATCATATTAAAATTTTGAAAGGTTAGAAATTATTATTTTATTGTTTAAATTCATCACCCTAAATTTTCTAACCAATTTCCTAATTTAATTTTTAATTTTCTAATTTTCCTTTATTATTATTTTTGAAATTATCAATATTTGGTGAAAATTGGTAAATTATGCTCCTTAAAGGATTTTTCCTAGCCTTAGAAAATCTAGGAAATGTTCTTAAGGAAGAGGAGTGATCCCTTAAAATTTCATGATATTTCGAATTATAATTAAATTATCTCCAGATTAACTATTTAATTAAAAATTAAATATAACTTATTAATTCTAATTTCATTTTTTCTCCTCATTTTTTGTAATCCAGAGGTATTTTTGCTTTATTTTTACGATTTATATCGTTCGAAATTTCGAGCTTATTTAGGATTTTTCAGCATTTATTTAAGTCCTAATTAAATATATATCCAAGTGGTGCTAGTGCAAGATAAGAACTCAAAGATCCATGCAAAGGCTTTCTAATTCGATGAGCTTTACACGTGAAAGTTGCATGGCCCGCGCATCATCCATTTCATTCGATGGATCTCAGCCTGGAAAATAATATCCATCCATTTACAATACAAGAAAATGATCGGCATCCAACCATCATCTTCAAAGCTTGTTAACCCATAAACCGTTTATCTTTAATCCTTAAGATCTCACCATCTTAATGAAATTTCATGAAATTTATTTCTAAAGCTTCATATCAATGAGACGAACACATCCATATGGAAAAATGGGTACTTATGATAGTTTTCTACGATGACCAGCCTGAAGCAAGAAATTAATATAAGATCATACTATTTTAATGATGAGGCCTCACGCATTTTGACAAGAATAATTGTCAGGTCTGCAGCCTTCCATAGCTTCACATTGAGGAAATGAACAAGTGTCAGAATTTCTCTGTGAAATGAAGCGCGGTTTCCTCAAGTGGGTTCGAGCTCGCGTAAAGGGACGCTTTGATTAGGAACTTCTCGCGAGGCTCGGATAGTGTTAGGCCTCACGGAGAATTCAAGACATACTTTTTTATCACACATATTTTCTTATATTGATGTAAGACCGTCCCGACATCGGATTATGATTTAGTATAAACTCTTCCTTTAGGATAAGATATAAGTCACATTTCTTTCTTCCCATTACCGACATTCAACATCTTCGGGTGTAGTATAAAACTTACTTAGGTAGAATATGGTATCTATTCTCTTTCGCTACTTGATATAAGAATTTCCCCGACACCGAATCATCGATTATTCTATACTTTTCGTCAGATATGGCAGGTAGCATTCCTTCCCAAAATAAGCATTCGACATCTTCGAGTAGTATAATACCTCCTTATAAAGAATATTGTATCTACTCTCTTTGCTACTAGATGTAAGACCCTCCCGACAATGGATTCATGTCTTTCCTATAACTCTTCTTTTAGGTTAGGATATAAATCTCCTAGCATTTCTTCCTAAATCTGATATTCGACACGGAGTTTATTTTAAAAACCTCTATAGATGCAATATGGTATCTACTTCTTCGTTACTAGACAAGACATTCTGACACGAAATCATGGCTTTCCTATAGTTCATCCTTTAGATTATAATATGTTTCTTAGGCATTCCTTCCAAAACTCGACATTCGATATCTACGAGTAGTAGTTTAAAACCACTTCTAGATGGAATATGGCATCTACTATTCTTTTCTACCGAATGTAAGACCTTCTCAAAAATGAAATCATAGCTTTCCTATACTCTTTCTTCCCCGCAACTAATTACGACATTCACTTCCTCTTACTATTGGATGTAAGGCCTTCCCGACAAAGAATCAGCGACTTTCTTATACGCATTTTTTCCATGAATTCTTTATAATTAAGTTTAGGTTTTCAAGGGATTGAATTTTAGAATTTCAATAGGGAATGGATCAAGTTTGGAACATTTTGTTTTGGGAATTCAAAGGAAGAAAGGTAGGAGAAAATCACAGATTCGAAGCGAACTTCGGTAATTTCCCGACTATCCTATTGTTTGGCTTGGATTTAGGAAAACCCTAATGTTTATTTAGTATTTTGATCTTGCCAATTTTAATTAGTTAGGACTTATATCTGTATGATAAAATCATACAAATAGCCTCGAAGATGTGAGGGTTTATGTCGTATCGGACGACTACCTCGGAGTCCTAAGACCGATTAGGGCTTAATTTACATGACATAATCATGCAAATGCCTAACGAAGAGTTGAGGATTTATGTTGCACTGTGCAAGCTACCTCGAAGTCCTGTGGCTTGGTTATTTAGTTCTAAGGAAAGTTTTGTCGAAGTAGATTCGAGTTTTGCCGATGACGATGGCCGTCGTCGCCCACCATGCTCCGAGCTCCTTGTTGTTGCGAGAGGTTTAGTTTTAGAAGTCATAAATCGTGAGATGAGAGAAGTATTTGGTTTTAGAGAAAGTCTTAATTTCCATGTGTCTTTAATATTTTAATTAAAACGGGTCTTAGAGTTGATTAAACAGAACCGATTAAGATCCCACGGTTCCGTCATCCCAAGCACCGTTATTTTCATCGAATTCACTTAGTCCGGATGAATTTGCTAAACTCAATCGAATGAGTTCCGCACTTTCATTTAGACCGTGGGAAATCCCGTTAGCAACACGTGGGTTACATCATCCGAGGTATTCCCGATCATTCAATGAGACGTTTTAATTTAGTTGTAGTTGTAGTTTTGTTGTTTTGTTTGTGATTAAATTTTGAGTTGTCTTATATTTTGAAATGTTGTGGCGGTGAATTTTATCTTGTAGTGTCTTTTAATTTAGTTATGGGTTTCAGTTTTGGTTTCGTCCTAAAGGTGTAAGTTTTCATGCAACGAGTTGTTTATCATGCAAGAAAAGTAAGTGCGATGCGATTAAATAAGTTGCAATAAAGTAATTTGCAATAAAATAAAAGCGTATCCGGAGGGTCTTCCCGTCATTCCAAGCCGCACTTAAAACACGCTTAGAATATTTAAGCATTTAAAGTAAGTTCCTAGGTAAAAGCTAAGGGAAGGGTTATGGTTTTCTACCAAGTTCCTAATCCTATAGCTAGTCATTTCCTATGACGTCTAGGTTCTTGTATTTTAGTTTGAGGACGATTTTCTTCATCAAAGAACAACTAAGTTCAATTGTTCTTATAGATATCCTATCATATTGAGGAAGTGCTTAAGACGAATCTTAAACATCTTTTCAATATTTCTAGGATTGTTTTAAGTCCAAATGAATTTAATTACACAAATGAATTAATCGTCCGAGAGTTTAAGTTTTGTTGTCTTGCTCGATGAACTAGGACATTTGAATATCCTATGAGTGAAGTAACACTTTTTTTTTAAACACTCATTTTAAGAGTTATTGACATCACGAGCTTTCGAGGGCAAATGGATGTTCAAGTGAGTTGTGATTTAATTTTAGTTAATGGATTTAAGTTTGGAATAGTGTTCAAGTTGTTTTAGATTTATTTTGAATTCTTCACGTCTTAGGTGATGTCTTTTAATTCAATTTAATTTAACTTTGATTTAATTTAATTTAATTTAATTTAGTTTAGTTTTAATTTTAATTTAATTCTGATTTAATCCAATTTAGTTTAACTTGATGTGAATTAATTTAATTTAACTTGATTTAATTTAATTTGTTTAATTTAATTTAATTTTTTTTAATTTAATTTAATTTAATTTGTTTTAATTTAATTTAATTTAACTTGTTTTAATTTAATTTAATTTAATTTAATATTTTATATATTTTTTTTAAATTTAATTTAATTTAATTTAATTTAATTTAATTTATTTAACTTAACTTAATTTAATTTAATTATTTAATTTAATTTAATTTATTTATTCAATTTAATTTAATTTAGTTTTATTATTATTATATATATTTTTGATTTAATTTAATTTAATTTAATTTTTTAATTTAATTTTATTTTTAATTTTAATTTTAATTGAAACTTTAAAAAGAGTTTAATAATTTACCTTTAATTCAATTTAAATGATTGAATCTTTTAACATTTTAAGACTTAAATTTGAATTACCTTTTTAATTAAGAATTAAATATTATTGAGATGATTAATTTAGGGATCCTTAGATTAAAGAATAAATCTCTTCCTAATAATATCCCTATTTTAATAATTCCAATTTTATTATTCTTCCAAATTTAATTAATTATTTAATTAAAGTTTATTTCAATTATTTTAAATTGTTTAGTAGGTTTCTACCCTTTAATTATCTAAATTTCAATCATCCAAATCAGATTAAAATCAAATATTTTACTTATTAATTTTATTAAGCCTAAAGTTTTAATTAAGGGTTAAAATTTTAATTACCATTTTGCCCTTCAAGCCTAATAATTTCATAACTCACTAAATTGAGCTCAAATGAATTTGAAATTTTTATGTGACTTCACTCATATGTCAATAAAGATATTAGAGGAGAAAATGTGATTTTTCTGTATTTAATTTATTTATATAGTTATTTTTGGTGGAAAATAAGGATTTCCAAGGAAAATTTAATAATATGACCAAGGGAAAGTTTCTGTCCTTAAGAAAATTATGGGACATTCCTAATGACCAGAGGACCACTTGGACCAATTTTTGTGATTTTTTGAATTATATTTTATTTATTAGAATTATTTTAAGTTCTGGAGTTTTAATTAATTTAAAAATAGAATATAAGTTGAAAAATGAATTTTATAATTTTTTAAAATTCTCCCTGATATCAAGGATTCCAGAGAACCAAATTTTACAATTTTCTGATTTTTCTTTGCTTTATTATAATTATTTTAGTGAAAATGTTAGAAAATACATTTTTTTAATTTTAAAATTACCCTAGGGCTTTAAAATTTAATATCTCATTAAATAGACACTGAGAAAAATATGGGGTTTGTTCTTAAGTGATTAAATTTCAAAATATGACATTTTGGTGAATTTTATTATTTTTGTGATTTTTATTATTTTTTAATTATTAAAATATTAAAATAATACTAAAAAATTAACTTTTTTAGAAAATTGAAATTTTAATTTTCTCAAATTCCCCTGATATCGGAGAGGCTCCAAAACCAATTTGGTGAATTTTTTAAAGGTATTTTGAAAGTTATGAATTTTTAAAGTTTAAAATGACTAAATGGCTTAATCAACCCATTTAGTAAGGCTAACCAAGTCCAATTGACTTCAAACTTTTGTGGTGGTTTCCTCTGATCCTAAAGGTCAGTGGAGAATTGATTTCAAGTCAATTTGATGTATAGTTAGCTCTAATTAATTAGGGGTCTATTTTGGGTGTTTAAGCCAATTAGGGTTGTTTTGAGTGAATTAACTCAAGTCCTATTTTTCCTAGGGTTCTCTGGTCATAAGGAACACCACCAAATTTTCCTAGAATTTATTTCACAACATGCAAATTTTTGGAATTAAAATACTCAAAACAGCCACATGCATTTGAAAAATCAATAACTTTTCACAGAGATGGCCTCTGACCTTGGAAAATTCAGGAAATGTTCCCAAGTTCAGAGGCTTCAAAAGCCCTATGGTCTCATGCCATGGTGAATTGTATGAATGCATGGAGAATTAAAAAAATGCAGGGAGTAAATAATTAATTAAAAGTAAAGTACTGGGCAAAATTAATTAATTTCTTTTCCACATTATTCTCCTCTGTTCACTGAGCAAGAGGGTATTTTTATTTTATTTTTGTGATTTTTCTACACAAAGATATGGATTTTTGAAGTTTGGTGTTTAAATAAATCAGAAAAAATCCCTAATTTTCTACTTATCCACGCGGCGCCGTGTCAACCTCGGCAGCTCCGAAGGGGGTACGTGTCGCGCTGTGATTGGGCGCCGCCATCTGAGTCAGCCATCCCGGGACCCGCAGTTCACGTATCATTCTCTGGTCCGGCGCAATCTGAACCGTCCGCTCAATACACGCGCGATCCAACGGCTCCTGGTCATCGTCTACGACTGGTGTGCACCCATGACCGTCAACCTTCTAACCCTAATTTCTTACTCGATTCTCAACGGATTTTCGTGTTCTTATGCTTCTATGGATTCGTCTTCAAGAGACGAACACATCCATACGATAAACATGCATTGAAATTTATTCAAATGAAATGGAGAATCTCCGTAAGCTCGGGAAGAAGAATGAGTTCATACCTTTGCTCGGAGAAGTGAAGCTTCGATCCGAGAGTTGTGTCACCTTCGATTGGGTCCAAGTAAGCTCCGGATGAAGTCCCTTGGCCCGGTGAATTGTCTAGCTATGAAAGTGACCACGACCCGATCACAAAGCTTGGAGGCTGGAGCAACCGGGGTGGCCTCGGAGATGGGGCTTTCGATGGGAAACTTCTCCTCTTGGTCCAGATGAAGGTGTAGGACCAATCAATTTGGGGATTGGCTCACCGTGAAGAAGTGTCCTAGTTTTTGGGCTAAAGTTTGAGCTCAAAATTGAGCTCAGCTGGAGGGAATTGGGGCTGGAATTCAGTGGGGATCAAGTGCTCTATGTGTGGAGAGTGATCTGGAATGATTTTGGCAGAGTTTCCTTAAGGTTAGGTTCAGCACCTCTCATGGCCGAGAGGGGTGGTGTTTAAATAGGAGAGGGTGGAGGGCCTCCCAGGGAGAGTTAGGGCTTGGGATCAGCTGCTTAGGTCAAGGGCAGAACGGCCCATGGTGGCCATTGGGCATGGGGCAGCTCAAGCAAGGTAGAATCCCAAAGTCGGCTCACATGCGAGCTCTCGGCCATGGTGTTTTCCGGCGACTCGGTGGTCGGCCGGCCGGGCATTGGTCACCATCTTGTTCGAGTGGGTCGTGGCCGGGGTTTGGTGCATTCAATCGAGGTTTGACATGTGTAAAGTGGTTGAATCAAAGTAGAAAGGGGAAGGGGCCATTTTAGCTTATTTTGGTCAACCCATGCAAATGGGTTGGGTGCACCTCCCCAAGACCCGGTTTTGGGCCGAGGAGGTCGGTGGGTCAATCTCCCATGTGTGGTGGAGTCTCCATCGAGGATTAGATGGCAAAGCATGGTTTAGAGTGTGACATGCTTAAGGTAAAAAGGCTTAAGAAGGATTAGGAAAGGGGGTCCTCCTTTTTCCATTAATGGCTTGATCACATGTCAAACTCTCCATGGCTTCATGTGGCTTGTCCATGGCTTGCATGGCTTGTCTTTGGCTTGGGGAAAGCTTGGTCAATTTCATGAAAATGGATTTTAGGAATTTTTTGGTAATTTGATGGAAATTTGTATGAAACTTGATTTGGAATGATTTGATGATGAATTTAGGAGTTAGGTATTGAGTTTAATTGAAATTATGATGAGGGGAAATGTCATATGGGCTTTGGGACCAATTTTGGGCCTTTGGATGTGGTAAAGGATGGGCTTTTAAAATGGTTTAAGGAATGGGCCTTTAAGTTTAAAAATGAATTTATGGATGGAAATTTTGTAAAGAGGTTGGGCCAAATAATTGTTGAGTTTGGTTTAGGGATGTGTCATGAGTGGTTTGGAGTCAATTTGGTGTGATTTGGACTTGAATTGGTTTGAATTTGGGTTTATTTGGTAAGTGGGCCAATGTTGGGTCAAATTGGGCTAACTTGGGCCAATGTTGGGCTTGAGTTGAAATTGATGTAAAATAAATGTTGGGAAATGTTTTTGGGAGTGTTTCAAAGAGGTTTTGGCTTTGGTTGGGTTTTGATTTTGGGGTTTGGGCCTATTTGGGTTAGGTTTGGGTTTAGGCCAAAATTGGGCTTTTTGATTTTGGGTTGAATTTGAGTGGGGTTTGGGTCAAAATCTTGGGCAAATCATGTTAGTGTTTTGTTTATGGGGATGTTAAGGAAGGTTTAGAAAAGATTTGGGGTTAATTGGAGTTGAATTGGGTGAGTTTGGGCTAAGTTTGGGTCATGGGTCCAAATCGGGCTTTAAGGCCAAAAGTGAAATTGGATCCCAATGCCAATCAAATTGGGCTTGGATTTGGTCTAGATTGGTGTTGGGGATGTTGAATTGAAGTTTAGAATTGAATTGGACCAGAATTTGGGTCAATTGGGTAGGTTTAGTTTGACATTGGGTTTACTTTGGGTTAAAATGGGTCAAATTGGGGGTTTTGATAAAAGTGGGGTAAATTGACAAAATTGGCCCATGGTGTAGTTGGACAAAATGAAATTGGGGATATTTGGGATTTTCTGGAATTTTCTGGGAATTTTCTGAATTTTTGGATTTTTTGGCTAAGAGGGGTATTTTGGGTATTTGGAGGGTATTGGGAGGTATTTTTGGAATTTTTGTATTTTTGGGTATGGATGATCAATTTGATTGGTGAGGACATGTTTAGGAATGATTTTGGAGAATTTTGGGTAGTTTAGGTGATTTTGCAAATTTTGGAGGGTTTCGAGCGGTATTGGGTAAGTTAGGCGGGTGTAGGGTCCCGGGGTCAAAATCGAAAATTTGGAAAATTGAAGATTGGGTGAATGTAAGTGAAATGAAATCATTTTTGTTGGGCCATGAAGCCATATCAAGTCCACATGAGCCATGAAGGGACTCATTCTGAGGCATCCACTATGTTGTTCCTAACCCTCTTAGCCCAAGGGCTTAGGGGTTAAGGACCATCCATGTGAACCACCTGCATGAGTCAGGAGGTCAAATTGGGTATGGGTGTGTTTTTAGGAGGTGTGTGAAAGTGTAGTGTATAGGTGTAGTGTGTATGTAAGTCAGCCCCTTCACTGCACCGAGCCACCTGTAGGCAGTCCTAAGGCCAAAGAGTCCTATAGGAACTCATCTTTTAAACTTCCACATTTGATCTCAACCCTCTAGGTGATTAGGGGTCTACAATCAAGTTTGTGGAGTTTGCAGGGAGTTAAGAAGTGGTTTGAATTTCTAAGTGGTGGGTCCCAATTCTAATCCTCTAGGATAGTCAAAGGAAAAGCCTAAGGCTAGATCTTAAGTACTAAAGAGAAGAAGAGAAGACCTCATCAAAAATGAGGTCAACAAATGGACCCCCAATAGGTGTGGTGTGCTAACCAAGCACACCGCGCGTATTGGCGTTGACCGAAAAATCAACGAAACCAACACGGATGTCCAAGTGACAAACTTAGGGACGAAGTAGAAGAAATTTCATCGGGGAGTGTCAAGTATATCTCTAAGACCGGAGATTCTCGAACTCTCGGCGGGAAAGGAAAAGGAGGTGAGTCCCAAATCACATGATCTGGGGGAATTTCGATTTAGATTTTCGTTTTGTTTTAGTTTAAGTCATGATGTGTAAGTTTAGATTTTGAGTTTTAATTTAGATTGAAGTTTGGTTTAAAATCAATTTGAGAAAATTTGGATTTGAAATTTGGATTTGAAATGAGAATTGAAACCTAAGTTCCAATCTCGGGATTGCAAGGAAAACCGGAATCGGGGTACCAGCCGCAGAATGAGAATCGGAGTTTAAGTGTCGATTGAAAAGGATGAGAATCAGAATTTAGGTACTGATCTCGAAAGTTTAAAGAGAACTGGAATCGGTTTCTAGTCTCGAAGGTTTAAAGAGAAATGGAAACTGGTTCCAATCTCAAAGGTCTAAAGAGAAATGGAAACTCGTTCCAATCTCAAAGGTCTAAAGAGAAATGGAAACTAGTTCCAATCTCAAAGGTTTAATGAGAATTGGAAACTAGTTCCAATCTCAAAGGTTTAATGATAATTGGAAACTGGTTCCAATCTCGAAAGTCTAAAGAGAAATGGAAACTGGTTCCCATCTCGAAGGTCTAAAGAGAAATGGAAACTGGTTCCAATCTCAAAGGTCTAAAGAGAAATGGAACCGGTTCCAATCTCGAAGGTCTAAAGAGAAATGGAAGCGGTTCCAATCTCGAAGGTCTAAAGAGAAATGGAAGATGGTTCCAATCTCAAAGGTTTAATGAGAATTGGAAGCTGGTTCCAATCTCGAAGGTTTAATGAGAATTGGAAACTGGTTCCAATCTCGAAGGTCTAAAGAGAAATGGAAACTGGTTCCAATCTCAAAGGTCTAAAGAGAAATAGAAACTGGTTCCAATCTCGAAGGTCTAAAAAGAAATGGAAGCGGTTCCAATCTCGAAGGTCTAAAGAGAAATGGAAACTGGTTCCAATCTCGAAGGTCTAAAGAGAAATGGAAGCGGTTCCAATCTCGGAGGTCTAAAGAGAAATGGAAGCGGTTCCAATCTCGGAGGTCTAAAGAGAAATGGAAGCCGGTTCCAATCTCGGAGGTCTAAAGAGAAATGAAAGCCGGTTCCAATCTCGAAGGTCTAAAGAGAAATGGAAGCCGGTTCCAATCTCGAAGGTACAGAGAAATGGAACGGTTCCAATCTCGGAGGTCTAAAGAGAAATGGAAGCCGGTTCCAATCTCAAAGGTCTAAAGAGAAATGGAAAGCGGTTCCGATCTCGGAGGTCTAAAGAGAAATGGAAGCGGTTCCAATCTCGAAGGTCTAAAGAGAAATGGAAGCGGTTCCGATCTCAAAGGTCTAAGAGAAATGGAGACCGGTTCCAATCTCAAAGGTCTAAAGAGAAATGGAACCGGTTCCAATCTCGAAGGTCTAAAGAGAAATGGAAACCGGTTCCAATCTCGAAGGTGTAAAGAGAAATGGAAGCCGGTTCCAATCTCAAAGGTTTAAAGAGAAATGGAAGCCGGTTCCAATCTCGAAGGTCTAAAGAGAAATGGAAACTGGTTCCAATCTCAAAGGTCTAAAGAGAAATGGAAGCCGGTTCCAATCTCGAAGGTCTAAAGAGAAATGGAAGCTGGTTCCAATCACAAAGGTCTAAAGAGAAATGGAAGCCGGTTCTAATCTCGAAGGTCTAAGAGAAATGGAAGTCGGTTCCAATCTCGAAGGTCTAATGAGAATTGGAAGTCGGTTCCAATCTCGAAGGTCTAAAGAGAAATGGAACCGGTTCCAATCTCGAAGGTCTAAAGAGAAATGGAAGCCGGTTCCAATCTCGAAGGTCTAAAAGAAATGGAAACTGGTTCCAATCTCGAAGGTCTAAAGAGAAATGGAAACTGGTTCCAATCTCGAAGGTCTAAAGAGAAATGGAAACTGGTTCCAATCTCGAAGGTCTAAAGAGAAATGGAAACCGGTTCCAATCTCGAAGGTCTAAAGAGAAATGGAAACCGGTTCCAATCTCGGAGGTCTAAAGAGAAATGGAAGTGGTTCCAATCTCGGAGGTCTAAAGAGAAATGGAAGCTGGTTCCAATCTCGGAGGTCTAAAGAGAAATGGAAGCCGGTTCCAATCTCGAAGGTCTAAAGAGAAATGGAAGCGGTTCCAATCTCGGAGGTCTAAAGAGAAATGGAACCGGTTCCAATCTCGGAGGTCTAAAGAGAAATGGAACCGGTTCCAATCTCGGAGGTCTAAAGAGAAATGGAACCGGTTCCAATCTCGGAGGTCTAAAGAGAAATGGAAACTGGTTCCGATCTCAAAGGTCTAAAGAGAAATGGAAACTGGTTCCAATCTCGAAGGTCTAAAGAGAAATGGAAACTGGTTCCAATCTCGAAGGTGTAAAGAGAAATGGAAGCCGGTTCCAATCTCAAAGGTTTAAAGAGAAATAGAAGCCGGTTCCAATCTCAAAGGTCTAAAGAGAAATGGAACCGGTTCCAATCTCAAAGGTCTAAAGAGAAATGGAAGCTGGTTCCAATCTCAAAGGTCTAAAGAGAAATGGAAGCGGTTCCAATCTCGAAGGTCTAAAGAGAAATGGAAGCCGGTTCCAATCTCGAAGGTTTAAAGGGAAATGGAACCGGTTCCAATCTCATGTCAAAGGTGTAAAGAGAAATGGAAAGCGGTTCCAATCTCGAAGGTTTAAAGAGAAATGGAAACTGGTTCCAATCTCGAAGGTCTAAAGAGAAATGGAAGCGGTTCCGATCTCGAAGGTCTAAAGAGAAATGGAAACCGGTTCCAATCTCGAAGGTCTAAAGAGAAATGGAAACTGGTTCCAATCTCGAAGGTCTAAAGAGAATTGGAAATGGATTCCAATCTCGGAAGTTTATTTGTGTGAAGAGGGATCCAGTCCCATGTCATCAGAACCAAATCGAACAAAGTTCGTGGCTCCGTGTCAATAGACCTAGTCGATCTCCACACGGGAAGAAAAGGTAGGCCACAAAAGTCGAAATGATTTTGATGTGACGAAGAAGGTTTAGGGTTCTGAAATTGAAGTGTGGGTCTCCTGTGAGGAAGAGTTGTCCCGACAGAGAATTTCAAAGCTTCCGATTTGGGGTTGATTTGAAAATGTTTGAAAAGATGAATTTAGAGTGGGATCCGATTTGAGATTCATTTTCATTTTGTTTGTCCTTTAACTTTCCAAAATTTTTTAGCTGTGTAGTTAATGTTCATGTGAATTTCATTTAGCGTTCACGTGGATTTTGAAGTTATTTTTATGTTTGGATTTTTAAGGAAAAATAATTCTCATTTATTATTTATATTTTTATTTTCTCTTTTTTTTTATATCTTATTTTATTTTTATTATTATTTTTTTTTCTTCTGTTCCTTGTTCGAAGTTCGTTTAACTTTAATGGCGTTTCCCAGTCAATTTGCACAAAAGAGGTGAAGGCCAAAATTGTGACATGGTCACTTTCATTCCAATCATGTTGAAGATACATCATACAACTCGATTTGGAATACATCTCATACAATCCATGTAGACTCAAAACGGACTATGTATGATCTTTGTCGATCCATCCAAAAAGGTATCTGTCAAAAATCCATGTCTGAATAGTGAGGTACATGGTCGATAACATCACCTTCCAAGCCATCCTTGGCAAGGATGCCGTATGGATGTACGTTGGAGGTGTGATATTTTCCATGCAACTCGCGGACTCGTAAGGTCGGAGGCTCTCTAGCTCCGGTCCGGCTGGAAGTGGTAAGGTGCTTTCCTGTCGTCCATTCTTCGAAAGTAACCGAGATTCGCTTCATCGGTACTCCCGGTATGCAATGTTTAGCGACGTCCGCTCCGTTGCCCTTCGGTATCATGACGGAACCTACCGGTAATGGTATCTTTACCGGCCCTCGGAACTCACTCGGGCTCGCTATCCGGAGGTCGGATCCGAACATGATATTACACTCATTCGGAAAAGAAGCTGTGCGAAAGGTCTAACAAAGTCGTGATGATCTATGTGCGGGGGAATGCGATCACCCTTCTTGTAAATGTTAATGATGCAAGCTGTTGGGTATGCAATCTGCGGCGATACCCTCCATGTTATCATTCTTTTTACCATCCTTTTAATGACTAATGGCATTGGATCCACTCGGCCATGACGGAGTATCCCCGGTGGGTTTCCCTTCCGTCTTCTCGCGAAGTTGTAGCGGCATCCACATTGTATTGTAATTCTCCCCTTCCCCGGCATCCATCTCCGGGGTTCGAGTAAGTGTTTTCTCTTAAGCGACACTGTTCGGCCTATCTTTTTCAAATCCCGGATGCGGTCCACGATTTGTTGTTGCTCGTATTCGAGAACACGTCCGTATGTAGCTCGAGGCCTTCTAGTATATTAATCCTCCCGCCTCCGATTCTCTCGAAGTATTCAAAAGTTTTCTTACGGACATTCCGTATCCTTTCTAACTCGTATTCGGAATAATTTGCAAATGACGAGGCCACAGTGACGTCTCGTGGGATATATGGCTCAATCCCTTCGCGCTCTCCCCGCATACCTCGGCTCCTCGGGGGTGATGTCCGTCGGGACATCCTCCGGGTTGCTTCTACAACAAGGTCATGCATTGCGGTGACTTTATCCGGTGGCGTAGTAACCTTCTTTCTTCCGTTCTTCTTGAGATTTCTCCGGTTTCTTTTGTCATCCCGGAGGCTGGTCTCCTTTCTTCGAGTTCTCGGCGAACCGGTATCCTCGAAGTATATGCACCTGGCGGTATCAAGCTGTCTCGTCGCGCCGGTCCGCTCGCTAATTTAGTTAACATCTTGCAGATACGGCGATTTTTATTTCTTCGTTGAGTTGCTGTGAGAGTAGCTCTTCGTACTTCCTGAGTTTCTGTGGGCGTGGCACTGACAAGTCTGCCCTCTGCTGTAGCGACTATAGATTTGATCCTCTTGTCCTCTTCAGCGTTTATTTTTCTTTTCTTACTGTTGGATTGGTGGCTTGGGCCACCCACTTTCATTACTTGTCCGATCGGGCGGTTCTTCTCGGTCAATCGGGACCCGGTCACTTTTATCGTATTGCGAGCCTGCTCGGTGCGAAGTCCGAGTCGATCTCTATTATCGCTCCATCTTTCACCCTCTTTTCGTCGAGTGCAAGGCTTACGCCATTTCTAAAGTTCGGGACCAACCGCCCGTTCGACATTTCCTTGCGAAAAGACAAGGAAAAGGATCGAGGGTCGTACTTAAGAACAAGAACATTAAGAAAATGTTTATTAAAGACAGTTTTTTTTATTATTATTTTTAAATTCAACAGGAATGAAGTAGGAAAA
Source organism: Papilionanthe hookeriana x Papilionanthe teres (assembly GCA_022702705.1). Taxonomy (NCBI): domain Eukaryota; kingdom Viridiplantae; phylum Streptophyta; class Magnoliopsida; order Asparagales; family Orchidaceae; genus Papilionanthe; species Papilionanthe hookeriana x Papilionanthe teres. Next base: position 13,935,241 of record CM040437.1, on the reverse strand, counting down.
GATCAGGAAAGAGATTTTGATTTGGAAGAGAGAAAAAAACAAGGAAAACTTTATTATCATTTTTTTTATTTATTTTAGCACATTTTTTATTATTTTGGGTTCGGACCCAGTCATAAGTAATTACTTCACCCGTGCTTCTAGGGATGGAAAATTCATTCCTTCGAAACATCAGGTAGCGTAATACTTTTTCAAGTATCGTCCATTGATCGGAAGCATATGTCGTTCTCCTTGGCAGTTCACTAGCCGGTAGGAGCCTCTCGAGTAGGTCGCCTCAACTACAAACGGTCCCTCCTAAGTGGGTTCAAATTTTCCTCCTATCTTGCGGTGTGCAAGAATAGGTCTCTTGAGAACGAGAACTAAGTCACCAACTTTGAAGGTTCTTGGGCGGACCAGTCTGTCATGGGCTTGAACCATCTTAGCTTGGTATAGTTCTAAATTCTGTCTGTGCTGCAAGTCTTTTCCCTTCCGGGCTTTCCAATTCTTCTAGTCGTAATTTGGCATTCTCTTCTGTCGTGATTTTGTTTGCAGTAACGCAATCCCGAGTGAAGGAAGGCTGGACCTCTAAAGGTAACACTTGCCTCGGACTCATACACTAGAGCATAAGGTGTAGCTTGAGTAGGAGTTACGAAGGTTGTCCGGTAGGCCCATAAAGCTTCTAACAACTTCTCGTGCCAATTTCTCTTATTATCGTCCAAGGTTTTCTTTAAAATTTGAACGAGAGTTTTGTTAAAAGCCTCGACGCAGGCCGTTTGCTCTTGGGTAGTAAATTGTTGAATATCGCCGGTCGATTCCATGTCTCCCGACAAAATTGTTGATTTGCGTGCTTCGAATGCCGACCGATTATCCAAGATGATCCTGCGCGGCACCCGAAACGGTAGACAACTTGGTTCTTGAAAAATTGTAGCACGTGATGTGCTTTCACTTCTACGAGTGGAACTATGCTCGCCCACTTGGAAAAGTAATCTGTAGCCGCAAGAATGAAGCGATATCCTTTTGACGATGGTGGTTCTATTGGACCCACTATATCCGTGCCCCAACATTCAAATGGCCACGACGCAATTGTCGGATGTAGCACATTTGGAGGTTGGTGTAGAACCACTCCGTGCACTCGGCATCGGTGACGGCTCTTGGCGATTTTCATGCGATCGGTCATCATCGAGGGCCGGTAGTACCCTAGTCTTTTAATTTTCATTTTCATCTTCGGACCCGACTAGTGAGCGCTACGGAGTCCCGAATGTATCTCTTTAACAATTTCACGGGCCTCGGACCCGCTTAGGCACCTTAGCCACATTTGATCAAAAGACCTTCGTATAATGTATTGTTTATTAATGCGTAGGACGAGTTCTTTTCTTGATACGGTAGGCTAACGACCTATCGTCCGGTAGTTTTCCTGTTTGCGGGTAGTCTATTAATGGTCGTCGCCAATCTTACGTGTTTTCACGTCACTCGCTGCAATTGATCCTTTTCCTTTTCGATTTGTGTATTGTGTCTATGTCGAGTCGTGATAGGACTCGACGTCCATGAGCCGACACTTCCATTGATTCATCTTGCAAACGAGCAAATTCTTTTGCGAGACGGGCTAGCGCATCCGCTAAAACGTTTTCTTTTGGGAATTTTGTAGATTGTCACATTCGGAATCTGTTCCAACAGCTATATGGCATACCTGGAAGTATTGCTCGAGTCTTGGTTTTAAAATTACGTATTGTCCGCGATCCGTTGAATGATTAATTGCGAATCCCCGTAGATGTTGATGTCCGTTATACCCATTTGAATAGTTAATTCCAGCTCCCGTTATGAGGGCTTCGTAATTTGCTTCATTATTTGTACACGGCTCTGTCAAGTGGTAGGAGTATCTTAACATCCCCCGCTCCGGTGTTATAAAGATTAGTCCGATCCCTGCCTTACCGGGCACTATCACTTGCAATTCTTCGTCTTTATGTGCTGAAGATGTGTTGACCTCATTTTGATGAGGTCTTCTCTTCTTCTTTTAGTGCTTAGGATCTAGCCTTAGGCTTTTTCCTTTGACTATCTTAGAGGATTAGAATTGAGACCCACCTCTTAGAAATTCAAACCACTTCTTAACTCCCTGCAAACTCCACAAACTTGATCGTAGACCCCTAATCACCTAGAGGGTTGAAATCGAATGTGGAAGTTTAAAGGATGAGTTCCTATGGGACTCTTTGGCACTTAGGACCGCCTCCAGGTGGCCCTGGTGCAGTGAAGGGTTGACTTGCACACACACTACACCCGTGCACTACACTTTCACACACCTCTTAAAAACACACCCATACCCAACTTGACCTCCCGACTCATGTAGGTGATTCACATGGATGGTCCTTAACCCACTAAGCCCTTGGGCTAAGAGGTTAGGAACAACATGGTGAGTGCCTCAAATGAGTCCCTTCATGGCTCATGTGGACTTGATATGGCTTCATGGCTCAACAAAAATGATTTTATTCCACTTACATTCACCTAATCTTCCATTTTCCAAACTTTTAATTTTTGACCCCCGGGACCCTACACCCGCCAACCTACCCAAAGCCCTGAATAGCCCAAATTTCTCAAAAATTTCCAAATCACCCAAAATTCTCCAAAATCATTCCCAAACATTTCCACATCACTCAAATTGATCATCCATACCCAAAAATACCAAAAATTCCAAAAATACCTCCCAATACCCTCCAAATACCCAAAATACCCCTCTTGACCCAAAAATCCAAAAATTCAGAAAATTCCCAGAAAATTCCAAAAAATCCCAAATATTCCCAATTTCATTTTGTCCAACTACACCATTGGCCAATTTTGTCAATTTACCCCACTTTTATCAAAACCCCCAATTTGACCCATTTTAACCCTAAGTGAACCCAATGTCAAACCAAACTTACCCAATTGACCCAAATTCTGGTCCAATTCAATTCTAAACTTCAATTCAACATCCCCAACACCAATCTAGACCAAATCCAAGCCCAATTTGATTGGCATTGGGATCCAATTTCACTTTTGGCCTTAAAGCCCAATTTGGACCCATGACCCAAACCTAGCCCAAACTCACCCAATTCAACTCCAATTAACCCCAAATCTTTTCTAAACCTTCCTTAACATCCCCATAAACAAAACACTAACATGATTTACCCAAGATTTTGACCCAAACCCCACTCAAATTCAACCCAAAGCTAAAAGGCCCATTTTTGACCTAAACCCAAACCTAACCCAAATGAGCCCAAACCCCAAAATCAAAGCCCAACCAAAGTCAAAACCTCTTTGAAACACTCCCATAAATATTTCTCAACATTAATTTTACATCAATTTCAACCCTAGCCCAACATTGGCCCAAGTTAGCTCAATTTGACCTACATAGGCCCACTTACCAAATAAACCCAAATTCAAACCAATTCAAGTCCAAATCACACCAAATTGACTCCAAGCCCTTCATAGAACATCCCTAAACCAATTATGACATTTATTTGACAAGGTCCTTCACAAAATCTTTACCCAAATGCCCATCCTAAAATCAAAAAGCCCACTTCCCTAAACCTTCCTAAAAGCCATTTCCACCAGAATACAAAAGCCCAAAATTGGCCCTAAAGCCCACATGACATTTCCATTTGCCATCCATTTAATCAAAGCCATTCCCTAAGTTATAATCCCATCATCAAATAATTCCAAATCAAGCCTCATGCCAAATCACCCCTAAATACCAAAATTTTTCTTAAATCCATTTCCATGAAATTGACTTGACTTTTCCCGAGCCAAAGGTGAGGCATGAAGCCATGCATGAGCCACATGGAAGCCATGAGAGCCTCTTTACATGTCACCATACCATATTGGGTAGGAAGGAGGGACCCTTTCCTTAATCCCTAAAGCTCATTAGCCTTAATCATGATTCACCTAAACCTAAATTTAATCCAAAAATATTTGGATGGAGACTTCTCCATGCCAAACCAGCTGATCCATTTGATCCCCCACAGCACCCAAAGCCACCTTGAAGGGTGCACCAAGCCCAAATGGGTGAGTTGACCCATTTAGACTCAAAACTAGCCACACCCCATTCTACTTTGGATCAAAGCCTTTACACTTGGCCATTGCCAATTGCTTGCACAAACACCCAACCCTGACCCACCTGACCTTGAGGGTGACCCATGCTCGGCCGGCCGGCCACCCGGTCGCCGGGAAAATGCCATGCCCGAGACCTCGGGAGTGAGCCGACTTTGGAATTCCACCTTGTTGAGCCGCCCCATGCCCAATGGCCACCATGGCTGTTCTTCCCATGACCAGAGAAGCTGATCCCAACCCTTGGCCACCCCTGGGAGAGCCTCCAGCCATGCCTATTTAAACACCACCCCCTCACGGCCATTTGAGGAGAGTTACGCAAACCTTGCCGAAACTCTGCCAAAATTGTTCCAGACCCTTCTCCACCCTTAGAGCAGTTGATCCCCAGTGTCAATTTGCCCTAATCCCCACTGATAAAGCTCGATTTCCCAGCCGAAATTCCACCCAAAACCGAGGACACTTTTCCACGGTGAGCCAATCCCCAAATTGATTGGTTCTACACCTTCACCGGACCGAGGGAAGGTGTACACCAGCAAAAGCCCCATCTCCGAGGCCACCCGGTTGCTCCGGCCTCCAAGCTTTGTGATCGGGCTGTGGTCGAAGTCCAACCTAGAACGATTCACCGGACCGGGAGACTTCATGCGGAGCTTGCTAGGATCCGATCGAAGGTGCAACAACCCTCAGATCGAAGCTTCACTTCTCTGAGCAAAGGTATGAACTCATTCTTCTTCCCGAGCTTACGGAGATTCTCCATTTCATTTGAATAAATTTCAATGCATGTTTACCGTATGGATGTGTTCGTCTCTTCAAGACGAATCCATAGAGCATAAGAACACGAAAATCCATTGAGAATCGAGTGAGTTCTTAGGGTTAGAGTGTGGACGGTCACGGGATCGCACCAGTCGTAGGCGATGACCGAGAACCGTCGGATCGCGCGTGTATCGGATGGACGGCTTGGATTGCGTCGGACCGGCGGATGGTGCGTGAACCGCGGGGCCCAGGCGGCCGAGTCGGATGGCGGCGCCCAATCGCGGCGCGACACGTACCCCTTCGGAGCTGCCGATGTTTCGCGCGGCGCCGCGTGGATAAGTAGATAAATAGGGTATTTAATGTATTTTTTAAATATCGAAACTTCGAAAATTCATAACTTTGTGTAGGAGAATCATAAAAATAAAATAAAAATACCATCTTGCTCGAGTGAACGAGAGGAGAATAATGTGGAAAAGAAATCATTTAATTTCATCAAGTATTTTATTTTTTATAATTTATTTACTCTCTGCATACATTTAATTCTCCATGCATGTATACAATTCACCATGGCATGAGACCATAGGGCTTTTGAAGCCTCTGAATTTGGGAACATTCCCTGAATTTTCCAAAGTCAGAGGCCATCCCTATGAAGAGTTACTGATTTTTCAAATTCATGTTGCTGTTTTGAGTATTTTAATTCCAAAAATTAGCATGTTGTGAAATAAATTCTAGGAAAATTTGGTGATGTTCCTTATGACCAGAGAACCCTAAGAAAAATAGGTTTTGAGTTAGTTCATTTTAGACAACCCTAATTGGCTTAAACACTCAAAATAGGTCTCTAATTAATTAGAGCTAGCCATACATCAAATTGACTTGAAATCAATTCTCCACTGACCTTTAGGATCAGAGGAACCCACCATAAAAATTTGAGGTCGATTGGACTTGGTTAGCCTCTATTAATTGGGTTGATTAAGCCACTTAGTCATTTTAAACTTTAAAAATTCATAACTTTCAAAGTATCTTTCAAAAATTCACCAAATTGGTTTTGGAGACTCTCTGATATTAGGGGAATTTAAGAAAATTAAAATTTCAATTTTCTAAAAAAGTTGATTTTTAATATTATTTTAATATTTTTAATAATTAAAAAATAATAAAAATCACAAAAATAATAAAATTCACCAAAATGTCACATTTTGAATTTTAATCACTTAGGAACAAACCCCATATTTTTCTTATGTTTCTAGGTTGAGATATTAAATTTTAAAGCCCTAGGGTAATTTTAAAATTAAAAAAAATGTATTTTCTAGCATTTTCACTAAAATAATTATAATAAATCAAAGAAAAATCAAAAAATTGTAAAATTTAGTTCTCTGGAATCCTTGATATCAGAGAGAATTTTAAAAATTATAAAATTCATTTTACAACTTATATTCTATTTTTAAATTAATTAATACTCCAAAACTTAAAATAATTATAATAAAAATAATATAATTCAAAAAATCACCAAAATTGGTCCAAGTGGTCCCCTGGTCATTAGGAATGTCCCCTAATTTTCTTAAGGACAGAAACTTTCCCTTGGTCATGTTATTAAATTTTCCTTGGAAATCTCTATTTTCTACCAAAAATAATTATATAAATAAATTAAATACAAAAAAAATCACATTTTCTCCTCTCATGTCTTTATTGACATATGAGTGAAGTCACATAAAAATTTCAAGTTCATTTGAGTTCAATTTAGTGAGTTATGAAATTATTAAGCTTGAAGGGCAAAATGGTAATTAAAATTTTAACCCTTAAATTAAAACTTTAGGTTTAATAAAAAATTAACAAGTAAAATATTTGATCCTAATCTGATTTGGATGATTGAAATTTAAATAATTGAAGGGTAGAAACCCATTAAGCAATTTAAAATGATTAAACTTTAATTAAATAATTGATTAAATTTGGAAGAATAATAAAATTGGAATTATTAAAATAGGGATATTATTAGGAAGAGATTTATTCTTTAATTTAAAAAAATCCCTAAATTAATCATTTCATTAATGTTTAATTCTTAATTAAAATGATAATTCAAATTTAAAACATTAAAAGACTTAATCATTAAACTAAAATTAAATTATTGAACTCTTTTAAAATTTTAATTAAAATTAAAATGAATAAAATTAAATTAAAAAATTAAATTAAATTAAAAATTAAATCAAATTAAAAATTAAATTAAAAAATTAAATTAAATTAAGAATTAAATTAAATTAAAAATTAAACTAAATTAAATAAATTAAATTAAATTAAATTAAATCAAATCAAATGAATTAAATTAAATCAAATTAATTTAATGTAACATCAAATCAAACTAAATTGAATTAAATTGAATTAAATTAAATTAAATTAAATTAAGTTGAATTAAATAACATCACCTAAGACATGAAGAACTCAAAAATAAATCTAAAATAACTTGAACACTATTCCAAACTTAAATCATCAATTTGAACTTAAATTTGAATCACAAATCATTAAATATCATTTTGCCCTTAGGAGCTTTTACTATTATAACTCCTAAATGGAGTATTAAATGAAATGTCATTTCACTCATAAGGATATTCAAATGTCCTAAGTTCAACGAGCAAGACAACAAAACTAAAACTCTCGGATGATTAATTCATTTGTGTAATTAAATTCATTTGGACTTAAAACAATCCTAGAAATATTGAAAAGATGTTTAAGATTCGTCTTAAGCACTTCCTCGATATGATAGGATATTTATAAGAACAATTGAACTTAATTGTTCTTTGATGAAGAAAATCGTCTTCAAACCAAAAACACAAGGAACCTAGACGTCATAGGAAATGACTAAGCTATAGGATTAGGAATTTGGTAGAAAACCATAACCCTTACCTTAGCTTTACCTAGGAACTTGCTTAAATGTTCTAATCGTGTTTTAAGTGCAGCTTGGAATGACGGGAAGACCCTCCAGGTACGCTTTTATTTTATCGCAATTTACTTTCCTGCAATTTAATTTCTTGCAATTTACTTTATTGCAAATGCACTTTACTTTTCTTGCATGATAAAACAAGCGTTGCATGAAAACCCACACCTTTAGGACAGAAACCAAAGCTGAAACCCATAACTAAATTAAAAGTCATTACAAGATAAAATTCACCACCACAACATTTCAAAATATAAAACAACTCAAAATTTAATCACAAACGAACAACAAAACTACAACTACAACTAAATTAAAACGTCTTGTTGGATGATCGGGAATACCTCGGATGATGTAACCTACGTGTTGCTAACGGGATTTCCCACGGTCTAAATGAAAGTGTGGAACTCATTCAGTTGAGTTTAGCAAATTCATACGGACTAAGTGAATCCGATAAAAATAATGATGCGGAAGGATGGAACCGTGGGATCTTAGCAGGTGTCGTTATAATCAACTTTAAGATTTGTTTTAATTAAAACACAAAAAACACTTGGAAATTAAGACTTCTCTAAACCAAAACACTTTTCTCATCCCACGATTTATGATTTCTAAAACTAAACCTCTGCAACAACAAGGAGCTCGAAGCATGGTGGGCGGCACGGCCATCGTCGTCGGCAAAACTTGAATCTACATCGACAAAACCATTCTTAGAATTAAATAACCAAGCCATAGGATTTCGAGGTAGTTTGCCTAGTGCAACATAAATCCTCGACTCTTCGTTAGGCATTTGCATTGAAAATTAAGCCCTAACCGGTCTTAGGATTCCGAGGTAGTCGTCCGATACGACATAAACCCTCATATCTTCCGAGCTATTTGTATGATTCTATCATATAAATATAAGCCCTAATTAATTAAAATTGGCGAAGATTAAAACATTAAATAAACATTAGGACTTTCCTAAATCCAAGCCAAACAATAGGATAGTCGGGAGATTACCGAAGTTCGCTTCGAATCCGTAATTTCTCCTACTTTTCTTCCTTTGAATTCCCAAAATAAAATGTTCCAAACTTGATCCATTCCACTATTGAGATTCAAAAATTCAATCCTTTGAAAACTTAAACTTTGAAATTCTTGAGAGCGAAATTATTGATTATTATCGAGAGTTTTCTTAGGTGATTCCGTCACTTAAGATGTAATTAACTATAGGGGCTTGCCCTTATAGGGAATTTTAAAGAACCCGAGGTAATATAAACCTCGTTTAATGTTTTCATATTAAGCGGGGAATTTGTCGGCTTATAAAATTGGTTCGCAGACCAAACGGATGTCACAAATCTTCTAGTTTATTTAACAGAGCCCCACCATCAAGCAGTGTGTCTATCCTTAGGGATAGATACACGGTTTGTGATGCGGTGCTCGTTTATATAAACTATTTGGGATGTGAGATCGGTTTGATTTCATATCTTAAAATCTTCAAATTTAAAATTATTTTCAAAATTAAATACTACTTTTCAAATTATTTATTTAAATTAAATTAAATTCGCCGACAATTTCTGTAGGCGACCCCTTTTCAAAATAAAACACATAACCTAAAAATATGCCGACAATTTACGGCGACTCCGTGGGAATAGTTCCTCTCTCCATTTTAATCGAATAATTACGCTTTCAAAAATCGGTAGTGCATCCATGTCCCTTATGGATCAAACTACCCTTCTTTCCGTTGGGATACTATGTTCATTTCTACCTTGAACAAGTATAACCAACATTCTCTCGGATTTAGGAGCCATTTGTTTAGACACCCCTAAACGAGAGAGGTTCCGAGATCCTTTTACCTCATTTACGAGGTGGGGTGGACCCCGATAGGTGTTAGTTTAGGAGTGATCCTTCGAGTCGAGAAGTCTTGCTTAAGACTCTCTTTTCCTTTCCAACTCCGATTCAGATTCCTTACCTTCTCTACACCTTTGAACACTCCGTTCTAAATAAACAAACCCTCTAATAAGTGATTCTTTTAATAAGTGATTCCTTCTTATAAATACATGAACAAGAATGAGTTCGAACTCTTTTCAATTCCTTTCTTTTCGTCCTAAAGAAAAGAAGCATAACTAGGACTGACAACCAGAATCTACCTGCGAAATGGAAGCCCCGAAGCGATTTTCTCTTTCACCGATGAGTTGGACTTCGCTGTCTATAAGGATGAGTTGCCGACAATGGAATCATCCGATTTGGACAAGGATTTGAAAACACGAACGTCGAGATCACCGACGTCTCCCTCTTTGCATTCGACGAACAAGGTATCCGAAGGCCGAAGAGCCGCTGCGCGAGTTCGACCTTAGGTCGACTCAAGAATTTCCTCCTACGCAAAGGATTACGGACTGAGAGGAGTACTCGATGTCCATAGAAGGACCGTTATCTCTACCCCATCTGGTCTAGTTGTTTCGCACCTACCCCGACTTTTGCCGAATCGAAGGGAAAGAAATCCGGAACTATGATGGACACGTTACCGTGGAGGGTATAGATCTTCTGTAAGACCTTCGTTTTCGAAATCGGGTCCGAGTTCGAAGATTCCGTCAGCGACGAGGACCCAGAAGAAACGAAGTAGAAGGATCGCTAGAGAAGCCGAGCTGCTTGAAATTGCTTTCTAGAGGAAATTCAGACGCCGAATATACTGCACGCGAATATACACCGCTGCCGAATATACACGCTGCGAATATACACCGTTGCTGAATACATACCACTCTTGGGAGGAAGCGGGTTTCATCCCCTCTCCGCCGCGGAAGATGAAGAAAATATTCGCAAGATTGCTTTGCCACATTACCACGGCCCGCATATTACAACGATAGCCGCAAGAAAAGAACTAGAACTACGCCGTTTGCTCGTGCTACGAGCTTTGGTAGAAAAGTTAGCAAAGAAGGAAAAGCGCCGTATCGGAAATTCTACGAAGGATAGGGCGGGTGCCGATCAAATCCCGTCTTGGGCCCCGAGTAGAACCCGCCATCATGACGGAAAAGCCAAGTAAAAGAATGAAGGCTAGTCCGCCGTTGTCGTCTCGGGATTACGGATTAGGGAGGATACCACCTTCCGACATTTGGCAGACGAGACCATCCGAGTCCTAGACCTTCTAGCATTAGAAGGATGGTATGGCGTCCACTCTTGGGCGAGTTGAGATTGAAACGACGGCCAGAAAGAAAGTCTCGCCGGGAGACTTGAATCTGAAGAAAGTGCTACCGCGATGAAGGGGACTCGTGAGAAGGGGACCCGGCAGCTATCGCACGACAACCACGAAGACACACAGAAAGCCCCGCTAGAAGATGCCATGGAGAAATTGAGAACCGATATCCGACGATTAGCAAGAGAAAGAGAAGAAAAGTTCGGAGACGAGATTGATTCATCGGAATTCATGGACAACGAATACGCAGAAATCAACATGGTAGAAACACGAGCTTCATCAGCTTCACGAGGTGCTCCTGCGGCCGCGAGAAGAGAGGAGCCGGAAGTAATGAGAAGGCGGCTTCGAGGAGAAAGACGACACGATCGCTCGAATGGCAAAAAGGATGGAAGAGATGGGCGTAGCCCTAGCCACTCTCCGGAGTCGAGTTCAACCCCAAAGGGAAACACCCCCAGAGGTCATTCACATTGTAGACGGAGGAAAGGAGATTACATCTGTCAACGGGGATGATTAACTAAAAAAGGATACAACACAAAGTATGATTCCTGAAAAGGATATCAAGAACTTGGTGGAACAGCAGGTGCGAGAAGCCTTAGCACAATCGAAGAGCGGGACATCCATTCGGACGGGTAGACCTTACCCAGAAGAATTCGACGTCGTCCGATACCGAAAGGCTTCGTACCACCTCGTTCGAGACCTTCGACGGGCCGGGAATCCCAGACGGCATGTGGCACACTTTCGTGCCGGTTGTTGCAATGCGGCGGGAGCGATGCATTACTCTTCCGACGGTTCGTCGGCGATCGTCGGGAATCGCCTTCGGCGGTATGCGGGAGTACAAATGGTTCGGTGAAGACGTTCTCGGAGCTAGAGAACCTCTTCATCGAGCGATTCGCCGGAGCTCGGCACCACATCACTATAGGTGATTTAGTGGTAGAGAAACAAAAGCCGAATGAAACTTTGGTGGATTACATACTTCGATGGAGGAACTTAAGCATGAAGTGTGAACCACAGATCGCAAGAACAACACGCGATCGGCATTTTACTTAAAAGCATTCACGGCCCGATAGCACTTCTCCTCGAGGATTCACTATTAAGACTTTTGAGAAGTTATTAAGCGAGGCCGGAAGCTTGCAAGAAGAGGCGAAGCAATTAAGTTTCGCCGACAAGACGGACAAGCAAAAGCACAGTAAAGACTTTTGAAAAGAAATCCGGGATCGTTGCGGCGAGTTGACAAAGGCAAGCAGCCGATGCAAATACCACGCGAACGGCCGCGGCAACCACAACGGAATTACCGGCAACCCGGCCCGGCTATCGGTCATCTCGCGGTATGAACAACCACCTCGTCCGCAACGTACATTAAGGGAGCTTTTGAGCGAGAGAATATCCGTTCAAGAATGAAGCGATTGCGAAAATGTTCCGTAGTCGATGAAGACTCCGGATTTCCGAGTTGCCGGAGCCTAAAAGACCGAGAGGAAGTCAACAAGAAAGGTGATCCCGACTTTTGCCCTTACCACCGGATGCTTGGGCACAAAATAGAAGATTGCATTACCTTCGAAAAGTTGGCTCGATGACAACCTTCGGAAAGGGAATATAACGATCCGAAGGAGTACATGAAGGAACCCCGAAAGGAGGTTCCGTCGATGTTGTCTCGGCCGATCCCATCATTCCGATAGATCCCTATACTGCCGACGATGGATGGACTACCGCTTGGACGAGGTCTTCGAAAAAGATTTTAGACGGCATCCAAGCCGCTTCGGTGCGAGCTTCAATTCGAGAGTTTGAAACACATTAAGCGGTACTATCACTTGCGATAAAAGAACCACCTCGACGGGAGACGATTGAAGAGAAGAAGAAAATCGACGAAGAAGAGAGGACCGAGGCTCCTAAGGCTAGACTAGGGGCTGCTTATCCTAGGATAGTTGTTTCCGATTCGGGGAGAAATCTCTCGAACCTCGACTCTGTATGATTATGCGCTCACTTCGGTGGGATCATATAATGATAAGGGTGATGGCGTTGGCTACGTTTTGGCTGTTTCTAACGATTACGTAACTAACGATAATCCGGACGTCGATTCCGATACAAATAACAATTCTCGAATCATACACGATCTCGACGATCACAATGATGAAGAAGACATCCATCAAGGAGGCTACGAGAGTTCAACGAAGCAACGAATCTATTTGCGAGTTTCGAGGAGCTCCGATCACGATAGAGTTAGAGCCTTCGGACTGCGAAGCTAATCCGGAAGAGCCTGTCATTCCGATTCGAAGAGACACCGGCAAGCTCGACAATAGATTCGGAGGAAATTACGAAGTCAACTTAAGAAGTGGAAGAGTTCTACCTCCGAGAATGGGTCCAAAAGACAAAGGAAAGCGGGTGGTTGTTCGGGAAGAACCAACCCGGCGGAAGAAATACCCATTCGAGAAGAAGCGAGAGACACATGAAAATAAAGTGGACTACAACGTGCTTAGCCCATCTTAGGAAACTACCGACCAAGCGAGCATCTACGACGCTCTCATCTTATCAAAAGAGATGAGAGAAGCTCGATCGAGGCCTTACTTGATCCGGAAATTTGCTTAGCTCAAATGGCCGGAGATTCCTTAGATGAGGTTTGCTCGTTAAAGGAACGACGAGGTGTTACCTTCACGGACAACGACCTACTTACTTGGAACGACGGACCACAACCGACCCTTGTACATTTCAGTTACAATTGGGAAGTTTACACTCTCCGAGTATTGGTGGATCCAGGTGCATCAATCAATATAATGAATCTTCGAACGCTAGCGTACTTGGAAATTGATGCTCGTGAACTCGAAGCCGACAAAATGTTATTAAGAGGATTCAACCGGAAAGGAGAAAGAGCCCTCGGGTCGATAACGCTGCGATGAAGACCGGTGACTTAGCAAAGACAACCGCAAAATTTCACATAATTGATTCGAAACATCGTTCAATGCTCTCTTGGGCCGACCATGGATACATGAAAACGAGGATGGTACCATCATCTCTACATCGGTGCATCAAATACTACGATGGAGGGGAACGAGTGCATCAAAGGTGACTTACAACCATTCTCCGTACATGAAATTGGAATCCACGAAGATGCGACTTATTATGCACCACCGAAGAAAACGATCTTCTCCGGAGATACCATAACAAATGAAGCAAAGAAAGTTCGGGACAACGAAGAACACTGAAATTCTAGTCCAACGATCACTCACCGCTCCCTTCGGCGAGATGGTGAAGGTTTCTCCATAACTCGCATCCGAGGTCGTGGCCGGGGACGAGGTCGTGGTAGAGACCTTAGGACAGTTGGACAGAGGAAACCAGTCATCAATGTTGATTGGGAAGATAGTTCTGAAGAAGAAAAAGAAATCAAACAAGAAGAAGCGACAATAAGTCAGAAGAAGCCGCAATTCGAGATCTCTCTCGAAGATGAGAAGAATGAAGAATACAAATCAATGTACGAGAAGATTAACCACTACGTACATACTATGACCACGACCCCGATCCATTCTAATAAGATCGAGGGTATGGAGGTCGAAGAGGTACGTAGCGACGGTGCTGAGGCCCATCAAATTCTACCGTGGTGCTTCTTCCTCCAAAGCTGAAAACAATATACAATTTGAAGATGCTACTTCATCGGAATTAATGGAATTGCCTTTTGAGTGGTACTCTCCTGTGTTGAAAATTTAATTCAACGTGGTTTCTTACCTCGACGGTGGACAAGAGTCGATCTCAACATTTTGAAAAATTATGGAATAATTCCGGTCGTCACTGATTCGAAGCATGGTCTCGGATTCGGCACGGTAGGATCGGTTGACGATGCTGAATTTTGCTATGGTTGTCACTTGCGAATCTAATGAAAGCTGCATGGAAACTACGGACGAACTCGAAGATTTACAAATTGGAGACGCTCCACCGGAGTCGAAGAAGAAATCAAATCTACGATAGATGAGTTAACGGAAGTTAACTTAGGTACTAGCGAAGAGCCTAGAACTACCTTTGTTAGCTCCTTACTCGATAAAGAAGACTCGGAAGAAATAATCAAGTTATTAATGGAATTTAAAAACTGCTTTTGCTTGGAGCTACGATGAGATGCCGGGATTAGCTCCGGAGGTCGCGGTCCATAATCTAGGAGTGGATCCTACTTCCGTCCCGATCGGACAAGGTCCCGGAAGAATGCGTCCAGAAATCGAACAACAAGTCATAGCCGAAGTTAAAAAGTTAATAGACGCTAAATTTGTCCGTGAAGAACAATACCTGACTTGGCTAGCCAATGTAGTCCCGATCGAAAGAAGAATGGTCGGATCGAAATTTGTGTGGACTTCGGAGATTTAAACAAGGCATGTCCAAAAGATGAATTCCCTCTACCGATCCCAGAATTAATGATCGACATTGCTTGACACATGAAATATTCTCATTCATGGATGGATCTTCGGGATACAACCGGATAAAAATGGCTCCGAGAAGATGAAAAGCTTACGGCATTCGAACGCCGATCGGAGTATTTTGCTACACGGTGATGCCATTCGGATTAAAGAACGCGAGAGCGACCTACCAAAGAGCAATGACAAGAATTTTTGATGATCTCATCCATAATCGAGTCGAATGCTACGTGGACGATGTGGTCATCGAAAGCAAAGTAAAGGACAACCACTTGTATGATTTGAGAATTGTTTTCGAACGATTAAGACAATTTAACCTTAAGATGAATCCCTTAAAATGCGCCTTCGGCGTCACCTCCAGGAAATTCTTAGGATTCGTTGTCCGACATCGTGGAATTGAAATCGACCCGGAGAAGATTAAAGCTATCTTAGAAATGCCGCCTCCCAAAACCTTAAAACAACTACGATCTTTTCAAGGGAAGGCGGCATATCTTCGACGCTTTATCTCGAACTGTCGAGTAGGTGTCGGCCTTTCTCGGCACTAGTTAAAAAGGACGCCAAATTTATTTGGGAAGAGAAATGCCGGAAGGCCTTCGAGGACATTAAACAATATTTAATGACACCTCCTGTCCTAGCGGCCCCGAGTCTCGGGTAGACCGGCGATACTTTACACCGCGGCTTTAGACGACTCTCTCGGAGCCCTGTTAGCCGGAGTCGATGATGAGGGTAAAGAAAATGCTCTTTACTACTTAAGCCGTCGTTTGCTTCCGACGGAAGTAAGGTATCCCGCAATTGAAAAGCATTGTTTGGCCACGATCTTCGCCGCTCAAAAGCTCGGGCACTACATGCTTTCTCATAAGGTCAACCTAATCTCGAAGTTTAATCCATTACAATACTTGATGACTCGTCCAACGCTTTCCGGCGGACTTGCCGGATGGTCGATGATATTATTGCAATTCGATATAACTTTCGTGCCTCTTCGTGCCGTAAAGGGACAAGTCTTAGCAGACTTCCTTGCGGCACACCCTTTGCGGCGAATCTCCTCTCGATGACGATCCGCGGATGAACAAATAATGAACCTAGAAGACCTTGATGATCGACGTTGGGAATTATATTTCGACGGAGCATCTTCGGCGCACAAAGACGAAGAATCGCAAGTGATAGTGCCGGTAAGGCGGGAATCGGGCTAATCTTTATAACACGGAGCGGGGGATGTTAAGATACTCCTACCACTTGACGGAACCATGTACGAACAACGAAGCGGAATACGAAGCCCTCATAACGGGATCTGGAATTAACCATTCGAATGGGGATAACGGACATCGACATCTACGGGGATTCACGGTTAATCATTCAACAGATCGCCGGACAATACGGAATTTTAAAACCAAGACTCGAGCAATACTTCCGGTATGCCATACGAGTTGTTGGAACAGATTCCAAATGTGACAATCTACAAAATTCCTGAAAAGAAAATGCTTTAGCGAGATGCCTTAGCCCGTCTCGCAAAAGAATTTGCATGTTTGCAAGATGAATCGGTAGAAGTGTCGGTTCACGGACGTCGGGTCCTATCACGGCTCGACATAGACACAATACACAAATCGAGAAAAAGAAAAAGAATCGGTTGCAACGGTGACGGAAAACACGGAAGATTGGCGACGGCCATTGATGAACTACCTGCAAACGGGAAAGCTACCGGACGATAGGTCGTTAGCTCCATCGGATCGAAAAGAACTCTGTCTTACGCATTAATAAACAACACGTTATACGGAAGGTCTTTCGATCAAATGTGGCTAAGGTGCCTAAGCGGGTCCGAGGCCCGTGAAATTGTTAAGGAGGTGCATTCGGGACTCTATGGCGCTCACCGGTCGGGTCCGAAGATGAAAATGAAAATTAAAAGACTAGGGTACTACGGCCCTCGATGATGACCGATCGCATGAAAATCGCTGAAGGCGTCACCGATGCCGAGTGCACGGAGTGGTTCTGCACCGACCTCCAAATGTGCTACATCCGACAATTGCGTCGTGGCCATTTGAATGTTGGGGCACGGATATAGTGGGTCCGATAGAACCACCATCGTCGAAAGGACATCGCTTCATTCTTGCGGCTACGGATTACTTTTCCGAGTGGGCGAGGCGGTTCCGCTCAGAGAAGTGAAAGCACATCACGTGCTTACGGTTTTCGAGAACCAAGTTGTCTACCGTTTCGGAGTGCCGCGCGAGATCATCTCGGATAATGGGACGGCATTCGGAAGCACGCAAATCAACAATTTTGTCGGGAGACACGGAATCGGCGGCGATACTCAACAATTTACTACCCAAGAGCAAACGGCCTCGGCGAGGCTTTTAATAAAACTCTCGTTCAAATCTTAAAGAAAACCTTGGACGATAATAAGAGAAATTGGCACGAGAAGTTGTTAGAAGCCTTATGGGCCTACGGACAACCTTCGAACTCCTACGCGAAGCTACACCTTACGCTGCGGTGTATGGGTCCGAGCGAGTGTTACCTTTAGAGGTTCGGCTTCCTTCACTCGGAATTGCGAGTTGCAAATAAAATCACGACGGAAGAGAACGCTAAATTACGACTCGAAGAATTGGAAAGCACTGGAAGGGAAAAGACTTGCGGCGCGACGAATTTAGAACTATACCAAGCTAAGATGGTTCAAGCCCATGACAAGCCGAGTCCGCCCAAGAACCTTCAAAGTTGGTGACTTAGTTCTCGTTCTCGAGAGACTATTCTTGCACACCGCAAGATAGGAGGAAAATTTGAACCCACTTGGGAAGGACCGTTTGTGGTTGAAGCGGTATACTCGGGAGGTTCCTACCGGCTAGTGAATTGCCGGGGAGAACGACATATGCTTCCGATCAATGGACGATACTTGAAGAAGTATTACGGCTACCGATGTTTCGAAGGAATGGATTCTTCGACCCTAAGAAACACGGGCGAAGTAATTACTTATGATTGGGTCCGAACCCAAAAAATAATAAAATGTGCTAAAATAAATAAAATCACGATAATAAAATTTTCCTTGTTTTCTTTTCCAAATCAAAATCTCTTTCCGATCTTATCCTACTTCACTCTGTTGAAGTTTAAAAATAAATATAAGAATAATAAAAAAATGTCTTTAATAAACATTTTCTTAATGTTCTTGTTCTTAGTACGGCCCACGATCCTTTTCCTTGTCTTTTCGCGGGGAAATGTCGAACGGGCGGTTGGTCTGAACTTTAAGAATGGCGTAAGCCTTGCACTCGATGAAAAGAGGGTGAAAGATGGAGCGATAATCGAGATTGACTCGGATTTCGCACCGGCGGAGCCTACGATACGAGGAAAGTGGCGGGTCCCGGTTGACCGAGAAGAACTGCCGGACGGACGGTGATGAAAGTGGGTGGCCCGAGCCACCAATCCGAGCAGACGAGAAGAAAGACAAACATTGAAGAAGATAAGAAAATGAAGTACGTAGTCGCTACGGCGGAAGGCGAGCTTGTCGGCGCCGCGCCCGCGAGAGATTCGAAGTTCGAAGAGCTACTCTCACGACAACGCAACGAAGAAATAAGAATCGCCGTATCCGTAAGATGTTAACAAAACTAGGCTGCGGACCAGCGCGCGACGAGACGATTGCTAACGTCGGTGCATACACTTCGAGGACACCGGTTCACCGGGAACACGAAGAAAGGAGGCCGGCTCCTAGGATAACGGAAAGAACCAGGGAAATCTCCGGAAGATCGGAAGAAGAAGGCTACCACGCCACCGGATAGAACCACCGGTGATGCATGACCTTGTTGCGGAAGCGACCCGGGGGATGTCCCGACGGGCATCATCCACGAGGAGCCGAGGTATGCGGGGAGAACGCGAAGGGATTGAACCGTATATTCCACAATATGTCACCGAGGCCTCGCCATCTGCGGATCATTCCGGAATACGAGCTGGAGAGAATGCGGAATGTTGAAAAGAAAACCTTTGAATACTTCGAGAGAATTAAAGGCGAGAAGAATCGATATCTTAGAGGGCCTCGAGCTACATACGGACGTATTCTCGGAGTATGAACATCGGCAAATCGTGGATTGCATCCGGGATTTGAAAAGAATGGGCCGAGCGGGCCGCCTGAGGAAAACACATACTCGGAACCCGGAGATGGATGCCGGGGAAAGGAAGAATCACGATACTGATGTGGATGCTTTATTCTGACTTTGCGGAGGACGGGAAGGGAAACCCACGGGAATACTCCGTCATGGGCGAGTGGATCCGATGCCATTAGTCATCAAGAGAATGGTAAAGAGATTGATAACATGGAGGGTACTGCCGACGGATTGCATACCCAATAGCTGCATTATCAACATCTACGAAACGGGGTAGTTGCATACCCCCACGCATAGATCACCACGACTTTGTCGGACCTTTACGCACGGTCTCTTTCTGAACGAGTGTAACATCATGTTCGGATCGACCTCCGGATAGCGAGTCCGGGTGAGTTCCGAGGGCCGGTGAAGATACCTTTACCGGTAGGTTCCGTCATGATGCGAAGGGCAACGGAGCGGATATCGCTAAGCATTGCATACCGGGAGTACCGGTGAAGCGGATCTCGGTTACTTTCGGAAGGATGGACGACGGGAAGACACCTTACCATTTCCGGCCGGACCCGGAGTTAGAGAGCCTTCGGCCTTACGAGCTGTGAGTTACATGGAAAATATCACACCTCCGATGTACATCCATACGGCATCCTTGCCGAGGATGGCTTGGAAGGTGATGTTATTGACCATGTACCCCACTTATTCGGACATGGATTTTTGACGGATGCTTCTTTGGATGGATCGACAAAGATCATACACGATCCGTTTTGAGTTTACATGGATTGTATGAAATATATTCCAGATCAAGATGTATGATGTATCTTCTACATGATTGGAATGAAAGTGACCATGTCACATTTTTGGCCTTCACCTCTTTTGTGCAAATTGATTGGGAAACGCCATTAAAGTTAAATGAACTTCGAACAAAGAACAGAAAAGGAATAAAAAAAAGAGAATAAAAGAAAACTTTCCTTAAAAAAAAAAAAAATCTAAAAAAAAATGACAAACACCAAATTCACATGAACATTAAATAAACGATAAAATAAAATTTGAATCATTAAAAGATAAACAAAATCAACATAAATGTTAAATCGAATTCTCGATCAAATTTCAAATGTGATCTTCCAAATTTCAAATCAAATCTTAAATCAAATTTCGACCGAGTTCAAACTCATCCTTCCAAATCTCAAATTCGATCTTCCGGATCTTCAATCGAATCTCGATCGAATTCGAGTTCGATCTTTCCGGATTCCAAATCTCATCAAATCTCGAATTCGATCTTCCGGATCTTAAATCGAATCTCAATCGACAATTCGAATTCAATCTCCCAAATCCGAAATCCAATCCGTTACGTTCTCTCCCTTGTACGGGATGGAAGCGGTTGATTCCATTGACACGGATCGAATCTGATGGCGAGGAATTATATCCAATCCAAACCAGCAACTTCCGATCAACTCTTTTGAATGGGATATGTGACATCTACATATTCTCTCCTAATCTATTTCCTTCCACGAAAGTCTTTTACAACTTTCATGAAATTCTCGAAAAACCAAAATTCCACACTCTTCGAATCAACACTACAAATCTTTGCAAAATCAATTACCAAAAAAATTCAAATTCAAACTTTTGGGTCGAGGATTTTACATCCAAGTACTGCTTGCTTTAGGATTCTTTCCCTGTTGCCTCTGAAATACATCGAATTCAAACTTTTGGGTCGAGGATTTTACATCCAGGACTGCACTTGCTTTAGGATTCTTTCCCTATTACCTTTGAAATACATCAAATTCAAACTTTTGGGTCGAGGATTTTACATCAAGACTACTTTGCTAGGATTCTTTCCTGTGCCTTTGAAATACATCAAATTCAAACTTTTGGGTCGAGGATTTTACATCCAAGGCTGCCTTGCTTTAGGATTCTTTCCTATTGCCTTTGAAATACATCAAATTCAAACTTTTGGGTCGAGGATTTTACATCCAAGTACTGCACTTTTAGGATTCTTTCCCTATTGCCTTTGAAATACATCAAATTCGAACTCTTGGGTCGAGGATTTTACATCCAGACTGCCTTGCTTTAGGATTCTTTCCTATTGCTTTGAAATACATCAAATTCGAACTTTTGGGTCGAGGATTTTACATCCAAGCTTGCCTTTTAGGATTCTTTCCCTATTGCCTTTGAAATACATCGAATTCGAACTCTTGGGTCGAGGATTTTACATCCAGAGACTGCACTTGCTTTAGGATTCTTTCCACTGTGCCTTGAAATACATCGAATTCAAACTTTTGGGTCGAGGATTTTACATCGAAGCTGCCTGCTTTAGGATTCTTTCCCTGTTGCCTTGAAATACATCAAATCGAATTCCGGGGTTAAGGATTTTACATCCGAGACTGCATTGCTTTAGGATCATTTCCTATCGCAATGAAATACATCAAAATCGAACTCTTGAGGTTAAGGATTTTACATCCGATACCGCATTACTGCGAGATCTTTCCTCATTGTAATGATCCGATCCAATCGATTCGATCTTCTTTTGGGGTTGAAGATGTTACATCTAAAACCTCGAAATTCCAATTTTCATTTCAAATCGGATCCCTTGAATTAATCTTGACAAACTTCGATCTAAATTGAAACTCCAAATTGAAATCTAAACTCACACATCATGACTTAAACATGAAACAAAATGAAAATCTAAATCGAAATTCTCCCGGATCATGTGATTTGGGATTCACCTCCTTTCCTTTCCCAGGCGAGAGTTCGAGAATCTCCAGGTTCCGAGAGATATACTTGACACTCCCAGCGAAGCTCTTCTACTTCGTCCTAAGTTTGTTACTTGGACATCTGTGTTGGTTTTGTTGATCACTTCGGTCAACACCAATACGCGCGGTGTGCTCCGTCAGCTCACCACACCTATTGGGGGTCCATTTGTTGACCTCATTTTGATGAGGTCTTCTCTTCTTCTTTTAGTGCTTAGGATCTAGCCTTAGGCTTTTTCCTTTGACTATCTTAGAAGATTAGAATTGAGACCCACCTTTTAGAAATTCAAACCACTTCTTAACTCCCTGCAAACTCCACAAACTTGACTGTAGACCCCTAATCACCTAGAGGGTTGAAATCAAATGTGGAAGTTTAAAGGATGAGTTCTATAGGACTCTTTGGCCTTAGGAGCGCCTACAGGTGGCACTGGTGCAGTGAAGGGTTGACTTACACACACACTACACCCATGCACTTGCACTTTCACACACCTCCTAAAAAACACACCCATACCCAACTTGACCTCACGACTCATGTAGGTGATTCACATGGATGGTCCTTAACCCCTAAGCCCTTGGGCTAAGAGGGTTAGGAACAACATAGTGAGTGCCTCGAATGAGTCCCTTCATGGCTCATGTGGGCTTGATATGGCTTCATGGCTCAACCAAAATGATTTTATTCCACTTACATTCACCTAATCTTCCATTTTCCAAACTTTTAATTTTTGACCCCGGGACCTACACCGTCAACCTACCCAAAGCACTCGAATAGCCCAAATTTCTCGAAAATTTCCAAATCACCCAAAATTCTCCAAAATCATTCCCAAACATTTCCACATCACTCAAATTGATCATCCATACCCAAAAATACCAAAAATTCCAAAAATACCTCCCAATACCCTCCAAATACCCAAAATACCCCTCTTGAGCCAAAAATCCAAAAATTCAGAAAATTCCCAGAAAATTCCAGAAAATCCCAAATATTCCCAATTTCATTTTGTCCAACTACACCATTGGCCAATTTTGTCAATTTACCCCACTTTTATCAAAACCCCCGATTTGACTCATTTTAACCCTAAGTGAACCCGATGTCAAACCAAACTTACCCAATTGACCCAAATTCTGGTCCAATTCAATTCTAAACTTCAATTCAACATCCCCAACACCAATCTAGACCAAATCCAAGCCCAATTTGATTGGCATTGGGATCAATTTCACTTTTGGCCTTAAAGCCCGATTTGGACCCATGACCCGAACTTAGCCCAAACTCACCCAATTCAACTCCAATTAACCCCAAATCTTTTCTAAACCTTCCTTAACATCCCCATAAACAAAACACTAACATGGTTTGCCCAAGATTTTGACCCAAACCCCACTCGAATTCAACCCAAAGCTAAAAGGCCCATTTTTGACCTAAACCCAAACCTAACCCAGAATGAGCCCAAACCCCAAAATCAAAGCCCAACCAAAGTCAAAACCTCTTTGAAACACTCCCATAAATATTTCTCAACATTAATTTTACATCAATTTCAACCCTAGCCCAACATTGGCCCAAGTTAGCTCAATTTGACCTACATAGGCCACTTACCAGAATAAACCCAAATTCAAACCAATTCAAGTCCAAATCACACCAAATTGACTCCAAGCCCTTCATAGAACATCCCTAAACCAATTATGACATTTATTTGACAAGGTCCTTCACAAAATCTTTACCCAAATGCCCATCCTAAAATCAAAAAGCCCACTTCCCTAAACCTTCCTAAAAGCACATTTCCATGCAAATACAAAAGCCCAAAATTGGCCCTAAAGCCCACATGACATTTCCATTTGCCATCCATTTAATCAAAGCCATTCCCTAAGTTATAATCCCATCATCAAATAATTCCAAATCAAGCCTCATGCCAAATCACATTTAAATACCAAAATTTTTCTTAAATCAATTTCCATGAAATTGACTTGACTTTTCCGAAGCCGAAGGTGAGCCATGAAGCCATGCATGAGCCACATGGAAGCCATGAGAGCCTCTTTACATGTCACCATACCATATTGGGTAGGAAGGAGGGACCCTTTCCTTAATCCCTAAAGCTCATTAGCCTTAATCATGATTCACTAAACCTAAATTTAATCCGAATATATTTGGATGGAGACTTCTCCATGCCAAGCCAGTGATCCATTTGATCCCCACGGCACCCAAAGCCACCTTGAAGGGTGCACCAAGCCCAAATGGGTGAGTTGACCCATTTAGACCCAAAACTAGCCATGCCCCATTCTACTTTGGATCAAAGCCTTTACACTTGGCCATTGCCGATTGCTTGCACAAACACCGACCACGACCCACTGACCTCGAGGGTGACCCATGCTGGCCGGCCGGCCACCCGATCGTCGGAAAACGCCATGCCGAGACCTTGGGAGTGAGCCGACTTTGGAATTCCACCTTGCTGAGCTGCCCCATGCCCGATGGCCACCATGGCTATTCTTCCCATGACCAGGAGCGGTCGATCCGAACCCTCGGCCCCCACAGGAGAGCCTCCGGCCATGCTATTTAAACACCACCCCCTCGCGGCCATTTGAGGAGAGTTGCGCAAACCTTGCGGAAACTGCGCCAAAATTGTTCCGGACCCTTCTCCACCCTTAGAGCAGTTGATCCCACAGTGTCAATTCGCCCTAATCCCTGCTGATAAAGCTCGATTTCCGAGCTCGAAATTCACCGCAAAACCAGGACACTTCTTCGCGGTGAGCCGATCTCCAAATTGATTGGTTCTACACCTTCACCGGACCGAGGAAGGTGTCCACCGAGCAAAAGCCCCATCTCCGGGCCACCCGGTTGCTCCGGCCTCCGAAGCTTTGTGATCGGTGCGTGGTCGGAGTCCAACCTAGACGATTCACTGGGACCGGGAGACTTCATGCGGAGCTTGCTTGGGATCCGATCGAAGGTGCAACAACCCTCGGATCGAAGCTTCACTTCTACGAGCGAAGGTATGAACTCATTCTTCTTCCCGAGCTTACGGAGATTCTCCATTTCATTTGAATAAATTTCAATGCATGTTTACGCGTATGGATGTGTTCGTCTCTTCGAGACGAATCCGTAGAGCATAAGAACACGAAAATCCGTTGAGAATCGAGTGAGTTCTTAGGGTTAGAGTGTGGACGGTCACGGGATCGCACCGGTCGTAGACGATGACCGGAAGCCGTCGGATCGCGCGTGTATCGGACGGACGGTCGGATTGCGTCGGACCGGCGAGATGGTGCGTGAACCGCGGGCCCGGGCGGCGCGAGTCGGATGGCGGCGCCGAATCGCGAGCGCGACACGTACCCCTTCGGAGACTGCCGATGTTTCGGCGGCGCCGCGTGGATAAGTAGATAAATAGGGTATTTAATGTATTTATTTAAATATCATAAACTTCAAAAATTCATAACTTTGTGTAGGAAAATCATAAAAATAAAATAAAAATACCCTCTTGCTCGGTGAACGAGAGGAGAATAATGTGGAAAAGAAATCATTTAATTTCATTAAGTATTTTATTTTTTATAATTTATTTACTCTCTGCATACATTTAATTCTCCATGCATGTATACAATTCACCATGGCATGAGACCATAGGGCTTTTGAAGCCTGCTGAATTTGGGAACATTCCTTGAATTTTCCAAAGTCGAGAGGACATCCTATGAAGAGTTATTGATTTTTCAAATTCATGTCATTGTTTTGAGTATTTTAATTCCAATAAATTAGCATGTTGTGAAATAAATTCTAGGAAAATTTGGTGATGTTCCTTATGACCGAGAGAACTCTAGGAAAAATAGGTTTTGAGTTAGTTCATTTTAGACAACCCTAATTGGCTTAAACACTCAAAATAGGTCTCTAATTAATTAGAGCTAACCATACATCAAATTGACTTGAAATCAATTCTCCACTGACCTTTAGGATCAGAGGAACCCACCATAAAAATTTGAGGTCGATTGGACTTGGTTAGCCCTACTAATTGGGTTGATTAAGCCGCTTAGTCATTTTAAACTTTAAAAATTCATAACTTTCAAAATATCTTTCAAAAATTCACCAAATTGGTTTTGGAGCCTCTCTGATATTAGGGGAATTTAAGAAAATTAAAATTTCAATTTTCTAAAAAAGTTGATTTTTAATATTATTTTAATATTTTTAATAATTAAAAAATAATAAAAATCACAAAAATAATAAAATTCACCGAAATGTCACATTTTGAATTTTAATCACTTAGGAACAAACCCCATATTTTTCTTATGTTTCTAGGTTGAGATATTAAATTTTAAAGCCACTAGGGTAATTTTAAAATTAAAAAAAATGTATTTTCTAGCATTTTCACTAAAATAATTATAATAAATCAAAGAAAAATCAGAAAATTGTAAAATTTAGTTCTCTAGAATCCTTGATATCAGAGAGAATTTTAAAAATTATAAAATTCATTTTACAACTTATATTCTATTTTTAAATTAATTAATACTCCAAAACTTAAAATAATTATAATAAAAATAATATAATTCAAAAAATCACCAAAATTGGTCCAAGTGGTCCCCTGGTCATTAGGAATGTCCCCTAATTTTCTTAAGGACAGAAACTTTCCCTTGGTCATGTTATTAAATTTTCCTTGGAAATCTCTATTTTCTACCAAAAATAATTATATAAATAAATTAAATACAGAAAAAATCACATTTTCTCCTCTCATGTCTTTATTGACATATGAGTGAAGTCACATAAAAATTTCAAGTTCATTTGAGTTCAATTTAGTGAGTTATGAAATTATTAAGCTTGAAGGGCAAAATGGTAATTAAAATTTTAACCCTTAAATTAAAACTTTAGGTTTAATAAAAAATTAACAAGTAAAATATTTGATCCTAATCTGATTTGGATGATTGAAATTTAAATAATTGAAGGGTAGAAACCCATTAAGCAATTTAAAATGATTAAACTTTAATTAAATAATTGATTAAATTTGGAAGAATAATAAAATTGGAATTATTAAAATAGGGATATTATTAGGAAGAGATTTATTCTTTAATTTAAAAAATCCCTAAATTAATCATTTCATTAATGTTTAATTCTTAATTAAAATGATAATTCAAATTTAAAACATTAAAAGACTTAATCATTAAACTAAAATTAAATTATTGAACTCTTTTAAAATTTTAATTAAAATTAAAATGAATAAAATTAAATTAAAAAATTAAATTAAATTAAAAATTAAATCAAATTAAAAATTAAATTAAAAAATTAAATTAAATTAAGAATTAAATTAAATTAAATTAAATTAAAAATTAAATTAAATTAAATAAATTAAATTAAATTAAATTAAATCAAATTAAATTAAAAAAATTAAATTAAATCAAATTAATTTAATGTAACATCAAATCAAACTAAATTGAATTAAATTGAATTAAATTAAATTAAATTAAATTAAATTAAATTAAATTAAGTTGAATTAAATAACATCACCTAAGACATGAAGAACTTCGAAAATAAATCTAAAATAACTTGAACAACTATTCCGAACTTAAATCATCAATTTGAACTTAAATTTGAATCACAAAATCATTAAATATCATTTTGCCCTTAGGAGCTTTTACTTATTATAACTCCTAAATGGAGTATTAAATGAAATGTCATTTCACTCATAAGGATATTCAAATGTCCTAAGTTCATTCGAGCAAGACAACAAAACTAAAACTCTCGGATGAT